>OV815289.1:47340707-48543207 GCA_929108145.2 Limnephilus rhombicus | reverse complement strand
TTGACCACACAAATTATGAATAGGAAAAAAAATGCAAATAAATACGTGCAAAAACCGGGACAGCACAAATTCAATATGGGAGGAAAAATTAAAATCAAACAATGGAACGCGCAAAGATGCCAATCCGCGACAGACAGTGTGGTTAATACGGACAAATCGGACATTATTCTGCTGCAGGAACCTTACACAGGAAACACAGGGCAGCTGAAAACGAAAAGATGGCAAGTTTACCAATCCACTAAAGGAACCAGAGAAAGCCCAAACAAGTCAGCAATTCTCGTCAACAATAGTATTAAAGCAACAATGATATCTTCAATCACATCCGAGAACTCAACATACATAGAAATAGAAACACGAGTTGGAACTATAACTCTAGGATCAGTATATGTTGAACCAAATAATCCTCTTGCACCCCAGATACTTACAATCACCAAACTTAATGAAGAAAACAAGAAAAAAGGCAAGAGCATTCTGATAGGCGGTGATTTCAACGCAAAAAGCTCGTGGTGGGGTAGTCCAAAAACAGATAAACGAGGCGAGGAACTAGCAGAGACGATAGCAACGCTGGATGCTCACATATTAAATGACGGCAGCACTCCAACATTTGAAACTTGGAGATCCGGCAACCATTTAACCTCATTCATAGACGTAACCTTCTGCTCCAACAATATTATGGACAAAGTCACAAACTGGGGTGTGGAACAAACAGGACTATCTGATCACAATGTTATAACGATGAGTATATCAGACACAATAATGCCCCCTGAATCAACAACCCCAAGGTACAGAACAAAGCTTGCAGACTGGACCAAGTTCGAAAAAGTCGCGAAAGAAATGTTGCAAAAGGCAAACATCACAATTGAAGACCCCGTCTATTCCAGTAACCCAATAAATCTTGAAAAACAGGTAGAAACTATCTCCTCAATCATCAAAACAACTTGCGAAAGGTCTATCCCTAAACCAGGAGGAAAACGAAAAAACTGCCCATGGTGGTCTGACTCACTGACACTATTAAAATCGGAACTGGTCTCTGCAAAAAGGAAACTTCAAAATTCATGCGGACAAAGAAGATCTGAGGTGACTTTACCCAAATACTTGGAAGCCAAAGAAAATTTTAAAAACGAGTTAAGAGAGTCAAAAACCAGTAGCTGGAAAGACTTCTGCCAAAAACAAACGAAGGAAACAACTTGGTCCAATATCTATAGAGTCCTCACGAACCCACCAAACAGGGCACCCACATCAACTTTTAAAAGCAATAACCCTGAAGAAACTGCTAAAGAAATTCTTCAACACTTCTTCCCAGATGACAATGTGATAAATGAAACTCCTGAACAAATGGAAATAAGAACAAAAGCAACGCATAAGACAACAGTCGACCAGGAACCAAAAATTTCAAAAGATGAGCTAAAAAACGCCCTTAGATCAATTGACCCGAAGAAGTGCCCTGGGGCGGATGGGATCACATCTGACACTCTTACTCACTTCAATGATAGCTTCCCAGAGATACTCACAAAATTGTTCCAGAAGTGTCTTGACATAGGATATTTCCCAAAAATATGGAAGGAGGCCATAATCATAATCATACCTAAGCCAGGAAAGGACAACTACAGCAGTCTGGAAAACTATAGGCCGATTGGACTTCTACCGGTTCTAGGGAAATTATTTGAAAAAATCCTAATAGACAGAATAAAATGGAACCTTGGCAAAGGGAAGAAATTAAGCTCAAAACAATATGGTTTCACCGCGCAAAAATCAGCCGAAGATGCAATTTATGATGCAGTCGAAGTCATAAAAAGAAAAATGAAGGAAAATGACGAAGTAATTGTCATATCTCTTGACATCAAAGGAGCCTTCGACAACGCGTGGTGGCCACAATTATTAAAACAGCTCGTAGAAAAAGATTGCCCTTCCAGCCTAGTTACATTAGTAAGAAGTTACACAGAAAATAGAAAAGTAAGAATAAAACACGGAATCCATTCGAGCGAAAAAAATGTCTCAAAGGGCTGCATTCAAGGATCGATTGGCGGGCCAATCTTTTGGAACGTATCACTGGATGAACTACTGCAAATGGATCTTGGCCCAGACGTTTACATCCAAGCGTACGCTGACGATGTCCTTCTGATTGTAAACGGAAAAAACCTACAAACCACTAAAGAAACGGCGGAAAGAGCATTAGGAAAAGTAAGCAGTTGGGGTAAAAAAGTAAAATTAGAATTTTCAGAAAAAAAAACGCAGATCATGGTAATGAGTAAGCTCCGGGATAAAACAATTAACATAAAAATGAACGGTAAAGAAATAAAACCAGTAAAGGAAGTAAAAATTTTGGGTATGGTAATGGACAATAAGCTTAGATGGGATAAACACATAGATTATATTTGCTGTAAAACCTCAAGAATATTCAAAGCCTTATGTAGAGCGGCAAAACCAACGTGGGGACTATCGCCTGAAATTTTAAAAACTATCTATGACGGGGCAATCGTACCAATATTTACGTATGGATCAGGGGTCTGGGGAGACACGTGTAAGAAAGTTAAGAATAGGAAGAAACTAGCCAGCGCTCAGCGACAATATGCAATTAGAATTTGTAAAGGGTACAGGACAATCTCCACCACCTCAGCTTTAGCCTTAGCGGGAACACCACCAATAGATCTAAAAATAGACGAAGTAAAAGATGTGTACAGAATTAATAGAAGGGGAATAACAGCTAACTTCCTTCCGGCTGACAGGGAAATAATGACCACGTGCAGTGTTAACGAACTACCGCACCCAGGGAAAACAGTTAAAGAAAATATAACAATTGAACTAGATAAAGGAAATAAGATTAATGAAGATGCTATACAAATTTATACAGACGGAAGTAAACAAGAAGGTAAAGTGGGCGCCGGGGTAGTTATAAAAGTAGATGGACAAGATTGGGTATCAAAATCTTATAAGTTAGAAGATTACTGCACTGTATACCAGGCGGAAATGATTGCAATTCAAAAAGCAATAGAATGGGTACAAATAAACAATATAAAAGGGAAAGATATAACTATAAATTCAGATAGTAAATCATCTTTAGAAACGCTGAGCAAAGAGAGAACAACAAATAAAATAGCAAGAGAATGTTTAGAAAAACTAGGAACATGCAGAGAAAATAAAAACAGGGTAAATTTTCAATGGGTAAGAGCGCACAACGGCTTAGAAGGTAATGAAAGGGCAGATACAGCAGCGAAAAGGGGAAGAACACTTAAAAAAAGACCAGACTATAGCAAGGTACCTCAAAGCTACACAAAAATAACTTTAAAGAAAGTAACTGAAAATAAATGGAACAAAAGATATATAGAGGAAAGCACGGGAAAAATTACAAAAAAATACTTACCAAATATAAGCACGGCACTTCAAAAAGGAAAACACGTTAAAAACAGTTTTACTGCAACCCAAATCTTGACAGGACATGGGTGCTTCAAAGAATATCTCAAACGTTTTAAAATAATAGATGATGACAAATGCCCGTGCGACAAAACATCAATACAGGACAGCGTACATGTACTAGAAAAATGCTCTATCTTTGATGCAGAGAGATTCAGACTAAATTTTGAACTAAAAAACTATGGAATAACAGAAGAAAATAGGCAAGAAATCTGGAATCAGAAAAAACCAAGCGAAATATATATAGCGTACTTAGAAAAAATTACCAAAAGAATAAAAGAAATTAACGAAACAATAGATAACTAAATAAATAACATAAAGATACATATAGTAAGAAAAAAGAATTAGGAGAAACCTTGTGCGTAACAAGCAAGGTACCCATAGAAGATACTAACAATCCAAACAACCTAACCTAACCTAACCTAACCTAACCTAACCTAACCTAACCTAACCTAACCTAACCTAACCTAACCTAACCTAACCTAACCTAACCTAACCTAACCTAACCTAACCTAACCTAACCTAACCTAACCTAACCTAACCTAACCTAACCTAACCTAACCTAACCTAACCGAATATCAAGTGAAGTTCCGAAGGGAGTGCAGCTATCGGTGAGAATATTTCACACAGCCAATTCCTGTCTAACTAACCACATTACTTTGTTTCGTGTTTTTGTGTCTCTTATTTGCACGCTTTCTAGCTTGTGTTCACCGCCTTTTGATCTCGGTGCCCCCACGGCGACCGTGGTTTAGAATCGTTCAAATTTCAACTTAAATTCACTTCTACGGGTTTTTGTCTCAGTTTTTTTTTTCTTAAATTCAGTAGCATCATCATAGAAGCCTTGTTCGGCGTCCTTCCGGCGACCGCAGAATCTCTTTAATTTCATTTAAATTCAGTGACGTGTTTTAGATTCGTTTAAATTTCAACTTAAATTCAGTTTTCACGAGTTTTTGTCTCAGTTTCTTTTAAATTCAGTAGAATCATCTTAAAGCCTTGTTCGGCGTCCTTCCGGCGACCGCAGAATATTTCACGCCATTCTAGGCTCAAGTTTATCAAAATAAAAATTTACCGCTGCGCGGCAGCTTTATCCTTACGCCAAAATGATGCGCTCACCAAACAAGTCATGCGCACATGTCGACAAAACGTACGACCTTATGCCGGAATTCACCAAAAGTCAAAACGACTCCATGGTTATCGGAAATCGGGATGATAAAATAATAAAATTATGCGAAACGATCCTTCGAAAAGCGAAATCCCAAGACATCATCAGTGCTACCGAAAAAATAATGGAACTTATTAAAACTGATAATCCGTCCCAAGCTAAAGAATGTCCGATTATGTTAAGTGCTATAAATACAATGGCGGAACAAATCAGAAGGATAGAAGATAAAATTACTGCGCCGTCTTCACCATGGAACAGGACAAAACCTGACAATGAAAAAGAAAAAGAGGATGGCGAAATGGATCGAAGGTTTCCACCACTTCCTACTCCAAGACACGCCGTGGTCGTCAGCCACAAAGACGAGAAAGACAGTGCCGAGGTTTTAAAAGGAGTTAAAAATTCCCTAGACCCACGGAAACTGAAGGTGGGCATAACAAATATCCGACAATCTACTAACGGGAGAGCAATCATAAGCTGCGAGAAGAAAGAAGACGCAGAACTTATAATGAAAACTCTGTCGTCGGAAAAAGTATCTGCGATCTGCGCCAAGAAAAGAAATCCCAAAATTATCTTAAAAGGTATTCAGAAGGATCTGAACTCTGCAGAGTTAATAGAAATAATGGAAGAGCAGAACGAGGACCTCGCTGGCCTAAAAGAAGACTCAAAAATACTCTTTTTCCAAAAAAATAAAAATCCGTGCCTAACAAACGTCGTGATCGAAACAAACCCCAAAATATGGAAGAAAATGGTTAACCTAGGCAGAGTAAATATCGCATTTCAAAGAATCTGTGCTGAAAACTTCATTTCAACAATGCAATGCATGAACTGTCTGGGATTTGGTCATCTAAAGAAGCATTGTGATATGGAAACGAGGTGCTGGCACTGCGCCGGGAAACACACGCTTGCACAATGTCCAAATAAAGGTAAAGCTGACGAAGTAAAATGCGGGTCATGTGTTAATGAAAACCGGAAGAGGAAAACCTCAGCTCCGTCAAGACATAGATCAGGAACGCACGAATGTCCACTCTACAGGAGAGAAATCGAAAGATCTATTGACCACACAAATTATGAATAGGAAAAAAAATGCAAATAAATACGTGCAAAAACCGGGACAGCACAAATTCAATATGGGAGGAAAAATTAAAATCAAACAATGGAACGCGCAAAGATGCCAATCCGCGACAGACAGTGTGGTTAATACGGACAAATCGGACATTATTCTGCTGCAGGAACCTTACACAGGAAACACAGGGCAGCTGAAAACGAAAAGATGGCAAGTTTACCAATCCACTAAAGGAACCAGAGAAAGCCCAAACAAGTCAGCAATTCTCGTCAACAATAGTATTAAAGCAACAATGATATCTTCAATCACATCCGAGAACTCAACATACATAGAAATAGAAACACGAGTTGGAACTATAACTCTAGGATCAGTATATGTTGAACCAAATAATCCTCTTGCACCCCAGATACTTACAATCACCAAACTTAATGAAGAAAACAAGAAAAAAGGCAAGAGCATTCTGATAGGCGGTGATTTCAACGCAAAAAGCTCGTGGTGGGGTAGTCCAAAAACAGATAAACGAGGCGAGGAACTAGCAGAGACGATAGCAACGCTGGATGCTCACATATTAAATGACGGCAGCACTCCAACATTTGAAACTTGGAGATCCGGCAACCATTTAACCTCATTCATAGACGTAACCTTCTGCTCCAACAATATTATGGACAAAGTCACAAACTGGGGTGTGGAACAAACAGGACTATCTGATCACAATGTTATAACGATGAGTATATCAGACACAATAATGCCCCCTGAATCAACAACCCCAAGGTACAGAACAAAGCTTGCAGACTGGACCAAGTTCGAAAAAGTCGCGAAAGAAATGTTGCAAAAGGCAAACATCACAATTGAAGACCCCGTCTATTCCAGTAACCCAATAAATCTTGAAAAACAGGTAGAAACTATCTCCTCAATCATCAAAACAACTTGCGAAAGGTCTATCCCTAAACCAGGAGGAAAACGAAAAAACTGCCCATGGTGGTCTGACTCACTGACACTATTAAAATCGGAACTGGTCTCTGCAAAAAGGAAACTTCAAAATTCATGCGGACAAAGAAGATCTGAGGTGACTTTACCCAAATACTTGGAAGCCAAAGAAAATTTTAAAAACGAGTTAAGAGAGTCAAAAACCAGTAGCTGGAAAGACTTCTGCCAAAAACAAACGAAGGAAACAACTTGGTCCAATATCTATAGAGTCCTCACGAACCCACCAAACAGGGCACCCACATCAACTTTTAAAAGCAATAACCCTGAAGAAACTGCTAAAGAAATTCTTCAACACTTCTTCCCAGATGACAATGTGATAAATGAAACTCCTGAACAAATGGAAATAAGAACAAAAGCAACGCATAAGACAACAGTCGACCAGGAACCAAAAATTTCAAAAGATGAGCTAAAAAACGCCCTTAGATCAATTGACCCGAAGAAGTGCCCTGGGGCGGATGGGATCACATCTGACACTCTTACTCACTTCAATGATAGCTTCCCAGAGATACTCACAAAATTGTTCCAGAAGTGTCTTGACATAGGATATTTCCCAAAAATATGGAAGGAGGCCATAATCATAATCATACCTAAGCCAGGAAAGGACAACTACAGCAGTCTGGAAAACTATAGGCCGATTGGACTTCTACCGGTTCTAGGGAAATTATTTGAAAAAATCCTAATAGACAGAATAAAATGGAACCTTGGCAAAGGGAAGAAATTAAGCTCAAAACAATATGGTTTCACCGCGCAAAAATCAGCCGAAGATGCAATTTATGATGCAGTCGAAGTCATAAAAAGAAAAATGAAGGAAAATGACGAAGTAATTGTCATATCTCTTGACATCAAAGGAGCCTTCGACAACGCGTGGTGGCCACAATTATTAAAACAGCTCGTAGAAAAAGATTGCCCTTCCAGCCTAGTTACATTAGTAAGAAGTTACACAGAAAATAGAAAAGTAAGAATAAAACACGGAATCCATTCGAGCGAAAAAAATGTCTCAAAGGGCTGCATTCAAGGATCGATTGGCGGGCCAATCTTTTGGAACGTATCACTGGATGAACTACTGCAAATGGATCTTGGCCCAGACGTTTACATCCAAGCGTACGCTGACGATGTCCTTCTGATTGTAAACGGAAAAAACCTACAAACCACTAAAGAAACGGCGGAAAGAGCATTAGGAAAAGTAAGCAGTTGGGGTAAAAAAGTAAAATTAGAATTTTCAGAAAAAAAAACGCAGATCATGGTAATGAGTAAGCTCCGGGATAAAACAATTAACATAAAAATGAACGGTAAAGAAATAAAACCAGTAAAGGAAGTAAAAATTTTGGGTATGGTAATGGACAATAAGCTTAGATGGGATAAACACATAGATTATATTTGCTGTAAAACCTCAAGAATATTCAAAGCCTTATGTAGAGCGGCAAAACCAACGTGGGGACTATCGCCTGAAATTTTAAAAACTATCTATGACGGGGCAATCGTACCAATATTTACGTATGGATCAGGGGTCTGGGGAGACACGTGTAAGAAAGTTAAGAATAGGAAGAAACTAGCCAGCGCTCAGCGACAATATGCAATTAGAATTTGTAAAGGGTACAGGACAATCTCCACCACCTCAGCTTTAGCCTTAGCGGGAACACCACCAATAGATCTAAAAATAGACGAAGTAAAAGATGTGTACAGAATTAATAGAAGGGGAATAACAGCTAACTTCCTTCCGGCTGACAGGGAAATAATGACCACGTGCAGTGTTAACGAACTACCGCACCCAGGGAAAACAGTTAAAGAAAATATAACAATTGAACTAGATAAAGGAAATAAGATTAATGAAGATGCTATACAAATTTATACAGACGGAAGTAAACAAGAAGGTAAAGTGGGCGCCGGGGTAGTTATAAAAGTAGATGGACAAGATTGGGTATCAAAATCTTATAAGTTAGAAGATTACTGCACTGTATACCAGGCGGAAATGATTGCAATTCAAAAAGCAATAGAATGGGTACAAATAAACAATATAAAAGGGAAAGATATAACTATAAATTCAGATAGTAAATCATCTTTAGAAACGCTGAGCAAAGAGAGAACAACAAATAAAATAGCAAGAGAATGTTTAGAAAAACTAGGAACATGCAGAGAAAATAAAAACAGGGTAAATTTTCAATGGGTAAGAGCGCACAACGGCTTAGAAGGTAATGAAAGGGCAGATACAGCAGCGAAAAGGGGAAGAACACTTAAAAAAAGACCAGACTATAGCAAGGTACCTCAAAGCTACACAAAAATAACTTTAAAGAAAGTAACTGAAAATAAATGGAACAAAAGATATATAGAGGAAAGCACGGGAAAAATTACAAAAAAATACTTACCAAATATAAGCACGGCACTTCAAAAAGGAAAACACGTTAAAAACAGTTTTACTGCAACCCAAATCTTGACAGGACATGGGTGCTTCAAAGAATATCTCAAACGTTTTAAAATAATAGATGATGACAAATGCCCGTGCGACAAAACATCAATACAGGACAGCGTACATGTACTAGAAAAATGCTCTATCTTTGATGCAGAGAGATTCAGACTAAATTTTGAACTAAAAAACTATGGAATAACAGAAGAAAATAGGCAAGAAATCTGGAATCAGAAAAAACCAAGCGAAATATATATAGCGTACTTAGAAAAAATTACCAAAAGAATAAAAGAAATTAACGAAACAATAGATAACTAAATAAATAACATAAAGATACATATAGTAAGAAAAAAGAATTAGGAGAAACCTTGTGCGTAACAAGCAAGGTACCCATAGAAGATACTAACAATCCAAACAACCTAACCTAACCTAACCTAACCTAACCTAACCTAACCTAACCTAACCTAACCTAACCTAACCTAACCTAACCTAACCTAACCTAACCTAACCTAACCTAACCTAACCTAACCTAACCTAACCTAACCTAACCTAACCTAACCTAACCTAACCTAACCTAACCTAACCTAACCTAACCTAACCTAACCTAACCTAACCTAACCTAACCGAGTATCAAGTGAAGTTCCGAAGGGAGTGCAGCTATCGGTGAGAATATTTCACACAGCCAATTCCTGTCTAACTAACCACATTACTTTGTTTCGTGTTTTTGTGTCTCTTATTTGCACGCTTTCTAGCTTGTGTTCACCGCCTTTTGATCTCGGTGCCCCCACGGCGACCGTGGTTTAGAATCGTTCAAATTTCAACTTAAATTCACTTCTACGGGTTTTTGTCTCAGTTTTTTTTTTCTTAAATTCAGTAGCATCATCATAGAAGCCTTGTTCGGCGTCCTTCCGGCGACCGCAGAATCTCTTTAATTTCATTTAAATTCAGTGACGTGTTTTAGATTCGTTTAAATTTCAACTTAAATTCAGTTTTCACGAGTTTTTGTCTCAGTTTCTTTTAAATTCAGTAGAATCATCTTAAAGCCTTGTTCGGCGTCCTTCCGGCGACCGCAGAATATTTCACGCCATTCTAGGCTCAAGTTTATCAAAATAAAAATTTACCGCTGCGCGGCAGCTTTATCCTTACGCCAAAATGATGCGCTCACCAAACAAGTCATGCGCACATGTCGACAAAACGTACGACCTTATGCCGGAATTCACCAAAAGTCAAAACGACTCCATGGTTATCGGAAATCGGGATGATAAAATAATAAAATTATGCGAAACGATCCTTCGAAAAGCGAAATCCCAAGACATCATCAGTGCTACCGAAAAAATAATGGAACTTATTAAAACTGATAATCCGTCCCAAGCTAAAGAATGTCCGATTATGTTAAGTGCTATAAATACAATGGCGGAACAAATCAGAAGGATAGAAGATAAAATTACTGCGCCGTCTTCACCATGGAACAGGACAAAACCTGACAATGAAAAAGAAAAAGAGGATGGCGAAATGGATCGAAGGTTTCCACCACTTCCTACTCCAAGACACGCCGTGGTCGTCAGCCACAAAGACGAGAAAGACAGTGCCGAGGTTTTAAAAGGAGTTAAAAATTCCCTAGACCCACGGAAACTGAAGGTGGGCATAACAAATATCCGACAATCTACTAACGGGAGAGCAATCATAAGCTGCGAGAAGAAAGAAGACGCAGAACTTATAATGAAAACTCTGTCGTCGGAAAAAGTATCTGCGATCTGCGCCAAGAAAAGAAATCCCAAAATTATCTTAAAAGGTATTCAGAAGGATCTGAACTCTGCAGAGTTAATAGAAATAATGGAAGAGCAGAACGAGGACCTCGCTGGCCTAAAAGAAGACTCAAAAATACTCTTTTTCCAAAAAAATAAAAATCCGTGCCTAACAAACGTCGTGATCGAAACAAACCCCAAAATATGGAAGAAAATGGTTAACCTAGGCAGAGTAAATATCGCATTTCAAAGAATCTGTGCTGAAAACTTCATTTCAACAATGCAATGCATGAACTGTCTGGGATTTGGTCATCTAAAGAAGCATTGTGATATGGAAACGAGGTGCTGGCACTGCGCCGGGAAACACACGCTTGCACAATGTCCAAATAAAGGTAAAGCTGACGAAGTAAAATGCGGGTCATGTGTTAATGAAAACCGGAAGAGGAAAACCTCAGCTCCGTCAAGACATAGATCAGGAACGCACGAATGTCCACTCTACAGGAGAGAAATCGAAAGATCTATTGACCACACAAATTATGAATAGGAAAAAAAATGCAAATAAATACGTGCAAAAACCGGGACAGCACAAATTCAATATGGGAGGAAAAATTAAAATCAAACAATGGAACGCGCAAAGATGCCAATCCGCGACAGACAGTGTGGTTAATACGGACAAATCGGACATTATTCTGCTGCAGGAACCTTACACAGGAAACACAGGGCAGCTGAAAACGAAAAGATGGCAAGTTTACCAATCCACTAAAGGAACCAGAGAAAGCCCAAACAAGTCAGCAATTCTCGTCAACAATAGTATTAAAGCAACAATGATATCTTCAATCACATCCGAGAACTCAACATACATAGAAATAGAAACACGAGTTGGAACTATAACTCTAGGATCAGTATATGTTGAACCAAATAATCCTCTTGCACCCCAGATACTTACAATCACCAAACTTAATGAAGAAAACAAGAAAAAAGGCAAGAGCATTCTGATAGGCGGTGATTTCAACGCAAAAAGCTCGTGGTGGGGTAGTCCAAAAACAGATAAACGAGGCGAGGAACTAGCAGAGACGATAGCAACGCTGGATGCTCACATATTAAATGACGGCAGCACTCCAACATTTGAAACTTGGAGATCCGGCAACCATTTAACCTCATTCATAGACGTAACCTTCTGCTCCAACAATATTATGGACAAAGTCACAAACTGGGGTGTGGAACAAACAGGACTATCTGATCACAATGTTATAACGATGAGTATATCAGACACAATAATGCCCCCTGAATCAACAACCCCAAGGTACAGAACAAAGCTTGCAGACTGGACCAAGTTCGAAAAAGTCGCGAAAGAAATGTTGCAAAAGGCAAACATCACAATTGAAGACCCCGTCTATTCCAGTAACCCAATAAATCTTGAAAAACAGGTAGAAACTATCTCCTCAATCATCAAAACAACTTGCGAAAGGTCTATCCCTAAACCAGGAGGAAAACGAAAAAACTGCCCATGGTGGTCTGACTCACTGACACTATTAAAATCGGAACTGGTCTCTGCAAAAAGGAAACTTCAAAATTCATGCGGACAAAGAAGATCTGAGGTGACTTTACCCAAATACTTGGAAGCCAAAGAAAATTTTAAAAACGAGTTAAGAGAGTCAAAAACCAGTAGCTGGAAAGACTTCTGCCAAAAACAAACGAAGGAAACAACTTGGTCCAATATCTATAGAGTCCTCACGAACCCACCAAACAGGGCACCCACATCAACTTTTAAAAGCAATAACCCTGAAGAAACTGCTAAAGAAATTCTTCAACACTTCTTCCCAGATGACAATGTGATAAATGAAACTCCTGAACAAATGGAAATAAGAACAAAAGCAACGCATAAGACAACAGTCGACCAGGAACCAAAAATTTCAAAAGATGAGCTAAAAAACGCCCTTAGATCAATTGACCCGAAGAAGTGCCCTGGGGCGGATGGGATCACATCTGACACTCTTACTCACTTCAATGATAGCTTCCCAGAGATACTCACAAAATTGTTCCAGAAGTGTCTTGACATAGGATATTTCCCAAAAATATGGAAGGAGGCCATAATCATAATCATACCTAAGCCAGGAAAGGACAACTACAGCAGTCTGGAAAACTATAGGCCGATTGGACTTCTACCGGTTCTAGGGAAATTATTTGAAAAAATCCTAATAGACAGAATAAAATGGAACCTTGGCAAAGGGAAGAAATTAAGCTCAAAACAATATGGTTTCACCGCGCAAAAATCAGCCGAAGATGCAATTTATGATGCAGTCGAAGTCATAAAAAGAAAAATGAAGGAAAATGACGAAGTAATTGTCATATCTCTTGACATCAAAGGAGCCTTCGACAACGCGTGGTGGCCACAATTATTAAAACAGCTCGTAGAAAAAGATTGCCCTTCCAGCCTAGTTACATTAGTAAGAAGTTACACAGAAAATAGAAAAGTAAGAATAAAACACGGAATCCATTCGAGCGAAAAAAATGTCTCAAAGGGCTGCATTCAAGGATCGATTGGCGGGCCAATCTTTTGGAACGTATCACTGGATGAACTACTGCAAATGGATCTTGGCCCAGACGTTTACATCCAAGCGTACGCTGACGATGTCCTTCTGATTGTAAACGGAAAAAACCTACAAACCACTAAAGAAACGGCGGAAAGAGCATTAGGAAAAGTAAGCAGTTGGGGTAAAAAAGTAAAATTAGAATTTTCAGAAAAAAAAACGCAGATCATGGTAATGAGTAAGCTCCGGGATAAAACAATTAACATAAAAATGAACGGTAAAGAAATAAAACCAGTAAAGGAAGTAAAAATTTTGGGTATGGTAATGGACAATAAGCTTAGATGGGATAAACACATAGATTATATTTGCTGTAAAACCTCAAGAATATTCAAAGCCTTATGTAGAGCGGCAAAACCAACGTGGGGACTATCGCCTGAAATTTTAAAAACTATCTATGACGGGGCAATCGTACCAATATTTACGTATGGATCAGGGGTCTGGGGAGACACGTGTAAGAAAGTTAAGAATAGGAAGAAACTAGCCAGCGCTCAGCGACAATATGCAATTAGAATTTGTAAAGGGTACAGGACAATCTCCACCACCTCAGCTTTAGCCTTAGCGGGAACACCACCAATAGATCTAAAAATAGACGAAGTAAAAGATGTGTACAGAATTAATAGAAGGGGAATAACAGCTAACTTCCTTCCGGCTGACAGGGAAATAATGACCACGTGCAGTGTTAACGAACTACCGCACCCAGGGAAAACAGTTAAAGAAAATATAACAATTGAACTAGATAAAGGAAATAAGATTAATGAAGATGCTATACAAATTTATACAGACGGAAGTAAACAAGAAGGTAAAGTGGGCGCCGGGGTAGTTATAAAAGTAGATGGACAAGATTGGGTATCAAAATCTTATAAGTTAGAAGATTACTGCACTGTATACCAGGCGGAAATGATTGCAATTCAAAAAGCAATAGAATGGGTACAAATAAACAATATAAAAGGGAAAGATATAACTATAAATTCAGATAGTAAATCATCTTTAGAAACGCTGAGCAAAGAGAGAACAACAAATAAAATAGCAAGAGAATGTTTAGAAAAACTAGGAACATGCAGAGAAAATAAAAACAGGGTAAATTTTCAATGGGTAAGAGCGCACAACGGCTTAGAAGGTAATGAAAGGGCAGATACAGCAGCGAAAAGGGGAAGAACACTTAAAAAAAGACCAGACTATAGCAAGGTACCTCAAAGCTACACAAAAATAACTTTAAAGAAAGTAACTGAAAATAAATGGAACAAAAGATATATAGAGGAAAGCACGGGAAAAATTACAAAAAAATACTTACCAAATATAAGCACGGCACTTCAAAAAGGAAAACACGTTAAAAACAGTTTTACTGCAACCCAAATCTTGACAGGACATGGGTGCTTCAAAGAATATCTCAAACGTTTTAAAATAATAGATGATGACAAATGCCCGTGCGACAAAACATCAATACAGGACAGCGTACATGTACTAGAAAAATGCTCTATCTTTGATGCAGAGAGATTCAGACTAAATTTTGAACTAAAAAACTATGGAATAACAGAAGAAAATAGGCAAGAAATCTGGAATCAGAAAAAACCAAGCGAAATATATATAGCGTACTTAGAAAAAATTACCAAAAGAATAAAAGAAATTAACGAAACAATAGATAACTAAATAAATAACTTAAAGATACATATAGTAAGAAAAAAGAATTAGGAGAAACCTTGTGCGTAACAAGCAAGGTACCCATAGAAGATACTAACAATCCATACAACCTAACCTAACCTAACCTAACCTAACCTAACCTAACCTAACCTAACCTAACCTAACCTAACCTAACCATCAAAGAATATCTCAAACGTTTTAAAATAATAGATGATGACAAATGCCCGTGCGACAAAACATCAATACAGGACAGCGTACATGTACTAGAAAAATGCTCTATCTTTGATGCAGAGAGATTCAGACTAAATTTTGAACTAAAAAACTATGGAATAACAGAAGAAAATAGGCAAGAAATCTGGAATCAGAAAAAACCAAGCGAAATATATATAGCGTACTTAGAAAAAATTACCAAAAGAATAAAAGAAATTAACGAAACAATAGATAACTAAATAAATAACTTAAAGATACATATAGTAAGAAAAAAGAATTATGAGAAACCTTGTGCGTAACAAGCAAGGTACCCATAGAAGATACTAACAATCCATACAACCTAACCTAACCTAACCTAACCTAACCTAACCTAACCTAACCTAACCTAACCTAACCTAACCTAACCTAACCTAACCTAACCTAACCTAACCTAACCTAACCTAACCTAACCTAACCTAACCTAACCTAACCTAACCTAACCTAACCTAACCTAACCTAACCTAACCTAACCTAACCTAACCTAACCTAACCTAACCTAACCTAACCTAACCTAACCTAACCTAACCTAACCTAACCTAACCTAACCTAACCTAACCTAACCTAACCATCAAAGAATATCTCAAACGTTTTAAAATAATAGATGATGACAAATGCCCGTGCGACAAAACATCAATACAGGACAGCGTACATGTACTAGAAAAATGCTCTATCTTTGATGCAGAGAGATTCAGACTAAATTTTGAACTAAAAAACTATGGAATAACAGAAGAAAATAGGCAAGAAATCTGGAATCAGAAAAAACCAAGCGAAATATATATAGCGTACTTAGAAAAAATTACCAAAAGAATAAAAGAAATTAACGAAACAATAGATAACTAAATAAATAACTTAAAGATACATATAGTAAGAAAAAAGAATTAGGAGAAACCTTGTGCGTAACAAGCAAGGTACCCATAGAAGATACTAACAATCCATACAACCTAACCTAACCTAACCTAACCTAACCTAACCTAACCTAACCTAACCTAACCTAACCTAACCTAACCTAACCTAACCTAACCTAACCTAACCTAACCTAACCTAACCTAACCCGACAGACCCCACCCCACCTCGTCCCATCATGACGTCATCGTGAACTACACAAGTGCTCATTCATTTTTCTTTTAAATTCACTCTTTCAAACACTCTCCCATAAATATTGGACAATTCCACTCTTCTTTTAAACACCTTCTCATTAATATGTACCCATCTTTCAAAAACATTCTCATATGCACCCCTCGACAACATCTAATTTGTATGCACCCCTCTTTCAAACACCTCCTCATTATTATGCACCCCTCGACAAGTGCTCATTAATATGCACCCCTTATTCAAATATTTTTTCATTCACTCATGTGCACTTCCTTTCTTTATACACCCTCTTTTTTACACACTCAACCTCGTATGCCAGCTAATCTAGAACAATCGGGGTTGTGTTCTTTTTTGTGTGAATAAATTAAAAAACCGGGTTTTGTACTTTGAAAATTTATTATAATTCATCGTGTCTGTGTTGCGGTACATATCCCATTGTCGCTAAGCTTGGTTGGTTTTTCGGTCGAGCGGGCGGTTTCGGTTCTAACATTTTTTTCCACCATGGGTCATGTTCATTAGGTAATATGTGACCCGTTTCGGGAATACCGTATTGATAATTTTTTCCTCTTACGATTTCGTAATTTAATGATGCCGTGTACAACCATTCTTCTCTTAATCTATAATTGTTTAATATTACATCTTTTCGTTGCTGTCTCGTCATGGAATTTGTAAGTCTACTTTGACCCGGCACTTGTTCCCCTTTGATTTGAATTTTTTCAGGTCGTTTTTCTTTCGGGAGTTGTTCGATTGGCGGTGCTGTTGTGCCATATCTTCCCGCCGGTATGATAGGCCTCTGGTCGGGTGTTGTCGTCACTGGTCCCGTCCTCGTACTTGTTGCGACTTGTGCTGTTGTTTTCGCGGGAAATTCAAATGCAGGTACTTCACCGGGATATTGTGGAGAAATAAAATCTAGAACGGGTTCATCGTCTCCTGATTCTCCGTCCGGGTCAAATGGAATAGGTAATCTTCTCGATGTCGATGATGCTGCTTTCGATGTCGATGCTTTTGGTGTTTCTGTTATTGGTGTTGCTGTTGTCGGTGTCGTTGTAAATGTTGTCGTCGTTGTTGTCGTCGTCGTCTTCGTTGTCGAATTTGTCGTTAATCCATTTCTGCAAGCATTACATATTTTAAATGTATTATAAAAACACGAGGAATTATTACACATTTTAAGTATATAATACTTACTCACAATTTCTCGTACACCGGTTTTCCCGCCACGCCATACGCTTGGCTCCATTTCCTGTCGTAATGCAGTAGACCCACACTATAAGTGTTTGGTTGAGGTCCTTCACTCGAATTCATTAACACATTTGTACCGTGACATGTCGCTTCCAGAGTGATGTGCGTTTCCACCATGATGTTCAATACGGCGTCTTCCAATGTGTCATCGTGGTTTAATAAAGGCACTATTCCTACTCCCAAACTGCCTCCCATTCCTGATCCACTGCCACCTTCTAATCCGCAAAATATTGTATTATCGATCGTTGCCGTTTCATAAGTCACCTTATGGTTTGATCCCACTCTGGATAATTTAAATTCCGTCACATTGCCAGTGCTCAAGTTTATTTCGTGCGGTCCTCCTTCTGCTCTTGTTCCACTTTGTGAATTGTACCAAGCATTATTGTACTTGTGAAAAGTACCATCTTTAGGTGTATAGCTTTTTGAATATATTTCTCCAATTGAATTTGTCGCGTTGTATAAAATTCCCGCTTGCATGAGCAATCCCGGTATGTAAAAATTTCCGTCATTTAACTTTACTTTTGCTCTATTCTTCCAACGTTCCGTAACAAAATCATAAATTATTCGATTATCGATCGGTTTCGATTGACTGGTCGCTCCATAATTTCCTTTATCTATGTCACCTACTGTATCGACATCTGTCAGGTCGTCGAGTATTTTCCCGTACAATGTTTCTGCGGTAATATTTTTTCCCAATAATACCGGACCGATGCTTTCTGCATTTTCCCATATGCCGATTGTTGTTTGCGAATTTGCATTTGCAAAACTCACTGTATTTTGACCCGTTACAAATGGCGTTCTGTTACCACAATTTACAATTTTAATTGACACGCCCGTCACTCTTGCCGTATGATGAATTGTCCTTATGTCGTTGAATTCTTTTTCTGTCAAGTAAAAAAAAATCATTTGGTAAGGTAATGAATGCACATATGTTATAATTTGTGTGCTTCCAAATTCTTTATTTGCTGAACATGAAATTTTTTTGTATTGCAATTTTGTCGATTTAATATTAAAATTATATTTTTTTGCAAAACTAAACGTGTGCGTGTTTGAGCTATTACTCACGCCACCGTCAATAACACTTGCCGGATTGCCGGCGGGTCCCTCGTGGCCTGGTTGCATCTTGTCTTTAATGTTTTCTCCGATTTCAACTCTCGGATATAATATACCCGTGTAATTTTCAACTAATCGTTTCGCACCAATTCCTACTAGTGCAATCCCCCTAGCGGCGGCGTCATATAAGCTTTCCGGTTTGTAAGCACCCACTTCTTTAATAAATTTATCGTCACTTTCCTTCACTTTTTTACTAAACTCTTTCAAGTTTTTAGTTTTTTTAAAATGTTTCTCAACACTGTCGTATTCTTGATCGTGTTTTTGAGCAATAGCATCCAAAGTGTTTGATGGTTCACCCGCTTCTAAACTGTTACCTGGGCCCAAATATCTGTAGCCCGGTAATGTTAAACCGCGTCCGTCCTCTTCGTCACTGTCAGACATACTGGTGTGTTGTATACGGGTAAATAAATTACACTCAATGTTGCCATATATACAAAAATTTATTCAATAATCATAAACAATAATGTTGCTTCCAATTCAGGTGTGTAACGAAGGTTACTCCTAAATATTTGATAATGTTTACTTGCTCTAGGCATGGGCAGTCACAGTTCCGGTTTAGAGATGAATTTTTACATTTGTGTATTTTTAATGGCGGGGCTGGGTTTGACTTTGGGATATTGGTGAGACTAGACAGTAAGTATTTGGTTTTCTGTACATTTAGAGTTAATATGTTCGAGTCAAGCAAATATTTTACCTGTTGAATTCCTTCCTCCGCTTTGGAATATGCGGTTAGCCAATCTTTTGCTTGGAAGAGTAGGACAGTGTCATCGGCGAAACTGACAATAGTGACATCGATATCTAGGTTGCATAACTCGTTAATATATATTAGGAAGAGCGTTGGACCTATAACACTGCCTTGAGGGACCCCGTAACTAATGAGCAAATTCTGGCTCTTTGTGGTATTGAGTTTAACGCATTGGGATCTGTCAGATAAGAAGCTGGAGAGGAGGCCTAATTCTTTGTTCCTAATACCTATATTAAACATTTTGCGTTTTAGTTTGCTGTGTGAGATTGTATCAAATGCTTTACATAGGTCGAGAAATACCGATAGACATTTCAAGCCCTTATCCAGGTGGCCAGAAATATGGTCAGTGACCGTGGCTATAGCATC
The DNA here is from genome assembly GCA_929108145.2 of Limnephilus rhombicus. NCBI lineage: Eukaryota > Metazoa > Arthropoda > Insecta > Trichoptera > Limnephilidae > Limnephilus > Limnephilus rhombicus. The sequence continues at coordinate 48,523,405 of OV815289.1, read as the reverse complement.
ATTGGTGCTTTTATGTTTTCTGAATCCAAATTGCCGCGGCGATATTAAGTTATTGGTTTCCAGATATTCCATGAGACTATTATTGACGATCTTTTCGAATACTTTTGAGAGGGAATTTAGCAACGTAATAGGACGATAATTACTAATATCAAGTTTGGAGCCAGTTTTAAAAATAGGGATAATGAGACCTTGTTTTAGAATGGTGGGAAATAGCCCTTGGCGGATGCTAATATTAAGTAGATGCGTTAATGGTTGAAGTATACCAGGGGCAATTTTTTTAAGAACATTGTTAGATATTTCATCAATGCCGGTTGATGAAGAGTTTTTGATTTTTTTTGCTAGTTCCGGACCTATGTTTGTAAAGTACTGGTTTATGTAATTGACAATTGTGTTGGGGTTCGATGTAAAGTCTACAGTGATATCTTTGATATTGAGAGAGTTTAAGGTGTCGGTGGCTTTATTTGAATTGGTAGCTTCCTTGAGGACTTTCCATATTTTTTTAGGGTCATTGTTGCATTCGGAAATTTTTTGTTGTAATATAGATTTTTGGCTTTCCTAATGACTTGTGTGCAGATATTACGGTATCTTTTGTAGAAATTATGGAGTGTGATATCATATGGTGTTACATAAAAAATAATGTAACAAGTGAACTATCTGTGTATGGGTACTTTTGGTGTGAAGTTTGTTAACATTCAACATCATTATATTGGTAGCATTGAAATGCTTACCTTTGCTCAGTTGGTGATACTGAGGATCTGCACAGAGGGGTTCACTAGGCAGGACTGGCCTGGAGCTCGTCATTCTTTGAGCAGCCACAGGTGACCATGGCCACCGTCCCTGTGGCGGGTCGACGTAATCAAATAGTAATAGTTCGCCATTATTTTAACAACATGTGAAGATTGATAAATCCGCGCCCACCAGCGGCATCCATTATTGAAGACCATCAGGATAATCATTAAAATCCTGGATCAGCAGCGGAGTACCATGGGAGCACATTATTTCTGCTGGATTAAAACCATATCCAGCATCTGCAGACGCAGTCATGACAAGACCTTCCGACTATACCTGGAGCCAGAGGTGCTCGCAGGGATGCGGCCGAAGATCGCCCACCTTGGCCGTCATCAACATAGTCGGCTGGCTGGCAACCGCCCTTGGACGGGACGTCGCTGGGAAACCGCGGGACTGGAGGCCTGTTCGTCGCTCCAGCCTGCCGTTCAGCACATGTCAGCAGCGGAGGGAACTAACCGCCCATCTCCGAAGGCAGCAAGCAGCAGCATGGATCGCCTACATATGACATTCACCCATTCATCAACTCCTCAAGATTAAACGGTACTAACGCTCCATAATATGCCCATTCAGAATTTAGTCTAGCCCTGATTATTATTTGTACTTAATTAATAAATTAATTTAACTGTGTCAAAGCACTATATTATTTCATTTAAATAACCTATCCTCATACAAAGTATTACACAGCCGCCTGCTTAAGGTCCACGCCTGAGAAATTCTAGTAATAATCACACTTGTCTCATGCTCTCCATGTATTATATTCCTAACATTTTAGCTTCCAATGTGAAAGTTTAAATATTTTCATAACATTTTGGCGCTCCAACGTTTGTTGGGCTCGATTGGCTAATACTTTGTGTGAAAGGGTTATTTTTTTATAATCTCTAAAAAAAATAACTTCGATAGATGTGTAAATCATTGTAAAAATATCATATATTATCTTCACAGTTAATCTCAGTTTATTGTAACATTTTTTTGCAAATCTACAATGCTAATTTCCGTTATATCTACCTACCTTGCTATCTAATTATAGTTCAAATACTGATAAAGTTATATTCAAATTCAACTCTTACAAATAATAATGTTACATTTTTGCTACCTGCTAATCTTTTCAGTTTTTTTTTCTGCTAATTACCAATTCTGTCGTATTTTCAATAATAATGCATCATGTATTTTACGCAGTCTATATTAAGAATTATTTTAGACAATAATTTCTTTCGTTGTAGGTAGTCGGTAACATTATGGCGCTCAACATAATTTGATATATTCTATTGAGATAATATAGTCATACATTTTTATATTTTATTGCTTGATGGTAAATTTCTTGTTCGACACTATGTCACATTTTAATTGTACCTAAAGATTCCCGCATGGTTTCTTTTGTAAGGATGGATTTTCAATTCATATGTAACAATCATATTGTTGTTACCGATTATGGCGATTTTATTTCATACATACTATTGGAAAATTTTACGGTTGTGTAAATGCTTTGCTATGTATATTAAATATTGTTTATCTACAGATACGCGTTATACCTATTAAGTTTTTTTATTTTATTTTTTTCGTGTGCGTCGCTTTATTATCAATTGTCGATTCGCGTATGTTATTTTTAACCTCAAAGAAGTTGATATCAAAGTCATTGTGTGCATTATAAAATGTCTTTATTTTACACAGGTATTTCAAATTGATTTAATGTCATTACTATCGCGACGTACATTGCTTATCAAATGTTCTTGCATTATATAATAATTATTGAGGTTATATTATGCAGTGTAGTTACAAAGGTGAATACCAACTTACAAATATAAAAAAATTTGCAATACTTTTTTTTCATCGGGTTAATAAAATGTGAAACTTGTCAATATCCCGCAAAAGTTTTTAAAAAGACTATTCTATTATATTCAAATATCTTTTATGGTATTATTATTACGATTCTGTATTATTATTCGCTTTAAATATTTTCGGTTTGATTTCAAAGCAACAGCTGTTACCTGTCAAAATAATACACTGTTGACATTTTAAAATTTCAATCTGACATTTCATAGATAATGTTGTTTACAATCTCAACGTGACAGTTCTGTTATAATATGGTTTGTGAATTATTTTGTTTACTTTTCACTTTTATTCTAAATAATTATTCTTTGCTAAATAGAAAACGGTCTTACATTCTATTTCATTAGCTACGAAATATTATGTGACAATTGTTACTATATCTCATCACAGCAACAAATTTACAAACATTTATTTTAAATTGTCAACGCAAAGAGGGTACATTCATTTGTAATTAAAGTAAGAATGCAGGAGTTTTTAAACCGTCATAACATTATTCAAATAATTTTAAATCCAGGTTTGGCACAAATAAATACATTTTCTTCAACATCATTTAACAACTTCATCAATTATCAACAATAACAGAGCTGTGTTATTTCTACATTAGAGGATTATGACAACAATTCGGAAAATTGTTTTAGATGAATTTAAAATCTGGTTTCTGTCAATCATGACATTTTCATAAGTTTGATAATTATTTCAATTTTTTCAATTACGGGCATAATGTTTTAGTATATTTGTGGACTTAGAGAATTCAAAATTTTTTTTTTTTTTTTTTAATGGACGTCGATGTTGTTTAACCAGGGTTTTTGTTTTCCTGCCGTGCTTGAAGTACCGCGAGAAACATGTTTACACTCAGTTAACACATCATTATAAAATTGTGGGAGTACAATTCGGAGATTGATACTTTCCATGTTTTGTTTACAAGTTCCGAAGAGATGAGAGTAGTGTATGCCGCTACCTACTCGTAACGTTTCGGATTCTTCGATCGTTCATCTTCATTCCAGGAGACGGAGTAACTATGGACAGATTGATATGAGAGTCTGTGCCATAGCAGGGCCGTTGCCTGACGTTTCGGAACCGATCAGAGTGAAGACGGAGGATCTATTGTCTGTGGATGTTTTCCCTGCAGAAGGTAGAAGGGCCGTTGTCACGCTGATCATTAATGGACATACCAAAGTAACAGCGTGTAATGTCTCGAGTTTGTTCGGTTTATTTCGATTTAAAGTATTGTCAATCCTAACAACTCGCTCTTATCATATTACTCTATTGAAAAATCGAGTTATGTATGCATACCACGTTACTACTAAAAGTGATAAATAAATCACTTCACAATTCTCACATCAAGTCACAATATACAAAATCAATCCTTTTACATTATCTTATATTGAGCTCTTGGAAAGAGACAGATAATGTTTTTGAGCCCCATACATTCAGCAAATACACTTTTACCAAATACTTAAAATAAAAATAAAAATAAAAATAAAACAGTAATAGTCATAAACTCAACATTTATTGTCTAACTAATCAATCGTAACCAAGTTTCATAATATTCTAGATTCAAAACTTTGTTTGTTCGCATTAATTTACACTTGCTTCTCATCCGTAAGATTTTACAATAGTATGTCTAGTATAGTATATCTAGTATAGTATGTCTCGTATAGTATGTCTAGAATATTTTACAATAGTATATATTTCACAACAATATATTTACAAGTATATTTAGTATGTTTACAATAATATTTTTACATAAGAATGTTTATTTTATGATTAATTCATACTTTTATTTTTGTTCTCAAATTTAGAATACATTTATGATTTTGTAAACATACAATCTTGCCTTTTGGATTACTTGATTCTGTTTAGAGTTTTGTTTTTTAAATTTTTCTTTTTTGCTATTGAAAATACCTACAGAACTGTTTTGGTGTTTTTCAGGGGTCGCTATGACAGAGTTGGGTGCTTCAAATCCATTGAAGACGTTCGCCTCTAGCTTCGCGAAAACCTCGAGAGTTCGTCCAGATGGCATTGGATCGTCCATTTCTTCACATGCGGGCACCCATCTACTATGGTTTATAATCATCTGTTATTGTATAGTTTTTACATATGCTTATTTTTGCTTTGAGTTTAGCTTAGATTTCTAGTGGGCTTGTGTTTTTTTAGGGAGTGTTTTTTTAAAAAAAATTATGGATAATTTTTTTTTTGTGTGGGAAAGGCGGAAATGTTACATAAAAAATAATGTAACAAGTGAACTATCTGTGTATGGGTACTTTTGGTGTGAAGTTTGTTAACATTCAACATCATTATATTGGTAGCATTGAAATGCTTACCTTTGCTCAGTTGGTGATACTGAGGATCTGCACAGAGGGGTTCACTAGGCAGGACTGGCCTGGAGCTCGTCATTCTTTGAGCAGCCACAGGTGACCATGGCCACCGTCCCTGTGGCGGGTCGACGTAATCAAATAGTAATAGTTCGCCACTATTTTAACAACATGTGAAGATTGATAAATCCGCGCCCTCCAGCGGCATCCATTATTGAAGACCATCAGGACAATCATTAAAATCCTGGATCAGCAGCGGAGTAACATGGGAGCACATTATTTCTGCTGGATTAAAACCATATCCAGCATCTGCAGACGCAGTCATGACAAGACCTTCCGACTATACCTGGAGCCAGAGGTGCTCGCAGGGATGCGGCCGAAGATCGCCCACCTTGGCCGTCATCAACATATTCGGCTGGCTGGCAACCGCCCTTGGACGGGACGTCGCTGGGAAACCGCGGGACTGGAGGCCTGTTCGTCGCTCCAGCCTGCCGTTCAGCACATGTCAGCAGCGGAGGGAACTAACCGCCCATCTCCGAAGGCAGCAAGCAGCAGCATGGATCGCCTACATATGACATTCACCTATTCATCAACTCCTCAAGATTAAACGGTACTAACGCTCCATAATATGCCCATTCAGAATTTAGTCTAGCCCTGATTATTATTTGTACTTAATTAATAAATTAATTTAACTGTGTCAAAGCACTATATTATTTCATTTAAATAACCTATCCTCATACAAAGTATTACACAGCCGCCTGCTTAAGGTCCACGCCTGAGAAATTCTAGTAATAATCAAACTTCTCTCATGCTCTTCATGTATTATATTCCTAACATTTTAGCTTCCAATGTGAAAGTTTAATATTTTCATAACAATGGGTTTGTGGCACATTTTTTGTATATGGAATTGCGTTTCCGAATGCAGTTGATTATAGTATGGTTTATCCAAGGTTTGAGAGGTTTGATTGCTTTAGGAATGGTGTTTGTGGTGATTTTAGTATTTTGGACAAGGATGTCTTGTAGGTAGGTAGAGAAGTAGTTCCAGGCCTCCTCTATGTTAGTTTTGTTATAGAGTGTGTCCCACGATTTGGAGTTAATCGTTTTGTTAAGATTGTCATAGTTAATTGTTTTCTTCGTTATTTTAGTTGGAGGTTTGCTTTGTACATTGTGTTTGGAACTCATTGTGAAAGAGGTGGCGTAGTGATCTGTAACTGACGACATGTGGATTTCAGAGGTGTATTGGTTGGTTGATTTAACCATAATATGGTCGATGCAGGAGGAGGAGTTTGGCGTACATCGTATTGCTGAATTGATTGTGCTTTCCATTCCGTGGAACATCAGTGTGTTTAGAGAGTCTTGGCATTGGGGATGTTCGTTGTTTTTTAAAATGTTAATGTTAAGATCCCCCATTAAAATTAAGTTCTTTATTTTGTGTAGATCCGTGAGATAACAGTTTATGTCGCGCAAAAATGAGGAGATGTTAGGTTGAGAAGGAGAGCGGTAAAGTGCAATGATACATGTGTTGACATTGTACATTATTTAAAGACAGTTTGAGTTAGTAATATAAATTTCTTTGACATTAAATGAGTTAAGAGTGTTGTTTAATGTATATGCTACTATGCCATCGTTTTGTCTGTAGTGATTTGAGGTTTGATGGTGGGTATAATTGGGGATGTTTTTAGGAGTATAGTAAGGTGTTAGCCAACATTCTGTCAGGATAATTATGTCATATTTGATTTAAGTAAGTGTTAAAAATTGTGAGGGTCCTTTTAAATAAAATAATTCCTTTTGCAAAAAACTTCACTTTTTAATTCACAATGGACATGTTATAAATGTATTATATTACGGTGTCAACACACCGGGCCAAACACTGGCAGTTGTTTACTGTTAAAACTTGCGTTGGGAAGAAGCAATAATAATGAGATGCTAGCACTTTTATAATGTAAAAACCTGCACACATTTAAAGAATCAACCATTATACATTTGACATTTGGAAGTGTTTACAAAAAAATGGTTTCTTCTGTAGTACGTACTTCGTAGTTAAAACAGGTTGCTACCGATCTACCGAATACTCAGCGACTAGCCAAGCTTCGCAACCATTTGTTTGAAATATTAAAGCCCGGGGGTTCGCTCAAACAACCCATTGGTGCTGGTAGTATCTCAATTTTTAACATAGCTGCCGCCTCGGGGTTCCTAAATCGCCTTTACCGATTTATGAACCCTTCAAGAAAACATAACAAAAACAGGGGAAGACAATCAAGGCAAAGCAGAAAAACACAAATCGAAACTCTAAATACCGTACAAATACTAACAAATAATTTTACCTTTTATAAATTAGCAGCCAAAACTTATTTTTCAAGACTATAATCCTGCACTGATTATTATACTATTATTTAAAAATGTACATTCACAAGTTGAATTTTAAGGTGATTAACCTAAACTAATTACATAAACTTAAATTAACCAAAAAATTTTTTACATATTTAAATAATAACTTAACACAAAATACTATTATAATAGAACACAACCCAACACAAAATAATATTATAATAAAACCCAACCCAACACAACACAATTGTCTATTTTTTCTTCAAGTCCATTGGTTAGGATCTTCTCCAGGTGCAGTCCACGATATAAGCACCACAGCGCGGGGTGCAATCAATCATCAATTTATAGGTTGTCATGTTGTTCCTGGGATTGGTATCTTTAAAGGGTCTTTTTTTTTTATTTTCACCCTAAAGAGTTTCATCATGGTCGTCCGGGGTGTCCGGACTGACGGAAGGGTCCGGGGCGTCCGTCACAGGTTCAGCTTCCGGATCCAGAGGCATTAGACATATCTTTGTGATAGGCCTGACAAAGATTCCTTGAGGGGTTTTCAGGGTAACCACTCGTACTACACCATCCGCGCCGGGATGTGTACATATAACTCGCGCCATTTTCCATAATGGTGGAGGTAAATTATCTTCCTTCAGAATAACCAGATCATCCTTTTGCAGTGCCCGTTGATTACTGGTTTGCCATTTAGTCCTTTTTTGTAGCTCCATCAAGTACTCTCGCTTCCATCTATACCAAAAGGATAACATTAGCGCATGGATTCTCTGATATTGGGTCAGCCTGTTGTCTGGTATGGCTCGGACATCTCTCTCCGGAATGATAGAGGATTTAGTGCCTATGAGGAAATGGTTTGGGGTGAGGGGTTGGTAATCGTGAATGTCATCAGACAAGGAAGTCAATGGACGGGAATTTAGACAGGCCTCAATCTGACAAATTAAGGTATACAAAAGTTCAAAGGTTAAAGCAGAATTACTAGTGACTCTATACAAATGAAACTTTGCTGACTTGACCGCAGCTTCCCACAGCCCTCCCTGACTAGGGGCTCGAGGGGTTATGAACCTCCACTCAATACCTCTGTTAGCTAAATAATTTTGAATCTTGTCGTTGTTCTGTCTCAAACTGGTATACAGCTCCTTGAGCCTATTACTGGCCCCCCGAAAGTTGCTAGCGTTGTCGGAAAAGATCTTATCAGGTTCTCCCCTACGGGATATAAATCTCTTTAAACTGTTCAAGAAAGCATTGCTAGATAAATCCGAAACTAATTCCAAGTGAACCGCCTTTGTGGAAAAACAGACAAAAATACATAAATACGATTTCACGAGTGGAGCTCTCCTCAGTGGCCCACTTTTGGTTGGAATCGGTCCAGCAAAATCGACTCCCGTGATAGCAAACGGTCGACTCGGTGTGATTCTTTCGCTCGGTAAGCTGCCCATGATTTGGTTACCAGTACGAGGATTACACCTAAAACACACAATACACTTATGTAATATCTTTTTAACAGTATTTTTCCCAAAAATAGGCCAAAACCTTAATCTTATTTCAGCTAATAGGGCTTGAGGTCCTGCGTGTAAGTTTACATTATGATAGTGACGTATAATCAATTCGGTTAGCTTATGTTTAGCTGGCAATATAATTGGATGTCTTTGTTGGTACGATAGGTGTGTAGCTAAATTTAATCTACCGCCCACATATATAAGACCATCACATAAAAAAGGATTAAGAGATTTTAAGTTACTATTTTTGTTGACATTTCCCTGGTTTTTTAATGTCTTCAACTCCTTTTGAAAGGCCTGTGCCTGAGCTGATTTCAGTAGACAATTCAAACTTGCTTCTAGTTCAGCTACACTTAAATTACCTGAAATTTTACTTTTAATATTTCTGCAGTTATTCACGAACCGCAGTACATATGCTGTAACCCTTTTCAATTTGATAAATGAGGAAAATTTTCCAAATATTTCCCATTCTTGAATATCAGTAGATAATAGAATATTTTTACTCTTGAGCTCCGGAGGGTTTGAACAGGAAATGTTCGATATAGGCCAATCGTTGACTCCGTCAGTCAACCAATTTGTTCCATTCCACCATATTGTAGAATTTATCAATTTATCCGCAGTAGCTCCTCTTGAAAGTATATCCACTGCATTGTCGGATGATGATACGTGTCTCCATTGATCTGGATCACTCAGTTCTTGTATTTCGGCTACTCGATTAGCCACGAAAGTGCTCCAACGAGTAGGTTGACCTTTCAACCAACACAGCGCTATCGTAGAGTCACACCAATAATATGTGTTGATCTTCATTATATTTAATGCTTGTTTTATAGTTTTCATTAATTTTGCCAGTAGTACAGCATTACACAGCTCCAACTTAGGCAGTGAAATAGACTTCAATGGTGCTACCCTTGATTTGGATGTTATTAAGTGTGAATGCCACTTACCGCTGTGGTCCATCGACACCATACAGATACAGGCTCCGAAAGCCTTCTCAGACGAATCGCAAAAACCGTGTAGCTGTAGCTCTTTTGCTTGCTTGCAAATAATTTTTCTTGGTATTTTCAACACATTTAGCTGAATTAAATCTTGCAGGTAGGTCCTCCAGGGTGCTAATATTTCATTAGGTAACTGATCATCCCATGCTGCTTTGGACTGCCACAGCCTTTGCATTATCAATTTGGCTATGACTATTATCGGCCCTAGGAGTTGATGCGAAGCAAGACAATATCTCTCGTTTGCTCTCGGTTGGACCTGATGGCTTCATTATTACATAAGAAAAGTAATCAGATTCATTGTTCCATGTTAATCCTAATATTTTCTCAGTCTTTGGATTGTCAGTAATAATTTTGTCGGAATCGCCTGAATCGGCACACTTAGCTTGGCCCGACTCGGCTGACAATTCCAACGCATTGGACCTCCACTTCCTCAACGTCATCCCCGCAGATGACAAGATGCTGATTAATTCTTCTTTTAACTTTTTACAGGATTCCAGCTCATCTGCTCCCGTTAACAAGTCATCCATATAGACGTCATTTTCTATGACCTGACTAGCTCTAGGAAAAATTAAATTATTGTCCATACCAATTTGCTTTAAGCATCTTGTGGCCAAGAAGGAGGAAGGTGCCAGTCCATAAGTCACAGTCTTCAGACGATAATGCTTGAGCACATCCTGTGGCGACTCGCGCCATACTATCTTCTGTAGGTCCAGGTCATCTTCACACATGTTAATCTGGCGGTAAATCTTCTCGATGTCGGCAGTCATGACTATTTGATGTTTCCTGAAATGCAATAGTTGGTTATATAGATCCTTTTGTATAACAGGTCCTGTCATCAAGGCTTCGTTGAGGGAAATTCCATTTGAGGTTTTGGCGGAGCCGTCAAAAACGACCCTCACTTTAGTAGTAGTGCTGGATTCTTTCACTACAGCATGATGCGGTAAAAAATAGGAGTCACGATCCCCTTTTGACTGGTCACACATCTCCATGTGTCCCAATTCTTCATATTCACGCATGAATTTTACATATTGTGTCTTTAACTCGGGATGTGACACAAATTTTCTTTCTATATTTTTAAATTTTTTTTCGGCAGTGAGCAATGAGTTTCCCAACTGATCAATGCATGCCCGACGCGGTAAACTTACTACATATCTACCGTCATCTTCTCTTGTATGAGTACTTACAAAACTGGCTTCGCAAGCCTTCGCAAGCCAAGAATAACGATGAATCCTTTTTGTTATCATTGTTGCCTATTTGCATTTTATGTAGGTTAGAAGATTTTTTCTCTGAAGCATTCATAAGCTCCAATACTTGTGCCCTAGCAGATAAACATTTTATGAATTCCTTTAATGTAGGTAATTCACCTTGCAATGTATATTGTTTCCCAATTTCTCCGGGTAGCTATATCCAATTTATTTGAAATTATGTAAATAATCAAAGGATCCCAATGATCTACTTTAACTCCGATGTTTTGTAACGCTTTCAAATTGACATTAGTTTCCTCAATTAAATACCTTAATGCTACAGGCTCTTCATGTTTCATATCCTTTAATTGAAATAGAGTTTGGATATGTTTATGTACGGTAGCCCTGAGATTCGCAAATCTGTCGTGCAACAATTCCCAAGCCGATAGGTAGTTTAATTCCGAAACTTCTAGATTAGCAATTATTTTCAATGCGTTCCCTTTCAGCGCAGATTGTAAGTAAAAGAATTTTTGGACGTTGCTCAAGGAACTGTTATTATGAACCAAAGTTTTAAAGGTTTCAACGAAATTTACCCAATCTTTTTGATTCCCATCGAATTCTCTCAATTGGAGAGTTGGAAGTTTGATGTCGACCCTACCCTCGTTAATTGAGTCAATCGCCCCCTTGGCAGTCGCTAGGACTGAAAAATATTGATTTTCAAACGTCTCGCGCTGAATAGAATTTTCCAATTCCTCATCCGATAAAATTTCAATTTCGTCCTGTATAGATTCGAATTGATCTAACAATGGCTTAATTCGGTCGTACCTCAGTTTAATTTCAATCGCGGACAAGGAGTTTATAGAATCCGCGAAACGCGTCAATTTCCCCTTAATCACGCCTCTCTTGGCTATTAAAGATTTGATCTTATCCATTTTGGGTACAAATACCTTTTCGTAGCTTAATCCCTGATAAAATGTGTTCCGACAATGCGTATTTATTTATTTGAGAAGCTACCCGCCTGAAAGACAACAACGACAATATTCCTGGCAATTATTAATTGAGAACCTATTGTTCAATCATTAATTGAGAATCATGAGTTGCATAAAATCTTTACGTGGGTAGTGATTTTATTTTTTACAATACAATATTTATGGGATTAATCTTGTTAAAAAACTACGTATGAGTTCTGAATGGATGTTAAAGGATATGGGTACGGGTGGGAAGGCACTAAAAACTTATCTCATTTCCGATGTGAATCCAGTCTTCCTTTGTTCATCTTTGTGATTCCGGTAATTGTAATTTTGGTCATCTGTATTAATTGGCAGCTGGTTCTTGTTTTTTTTTTTATATATTATTGGAGTCCTCTGATTGCAATCCGGCTCGAAGGACCATGTTAAAAATTGTAAGGGTCCTTTTAAATAAAATAATTCCTTTTGCAAAAAACTTCACTTTTTAATTCACAATGGACATGTTATAAATGTATTATATTACGGTGTCAACACACCGGGCCAAACACTGGCAGTTGTTTACTGTTAAAACTTGCGTTGGGAAGAAGCAATAATAATGAGATGCTAGCACTTTTATAATGTAAAAACCTGCACACATTTAAAGAATCAACCATTATACATTTGACATTTGGAAGTGTTTACAAAAAAATGGTTTCTTCTGTAGTAAGTACTTCGTAGTTAAAACAGGTTGCTACCGATCTACCGAATACTCAGCGACTAGCCAAGCTTCGCACCATTTGTTTGAAATACTAAAGCCTGGGGGTTTGCTCAAGCAACCCATAGGTGCTGGTAGTATCTCAATTTTTAACAGTAAGGTCGAGTTCGATGAGGAATTGGTCAAAGTTTATAGATCTAATATTTTGATGGTATATTGATAAGTTTGTTTTGTTAGATGTTGTGGTAGTATTATCCATTTTGTATGATGTTTAGATTGTGTGGAAATATGTAAGGGTAATTACCCGATATTTTATGTAATTTTTAAAAAATCATCTACATGTTTAATATAAATAATTTTATCGTTCGTGATGCGCCTCATCATGATTCTCCCTTCTTTGTACCAGACATAGGCATAGTTTTTTTCTTTAGCAAATTTTTTTGTATGCCATAAAAGTTCTTTGTGATATGGGGAGAGTTCTTCTCCAATGTAAATCTTGTCTTCTGTAAGTCCTTTGATGGAAGCGTAGTTTATGTTTCTTTTCGCGGCAATGAGGTTGTCACGTGCAGTTTTGTTCTTGAACTGAACCAGCAGTTTGGGGGGGGCATCAGTACGTCGGTCCGGTATTCTTTTAGCTTCGGTTATTTCATTATATTTGATTTCTACGCCAGCCGCTGCAGCAACTCTTATAACTATTTCAGCCGCCTCTTCGCCACTTGAATGTTTAATCCCTGCTATTTCCAAGTAATTTGAGCGGAATTTTGTTTCAATTTCAGATAGTTTTATTTCCAGATGTTTTATAGTGGTATTTTTGTCTTGTTGATCTTTTTTGATGATTGCTATTTCATCTTCAATTTTTTTGTTTTGACTAAGAGTTAGGTCTATCTTTTTTATTAGCTCGTCATATTGATTGCTTATAAATTCTATGCTTTTTTGTGTTTCAGCTGTGATTTTTTCCATTTTGGATATAATTTCTTTTTTAATATTTTCCATATTTTTGGCGATGTGTACGATAATTTGTTCCATATTAATATCGCCTAATTCAGGTGCATTTTTTCCTGTAGATTTGGTCGTCTTATTTATATTGTGATTATCCTCTTCTGAATCGCAAGATGTCACTTTTTTTTGCGATTTCTTCTGCCTATTCATCTTGGGAAGGTTTGGAGCTCGGATATTTATTTAGGAAAAATAAAAATATCAAAGTTCTTCTGGATTAGGTAGGATTTGATCTCGGTCCGTTAGGTGTGCCTGAGCGATCGCGTTAGCCACTACACTATTGACCACATATGACGTAGTGTGAGGTTAGTGCAATATTTGTTGACTTGGGCGCAGTGTTAGTTGACAGGTACTTGTAATAAGCGGATATTTATTTGGGGAACAATATTCACTTAACTGTCACTTTATAAAGATTGATCAAAATGATTTAATCACTTTGAGACTTGTATGAGCACGAGTAGTAACGATGGGAAAATGAAGTTATCTTCAGTAAGGGTTAAATATGAACTTAACGATTCCTTTTAGAGAACATGACTTGCAGAAGGAAGCCTAAAAAGGTTTTTATCCAGTATGGATGCGTAAGTGCGTTGTTAAACGTAAATTATCAAGAAGGAGTAGTCACAATGGGGACATAAAAGAGGTTTTTGTTCAGAATAGGTTCGTAAGTGCACCGTTAAATGTGATTTGTGTGAGCAGGAGAAGTTACAAAAGGAACATAAAAAAGTTTTTCTCCAGAATGAGTGTATACGTGCTTTGTTAAACTTGATTTGTCTGAGCCGGAAAAGTTACAATGGGAACATGAAAAAGTTTTTCTCCAGAATGGGTTCGTAAGTGCCTTGTTAAGACTAATTTAACTGAACAGGAGTAGTTACAATGGGCGCATGAAAAAGGTTTTTCTCCAGTATGGGTGCGTAAATGACTTTTTAAAGCTGATTTGTCTGAGCAGGAGTAGTTACAATGGGGACATGAAAAAGGTTTTTCTCCAGTATGGGTGCGTAAGTGCCTTGTTAAATCTAACTTACGTGAGCAGGAGTAGCTACAATGGGGACATGAAAAAGGTTTTTCTCCAGAATGGGTATATAAGTGCTTTGTTAAACTTGATCTGTCTGAGCAGGAATAGTTACAATGGGGACAGGAAAAGGGTTTTTCTCCTGAATGGGTTCGTAAGTGCACCGTTAAATAGGATTTATTTGAGCAGGAGTAGCTACAACGGGGACATGAAAAAGGTTTTTCCACAGTATGGGTGTGTAAATGCACCGTTAAATATGATTTGTTTGAGCAGGAGTAGCTACAATGGGGACATGAAAAAGGTTTTTCCACAGTATGGGTGCGTAAGTGCCTTTTTAAATTTGGTTTAAATGAACAGGAGTAGTTACAATGGGAGCATGAAAAAGGTTTTTCTCCAGTATGGGTGCGTAAGTGCACCGTTAAAGATGATTTGTTTGAGCAGGAGTAGCTACAATGGGGACATGAAAAAGGTTTTTCTACAGAATGGGTGTATAAGTGCTTTGTTAAACTTGATTTGTCTGAGCAGGAATAGGTACAATGGGGACAGGAAAAAGGTTTTTCTCCTGAATGGATGCGTAAGTGCACCGTTAAATATGATTTGTTTGAGCAGGAGTAGCTACAATGGGGACATGAAAAAGGTTTTTCTCCAGAATGAGTGAATAAGTGGTTTGTTAAACGTAATTTGTCTGAGCAGGAATAGATACAATGGGGACAGGAAAAAGTTTTTTCTCCTGAATGGGCGTATAAGTGTTTTGTTAAAGTTGATTTGTGTGAGCAGGAGTAGCTACAATGGGGACATGAAAAAGGTTTTTCTCCAGAATGGGTGAATAGGTGCTTTGTTAAACTTGATTTGTCTGAGCAGGAATAAATACAATGGGGACAGGAAAAAGGTTTTTCTCCTGAATGGGTGCGTAAGTGCACCGTTAAAGATGATTTGTTTGAGCAGGAGTAGCTACAATGGGGACATGAAAAAGGTTTTTCTACAGAATGGGTGTATAAGTGCTTTGTTAAACTTGATTTGTCTGAGCAGGAATAGGTACAATGGGCACAGGAAAAAGGTTTTTCTCCTGAATGGGTGCGTAAGTGCACCGTTAAATATGATTTGTTTGAGCAGGAGTAGTTACAATGGGGACAGGAAAAAGGTTTTTCTCCAGAATGGGTGTATAAGTGCTTCCTTAAACTTGATTTTTGTGAACAGGAATAGTTACAATGGGGACAGGAAAAAGGTTTTTCTCCTGAATGGGTGACTAAGTGCCTCGTTAAATTTGATTTGTATGAGCAGGAGTAGCTACAATGGGGACATGAATGATATTCTTCTCCAGGGTGCATCAGTACATTCAAGTCCGTTATAATGTCTGAAAAAGATAAACAATAAAGTTCAATAAGTATATATCTATAATGAAAAGAGAAAATTTTTAAAAGGAAAAAAATCGATATTACCTGCAGCAGTATCTGCAATACTTTCAGAGTGCTCTAAGCATTCCTTTTTAACATCTGTCAGGTCTATGTCTATTTCCGTGTAAGGGATACTCTCTCCGTCTTCTTCTCTGGGTCCTGGTTCTGCCTTAATGGGTACAGTGTCTACATTAATGTTACCTGAAATAACAAAAACGAAACATTAATAATATGAGTAATGACGTATTACATTAAAAATTCGTAGTGGATGGGTGCTATTTAAGAAATTATATGATTTATACTCGTACTTGTATTTATTGTTGGATTGATTCATTAGTTTAACAAAGATCCTGCTGATAAGCTATTTGCAGCAACTAAGCAGATACATAATATTTGATAACTATATTATATTATAAAACGGTTTTATTTATTTTTTTGAAGAAAATGGATTTAAAAAATAAAGTTTGAATAAGGATGAAGTTATCTCTAGACTTGCTGTTGTTGTAGGAGCAGTTATTAATAATAATTGTTATTTTCTAATAGCCGACAGTTGTCTTGTTATCAACTGTTAGTTATTATCAAGGGCAATCATTTAGAAAATTAGTTCCACACTTTCAAACCAATTTTAATTTTTTTTTTTATAATACATACTTAATACTTTTAGGTAAAAAAGTATTATGGAAAAAGTAAATTTGTTTAAAGATACCATTGAGAAATAAGCAGGGGAGAAATAATAATAACAAATATGTTGTATTACTATTTACTATTATTTCAAGACATTTTGTTGTGAAAAGTTTTATTTTAATAATTTTTCGAGAACCTGCACCCATGCGCTTTAAAATCTATATGCGGCCCACGGGTGATACTACAAACATCCAAATCTTCCCGAGAGCAAACAGGTTCCCCACCCCTGACTTAAAAAAACAAGAATACGATTTACCTGCTGTTTGGGTAATTCTTTCAAAGCGCTCTGAGCATTCCTTTTTAACATTCGGGTGATCTATGTCAATTTCCGTATAAGTAATTCCCCCTTTAACTTCTTCTCGAGGACCTGGTTCTGCCTTGATGGGAACAGTCTCAATATTACTGCTACCTGTACAAACAACAATACAATACCTACATTGATATGCCGAGAAGAACAGTGTTTAACATTTCAAATTATGATCGTTCTTCCCCGAGATTACTTAAGGAGATATATTAATTTAATTCTATTTAAAATAGGCAGGAATGGGTACCGCTTATTGGATACCGGGAACTATTTATTGGATAACTAACACCTCGGCCATAGGTCACCCTAAGCGGTTCGCCACGTTTGTTGACTAAGCAGGGGTGCCCGGGGTGTTGGGCTAAGGTTTGTCTAGGTGTTGGCGGCAGGAGTCCTGGACCCACTGAACCCCGAATCCCACCCACACATCATATCCTTTTTCTTTACGAGGAAGGAAAAGAGTCATGAAAAGGAAACGAAAAAAGGTAATCCTCTCATGCTTTTCCTATAAAGACCCTTCACACAGGACATACATTATGACATAGGTTGTGAGGAGAATTTTTTCCTCAGGGTCTGCTGTGTGGAGCTAATGTAAAAATTACGTTTTTAAATAAACAACTAACGAACGACAATAAAAGACTTTTTGAACTACTATAAAATGTCTGTATGAGAAACATTGCAAAATAACATTAATTCCGAACATCCAAAATCATTTTCTTACTTTTGCAATGCACAACTTACTGACTGCCGGAGTTCGCGCCGTATACTGCAAACATTCCTTCTTCACATCCGGGAGGTAGATATCTATATCCGTATAGGGCATTTCACCTCCACCCTCTTCCTGCGACCCTGGTTCCACCTTGATGGAAACACTCCCTGGGTTGGGAAGATCCATAGCCTTCTGTAATAGCCTTCCAGTTAAAAATAAAGATTATAAATTGGTCCCCAGCTCAAAATAAATACGACCTGCAACAGAACCTTGTCCATCATCGTATTTAAGAGTGGTTATAAAAGAGCTGATATCTAAAACATTCAAGATTTCAAAGCCAATCAAAGCCTCGGAAATGATCTGGATAACTCTACAATGAGTTTAATAATCATAGTCGGTTATTAAACCTCGAGCATGAAATATCAAGGGGAATAAAAGTAATGTTTTGCCCACCATTCTCGTGTAATTACATATAAACATAAAAATTATAAAAATGTTCGGCTTATAACGCATATACGAGTCATTCAATTGATCGAGAAAAAAATTAAAATATATATACGCATCAAATAAACGCGTGAAAATAATACTAGCTGACCAGGCCACGCGTTGTTGTGGCTAAAGAAATACAACGCCATCTACTGGATGGTTACGCAACCATTATAACCACCGCCATTCTGTTAATTTGCATACAAACCAAATCGACACCGCCCGCTTGCCAGCTCGCTCTCCACCACATTCAGACATTCTTCTTTATATTTCAACCAATTTACACGAAACCTTGTCAAATTATATACCTAAACCTTCATCATGAAGTACTATTGGTGAAAACCGCATGAAAATCCGTTCAGTAGTTTTTGAGTTTATCGCGAACAGACAGACAGACCCGGCGGAGGACTTTTATTTATAATATTTAGAGATTAGAGATAGAGATAGGTAAAGATTTAATAAAGTTACTAATTGCTTGATTGACATTTTTGACAGCGACCGTAAATCTAAAATAAACAACCCCATATAGTCTCGTCTGTCGCGTGTTGTTGGTGTAGGTTTGCTCAATATAAAAGGGACTTGTAGCAGGCTCAGGCGTTTTAATTATAGTTGATATATTTTTATTGAACGACAAAAAATTGATCGAAAAAACGTGTTCAACTTCGTTGTATCGTCTGAACCCGATATTTGGCCTTAGCCAATGAGAGATTAACCTACTTACGTATATGCAGCGCGGCGGTCAACTCCAATGTGTTGAGGAAACCTCACAAGAAAAGTCGAAGTGAAATAATGTCATTAACTTCGGAGTAGAAATATGATGGTCACAAAAGTTACCCACAACTGCAGAAATAGAACACAAATATCATTCAATTAATGCAAAGCGGATCAAAAATCGTATTGTGCATCGACGCTAGACGCATTACGTTCGTTTTCGTACTGACAGGAGTAATAACATTTCCATAGATAAGTGAATATCGTAGAAAATGATATTAAAAATTAAAGATGGCAGCCGACCGTTCTGGAAAAACGATTCCACGAAGGTAACCGGAATTTTGCGCAACGTTTCTAACTGTTTTATTTATATGTTTTTTGTTTATTTACAAAAATACACGTAAATTACAAAAAAAAAAACAATAATTAATTACATAATATATGTATCTGATGTACCCCCATAAATAAGCAGGGCTTGTGTGTTTGGGGGGTGTTATTATATTGGTTTAATTTATTATTTTTTATTCAGTTCAAATTTTGGGAATAATTTTTAGGCTGGGTTTAAATTTTTTTTATGTTACTGTTCATGTCTCTGGTTTTTTTCAGATGGTGAATTAAAAAAAATTAACTCCGAGATATTTATGATTTAACTGTCCTATTGTATTTTTACATTTTGGAATACGTAAGATTTGTCTAAGATTTCTGATATTTTTAAAGGGTGCAACTTTATTTTAAATATTATCTTTATAAATTTGTAATGTTGCATGATTAAAGTTTAATGCACTTAATTTTTCTGACCTTAAATTATTTGAATAACAGTTCTGATGAATATAAATTAATAGGGTTTTTTTTAAATCGTTTTTATTATTAGTTTTTGTGATATGTAAATTATTTGTGTTTGATTTGTATATGTACCGCCCCAGCCTATAATGCCGTATTGTATAATTGATTGACAGAAAGCGAAGTATGTAGTTCAAAGTAATTTTTCGTTTAAAATATCTGCATCGAAACATATATGTTTGTTTCCTTATTCTGTTGTTCAGAATATTTCTGTGTGGGGACTATTTTAAACGCTGGTCTATTATTATACCCAGGTAGTTTTTTTAAATTATTTATTTGGCTTTCACCCATTAAGGGTGATCTTGGCCATTTATTAAAGTAAGTTACATATTTTTAAAATTATTTACATTTCCAGATTTTTTTTTTTGTAAATTATCAATTTACAAAAAAAAAATTACATAATCAATTTTTTAAAATTATTTACATTTTCAGTTTTTTTTTTTTTTTTTAAATTAGGTACATTATCAGTTTTTTTAAATTAGTTACATTTTCATATTTTTTAAAATTAGTTACATTTTCAGTTTTTTACATGGAATAGATAAATTATATTAAGCAAATATAGACAATGGGCCAAGGAAAAATATTCATATGATTATACAAGTTGTACTAACATACAGAGTTGGTATTAGTAGTAATTACAAAATTGTAGAGTAGGAAGATGTACAGGTTCCCAAAAATAGGAACCTATACAACTGAACATACAGAGTAACACAGAGAGTTGGCATTAATAGTAATTACAAAATTGAAGAGTAGGAAGATCTACAGGTTCCCAAAAATAGGAACCTGTACATATTCCATACTTCCATTTTCATACACAGTAACACACAGAATTGGTATTAATAGTCATTACAAAATTGTAGAGTAGGAAGATGTACAGATTCCCAAAAATAGGAACCTGTACAACTGTACATAATGACACTGCAAGAAACAAATGTATACGTATGGAAGAGAAAGAAATGTGATTGATGCTTAAATGTTGAGGCCATTTTTGTAAATAAATTTTGCAAACAAATAGTGAATTTCAGGAGAGTTGAGACTAAGAAGGCAGGGTACACTGGTAGGGAATTCAATTTTAAGTTTTAACAATTCAGGTATGAAGATTGGAAATTGGTCATTGATAGGACACTCAAAAAAATTATGGTCTAAAGTATCCTCTGAACCACAATCACAATAAGGCGAATTGACTATGTGGAATCTGGCGAGATGGCTAAGACAACAAGTATGACCTAAACGCATTCGAATAATGGAAGAGATGTATTTTTTAGGCATGGAAGTGTATTTGTGAAACCAGGGCTTGACAGGAATAGAAGGTTGAATTAAAGAGTACTGGTGACCTTTTAACAGAGAGGATGATTTCCATTCAGAGGACCATTGGCGTTGTAACTTATTTTTTAAAATAGGAAAATAGTCTCTAACAGGAATAGGAATGCTATTTAATGGACCATGAACAATGGATTCCTTAGCAATAGAATCAGCCTTTTCATTTCCAACAATACCAAGGTGTCCTGGGATCCAGGCCAAGACCATTGACACGTGAGCCAGCGACAAGGAATGCAGGAGGTCTCTGATAGAGCAGGTAAAAGAGTCACTAATGGAATTGAGAGGGGATGCGCTTATTTTTTGTAATGAGCTAAGTGAGTCTGAAAGGATGAGGGCATTTCTAATGTTGAGAGATTTGACGAGATGTAAAGCTTCTATGATAGCTATGCATTCAGCAGAGAAAATGGAACATTCTTTGGGAAGTCTGTGTGGGAAACACAATTTCCTGTGAGGAGCATAGACACTGGCCCCACAATGGGAGTCCAAACTGAGTTTGGAACCATCTGTGAAAATTTTTATATAATTTGGCCAGTTATTTTCAATAATTTTGTTGAATTCTGCATTATTGGATTGAACTGAGTTTTTAATATTTTTTTTACATATTCCTATAAATTGGTGCACCTTTGGATAGAAAGTAAGACTTTCATAGGGATAAGAGTATAAGGGGAGAGATTCATTGCGATAGGAGTTTGTGGAAACATCCAGGAAAGTGTTGAAGCAATTATAGAGAAGGGGAGGGGAATGTTTTTTCCAAAATGGATTCAAATTAACCTCATACTTTAACAATTGAAGTTTGGGAATTGGGATGAGAAGTTATTGAGCATGTTTTGAAATTATATTTTTCTGCTAGGCATCGCCTTCTTATATTTCAGGGAGGTTCGCAGCATTCAACTTGCATTGCGTTGATTGGGGAAGATTTCATGGCTCCTAAGATAAGGCGAAGAGATTTATACTGAATTTTATCTAATTTAAGCGAATTTGAAGTGGACATTGGATCAAACAGACAAGATCCGTAGTCAAGATGGCTTCGGATGAGAGCATTGTACAGAAGTTTTAAAGATGATGGGTGTGATCCCCACCACACTCCAGACAGAAATCTAAGGGGATTGATGTTGCTTTCGCATTTCATGATGACATGATTTATGTGAGAATTCCAAGTAAGCTTTGAGTCTAAAAACATTCCCAGGAACTTAACTTCTTTAGAGATAGGAATGATTTCATCGCCAAATCTCACCTGAATTTCTGGGAGCTTTCGACGACGAGTGAAGATGACAACTTTGCTTTTGGAGGGGGAGAGTTCAAGGCCATTAATATTTAACCAAGCTAAGAGTTTTCTAAGAGCATTGTTGATTGCTGATGCTGCGATAAAAATATTACGGGATATTTTGTAGAAAGTCAAGTCATCAGCATATTGGAGTATGTTGCATAAGAATTGAATAGACTTTTCTAGATCATATGTGTAAATATTGTACAGGATCGGGCTTAAAACTGACCCTTGCGGGAGACCTTTGAAAATGTGTCTAATGTGGGGAGGGGATTCAGACCCATCTACAAAAATAGTTTTCTGGGAGAGCAAATTGACAATGAATTTTACCAATTTAGGCGGAATACCAATTGCCAGTAATTTTTCTTTCAGGATGGGAATATGAACATTGTCATATGCTCCACAGATGTCTAAAAACACTGCAATGCAATATTCATTTTTAGATAGTGCTAATTTGATATCTGTAACAAGAGAGGAAAGGTTGTCAAGGGTACTTTTACCCTTTCTAAATCCAAACTGGGAAGGGGAAAGAATTTGATTTTTTTCTACGAACCAGTCCAATCTATTCTTAATCATTCTTTCAGATACTTTGCAAAGAGTAGAAGAGAGGGCGATAGGTCTGTAGCTCGAACCTATGCTTGGATCTTTACCATTTTTGCAAATGGGAATGATATTTTGAATTTTCCAGTCTGGAGGAATAATGCCAGAATCCATAAAGACATTGATGAGAGAGAGAAAGTAGGTAAGAGAATTGTCATCAGAATGACGGATGAATATATTCAGGATTTCATCCTTACCCGGAGCTGAGTCATTGAGAATTTCAATGGCTCTTTTTAACTCATCAAAGGAAAATGGAGCATCTAACCATGAAGAAGATTTTAAAGTGAAAGGCAAAGAAGGAAGTTCATCAAAATTAGGAACATAAGGGGGAGCTATTTTATTAACAAAGTCATCAATCCAAATAGCAGAATTACGAGATGGCTTTGGCAGGGAAAAGGAAGATCTAAACCTGCGAATCATGGACCAAACCTCCCCTGCTGGAGTAGCAGGAGATATATTGGTTCAGAAATTACGCCAGCTGTTTTTTTTTTTTAAACGGAATGTGCGTTTAGCAACAGCTTGGGCATTCTTGGCTGAGATGTAATTACTCATAGTCATCTGTTGGCAGTATGTCTTATTGGCCGCTTTCCTCTCCTTCAGCACTCTAAGGCATTCCTCATCCCACCAAGGGGGAGGGCGAGCTTTCGAGCCTACAGGAGATGATTTGGGGATAGACTTGTCAGCCGATTTTAGAATGGAATCAGTCCAAGATTTATAAGAGGAGGTGCAATTATCAGAAGAAGGGGAAGGCAGGGAGAGGGAAAGATCCTGGATAGAATCTCTGAAACAAGACCAATCTGCTTTTTTGTAATAAATTTGGGCTTAATTTTAAAGTGATTGGTATCCAACCGTTGAGCCAAATTCAAAATAATGGGATAGTGGTCACTGCCGCAGGGATCTGAAGAAATTCGCCAAGAGATTAGAGGATAGATACTCGGGGAACAGAGGGATATGTCCACCGCACTAGGATTCTGTCCAGGGTGACTAAACCTTGTTGAGGATCCGTCATTTAGGAGACATATGTTCAAGGAGTCCAAAAGGTCAATTAATTTGATACCTGAGGGATCTGAGGAAGAAGAACCCCAGAGTGGGGAGTGGGCATTGAAATCACCCAAAATGACCAAGGGAGAAGAAATTTTGCTAAGCATGTGAACCCACAGTGGAAGGTCAAATGGGGTAGAAGGAGGAATACAGAGAGATACAAATGTAATATTGGAGACAGTGGCTGCCACTAATTGGAAGGATGAATTTGGGGGTTTAATGGAAATAGGGGAGAAGGGGAGAGAGTTTTTGATGAAAAGGGCTGCACCACCCTTCCCACCAATGCGGTCGTCCCGCAGACATTGATAGCCACTCACCTTGAAGAGTTGAGATGGCTTGAACCAAGTCTCAGAGACGGCAGCAATCGATATGGAGTGTAAATGTAGAAGGCGGATGAGGTCATCCTTATTGGAGGTGGCGCTTCTACAATTCCACTGCAGAATTGCTGCTGTTGGGGCAGCCAACAGCAGCAATTCTGCAGTGGAGCAAAAAGTACACAACTGCTAACCCTGTACAAATCGCAAGTGCGCCCCACGGTTGAATTTGGCAGCCACCTCTGGTCTGGAGCTCCAAAATACCTGAAAAATACCCTCCACTCTGTGCAGAAACGGGCGGTCCGTTTGATAGATTCTCCCATCTTAACAGACGGATTGCAATCTTTAGAGCACAGGCGTCGGGTGGGAATGCTATCCTTGTTTTACCGGTATTACAATGGAAGATGCTCCGAGGAACTAGCATCATTGATCCCTTCGGCACCGGTGCATAGTCGGGAAACACGCCAAACGCGTGCCCAACATTTGTACACAGTTGACATTAGTCACATGAGAACGGGTCGTTTCTTCGACTCGTTCTTATGTTCAACAGCTCGGCTGTGGAATGATTTGCCGGCCTCTGTGTTTCCTCCTTCCTACAACATGGGTCTCTTCAAGACCAATGTTCATTCCTTCCTCTCCTCAAAAAGACCCTCCACACAGCATCCCAGATGACATAGGCCCTGAGGGAAATTATTTTCCTCAGGGCCTCCTGTGTGGAGTTAATGTAAAAAAAAAAAAAAAGCCATTGGGAAGAAGAGAATACAAAGAGGAGAGTAACGAGGCAGCGTTGGACGGTAGAGAATTATTATTGTTAATAACAGAGATAAGTAGCATGAGAAGAGTTTTAATAAAAGAAGAATTGTCATTAGAAGTATTGTTGTTTATGGAATTTGCATTTAGATCAGGATTGGAAGCATTGCTATTAGTTGAATTGAAGTTGGAAAAGACGGAGTTTTGAGGAAATAGAGAACTGATGTTACCATTTGGGAACAAGAGCTGGGAGTTATGGCCAAATTGATCATATCCAGGGGTTTTAATTGGACGAGAAGCTTGTTTTGTCATTACAGTTTTCTTGTAAGACAAGTTTGAAGGAGCACTAATTTTGGGTTGAGAGGCAACTTCAGCAAAAGATTTTTTAGAAGGAGCTATTAATTTGGAGGCATAGAAGTATGAAACGCTATTGGAGGCCATATAACTTTTTATGTTTTTTTTGGCGAGAAAGTTCGGGGCAGGATGGATGAGTGGCTGTGTGCGAACCTGAACAATTGACGCAAGTGGGGGAATTGGAAGGGGAGGAGCACTGGTCTGCTAAATGATTTTCTGCGCATTTAAAGCAGCGGGGAGAGGAGCGGCATGATTGTTTAGAATGGCCAAACCGACAACAATTAAAGCATTGGATTGTCGGGTACGAATTAATTTCCACCGGGAGAGAGTTGTGGAATAAATAAACGTGAGAGGGAAGGGACTGTCCTTCAAATGTCAGAACTACAGTTTGAGAGGGTTTCCAAACTACAGACTCAGATGATCGATCTTTGAAATTAAGACGCCTAGTCTTAATAACTTTTCCAGAAGATGCTGGAATAATGAGTTCTGAGATAAGCTCTTCTTCAGATAGGTCTACAGGAATACCTCTAACGAGACCCATGCGAGAGATATTGAAAGAAGGGATATAGGCTTTAATTTTTTTTGCAGAGAGGGAGTCAATGGAATTTATGAATTTATTGGCATTCAACGCGGATGTGAACTCAACACAAATGCGAAATCTGCCCTCTGATCGGATACCACCTGGGGAAATGCCAAGTGGTTTTTTTCCAATGAATTTACCAAATTCAAGGGGATGTAAAGAGTGGCCAGGAGAGTTGTTTTGAACATAAACTATGAAGGGAGCTTTTTCTGAAGTCGGATACAAAGAAAGAGGAGAAGCTACAGGAACTGAGACCTGTAAAGAATCAGTTTTTGGAAGGTCGCAAACTTTCCTCTTTTTTGGAGTAGAGGATGGAACTTGAAGGTCTGCTATCTCTACTTCACTACCAATGTCAAAATTTGAAGGGTCAGGGGGAGCGGGATCAGGGGGTTTCTTCCCCATGGCAAAGGCCATTAGGGCAAAAGGATATGAAACAAAAATAAAATAACACTTACTGGACTTGGTCAGCAATAAACGAACTCAAAAGAGGACAAAAAACTAAAAATAAAACTGACTAAATGCCAAAAATTCGATTTTTCGTAAACGAAAAAAACGCAACAGTGTTTTTCAACTGTCAAAATTCGAATGACCCAGGTACTTAATATCGGTCTTGCTTTTTATGTTTGTACATAATATATTGCATTTGTGGTTTTCTAATGAATAATTAAAACCACAATATTGAATTTGTACAGAAATTTTATAATATTTTAAATGTTTGAAAATAAAAATCTGTATTTTTAGCAACAAAAATAATAATGCATCACTTACAATTAAAGACATGATAAATTGTTGTACTTTTGGGGTAATAACCATCTCCAAACATTTACCGCACAACTAAATATTGTCAAATATTTGAAAATAATTAAGAATGTTATTGAGATATTTTATTAAATAATTTCATTATCAAACAGGCGTGAAACCCAAAACTTATATTTAAAATGGGGATGGAAAGAAAATAGGACTTCGTACTTGTAATAATAAGCACAAACAAAGCCTTGCTTTTAATTATGTGCTTCATCACATTATCAGTTTGATACACCGGAACTACTGTTTATTAGATTCACCATTCCGCTTTTTTAAAATGTCGTCAGTGCATTTTTCATAATTTGTGAATATTTTTACCAATTCGAAATAAATCTAAAATTAGGTATGCAATGTCTTATCGCAAAATTGATGGCAAAACGTTCTTCAGTTAGTCGATTTTAATATTCCCAAACGATATCCCGTAGAGTTGTAGGTTACCCACCACTTTCCCAAGGCGTTCTTAAGGAAAGAGATGGCTTCCTCCTTCACCGTACTCGTCAGGACTCTAAATTTTTTTATTTATAAAGAAGCTACTTTTTATTTAAAACGACTAGACCCCCAATTTCCGTGCATACATTGTTAGCAGGCAGTATGCGAGTGCGTACATATTGTTAATTGTAGCTGATGTAGCTGAAATAAAAGTTTGTTATGTAGGAAGAAAAGTTTATAGAAAAAAAAATATATATTGTGATGAGATTGTTTGACTTAACCAAAACAGCTGAGCTACAGTCATTGGGTAGTCCCAGCGAGGATAAAGAGGAATCATCAGTCCAGTCGCAAGCGAGACTCGGTGTCCGCGCCCCTAAGCCGGCTTCCCGGTAGGTCCTCGAAAAAAGCGTTGGGATTAGGGGCGGAAAGACCCTTAATAATTATATAATTTGTCTCAACAAGTAATTTATAATAAACTGATATATATAATTATATTATGATTGAAATAATTTCTAATATCATAAACTTATTTCAATTGTTACGTATTAGCTGAAATTATAATAGTACATACAGGGTGTTAAGGGACGTACTTGACTTACTTTAATCAGTGATTCCTGACATTATTTGGAGTAAAAAATGTAAATGAAATTTTGGTCTCCGGTGACTTTTTTGACGACCTTTTTTTTTCAAATTTTTTTTCTTCAAAATCAAACAAAAAAAAATCTTCTGCATGTCGTCACTGGTCACTCAGCCGGGTGTCCGATGAACCCCTTAACCCGCCTCCAACTGTTCAACAACTACCATTTTTTATGTGTATGTAGAAAAAAAACAAAAAAAAAACATCAAAAATGTCACCAGAGACCAAAATTTCATTTACATTTTTTACTCCAAATAATGTCAGGAATCACTGGTTAAAGTAAGTCAAGTACGTCCCTTAACACCCTGTATATTAATAAAATAAATATAAAACATGAACTTGAAATTTATCAAGCACATAACTATTTTTTAAAAGCATAAGTACGTTCAAAGTAGGTATTCGGAATCAATACCTTTTAAATTTAATATAAGTGTGTTTCTTTTTGATTAAATATTGTTGTTGTCTCCTTCCCTCTAATTGATTATCTATTGTACCGCATTCAAATATTTTGTCTCTATCTAACTATGTTCTTTTGTCATATTCTTTCTCCCTCTGTCGCTCAACTTATATATAACTGATAACTCTGTCTTAATATTTAGTTATTATTTTATCCTGAGGAAGCTTGGTCTAAGCGAAACCGGTAGATACATAAATAATAAATTCGTGGTTAAATACAAAGTGTTGTTTTATTTTTATAATATTATTTTGTTTTATTATTTATTTAGTTTTTTATTTTCTTTAATCTTTTTATTAAAATTTTGGATTAATAAATTATTATAGTGTTAATCTTCTGATGGATTAATACTTTTTTTGATAGAAATGTGCCGTACAATTGTACGGCACATTTATGTAAAATTATTTAGCCGAATTATTCTGATATTAACTTTTATATTAATGGTACCGAATAATTATTATTAGCCATTGTTTGTTTTTTTTTCTAATAAACTACACTTTCATTATCGCACAATAAATTATGATTAATCACTTTATTTATTCTAAATTTTATAATTTTACGAGTAGATTTACTTCGACTACACTATTTTTAAATTAATTAAAGACCTAGCACTTAATTTAAAGCACTCAATTTAATTAAAGATTTTCGTTGAAACTTTTCCGTTTAAACTGGATGCACTTATTTATTTATTAACTCTTTTCAATTCGCACTATTTTTTAATACTGAATTTAAACATTAAATATTTGTTAGAACTTTTTTCGTTTAAACTGACGCACTTATCTATTTATTAACTCTTTTTTAATTAGGTTTGCTCTAGCGTGGATAAATTCACCGCCCGCAAAATGGCAGACCTTTGTTGCCAACCGTGTCTCACAAATACAAAACCATCTGGGGGCTGAATGCTTCCATTATATAAAAGGTCAAGACAATCCCGCCGACTGCTTGTAGCGGGGTCTTACGCCCTCTCAGCTAATAGACCATCCGTTATGGTTTAACGGCCCCGTATTTGCGCAATTACCTAAAAGTGATTGGCTTTTACAACGTTTTAATACGAAATCTGTGACTGATCCTCCCGAACGGAAAACAAAAATTTTGATATCCGTTCAAGACATTAACCGCCTCAAAACAATGGGCAGTTTTCGCACGATTTTGGCCGCTAGGTTCGCTATAGTCCTACCGGTCCAACTATTTTATTTAACTGTCAAATCCCATACATTTTTTAGGCCGTTTGGCGCAATTTAGTGTTTTTAAATATTATAATAATGCCGTCAACCTGTTGTAGTGTTCCAATGTGTAGAAATAGGGGTGGGCACGAGTTTCCCAAAGATTGAAAGACTTGAAAGCGAAATGGATTCATTCAATCGGCGTTCCAAATGGGCACCGACTCCTGATTCTGTAGTCTGTCAAGCTCATTTCAGGGACACCGATTATTTATTCAATAATATTAACCATAACAGTAAGTACATCTCTCATTCAATTAATATCTTACTATAATTGAATCCCCAATATAATATAAAGAGTACTTGTATAGCATAATGAACACGTAAAGAAACATTTGACATATGTTTTGCCTTCTTTCGCAGTTGACATTATTTGAAAAACGTACCTTTAAATACAAGTGTTGTCAATCACAACTATCATTAATAATTATGGTAGACATTATATCTTATTAGCGGGGTTTACACGCAGAGTTTGGCCTGCGAGTCTGAGCACACTTCGCTCCGAATCGTTGGCGGAAACGTACGTGAAAACGCGATCGACTCGCAGGCGAAACGCTCCAGTCACTCGCCAGTTCGTATCAGCGTTTGGCCCGTTGAGCGTTCACACGTAAGGGTTGGAGCGGGTGCCGTGCGAGATGTCTTTGACTTTTTTTGTTTGTTTATGGCTATTTGCTGACTGATTTTATTCAAGAATTGATTTATCTGCCATTCAGTGTTACCAGATGCGTGGTTTTTTGGGTCGTTTATACCTCCACGGTTTTCTCAAAAAACCATATCGAACAAGACATTGTATTTTAGCGGTCGCCAAATGATCTACTTTTGAGTGGATATGATTTGTTTATTGTTTGCATGGGTCGCGTGAGTGAAATCCCGAATTCAGGAATGTAGTTCTTGAAATTTTGAACTTTAGTACGGGACTACGGGTTCACAACGTCTTTTTATTTAATAATAATATGAATAAATTAATAAAATGATTTGAATATAACCATGTAAGTAACTTTAATAAGGTACCTACTCTAGGTACCGTATTTAAAAAAAATTATTGTTATTTATATTTTAATCTTAATATTTAATTGAAAATAGATTTCTGTAAATTAAGCTTGATAAAAGAAAAAAAAAGTTTAATATGTGTAGTCTCATCTCATAGTTTGCGTATTATTTGCGAATAAAATATATCGATATATATTCGATGTTGAAGTATTAACAATACATCGGTTCGATACGATTAATCGTTACTATACATCGAGTGTTTACAATACATCGATGTATATCGTCCATCCCTATAAGAAGGTCTTTTGAAATCCATCTCCTCGAGAAATCCTGAATTATAGCTGAGCAGTGACCTTTTCAACAACAGAATCAATAATAAAAGAAAAAAATGTACATTGAAAAAAAATGTATTGATGAATAAATGTTTATATTATTATTATAAGTCCC
Source organism: Limnephilus rhombicus (assembly GCA_929108145.2). Classification (NCBI taxonomy): domain Eukaryota; kingdom Metazoa; phylum Arthropoda; class Insecta; order Trichoptera; family Limnephilidae; genus Limnephilus; species Limnephilus rhombicus. Next base: position 48,492,472 of record OV815289.1, on the reverse strand, counting down.
ACATTCTGTTACAAACAAAAGTAGTGTGTCAGTAATAATATGAAAACAGCTTTTTTTGAAAATGATGACATTTACTGAAAAACTTAAAATTGCTGTAAATATTTACTGGTTGAAGATTAATTTGCATATATATATATATATATATATATATATATATATATATATATATTCTAAAAGGCAATTAAATTCTCTAGACTTTTTTTAAATAAATTTCTTTCTTTGATGGATATTTTAGACGATATGAAGGAATTTTTTTATGAAAAATGTGAAGTAAAATGATTTTTTTAGAAAATATCTACATTTGTAGAGCGTGTAACTCAAAAATAGCTAAGATTTCGAAAATTACGTATGGAATAAAAGTTGTAGATAATTTTATGAGCTTTTACTTATTATGAGAAAATTTTCCTCTGCGACCCCCCGTTTTCGGGATATAAGCGAAACCCGAAAATTGGAACCTTCTCCCCCGCCCTCCCCCCTCTAGCTCACCACCTAGATGTCAGGACTTTTAGTATGTTCACACCCTAAGCACCCTGAAGAAGTTTCTGAAGAAATCGCTTAGATTTCTGCTCACGCACTCTACACCTCCTTTTGGACCATTCATTGCCTGGACTAATAGTGAAATACATATTTTAACAAATGTCTACGCCAATTAAGAGTGCTAGCTCTTGCGCTTGGCGTAGGAGTTATTTTATAATTATTGCATTATTATTACATAATTTTACAAAGAGTGTACAATAAATATAATCTTGCGTACTAGGATATTGTGACGTAATTTTAATATGGCATGAAATGAAGTTATAACATTTTGATTGTGCATTTGTTGTGTTGAAAATAGAGGAATTTGGATGATAAATTTATGCCTTAATGATGAGATAAGTTAAAAAATATATAAAATTTTCTTTGAATATTATTTGTAATATTGAATCTTTTTTATGGAGGTCTTACATTTTGAAAAAATTATGCTGAAGGGAATGTAGGTTGTCTTTTCAAAATTACTTAAAGAAATAATTTTTGTACCACTTTTACAGGACTTACGATTTTTTCCTATGCACTTCCCCATCCAATGATTCCATAATGAATTAGTGATTGGTGGGGGGAGGGGGAGGGAGGGCGGTGAGAGAGGGGGAGGTGGAAGAGGTGAAGTGGGAACCCCCCTTACACCATGCGCGCGAAGCCGCAGGAAAAAGCTAGTAATATAATAAATAAATAATTCCACCTAAATAATGTTTTAACTTATCGAATAGTACCATACTTTCTTTCGTATAACCGTTATACAAAAGGAACACCTGTTGAAAAACTTTTCAGGAGTGATGACGTCACACGATTCACTATAAGTGCGGTGTTTTTCGGGGGATCTTGAAAAATTAAAACTTTGAAAATCATTTTAACTATTAAAACAAACTCTGAAAAAATATATGAAGTTATTTAAGTCAGAAGGTCATTATTCATTAATTTTTTTAAATGGACTGGAGTTCTCTATTACACCGAGGTACTTTATTTTTGTTGTATGGTTTAATATGGTACATGAATTATTACGGACTTTTTTGTTGTTGTGTATAATTATATTAATGTTGGGGTAAGTTTTGAATTCATTTATTGAGAAAGGAATATAAACTGTTTTTTTGCCTTGTAAAGCTTGCCGTGCTGACGAAGTTTTCATTTTAAAAAAACACTTAGTAGTTTACATTTAGTTTCCAAAATTGTGAATTTTAGTAATTTACATCAAATGTTTTACACTGTATAATAGTTTTTCAATCCATTTTTATGTATGAAACAAATAGCCCCGTATTTTGCGTATAGCTTGAGAAAGATAACAATCGCGTACTGGCAACACAAAAAATTGCTGTCTTCGAATTCGAAACGCTTGTTTGACGCTTGACAGCTGACATCTCGGATTTCACCATAGGTAAAAAAATAAAGTTGAAAATAATAATTACTTTATTTTACATGTCTAATCTAATAGATAAATATGATTTCCATTCAAAAACATTGGTTTTTAATTTTGTTTTTGGAAAAAACATTCATGTTCCCGAGCTGGCACATTGGTCGTTGGTGTTTGTTTTACTTGATATTATTTTGATTATTTCAACATACCTATATATTCATTTATTTTAAATACTTCTTATTTATATATTACATCTAAATTATTTTTACATTACATCAGAAATTTGTTACATGATTAGATCACCATGATACTGGAAGGAGGCTAGGAGTCAGACAGAGGAGAAGACGAAGAGGGCTGGCCAGCGGAATATTTAGAAGTTTTCCAGAATTCTGCAGAGGGATGCATTGAGCCAAGCCAAGCCTCTTGGAATGGATCCATTGGTAGAAATCCATCAAGTAGTTTGATCATTACATATTTCTTATTGCTATTGATTATTGCGTTTGATGTTATTATAAAACGATGAACATGTCTGGGTTTTAAATGAAACTATGAAGTAATATTTTTTCCCCCTTCTCCCTTGTTGATCTTCTAAGCACCTCCCCTTTCCACCTCTCTCCTCCCTCACTACTTCCATTTCTACCCACTCCTGTCTTGATATCCACATTGTATGTCCTGATGAAGAGAACATCGTTCTCGAAACATGCCGACTTTTTAATAAAGTTTATTGTGGTAAAAACAAAGTGTTTTTAATTATTGCATTAATATTTTTTCATTTATAGACTTTGGAAGAGAGACAGCAGCCACAGGGGGGGAAGTCAGAGTCCTGCACTGTACCCCTAAGACAGCCCGGTAAAGCCTCAACTTCCCATGGACGGAGAACTGATCTACGGTGGATCAAGAAAGATTACGAGCATGTTGACTCTCACTGTGATGTGACCTTTTCAAACCCACCACTGAATATGTCTGTCGACAATATTTTTTACGTTTCCTAAATGAAAACACTATAAAAAATATTGTTGAGCAGACAAATTTGTATTCTGTACAAAAAATAGCATTAGCGTTGTTATGGTACGCCCAAACGACAGAGAATTCAAACTCCTAAATCGCCGCAAACAACACAACACTCTGCTCTCCCCCCTGTTCCCTGCTTCCTACTTCCTCTCCCCTCTGCCCTCCCGCACGCGATCCCTTCCGCCCACAGTTGAGAATTGCAAGCCGCCTCGGGCACACGTTACGCCCGCGGGTTGATTCCCACTGTTCGCGCCCGGCGTACTGTCGCTCGAATTGAACTCAAATATAACCCGCGATGTTAATTCAATAACCTACGGGTTTAGCGCTGATATTTCGCCATGCCTGTGTAAACTTCGGTTCTGTCCTAAACTCGGGAGGTGCCCCTGGAAGCCGGAAGACGAAGATCCCCAACATCATGTAAGCTGTACAATTGTTTCCTCATTTGATTGTGTCCTTTAACGATAGACCGTAAACTCCCGCGAAAAGCCATCACTCAGAGAGTTTCGTTTTCAGGGATCTTGAGGTATAAACACGATAGCTAGGTTTGTGTAGTATGCATTTCTTGTGTTGAATTGTACTGTAACGACCTATGTACTGTGTTTTGAATTTGCAATACATGAATCTATTTAACTCAATCCTGTTGTTAATCTGCCTCGGCAGGAGTATTTCCTAGAGTGTATTTCCCGACGCCCGTGGAGGAGAGAGAATTCTGTAGCAATCGTGCGGCCTGCCCCCTGTGATAGAGGGTACTTTTGTCTCTGCTGTGAGCTGGCCTGGGACATGTTAGGGCCCCCTTGGCCCCGGAGAGGGTGTTGGTTTTGAAGCCAGCAAAGAGGGCCATAACAACTGGCGCCATAGCGTGGAGCTCAGAGTTTTTTTTCCAACCCGGTCGCCATGCGAGGTACAACTTGTCGGAATGCTCCTCCCTGTATAGGAATTGTTTTGTAAACATTAATTATGCCTTGATATTCTACACCCAGTGTACAGTGAAATCTGTGAAAAAACCACAGAAACCCATATGTAAATTAGATCCATAACACAGATCTGATTGAAACTATGAATCACGCCGCAATTGAAAACACGGCCATTTTGAAGCAACTAAAAGACGCTAACATTAAACCGCGAATCTGACTGCGCATGCGTCACAAAACAACGGGCGGGTGGCAACAGTCTCACGCCAATCTCAACGGCAAATGTTCGCGCGGTAAATACCTATTCTCTAGACTGCGCGCGCAAGTGCACTGTCTCGCGCCAAAATTCCAACGGAAAAAACCCGTCGAACGAAATAATTACCTGTTGCTATGCAGCTTTTATAATCAAACCGCCTTTTTATGACTGAACCGGATAGCAACGGAAATTATTATTATAAATTTGATTCTGGAACCCCAGTTATTTTGCGAATTCCTTAATCAAAAATTTCGGACTTACGTATTTTTGTTGTTTCTGCACAATATACCAATTGGCCCACTTGTGTCTGTCAAATTAGTACAACTTATATTCCACCAAATGAACAAATAATGACTTTCTTTCCCCATTCTACATTATAGGTACCGTTTTTTTTCAGCATAAGTGTAAAGTGAATTGTGTTTTTTTCCTTACATAAAGAAAAGTGAAATAATAATAAAACCAATGATTGGTTCCATGAATAAATAAAATAATTTTAATATGGTTGACGTAACAAATCCCATATTCAGTTATTTCCATCCGGAAGTTTGTCCTTATTTGCCAGAAGAGTGCCTTTTGTGAATTTTAGTGCCTTTCTCAGTGCAAAGTGGTTTGTGAAAAATAAAAAATCCGTTTTCTAAAGGTCAGTCCTGGCAAAATTTTTTTGAAAATAAATAAATACTTGTGAATTTCACAGTTTTCTCAAAAGTGGTCAGTGAAACACAGAAACCTTTACTACTAAGGTCTTTCCACGCAAATTTTTTTTTCTTGTGCCTTCCTTTGACAAAGATTCTGGTGTCACATATACCAAATTGTAGTATGGAATACAGTTTTCTATAACTATTTTAGAAGTACCAACCAGTGATTACCAAGTGAAAAGTGCCTCACAAAATTAATTTTGCGTTTGCTAAAGAAGACCCCTGGCAAATTTTTTTCACCACCCGGGAAATTCACAATGGAAAACAATCAAGCTATGGCATCATCCAATTTGGGCATCATTCCCAACGTGCACAACTTATCCAAAACTCACTTACGAACTGCTTTAAGGGATAGAGGACTCCCCCTGGTTCATAGCAAGGCATATGCACTGTCGTTCAACAAAAAGTCAACTATGGAACGCGCACAGAAAGCGACGTTGAAAACAAGGATGATTTCATCAACAAATGTCCCACTGACAACCGTAGCCGCAGCAACAATCAAAATAACAACGTGTGCCGGTCCCAATAAATACATCGGCCGCGTGCTCGGCCATGGGCGGGACACGCGGGCTGCAAAGCCGTGCACAAGGATTGGCAAACTCGTAGCTGGGCGCCGCCCGCAAGCCAAGCGTATTAAGAGGCAATGCGCCGAAAAAACTATGAGGAAACGGAGCGACACCAACGTTTCTTTTAGCAGAATCAAATACTGCGAAATACAACAAACCTCGTCTCAACAAGGATTTGTTCAAGATGTGTTTAATCTCACAGGCGGGCCTCAAGTTTGTGCCACGGTTTTGTCTGGGATTATTAACTCCTTTTTACCCATTAATGTTACTGTTCGTCCATACATTATGGCCATTGTGAGAATACCTCACTATTAGGTGCAACAATGCCAATTGTCACCTTTCTTTTCTCCTTTTTGTAATTTTGTGTTGTATATAAAATGATCCAGTGTGTATCACCACAACCTCTTTGTAAGCACATCAAGTCTTACAATGGCTGGCGTGTAAAGTGTCAATTACATGTCCACCCTTTCGTTGATAAAACGAATATTGTTAAAAAAATCATTTTTGTAAATTTATGTACACTCCACGGTGTAGTTTGCCCCGTTCATGTTCGTGAATTGGCAACCACCGTAATTTTGTTTCACACGTTTTTTTATTTTTTTTCTTTTTTTTCTCACCTGTTTCAAAATTGATCACTTTAGAGCAGAGACACCCCTCGAGTAACAGTGTTTGGGAAGTCATGAACCCAATCATTGCCTCTCAACCCCTCACACTACGCAACGTTCATGCCATGACACGCTTTGCCATGTAATGCAATATTGTAATTTTCACCATTTTTGTTTGTTGTTTTTTTTTCATCATATCGGAAGGAATCTCTTCAATTTTTTTTCTTTTTATGTTCTGTAAGTACTGGAGCGTCGTTCTAAAGTCGGATTTGGTAAACTCCAAAGCGTTAAATCACGACCCAGGACTAGTCAACCATCTTAACATGCTCCATATTTTACCCATCATGGTAAAGATAAGTGGTTACTCACATAATCACATTCCTTGTGTATAGTAGTTTTCAATTTTTTCTCAAATGTTAAAAAATTGATGGCGTCCTACCCGAGCTCTTTGCTAACAAATTGGATTTTGACACATCCATTTTGAAATCATATGTATATAAATAAAGGAAAAGCCTTTAAATTGGTCTTTCCATCCTTACACAAATCCTCATGGGCTCGTTTCAACTAAAGTACGTAAAACCAAATACTCGGTCTTTTGTTGTCATAAGAAGTCCTCGATTTGTCCCTCTTCACAACATGTATGTCTTGTATTACATGCTTCAACCCTTACGGAAAAGGTTAATAAAACCTAACGGCAGCTCTGATTTCCGTACATAAATAACCGCAGTTTAACGTAAATCATCAATGTTCTGTTTGATCATCGTTTTACAAACATAGGCATTCAACTCCTGTTTCGCCATTTAACCAAGTATTTGCAACCTAAATTGCACATAACCTGGTATGTTGTAACCGCACAAAGGGTATGTAAAACCACAATTGGTCCCTTTTGTTTGTCCCCACTGAAGTTTGCTACAATAGACAGTATGTAAAACCATGTAGGTCTGTCTTTGTTTGTCACATGGTGTAAACAGAAATGTACTCTGTCATCACCCCGCCTTTATAACATACGAAGTGACATTAAATTGTTTACCTCCTTGTTATCCCATCGTACGCTCCTGGGCTACGGAGTTAGTTAATCTAACGAATCTTTATAAACTGTGTTAAAACAAGCATTGTTAACGTTTATTGTGTTGTATTTAAACGTAACCCTGTTACATTATAGGAGAGATCCTTAGAACATCCACCATTATAGGAGGGATCCTTAAAATACCTGCCGCGATACGAGAAGTTCGTCATAATCACCTTTTCTCATAGCTAAATGTTATTGAGCTGGTCGTGTGACATATTTGTCATGAGAACCGTTTTGTACATTCTATTTTGGTCGTGTGACATATTTGTCATGAGTACCACCCGTTTTGTACATTCTACTTTGGTCGTGTGCCATTCATTTGTCATGAGCACCACCCTTTTTGTATAACCTGTTTTGGTCGTGTGTCATTTATTCGTCATGAGAACCGCTTTTATGTATAACTGTGTATAAACTCTGTACACGAGACGTGGAGACGTAATAACAATACTTACCGTGATTCGTGTGAACGACATAATATCGGCTTTGCCATCTTCTTTAAGATGCATTGTATAAACTCTTTGACTTATGTCTATAATTGAGTTATATCTTGTATGTACTTACATATTTTGTACACTATACGTGGAGACGTTAAAACACTTACCATGAGTCGTGCGAACGAAATAATATCAAACCCTTTGTGTGCGATCTACGAAATGTAGTCCACAACCCTTTGTTGTCATTCAACGCCAATGCCCGTGGACTTCCTGTTTTTTTACTTCTTTGCAAAAAGGAAAGAAGCCCAGGAATATCTACTATCCCAAAAGGACTAGTTTTCAGCTTCACTGTCAATTATGGGGCATAGTGCTGTGGGAGTTAATCGATTGAGCACAAAAACCACCTAACTCGTTGTCTGGAGAACGAATAAGAAAACCCCCAGGTTTGTGAAATTGGAGCAAGGGTCTGTCTTTTCTCACAATCATGTAGAAGTTTTTAAAATGACCCCTAATCTTTTGCCCAATACACGCGAAAGATTAGCCTCTTTGATATAATGTGTATTCATATTTCTCCTCATCCTTTTTGTTAAATGTAAAGAGTCAGGAAATCTGCTGGTTGATTATGTTTCATTTTCACATAGAGTTTGAATCGGAAATTAGTCCAGTCTCTAGCAAATTTCGTAACTCGTCTCCCTTCTCCCCTCCTCCTCCCATTCCCCATGTTTCAGACTTATGTTATGAAGTGAAAAATCTGTCGTTGACCATATTTCGCCCTCACTTGGAGTTCGAATAGGTAACTGTCCGGTTATCTACAGGTTTTCCCCCTCAATCTCTGCATATGTCTCACCATTTTTTTTTCTCTTTTCTCAATTCTACGAAACACATTCATGAATGTTGGATATGTACGATATGCACTTGGCGTACCGTCTGTCTCCTTTTGACAACCTTTATTCATGAATTGGTTTCCCTTTGCCGTGACTAGTTCACGATTCTTTGTCTCGTTCTTTGAAATTCTACAAAAATGTTACCATCTCATGTTAACATAGGCCATAGAGGGCCGGTTGTTTTTTAACCAAGACATATTGTCACTAGGCAAACGCCAAGTCATCCTGGCAAAAGGAAAATGTTCATGTAATCACAATTTAGTTAGGAATCTCTCCCTCTTCGTCACTCTCTGGGTCGGTGGTTAAAATTTCGTTATTTCATTATCTGGACACATTTTGTTTCTCTCGAAACCTTTTCTTCATTGGTCCCTAGGCAGGTAAACTTCAAGAATTTTGCTCTAATAATAATTTCTCCCGGATTTAAAAAGAAGCCCAGGCGGATGTCATCACCAACAGCCAAGCTGAGCTTCACTTCCTGACAGCACGCGCTGTGGTTACAAGGTCCCTCCTGCTGCCATATTCTACGCATTTGTTCCTGAAAAGCACAGACCATACCGCTCATATGTATGTTGTCTTGTCGTGCCACAGCAAGCTGAGTTGTCCCACTATACTTTATGACACTCTAAACTACCTTTTGGGCACGCTAGCTCCTAGGTTTGTTCTTACTCTTGCTATCAATGCCAACCTTGTCGTCTCTTGCTCTGTCATGCAGTGACGCATATATCGTCATGTGTAAACCATCATTACCTTGACCCACCAGTATTCGCTGAATGCGTACCAATACAAGTTATCTTGAGCTACATTATGCTTCAATAACCATTATATACGATCCGTGTTTACCATAATAACACTTAGGATTCGTACTGGCATGTCTGCAGATACTGGATTCTTCTCTTCAATGACCTCTGTAACCATAGTCGCGGCACAGCAACCACAGTCTCCACTTCGTGAACTTCGACGTCTTCGACAAAACCAAGTGTTTTCTAAGGCCCAAGTGTACTCCTGAGCGTTATCTCAAATGGGTCTGATTACAGTGATAATGTAATCCTTAGAATCCGTGAAGTCACGTCCTTTTCTTCGAAATTCTCCGAAACCAAACAAATCCACGCTTCACAAACTTAGCTCCCAGACCAATGAAACCTTAGAATCACACTTTTTTTTCTCTTCTCTTGTACAAATGTATTGTCATTCTTTCAATTGCATAACCATGTGTATTGTCATTTTCAATTGCATAACCATGTGTATTGTCATTTTCAATTGCTTAACCATGTGTATTGTTATTTTCAATTGCATAACCTTGTATGTTGTTTTACACCATGTACTTTTCCCAAATTTGTCTCTTCCAAACATTGTATGTACCCCCACCCATTCCCTACAAACATTGTGACCCAAACTATAGCATAAAACTGTATGTTCTAGCTAGGAAATCTCTCAAGCAACGAATCTCTCAAAACCCCGATGGAAGCATAAGAGGATTTTTTTTCCCTACAGCTCCATTGCCACGTCGCTTTTTTTCCAAGCGCGGGGGGAAGTGTTATGGTACGCCCAAACGACAGAGAATTCAAACTCCTAAATCGCCGCAAACAACACAACACCCTGCTCTCCCCCCTGTTCCCTGCTTCCTACTTCCTCTCCCCTCTGCCCTCCCGCACGCGATCCCTTCCGCCCACAGTTGAGAATTGCAAGCCACCTCGGGCACACGTTACGCCCGCGGGTTGATTCCCACTGTTCGCGCCCGGCGTACTGTCGCTCGAATTGAACTCAAATATAACCCGCGATGTTAATTCAATAACCTACGGGTTTAGCGCTGATATTTCGCCATGCCTGTGTAAACTTCGGTTCTGTCCTAAACTCGGGAGGTGCCCCTGGAAGCCGGAAGACGAAGATCCCCAACATCATGTAAGCTGTACAATTGTTTCCTCATTTGATTGTGTCCTTTAACGATAGACCGTAAACTCCCGCGAAAAGCCATCACTCAGAGAGTTTCGTTTTCAGGGATCTTGAGGTATAAACACGATAGCTAGGTTTGTGTAGTATGCATTTCTTGTGTTGAATTGTACTGTAACGACCTATGTACTGTGTTTTGAATTTGCAATACATGAATCTATTTAACTCAATCCTGTTGTTAATCTGCCTCGGCAGGAGTATTTCCTAGAGTGTATTTCCCGACGCCCGTGGAGGAGAGAGAATTCTGTAGCAATCGTGCGGCCTGCCCCCTGTGATAGAGGGTACTTTTGTCTCTGCTGTGAGCTGGCCTGGGACATGTTAGGGCCCCCTTGGCCCCGGAGAGGGTGTTGGTTTTGAAGCCAGCAAAGAGGGCCATAACAGCGTAAACACCTCAGTCAACGAAATGAACTGATTTCTAGGAATGCACAGCATGATGGGTATCCTCAAGTATCCGGCATTCCACCTTTACTGGGTAAACAATACGAGGCTATCTCTTATCGCAGATGTCATGCCTAGAAATCGTTTCACTAAGTTGCGGTTGTGTTTTCATTTAAACAACAATAACACGTAGATTCCGAGAGGATTCCAGAGTTACGACAAACTATTCAAAATAAGGCCGTTGTTAAATGCCCCGCATGAAAATAAGGTCAAGGTGGAACCTAAGGAGTTCAATTCTGTAGACGAGCTCATGATACTGTTCAAAGGTAGAAGTAATTTGAAGCAATACATAAAAAAATAAGCCACACGAGTGGGGCATCAAAGCCTTCTCCCGAGCGGTAGCCAGTCACAGTGTGGCCAGTGGCCAGGTAGGTGGGCTCGTCTATGATTTTGAGATGTACATGGGCAAAAACAGTAATGTGGGTGAGAAGACTGCCTGGTATGACGGTATGAGTGAAAACATTGTTTTTTTTTACATTAGCTCCACATAGGAGGCCCTGGGGAAAATAATTCCCTGCAGGGCCTATTTCATCTTTGGGGATGCTGTGAGGAGTGTCTTTTTAGGAGAGGAAGTTCTGGGAAGGAAAAGGGTATTAGGGGTGGGTAGGAATCTGGGGTAAGTGTGTCCAGGAGTGACGGTCGTATGAATCCATCCCTCCCATTGCGGTGATGAAGGTAGTTAGAAAGTTGATGAAGGGTATCCCTCCAAACCGTAATTTCAAAGTCTGCACTGACATTGTGTAATATTTTTTTATTCAAATGTGTATTAAATATCTAGTCCAGGTATTGATCGTCCAGTTGATTTAGTCAGACATCTCCAAATCCTAAGTTTTGAGAATATATATTCAAATGTCAACCATAAATCAAATATTGATTACACTTGTCTCTGTTTTAAATACTTAAAATGATGTAAAATAACACTGGGAGACTTAACGGTCTATTAGTATGACGTTTTGAAATATCCTACTAGTGATCTAGAATCCATTTGTCACATGAGAACGGGCCATTTCTACGCCTCGGTCTTGAGTTCGACAGCTAAGCTGTGGAATGATTTGCCGGCCTCTGTGTTTCCTCCCTCCTACAAGACCTATGTTCACTCTTTCCCATGAGCGTAGGCACGGTAAGGCAAGGTGGAGCGTTTGCCCCATGTCTGGCCTGCCGATGCATGAGCTCCGGGATTGTCCACTGAGTAGCATTTTCAAATTTACAGCACTTCATAGGATGGTTTTTCCTTTTTTCAGTTCTTATTATCTGCATTCATAAAGCCTTAAGCATGAATAAGTTGTTACCTACTCTAGATTTTTATTTTTTCCCCACCCTAAATCAAAACCTGGGTACGCTCATGCTCCTTCTTCTCCTCAAAAAGACCCTCCACACAGCATCTTTTAGATATTATTTTCCTCGGGGCCTCCCGTGTGAAGTTAATGTAATAAAAATCATATATGATCTGTTCGGTTCTACCTGAGAATTGTATTTAATCTGGTTAATTGCTGGATACATGTGCACGTCGTAGAGGTGGACCCCTCTGCGGAGGCGGGTTCCAGTGCTCCAGGAAGGGTACGCTAGTCCCACCCGCGCCCCGTGGAAGGTATCAGGTATATTGGCTGGAACATTTCCCACAGGTGCAAAGTGTTCCAAAGCAAACAAAGGTTCAATGTGAAAGGTGCACCTTTGTTTCACCTCCAGCAAAAAAATTTCAAATCATAGCATTAATCAATTAGGAACCGACCTAATATGTAAGCACATTTTATTTCTTTTAGATTTTTAATTTATTATATTATATATATATATATATGTTTATGTAATATGGCAGACTGGGATTGCACTATCCTCCCAGTCCTGCTGGAATAAAAACTTTAATAAAAATAAAATGACTAAAACAACCTTTAATTTTACAAGTAATGATAGCTATATTATCTCTGCTACTTTTTAATGTGGTATGCAAATAAAAATATGTTTTATAAAAAAATATTTCATTTATCTTCATACTAATAAATTACGCACCTCTCTCTACCACAGTTGTTAAAACAACGCTAAATAGTGCCAGTTAATAAGCTGTTAAATATTTCTTTAAGTTTAAGGAAATTTATTTGGTGAGAATTATATTGTGATTGAATTGATACAACTACAGTAAATAAATACACACAAGTTCTTCTACAATTTATTTTTACGCATTCACAAATGGCGCCAATTATTATTTTAGGTTATTAATACTTTTTGCACGTTACGATTTTAAATATTAAGGTAAATTAATTGTTTGCGCCCGAACACATTTAATATGAATATAAATAAATAATTTTGTCCATAAACACACCCAAATCTTTCAAGAAAGGCTGAAAAATTCAATTTTGTATCGGTGACTCAATCCAATATTGTATTTTTCAGCCTTTCATGAAAGATTTGGGTTTGTTTATGTACAAAATTATTTATTCATATTAAATATGGACGGTTCAAACAATTAATTCACCTCAATATTTTAAAGTGCAAAAAGTATTAAAAACCTAAAATAATTTGATTGGCGCCATCTGTGAATGCGTAGATTAAAACGTACGCGACGTTTAACCTTAAGAGGAACGGCTGCGCAGCCTTTTTCAAACAAATTTTAAATTTGTATTTGAGCCCAAAACACTCGTACAAACTGAATATTATTTTTTATCCAAATGTGTAAAAAATATCTAGAACAGATACTGATCGTCCAGTTAATTAATAAGATATCTCCAAATACTAAGTTTTGAGATAAAATGAGGAAAGGAACATTTGAATGTTCACTATAAATCAAATATTATTTACACTTGCCTTGGTGTTTATGAGTAAAGTGAGTATTGTACCAGATAGGGGAGGGGGTACACGCCTGCATACTCAACTTAAATACCGATTTTTCGGAGTTGTCTGACCAATTAACTGAATGATCGATATGTATTTTATATTACGACATACAGGCCATTAAAGAAGTAAATTTTTAATGATTTTAGAGGTTTTAAAATACACATATATTTATTTGAAAGTGCTGTTCCCGTCAATAGTAAAAGATTATAATTTTTATATGGAAGGTGTTATCATCGCAGTGTGCTAGTTGAGTTGTATGCATCACCAACATATGTTCCCGCGACCGGTCAGTGACTGAGTTGGCTTGGAATCTTGAAGAGATAAAGAGGCTGGCAAATCGTTCCACCGACGAGCTGTTGAACTCAAGAACGAGAAATAGAAATGACCGGTCCTCATGTGACAAATGTCATGACCGACCCAGTGGCTGAGTTGGCATCGCGTCCAGGAGTCCCATTGTTCGATTCCTTGGCTGGCTAAGACTTCCATCACGAACACAAGCAAAATTGTTAAGTTATTCGTAACCCGGGAAAGTTCGTCTTTCTTTTTAAAAGAAGAGAGTTTATATTTTATGTAAAAGGTTGATATGTTTTTTTTTAAAAGAAAGTCAAACATTCCCGAGTTACGAATAACCTGAGAATGTTTGAAAATCTCCTACTAGGTACCAACACAGTCAGCCGAAAATTTTGTTTGTGTCGTGAAGGAGGACTTAGCCAGCCGAAGAATTGAACACGCGATGCCTGGGTGGGACGCGTGTTGGATTGCCAACTCAGCCACTGACCGGTCCTGACATTAATCACACGATAACGGGTCATTTTTCCGATTGGTTCTTGAGTTCAACAGCTCGGCGGTGGAACGAGCATCCGTGCTTCCTCCTACAACTTGCATCCATGTTCAGTCCTTCCTCTCCTCAAAAAGACCTTCCACACAGCATCTTTTACAAATTATTTTCCTCGTGGAGTTGTATAATAAAAATATCAACGTATGATCTGTTTTTCAAATCCTAGCATAACCGAGACAATCTTTAATTTATAAGTAATCACAGCTATAGTTTATTTCTTCTGTTTTTTAATGTAAGTAGTATGTAAATAAAAATATGTTTTTTAAGGTAACCAAAATGTTTCATTTATATTCATACTAACAAATTATGCACCTCTCTCTACCACAGTTGTTAAAACAACACTAAATAATGCCAGTACACATAATAAACTGCTAAATATTTCTGTCTTGGGTGAGAATTACATTGTAATTGAATTTATACAACACTGTAAAATAAGTACACTTAAGTTATTCTACAATTTATTGTAAATTCACTTTGTGGCATCATTCTAATGAAAATAATGAAATATGAAAAATAATTAACTAACTTATGATAATAATCTACTTCACCCTTTTAAACATAATTATAATATGCTTGTAGCCTCACTGATAATATGGTCATTTTTTATTAAAATACTGGTTTACAATTTCATTCATATAAATAATTTGTCACCGCCGCTAAAACTGTCAAAACTTGATAGGTGACAGCTGATAAGCATGTGATAGGTATCATCTTGGTTATGGTCAAAACTGCAGCAAAAACTTTTGAACTGCACGACATGTCCCGCGACACACCACAGTTCGCTCCGAACGCTTGAAAATCAGTTTACACGTACACTTCCGCGCGAGGGTCGCCCAAGGTCACCCATTCAACGATTTCGCCTGCCCGCGGAAGTGTGGCGACTTTTTTACCCAAAATAGTGTACCTGTTCGGCCTGCAGGCGGACACGGCGTTTCGGCGGGCTGCTTGGCGAACACCATAGACATCCACCTTCGTGAGGGCACAGTTGTATGGAGCTTCTATAATATTTCTATAATCTATGGTCAAAACTGACGCTTTGGCCTGCCCGCGGAAGTGGGGTGACTTTTTAGCGCAAGGGGTCGGCCGGCAGGCGGACACGGCGTTTCGGCGGGAGGGTCGCATGCCGCTTTAGCCTGGGGGCGAGGCACGCGGTCGGAAGTGTACGTGTGCCCCGGCCAATTTCCTTTTTTTAAATTAAACATTTCAATTATTGCAATCATTTTTTACACGGTTATCAAACTGTCTGGCACGAGATTTCTGGGCAGCCGATTCTTCATTGTTGGCAATCTAATTTGCTTTGCATTTCTCGTCCCATGTCTGTATATCTCGTGATTGTAATTTAATTTTCAGTAGAAGTGTTTTAGGAAAAAAATCAAATTATTATTTCTTAAGTAGACAATTTTGTATTTGAAAGTTTGAGCCTAATTTTATTTTCATATGTACTGTACTGGCAAAAGCTACTGAAAGGTGTAGTTCCTTAGAAGTAGGTAGTTTATAATTTAGAACAGACAGGAAAGGCGTCTGATACCTAAGTACGTGAAAAAATATATATAAATTCTACAAAACCAGAACCACAAGATGCAGCGGTGTTGCCTGTGAATCTAGAAGACGTGGCAGTGGAAGTCATATTGCCTTTTGATACTCCCTGTGACAGGTAAAAAGGAAAAGTTAACTGTTTATATTAAAATAAACTTTTGTTCCACCGCAGGGGAAGCTTATGGCGCAGACTACGCCAGTTGAAGAATACCATCATCACTGCCATGGTTGCCTGGATGGAGATGGAGTCCCCGCTGATGCCCTTCTGGAAATGGGAGCCTGTCAAATATCCCCCATGAACGGATATTTGCATATTTTTTTGGATTTATTATTATGTACTATATTTTTCATTTATTTTCTCTTCCATTCTGTGTATGAATGCATTGTTATTTTGTCAATGTTTGAACTATTTCAAAATATGGAATGTATTGCATTGCACAACATTCTGAAATAAATGATCATTATTATGATACGTTTAAAGATTTTCACGGCCAAAAGTATTTTCGTTATTTGTTTTTGGGGTATTATGCCGTGTTGTGCTACCTCCTTCTTTAGCCAACGCTGTCCGAAAAGTTGGCTAAAGAAGGAGGTAGCGCAACACGGCATAACACCCCAAAAACAAATAACTAAAAGTTCATTATTATATCTCTTTTATTAAAATAAAGAGTGAGTATCGCTCCAGTTCTGTCATGGTTTTCTGCGGCCTTGCACGACATCTACTACCATGGTTTAAAAAGATTGTTGTTTAAATGTACTAAATAACACAAAATAATTTAACAAATATATAAATAAATAAAAAAAACTTTCTTTTATTTCTCGAGGTCAATATGAAAAGAACAAGATTACAGACATAATACAAATGTGTCATAAAACATTTACAAACATTATACACATAGAAGAACATATCAGTACAACAAATAATTAACATTATGCTTAAATTATTTATTGTTTTGGCATTTTTTTTTTTTTTTTTTACATCCTAATATTATATAGTTGTGGTAGCATCGGTCAACGCGTGAGCAACTTTGTGAACAGTCAACCTGTTAAAATAAAGAAAATAAGATTAGCAAATTAAATATGCAACTAGTGTACTCCCAACCTCCATACTATACAATATTAATTAACATTTATTTTTAGAATTTACTTGATAAAAAATTGATTTTTCCTATGCTAATATTTTATTTGTAAACATTCAATATAAATATAATCTATTTCACAGATGAGGGATATCAAAATACAAAGGTGATAACAGGTAATATAAGTAAACCTATTAAAACTTCTATTCAGCCGTGGTTTCGGGGAAATTTGGGTCCTTTTTGATGATGAAGATAGAGTCGTTCAGCCAGTAGTAGGACTGGTTGAAGTCCCCCTCACAGAGGTAGGACACGCGTGACCACTGCATGACCTGGAGCCCCACGGTAGTAGCGCGGTAGCTGGTGAAGGATTCCACGTACTCCTCGAATGTGTGGCCTCGGATGGGCAGACGCTCCTTCGTCATGTGGTCAGATTCGTCTGTAAATTATAATTGAATAGTACAAGGAATCCGAGAGAAGACGACCAGTGCATTGCCCTAGACATAGTTGGGAGAAATTAAAGATTGTGCTTTAAGTGTTAAGCGATTAGATTTTTGCCTCGAGCTTTATGCTTTGAGATTTAAGCTTTGCTTTTACCTATGTCAAAAATAATGAAAAATTAATAGTAACAAAACAGCAGCTTTTGAGTCTGGAGGAAATTGGTAACTGTCTGGTTATTCAGATCTAGGCAATACATGTAGCAGATAATGTTAATAAATTGATGAGATCCCTTTGGTATCGGTTCACCAGCAAGAAATTCGCCAGGCAAGAGCGGAACATCCATCCACAGTAGACAGCAGCATTCGACTTGTTCTCATGCAATATTTCCCTATATACTAGGAATATTTCCCTCTCCTCCCTTATTTAATAGTGGTCTTTTCAAGAACTTATTAAAAATTCATTCTTAGGCCCTTCCTTAAACCGCCGGTGAAAAACCACCATTTAGAAGCGATACATTGCTTGAAATGGCAATAGTTGTGTTAGATGACCAGGTGTGAATAGCCAGGCATTTCCCAGCCTCCACATTTCCCATATTCTTTCCTCCCCCATTCAGTTCAGCCTCACAACATACCCTGATTGGGGGTGCCATAGTACCACGTACTTAAAATTAATCACATTTAAAAGACCGGTTAAATCCCTGGTTAAAGTATTAGAGGTATAATAAAATCCATATCTTACATTCAACGTATGGTTTGAAGGGCAGAACCGGCGCTACGATAAGGAGTCCATCGTCGTTGAGAGCCTGCTTAGCGTCGAGGCCGTTGAGCAGCATGGTATGTGGCTCAGAGCATCATCTTACTTTTTGTGCATTTTACTTACAAATCGAGCAAACTTTGTCTGGCTAAACTTGTCGGAAAACAAATTGCAAATAGCTATCGAAATGACAGATCAATCATTGAAAGACGTCAGTGCGTCAGTCCATAGATTCGGTCCACAGATTAGATGACAGGAGGACCGCTAAACACCGTGCTGCCATCTCGTGGGTATTTTGGAATTACTCAGAAAACGGCCCATTGCTGCTCCGTTATTGTGTGCACTAGCTTCTCGTGTTAGCTCATGGCCGAAATTAATCCGAATAGTAATTGAGGTGTGTAGAATCAAATGCAGCATTCTGTCTTTTTTTCAAAAATGGACTAATGATGCAACTTTGTTAATGATTCACCCTTATACCTAGAAAAGTAATTATTTAAAAGTAATAAATATCAACCAAAGTTAAATCCAGAAACAATGCAAGCGAACAATATCCGTAAAAAGTTAACTAGTGAAAAATTGGAATAAATTCGGTGTTTGGGCTAAATTCCTAAAAAATAAAACTAGTTATTTTTATACTAATTTGGGGTCGGGGAATCCGAATCTGAAAGAATTAGGCGGCGGCAAGCAATATTAACTGAATTACACGACTTTAAAAAATTTTATACACATACAGGAAAATAGCCATTTTGGAAGCATTTTGATTCCTAGAAAATCAAACTAGTTATTTTTATACTAACTATGGGCCGGGGAATCCGAATCTGAAAGAATTAGGCGGCGGCAAGCAATATTAACTGAATTAAACGACTTTAAAATTTTCTATACACACACACATGAAAATAATCATTTCGGAAGTATTTTGACACACGTAGTACAAAGATCATAGAAAAACAAGAAATATACAAAAACATGTGCCGGCAGTGTTACCAGCTCTCAAAAATATTTATCCCTATATCAATATGAAAATAGATAACAGCAGAAAAACATACCTTATAAATCGACCAAGTCTTCTTCGTCCGTCGTATCCTTGTCAAACTCGCTTGTCTCGAAGGGTTCCTGTCGGATACGCGGATCATATAAGAGTCCAGCTAAGCGGTAAAACTCCAGCCCCTTTATACCGCCTGCTCGCGTCCCTAACCTAACCTAGCCTAACGCTAGGTTTGTGTAATATGGTTTGTGCCCCTTTATACCGCCTGCTCGCGTCACGGCAAAAAAACATCCCTGTTTTCAAGTAGTTTAGCGGCTACGCTAGGTTTGTGTAACATGGTTTGTGCCCCTTTATACCGCCTGCTCGCGTCACGGCAAAAAAAATCCCTGTTTTCGAGTAGTTTAACGGCTACGCTAGGTTTGTGTAACATGGTTTGTGCCCCTTTATACCGCCTGCTCGCGTCACGGCAAAAAACATCCCTGTTTTCAAGTAGTTTAGCAGCTACGCCGGGTTTATGTAACATGGTTTGTGATACAAAAGTGAGTAAAATTTATAAAAAATAAGTACTTAAAATATAAACATGTTATTTTACGTTATTAATATTACTGCTTAATGGCAACACTTAATTTTGTGTGGTAAAAACATCTATGTTATCTTGTTTTTCTATGATCTTTGTACTACGTGTGTCAAAATACTTCCGAAATGATTATTTTCATGTGTGTGTGTATAGAAAATTTTAAAGTCGTTTAATTCAGTTAATATTGCTTGCCGCCGCCTAATTCTTTCAGATTCGGATTCCCCGGCCCATAGTTAGTATAAAAATAACTAGTTTGATTTTCTAGGAATCAAAATGCTTCCAGAATGGCTATTTTCCTGTATGTGTATAAAAATTTTTAAAGTCGTGTAATTCAGTTAATATTGCTTGCCGCCGCCTAATTCTTTCAGATTCGGATTCCCCGACCCCAAATTAGTATAAAAATAACTAGTTTTATTTTTTAGGAATTTAGCCCAAACACCGAACTTTAGCCGAAAAATTTGTGTTTACGAAAGCCGACAAAGGCAATACAATAATAATAATGAACCGTTCAGAATATAATTAAAAAGTGCATAACTAATAAATAATTGCACTTTCGTACCTCTTCTAACTGACTCAACTAATAAGTTTCAACAACACATCAAAAATGCATTAAAAGATTGTAAATCCCCTATTTTTGAAGACCTGTCATATGATAATGTGAAATTCCTTACGAAAAACCCAAAAATTTCAAGATTATATGGATTCTTGAAAATCTATAAACCCGATGCCCCAATTAGACCCATCGTATCATGTTGTAATTCCCCGAATTACAAACTAGCCTCCTTTGTGACTAACCAATTTAATAGTTCTAATGTATATTCCCCTGTATACACCACTAAAAACTCATATGAATTAGTCACCCACTTAAAAGATTTAACTTTACCAAATAACTGCAAATTAGTGTCCTTCGATATTGTCAATTTATTCCCACATGTACCTGTAATTGAATGTAAAAATATTATGTATAATTTATTAACCAATTCTAACTTACCAAAAGATCTCTCGGATGATCTGGCCCGTATGTTTAACATCTGTCTGAATCAAAATTATTTTTAATTTAATGATATTATATATCGACAAAATGAAGGTCTCCCCATGGGTCTACCTACGAGTCCGCTTTTCGCTGATGTGCTTATGGATCACTTGGAATTTTTTTTTTAATTGTAACTCACCCCTTCTTAAAAATGTGTTTTTCTGGAAACGCTATGTTGACGATATAATATGTATTTGGAAAGGTACTAACCGTCAACTTAACTCCTTCCTGTCCCTCCTAAATTCATTCCATAAAAAATTCAGTTCACTTTAGAAATAGGAATAAATTGTTGTTTAAATTTCTTAGACCTATCCCTATCCATTGTTAATAACAAATTTGAATTCAATATTTATAGAAAACCTTCCTTCACAGATACCGTAATTCACAGTACTTCTAACCACCCCATCTCCCATAAACACTCCGCATTCCATTCTATGATTCACAAACTTGTCAATATTCCTTTATCTAACGTCAATTTTACTGAAGAACTCGCTAAAATCAAATCCATTGCAATAAATAACGGATACCCCCATATCTTAATCGAAATAATCCTTAAAAAAAACTTAATCTCATATCTACTAAAAAAATCCTTTATAATAATACACACAACATCAGATATAATAAAAACCACGGTTGGCGTAGAATTTTATTCATAAATAACTTTTATCTTCACGTGTTTCTAAATTCCCTACAGAAATTAAAGCTGCGTTTTATACTAATAACAACCTAGGTAAACTTTTAATAAACTCTAAAGATAAAGAAGATAACTTAAGCCATTCTGGCATATATAAACTTAAATGTAATGACTGTTCGGCCTTTTACATCGGTAAAACGGCTAGAAACATTCAAACAAGAGTGGTCGAACACATGAGATATCTAAACAGTGTAGATTTTTCAGAATTCGCCTCCCACCTAATAGATAAAAATCACTAATTTAATAAAGCTTCCGGGATAGATGTATTGCATAGAAATGGGATAGGTCTACGCCTTAATAATCTTGAAGCCCTTGAAATAAAAAAGTCATTAAAAATAAATAAAACCAATTTACTTAATAAGCAATTAGATTTGTCTAATACCCCAATTTTTTAAATATTTCCATTACCCCCGCCCACTTTCACCCCTCCCTCTTAGGCACCTCCGTCATCGCCCCCACCTAAGTTGATGTTCTGTCTTCCTCTTCTAATTTTACTTATAAATACCATGTTTTTCTGTATTATGTTCAATACATTTTTATTCACCCCGGAGGAAGGTTCAGTACGAACCGAAACCGGTCGGATTAAAAAATAATAAAGTGGAATTGAAACCAAGTTATTTAATTGTATTTATTATAATTATGTATTCCCACAAAGTGTTTGCTACATGTCAAGATTTAATTATTTGGCATTAAAACCGACTCTTTATGCTTTAAGAATCCATTTTAAAAACTGCGTTAGTATCAAAGGCAGCAATCTCCAATGCACTTATGAAACAAAACCAGCAATCTCCTATTTGACCAATGGTAAGCCTCCTTTTGATCACGTGACAACATGGCCGCCAATAAAAATTGTATAGTAGTGTGTTGAATCTGTCACTCTAATTTTACTGTTTTAAATAGTTCGGAGTGAATTTAGAAATAAAAACAAGATGCCACTGTGATTATGGACTCTCACCCTTCATCCGTGCCCAAGAAAAACACAAGGAAGAAGTCAAGGAATCCAGAAAAATGGAAAGCAAAAGTAGCCAAAATTCTAAGATGAGCTGTCATAAAATACCGTTTATTTCAGAGGCGTGGAGTGGCAAAAGATTTTTTTAGGTGTTAATTAAAATTCATAAATTAAATTAATACGCATAAACATGTTTTACTTTTAAAATTTAATCTAGGACTCATAGCCTTGCACATAAACATTCCGAATTACATGTTTAGTGTTGAAAGTTTTGCGAGTTTCAAGCCAGTTTTGATCAAAATAATTAACCTTCATTGTTTTTCTTTTTTTAAAATTTTCTCTTTTAATATTATTATTTTTTGAAGTGAAAGCTTCTTTAGCACCGTTGTGATTTGAAACTCGATGAAATAAAAAAGCGACACTAAAAATAGACAAAGGTATACATCTATAGGATTAAGGCTGCGAAAGAATAAGATAATAATTTATCTCGTCTTCGTGCAGTGCTTGTCCCCACTCTTGTCTATTTTAGTTTTCTGCAGGTTTCATTTGTACCGCGTGTGAACTGCACACTTGATTTTTTTTACATTAGCTCCACACAGGAGGCCCTGAGGAAAATAATTCCACTCAGGGCCTTTGTCATCTTTGGGGATACTGTGTGAAGGGTCTTTTTAGGAAAAGAGGGCGAGAAGGTTCTGGGAAGGAAAAGGGTATTACGGGTGGGTAGGAATCTGGGGTTCAGTGTGTCCAGAAGTGACGGACGTATAAATCTATCCCTCCCACTGCGATGTTCCGAGAGACCACAGCTGGAGAAGTCAAAGGGACTCCCACAACTATTCTCTCCCGATCCGGCCTGCAATCCAGCAGGTGGGCAGACGTATCCGCCGTCAAGACCCGGACAAACCTCACCCCATGAACCCGCGCATCCCAGCTAAGTCACTAAACGTAGCGAACCACTTGAACAGAGGTTTTCGTTATTTGTTTTTGGGGTGTTATGCCATGTTGCGCTACCTCCTTATTTAGCCAAAGTGCCAAAGCAAACTGTTCGAAACTTTGGCTAAAGAAGGAGGTAGCGCTACGTGGCATAACACCCCAATAACAAATAACGAAAATACTTTTGGCCGTGAAAATCTAAAATCATATCTATGGCAGAGGTATTGTTTAACCAACAAATGGTTCCCGGGATGACGGTACCCATACCCGCCTCCCGAATTCTATACTGTATGAGTACATTACAAAACCTATTTTTATTTTTATTATACTAAAATTAAAATCATAATAATGTAATAATAATCACGAACTTCCCTGTGATTTGGTCGGTCCATTATGGTGACGTCATATTTATTTGTCAGTATCAAAGTCAGATATCTCCACACGTGTGAGAAACAAAAGCAGCGTTCTCCTTAGGGAAGTATCAAATGCAGCAATCTCCAAAATTAAATCCGTTATAACTAATGAATCAATACAATAAACTAATTCTACTCTGGAAATTATAATAGACAAGCAGTTTCCTTTTTAGAATAAAATTATTAACTTATATATACGTGAGAATTGTTGAAATGAAACGTTTTTTTTCGTTTTCTCAAAATAACACTTTTTGGAGAATGCTGCCTGTAACGGACGTGTTCGCACCCTCATTTGTTTTTTCAGCAAAGTCATCGCTCTACATTTAGTAGTCATTTCTTTGAAATTTCTTCCGAAATTTCTGGCCACTAAGCTCGTTAGTACCGTGCCGCCAGCGACGATCTTTCGCCGAAATATTTTAATTTTCATTAGTATCCTTTTATTATGTACAATGCCCCGGTGCAACAAATAAATGCTTGCGTGCTAAGGTGGCCACCGGGAGCCATTTTAACTTTATCATTTACAAATGTATAATTGTTATTCTATTATGTTAAAACCCTGCGAGCCTCGCATCCAGAGAAAAGCAAACCGGAGTCACTACCTTTTTCTGCTTCGCCGCCAGGGAAAAGCAAATCGGAGTCACTCCCTTTGCCTGCTTCGCCGCCAGGGACAACAAGAGTCTGCTCCGCCTCCAAGCCAAGCAAACTGCTTTTCCTCCCTTTCCGCGCTCCTATACAAATCATACTTATTATTCTATTATGTTAAAACCCTGCGATCGTCCAGGGAAAAGCAAATCAGAGTCACTCCCTTTGCCTGCTTCGCCGCCAGCCAAGTAGACTCCTTTAGCCTGCAGAAGGCCAACCGTTAGAACAAAAGTCTGCTCCGCTGCCAGCCAAGTAGACCCCTTTAGCCTGCAGGAGGCCAACCTTTAAAATGTATAATTATTTTTACTTGTAATTTTAATCGACCACTTTCATGGGCGATACCGCCAAAATGAGGACGCCACATAAATGTCGCCCTATTTATACGATGAGGATCGAGGCCAGAGCCCCTTCACAGTCTGGTTCTGCCTGCGCTAGTGACAACACGTCCTGAACGGTCATCACCACCCTGCGTTTAAACGTTTCGTCAAACATTGTGTTTTAATACAACCATCTTGTTATCAATATAGAATCAGTTCTTCCGTGTATTTTAGCTCCATTGGAGTTTCCTTGCATTGTAGGCTGTCGCCTTTTCAAGTGAATTCGATCACCCAGTGTTTTTATACAGTGTTCAGTGTTCAAGTTCTTCCTGTTTTATGACTCAAGTGTAGTGACTTTGAACTTTCGTGCATCTACTGCTACAAAGATACGTGGCCGGCACTGTGAATCCGTTTGAAAGAAGAGTAAAACTTCCAGTCCCTGCCACTGTAGCCATCACGAAATCAGTGCTACTCATCCAACCCACGATCCAGTCCTGAATTTTTCTCAGGTGAGCGATTTTGGATACGTCATATTGTTTTTTGTTTAGAGTTAATAATTACAATCTATCTTAGACAAATTTCTCCATTTTTATCCTTGTAAAAGCATACTTTCCTCTCAATTTTTACAAGTTTCTATCATTGACGGCATTTATAAAGTTTAACAATTATTATTCACCCACATTAAAAACATTCTGCTCGGCCGCGTTTTTCCCAATACCCAGTCAACCTAATTACAAAAGTCATTAGCTCACTTCCATCAACCAAAAATAAATATAAAATTGGGTATTTCCAAACTTTCTCGAATTCCCAACCCGTTACCACGCGGGCATAGCAACAAAATAATTACGGCCCTGTTTTCAAGCCTTACCTAATTAACTAATTACCTCAGTTACCTTCAAATTTTTCAATTATGAATACCTACGAAAGCACCGTGGCCGCCATCATGTTCGCAAGGGTCAATAAAGATCTCTCCCTTGAAGAAAAATCATATCTTAATGAATTAATACAGAGCGAACTAGCTCCTCAAGCTTCTCAAGCTGCAAACCAAACCCCAGCGGATGAAACAGTATCTCCGCGGCGTTTTACTTCACCTCCAAGGCATTATTCCCCTTATACAAATCAGGAAGATTCTGAGTCCGAAATGGAATATTCATCCTCCGACGATACAGGTTTTCGTCTTGTATCCGGACGAAAACGTACTCGAGCTAGTTCAAATGGCTCCCTGACCCCAGTAAACTCACCGAGGCACTCTCCTGTTTCCTCCCCTCGATCAAAAAAAAAATCCAACTTAGATTCGAGAACCGGATCAGCTCACGATAATAACAAATTCGAAATTCTAAGGTCTCCCTCTCCCATTCCCTCTACATCTGCTCCGATAGTTGAGCCCTCCTTAACTGTCGAACCACCCCGCAAATTTGGACGTATTCCACCAATTGTCCTGCATAGAAAAACGCAAATAACGGCTCTCTTCCGTACTCTGGAAGACAAAGGCATCGACTTTAGTGCGAAAAATATGGGGAACTTTCTCCATATTCGGACAAAAACTCCGAGAGAACACAGCAGCGTTACCAGGCTGCTAATAAGTCGGAAAATTGAGCATCACTCATTCCGGCTTCCTGAGGAAAAACCCCTCAAGGTAGTTATCAGGGGTATCCCAGAAGAAATAGACACAGAGGAGGTCAGGATTGAACTTGCCCGCAGCTACCCGGTGTTATCGGTACACCGAATGAAAGCTGCTCGGTCTCGCAAACCGATACCTCTAGTGATGGTTAATATGACCAAAAATGACGATGAAAAAAAATATTCAATGAGCTCACCTCGATCTTCCATCTGAGGATCCAGGTGGAAAGCCTACGTAACAAAACAAGAGTTGGGCAATGGTCACTCGGCAAACAACTGCCACGGAATTGAGCGCTGTGTTAAATGCGCTGGTCTTCATAGATCATCGGAGTGTACCAAACCGAGGGACACGCCTGCCAAGTGCGCCCTCTGTGAGGGTGAACACACAGCCAGTTATAAGGGCTGCCCTGCCAGACCCCAGCTTAACCGTTATAACAATAGATCCAGATACCCGTTAAATCACAGGCAGAATAACCGCCAAAGGTATAATCAAAATACAGATTTTGAACAACCCACGTCACAAAGGCAAAGTCAGCCACTTAGGCCGGAACCCACTACAAATCAGCAGCCTCCCCATCGCGCCCCTTTTGCGCCTTCCACTTGGCCGGCACCGCACTTTTACAAAAACCGTTCTTCCCAGGAACAACGGCCTCACAATATTCAGGCTTCTAGCCAACAATACCGGCTCGAATGCCAGCCCGAGTCCCCGCAAATTCCTCAGGGTATCCCTCCGCCTCCTCCCACTCTACCTTCCTCGAAACCCAGTGATTCCGAAGTTCAAACCCTAATCGAAAGGGCCACGGAGCTCCAGTTTCTCATACAAAACGCTACTAAAGAGCTGAAATCCATACAGACCTTCATCAATAAGCATAATGGATAGACAACGCGTCAAAAATTCTAACCTACAGACGGCTTATTGGAACGCCAATGGCACTGTTCTAGCATTCCGTGAAGAGATAATTGAGTTCCTCCATGACTATAATCTTGATGTATACATTATTAACGGAACGTGGCTAAAACCATCACGTAATCTAAGAATACCTAATTATACCATCTACCGTGACGATAGAACCACCAATAAAGGAGGCGGTACAGCTATTCTAGTTAAGAGCTACATTGACCATTGTCTAGCCCATTCATTTTCTAACATTAATATTGAATCCACCGCGGTTAAAATCAATACTTCTACTGGCCCGATAAAATTCATCTCAGTATACAGTCCTCCAAAACGTCAATTGATTCCTTCCGAACTTGACTCACTTCTTTCAGAGAACCTCCCCACTATAGTAGCTGGAGACCTGAATGCGAAAAACGGCTCCTGGCATAGTAGATATGATAATAAAAAAGGAAGAGATCTCGCTAAGTACGCTCTCACAAACCAAATAGTCATTGATGCTCCGGACATCCCCACCCTTCATCACCACGCCAGAAGGCCTGATGTTATAGATATTGTCATTCTCAAAGATAGTAGCCATTTGCACTCCTTACGAGTACTAAATGATCTCGCATCAGATCATAATCCAATTCTGTTAACACTATCAGATGGTTCAAATCCTCTGGTCCCTCATAAGCTAACTAGGTCCAAAATTAAATGGCATAATCTTAGTGAGCTATTAAATACCAACATTACAGTGCCTGTTTCCATTCCAGATGAAGCAAGTTTAAATACGGCCACTTCTAAAATAATAAACTCTATAAAATCATGCATCAACGAGGCATCCGTTGAAATTCCTAACGACTCAAGTCGTCACGGAATTCCCGAAGAGATCAAAGATCTTATTTGGGGAAAAAAAATATTCATAAAGAGTGGCAAAAAAGCTGTAATCCTATTGATAAAATTCACTACAACCGATTATCACGCCAAGTGAGAGATGCCCTAAGCGACTATCGCAACGAACGCTGGCATAAATTTATCTCTTCCCTTGAGGACGACAGATCAGCTTTCTGGAAGCTCTCAAAAACACTAAGACGTCCAAAGACCAGGATATCCCCCCTTCAAGACCCAAATGGAGTAGTATACTCAACTGCTGACAAGGCAGAAGCCTTTGCAGATAGCCTTAAAGCGCAATTCTCCCTAAATACAAAACACGACGATCCCTCATTTGTTTCAATGGTGGATTCAAAAGCAGCATCAATTATAAATACTGAATCTGATGACTTGCCCATCAAATTCACATCACCTAAAGAAATTCAAAAAATTGTCTCATCTCTGAAAATTAAGAAAGCTGCCGGTCCGGACGGCATTTCAAACAAAGTCCTTAAATGCCTCCCATTAAAAGGCATATGTGCTATTACAGCCATCTGCAATGCGTCACTGAGACTAAATTGTTTTCCAAAGGCTTTCAAACAAGCAAATGTTATTTTACTTCCAAAACCGGGTAAAGACCCACTTCTAACCGAAAATCATCGCCCAATTAGCCTCCTTCCTTGTCTAGGCAAAATTCTAGAGAAAATAATCCTCATTCGAGTAGATTCAAGATAATAAAATATTGTATTCAAGATAATAAAATAATACCAGATTTTCAACACGGCTTCCGAGCGGGTCATTCGACCCTACATCAACTCCTCCGTGTGGTTGAACATATTAATGACGGATTTAATACAAATAAACACACAGTTTTCCTTTCGGTTGACGTAAGTAAAGCTTTTGATAGAGTTTGGCATTTTGGCCTTCTTTACAATATGTTTCTCCTAGGCTTTCCAATATCTTTTATCAAAATCATCCATAACTATCTTACGGATCGCACATTCAGGGTAAAACTAGACGAGATCTTCTCCACAGAATGTCTACTAAGAGCGGGAGTACCCCAAGGCGGACAACTGTCACCCAAACTTTATAACGTATATACAAGTGACATTCCCAAACCAGTCAACCATAATGTAAAAGTAACGCAATTCGCCGACGATACCAATCTCATTTCAAGTTCGATTGTTGCGACCACTGCTACAAGCCGCGTACAGATCCAAGCCACTCTAACCGAAGACTTTTGCAAACAATGGCGAATTTCAATAAACCCTGTCACGATAATATTTATTTTGATTAAATAAATATTGTCTTGACCTAGTTAATCTTAAACTCACCTGGCCGCTCACGTTTTATTATGATCGCCGTAACTCTTAGTTCTTAACCGCTAGCGACTAGCGCCATCTATTTCCAGAGCCACTTTTTGAATTCTCGTCGTGTCGACAAGTCGCCGAATTATTTAAGTTGCTTGTTAAATATGTGATAGCATCACCTTTACGGGTTTTACCCATTTAAAGAAGAGTCATGGATTATTTTATAACCGCGAGCCGTGTTGTTTCCGTGAGTGAAACGGGATTTTTAAAAGTTTAAATGGTGGAGTCGCCATATTGTCGATGTGCCCACCTTCACGCTTGAACTTGATTGTGGTTAATCGGTGTAATCCTGTGTTTGGCGTTCATGATATTAACGTGGCCAAGGCTTTGAGAAGGGTTATCCTCGCGGAACTCGATATTTGAGGCGGATGGAGGCCTGGCGCTGATCTATGAAGGGCGCGCGGTAAACGGAGTCTACCGAGATTTCACCGGTACGCACAACCGGGACTTTGAGCCTGATGCTGGTTCCTGTTCCCTGAGGAGGAGTCCCCGTGTCCCGGGGCCTTCTTCGGTTCCTGTCCATGGAGACCCCGCGTTCCCTGGTCGCCTATTAACAGTGGTTCGCGTCAACGTTAGAGTCAGGATAATTTTAGATAAATTACGGTCCACAGGTATGCTCTCTTGCTTATGTGTTATTTTATTATTTCTTTAGGAAATGTGGAATTCTTGACCCCTTGGAGGGCACCCATGTATACATCATACCATTTAAATATAGGTGATATTGTACTGCTAAATTATTTCTTTTATTTATCTAAAAATGCCCGAAGATAAAGACTGTATTTTCCTTCCCACAAACTTGAGGGAGATTCTGATGCTCTACCAAGAAAATCACGTTACATTTGGCGCTCCAACTTTTAAAGGTGCTCCTATGAAATACAGTTTTTTTCTGGTATTTTCTGATTGTTTTTAATAATGTCAATGTAATAGAGTTGTGACGCATCGTGTTAATAATTGACTGAATTTGATTAATTTCCGGTTGCAGCCATTATTGACGGCCGAATTAATTATTTTCTTATTTGACTTTGGCAGTGTAAGAATATTTTAAATAAGTATTTCCGGTTTTGGTGGCAATTAATTTATTTTTGACTTCGTCAGTGTTCCTAATAGCATTTGTTTTGACTCAAGTAGTACTTACGGGCTGTTAAATGTCAAATGTTTTGTTTGTTATCAACTAATGATCCGTCCAGCTATATTTATCAAGTAAATGCTAATTGAAGCAAATAGAATACTTTAGTAAAATCATATATTGCGTACAGTTAACCGTAATCCCATTGCAGTCTGTATTAAATTATTGTTTTAATAATCTCTTTTGTTGCAACAAACAACCGCGCTGGGAGTTATTATTATTCCGACTTATTGTCAAAATCTATTCTGCAGTATACAGGGACATGGGTACGATTATTATTATTGGAAACCTGTTTCATATTTGTTATTTAAATTATTTAAAGGACTTGAAAAAAACTTTAACGTCCCGTCTTTGTTTTTTTGTTCTTTTGTCTGACGTTTAAATACTATAGATCACAATACAGATGGGTTGTTAACATATTACAATAGAGAACTCCAGTCCAATTTTATTTATTTTTTTTAATGAATAAAGACCTTCAAACTTAAATAACTGCATTTTTATTTTTATTTTTATAGTTAGTTTCAATAGTCAAAGTTTATTAAAAAAATAATTGTCAAAGTTTTAATTTTTAAAGACTCCCAGAAACGCACCGTATCTATGGTGGTCTTCACCCAACGATAGTTTTTTTACTTTTTAAGTTGTCATTTTGAATCAGTGATGTTATGTCGAGGGAAATTTCCCTAGATCTAGGGGAGAAAAATATTTTTTTAGGGATAAGGGAAATCAGGACAAAATCTAGGGAAATTTCGAACTCTGGCAATTTTTTTATTACATATGACAATATTACTGGTATTATTTATATATATACATATATATATATATATATATATATAAATATATATTTTTTGGAATTCCCATGAATCTTAATTATTGTTGTACTTACCATGCAATGTTATTTTTAACACTGACAACTCAAAACGATATTATATGTATCTAAAAAGATAAATGGGACCTCTGAAAAAAAATTAATTTATGTTTTAAGCTCTATTTTTTCGGTGATTGCGGTTGATTTTTATTTAGCAAAGTGTTTTTTTTATATTTGGAATTCAGTTTCTAATTCAGTGGTGAGTGTATTCGTACTTTTAAATTATTTCTTCACGTAGCAAAAAGTGTTTTATTTGGAAAAGCACAGTATTATAAGTATATTTACCAAGTTCCGATATCTTTCCAATTAATTAATCATATTAATTAACATATAACAGGATTAGTGTTACACTTGGTACAATTGGTAAAGGTGGCTACTTAGGTAATTGCGTAAATGTGAAATTCTAGGGAAATTTCACTTCGAAATCTAGGGAAATAATTTTTTTGGGCAGAGCATCCCTGATTTTGAATTTAAGAAAATGGCGGAATAAAATGAATATGGGTGACTCAATGACTTTTGTGTGAGAAATTGAGGCGTTGTTTATTTAAGATTAACTGCTTTTAATATAGAAAAACGTTGGTAAAATGTCCACATTTCACCGCTACTGTTATTGTATTTTAACAAAGTGCAATATAAAAATAATAAATCATCTTTTTCATTGCAAATACAAGTGACATCGTTCCCCAATTTTGTGTTCAGGCGTGATTTTGTACATTTGTTTTATGTATAACACATACAGAAACACTGGTATTTATAATACACTGATCGTGACGATTGTGTAGTAACTTGTATAAAAAGCCCTATACTAAAAACAATTTGAAAATACAATGTCAAATATGACATGACTTTAACCTCAAATAGGCAAAATTTATTGCAGATTGTCCGCAAATATAACCCTTTTCGTAAATTGTTGAGGGCCTAAATTATGTTTCAATAAACACAATAACTATTATTTATCTAAATCTCTATAAACAGTATGAAAATAAAGCAAAAACACGAAATGTTGAATTGCATACGTGTCAATTTTCAAATGTCAATACAACATTCAACACGGACGCTATTACCAATTACCAGGTGACAGGTTAACAGTGACGTCATCGTTAACCATTTCAGTAATGCCAACTTGACGCTGTATTTTGAGGAGAGGTTTAAAAATGCGCTTTTTAATATTTTTTTAAAAACTCTGCGTTTAATATTATGAAATAAAACTTATATATTCAGAATCAGCGTTTCTTGGTCTATACAAACATATTTTTTTAAAGCCATAATATTTTTCACTGGAGTTCCTTATTCTGTCATTGTCTTCGGCAAGCAACTTAAAATTTAATTAGTTTGAAATTAAATAATTGAATTAAACTACAAAACTGTTCTTGTTTTCAATACATTACAGCGTATCCGGTACTTCATATTATAAAATATATGTATATATATATTTTTTTTAAATAATTATTCTTGGAAAATTTCATTACAGGGTGTCCGGTAATTGCAATAGTAATGTTAATTTACTTTAAATTAATATATTTTCTTTATAATTTTTTTTTTTTTTTTAAATTTTTTTTTTCTTTTTTTTTTAAATACAAGATGGCGATTCCTAACATTAATGGATCAACTAAAGATGAGGTGACATTACTTTTGGAAAACGTACATATCGTCCCGGAGTCAACTGTAGCCGCTATGAAAGAACAAGCGCGAGAGTATAATAAAAAATTTAGAGAATGTCCTGACCCGACAGCTGAATCTGAAGTTGAGGGTACAAACAAATCTACTACAAATACGACGAATATTGTGAATAATTATTATTCCAATGTTAGCCAAAGCCCTTCCATTCATAATTGGGGGGTTAAATTTAATGGGTCCTCGGATATTAAAGTTTTTTTACTTCGTGTTGAAGAATTAACGAGAAGCCGTCATATAGAGTTTCCTGCGGTCGTTACGTCTTTTCCTGACCTTTTAGGGGGAAGGGCTCTATCGTGGTTTCGTACTATTTATAAAAAATCGTTAACGTGGCCGGAATTAAAGAATTTACTTTTGTTGCGTTTCGATAAAAATATCAGTCAAACAGAGGCTCTCAAAACCCTTCTCATGATGAAGCAGAGGTACCATCAGAGCATTGTAGATTACGTTGAGGACGT
Organism: Limnephilus rhombicus; assembly: GCA_929108145.2. NCBI lineage: Eukaryota > Metazoa > Arthropoda > Insecta > Trichoptera > Limnephilidae > Limnephilus > Limnephilus rhombicus. The sequence continues at coordinate 48,458,904 of OV815289.1, read as the reverse complement.
GCAATTAGACAACATGAAACTCAACGCACCTCTTCCGGAAGAGCAGATAGTAGATTTGGTGTGTAATAGCTTACTTCCTAAGTATGCTATTGTAATAGCTTATTTTGACGATAAGAACATAGAATCTTTAATTAAAGTTTGTAAACGTTTTGAAAGAAATTTACCTTTGTCGGACTCATCGGATACTTCTGTATCCGGTCTGCTTCTTCTACACAATCAACTACTTTTAATAAAAGTAAACTTCGGTGCACATTTTGCAATATACAGGGGCACATTAAGCCTTATTGAAGGAAGTGGAAGTCGGAATCTAACCGGGATTCTGACAAACGTCAAACTGGCACCACTCGTCCAAATTAAAAAAACTAGAGTGTGGTCCTCTGCATTCTGCATGCAAGGATGTCGGGAGACCGCTCTCAGTTTCTGGCCCGGGTAACCACCTCATTAGGCGTGACTTGGACGCAAGCGTGCCGGTGACTAGTTCCGGACAAGATGTTAGACCTCATGCTAATATTCAAATTAAAAATTTAGTTTTTTCAGGTCTTTTGGACAGTGGAGCCTCTGTCAGTTGTTTTGGGGGCTCACTCTTCAAATTTTTTATTAGTTTAGGATTTAAGTTAGAAAGATTAGACTCCTACGTTACCACCGCGGATGGCAAACGTCAGGGTGTTATAGGTACTATGCAAATACTTGTGTCATATAATAATATTAAGAAGTATATTAAGTTTTTCATAATTCCATCTCTTTCTCCTGTCATTGTTTTAGGTGTTGACTTTTGGAAGCAATTCGACGTAGCTCCTCAATTGTTTCCAAAAGTAAACGATAGTCATGTTTTTGAAAATATTGTGGGTGAGATTTGTAAAATCACGTCAGCTTCCCAACTGTCTCCCCAAGATAATCGTAAATTAAACATTGTTATAGACAAATTGAAATCTATTTCGTTCGAAAAATGTGGTCTGGGTCGCACGCACCTAGTACAGCACAAAATTAATACAACGGGGGAGCCTATTAAGTAGCGTTATTATCCTTTGTCAAAAACTCGTCAGGATCAATTAGAAGCGCAACTTAAAGAAATGTTAGACTTAGGTGTAGTCCGCCGCTCTCGTTCGGCTTGGTCAAACCCAGTTTTGATAGTACCAAAGAAGGACGGCTCTCCCAGGTTTTGCTTGGACTCAAGGAAGCTCAACAGTGTCACCAGGACAGATTCGTACCCATTGCCTTATATTTCACGTATATTAGATAATCTTCGGGGTGCACGATTCATATCCTCTATAGACCTCTCGAAATCTTTTTGGCAAATTCCTTTACACAAAGACTCTTGCGCTAAAACGGCTTTCGTTGTACCAGGGCGTGGCCTTTATGAGTTTGTTAGGATGCCATTTGGATTGAAGAACGCTCCGAGTGAATTACAGCGTCTTGCAGATGTTCTTTTTGGCCCCGAATTTAACGAAAACGTTTTTTGTTACTTGGACGACCTGATTATAATATCGGAGGATTTTGAGTCACACTTAGAATTATTGACTAAGGTCTTTAATCGATTAAAAGAGGCCGGTCTGACAGTTAATCTTAAAAAATGTGAGTTTTGCAAAGACGAACTAAAGTATCTTGGTTATATAGTTGATGCAAAGGGTCTCCGCACGGATCCGGTAAAACTAGAATCAATTCGAACCTATCCTACTCCTATAAATTCTAAACAATTGAAAGCTTTTATTGGCCTTTGTGGGTATTATAGACGGTTCATTAAAATTTTTTCAACTATAGCGGCACCTCTAACAAAATTAACTGGGTCACGGAATGGGGTGAGTAACTTTAACTGGTCTCCGGAGGCGGAAGACTCCTTTAAAAAATTTAAAAAGGCCCTAACTTCGGCTCCAGTAATTAACTGTCCTGATTTTTCGTTACCATTTACTATCCACTGTGACGCAAGTAACGTTGGGATTGGAGGGGTTTCGACACAAAATTTCGATGGAGAGGAACACCCTGTTTCATATTTTTCTAGGTGTCTAAATAAACACGAGCGTAACTATGGCGTAACGGAGCGCGAACTCCTTGCGGTTTTAGATTCGGTCAATCACTTCAGGCCCTACATAGAAGGAGTTCACTTCACAGTGATAACAGACCATTCCAGCCTACAATGGCTAGTATCGTTATCGAATCCCTCAGGTAGACTTGCACGTTGGTCCACCCGTCTCTCCCAATATTCGTTTGATGTAGTTCACAGAAAAGGTAAGTTAAATACTGTACCTGATGCCCTTTCGCGTAAAAACGATTTAGCCGTTTCCGCCCTGGATACTGTTACCCTAGCTCTGATGTGTGGTACAATAAATTATTTTCAGATTGTAAAACCAATCCTCAGCGTATTACTAATTTTCTTATTAAAGATAACTATTTATTACGTCATTCTAAGTCTCGTTTCGCTCTGCAGGAGGATACAGCTTGGAAGTTGGTTGTTCCTTTTGAGGATCGGAACGCTATCTTGTCTAAGGAACACGAGTCGAATGTTTCTTGTTATCCAGGGGTTTTCAGAACATACAAAAAAATTCAACTCCATTATTTTTGGCCTGGTATGTATAGCGATGTAAAGAAATTTGTTAGTAATTGTAAGACGTGCAAAGCACATAAAGTAAATACATCGGCGCCGGCTGGAATTTCTACCAATCCAAAATTAGTCAACAGACCGATGCAAATGTTGTCTATTGACCTTGTAGGACCTCTTCCACGCAGTTACGCTGGATTTATGTACATTCTATCGGTTGTTGACGTTTTTTCCAAATATACTTGGATTTTTCCCCTTAGAAATGCAACCACTAAAAGCATCGTTAAAAGCGTTGAACAATTTATTTTTCTTGTACACGGCGTTCCATAAACCTTTGTGTGTGACAATGGTAAACAATTTGTTTCTAAAGAATTCAAACAATTGTTAGTTAATTATAATATTCCTATGCCTTATTACAATGCTTATTACACCCCGCAAAATAATGTCGTTCTCATTAATCTGATCTTCTGATCAGTGGCGCCCAAAATTTTATGTTTAATTTGTATTGTGTCTATTGACCTTAACTTTTAGAAATTTTTTTTAGTTAGCTACATTTCTTTTAAAATTAAGAGAGTATTCTATACTGCAGACTTTCGTCTTTGTTTTTTACAATTATAATATTATAATATAACACACGATTCGTCACATCTCGATAGTATTATGAATATTGTTATTGTCATTTGCCTTAGAGTTAAGCCAGTGCCCTTCCTCAAGTACTTTGGAATTGTATCATTTTTGTTTTTTTCTTTTGTTTTAAAGCTCCCAGGCTCTCTTACCTTTTCCAAAGAATTTGAGGAAGACTATTCTCAAATTTTGTGTATGGGAAGATTTGAAAAACTTTCCAATACACGAAATTTGTTCTTGTTAATATTGTTGTTTGTACTTGCTAATTTTAAGTTTAGTTTTAAAATAAAATAAGATTATTTTTTATATATAAAATCAAATAAAGTAATGCTTCGGCGTTCTTTCCTATTAAGTAAATTCCAGCATGGAATATATAATACTCTACCTCTAGCACAAAGAGCGTATTTTTGTATAGCTTATAGTCATAAGTAAAATAGTTGTATTAGTCTCACTGCTGAAACACCAGTGTTTCTCTACACAATTATGTACCTAGTGTCATTCAAATGTTTTGATTGATCACAAATTTAAATAAGTGTCGATTATCACATGGATATGTTCGATCACCAATACATATTGTCTGTTCAAGAAATTTTGCCTTTTGCTTACTTTTGAAGTAATATTTTGAAGGATCTCCGTCTACGGTGTGATCTCAGTCTTTTTTCTTGCGCAAACTATGTACACTATTTTAGTTATTAAAAAGGTTTGTACTCTATATATTTAATCGTACTGGTTCACTACTATTAGCTAGGTTTTTTTGTTAAATTGTAATCCCTATGCATTCAGCTAAACATTCTAGATTCTGTTTCGCTTGTCTTTGTGTTCCTACTGATACTCATTGTTACCACTTGTAGACAGGTATATCTTTGGTATTGTAAAACCTGATCTAATTTTTTATTTTTGAAACAAAGGTATTTCTTATTATGTAAACCCTATTGTAACCGCCGGTACGGATAGGTATTTCTAAAAATGTAAACCCTAATCTAACCACTTTTAGTAGACAAGTTTTGCAATCTTGGTTTAACTAATTCATTAATACACAAGTACTACTCATATACTTATGGTTCTACATTGTTATAAATCTGTTTTTTTAAACTGTTAGTTAAATATCTCTGAAAGATATTCCTCATTCTAGGTTTAATGTCTGTTCTGTATGTTAACCTATTAGACCTGTTGGACCTAGGTAGATAGAATAGTTACCTTTTCGCTATTAATAAATAGCCTAAATTCAGTGAAGTGAGGGATGGTTGACCACCCTAAAGTGAAGCCTTTTTAATGGCAAAATTTCCTGCTGAAGGAAAAGTGATGCCTCGTGCATACCTATTTGTTTTATTCTGTTCTCTATTTATGCTAATTTTCTTCTCTTTTAAGGTATTTCTCTTGTTAAAGATGACACGAGAATGGAAGGGTTCGGGCGACAGCCAGTTCCAGCAGCACCCAGTGTCATCAATGCTGTAGGTGCTTGTGGACCTCCTATTCTCGTGCTATTTTTTGTTGTTATTGTATTGTTCATGTCTGTAGACTTAAGTGACTTAGTTTTAAGTTTATGTTTCTTGGTAACTAAATATTATTATTTTTTTTTTTTTAAATACCTGTTGGACCTATCTTTAGTTAGTTAATTTGTTCAGTTTTGCGGGCGTGGTTCTCTTGTTTGAGGGCAAACATTTTCGCGGGAAGGGGGGAATTGTCACGATAATATTTATTTTGATTAAATAAATATTATCTTGACCTAGTTAATCTTAAACTCACCTGGCCGCTCACATTTTATTATGATCGCCGTAACTCTTAGTTCTTAACCGCTAGCGACTAGCGCCATCTATTTCCAGAGCCATTTTTTGAATTCTCGTCGTGTAGGGAACCGACGGTGATTCGACAAGTCGCTGAATTATTTAAGTTGCTTGTTAAATATGTGATAGCATCACCTTTACGGGTTTTACCCATTTAAAGAAGAGTCATGGATTATTTTATAACCGCGAGCCGTGTTGTTTCCGTGAGTGAAACGGGATTTTTAAAAGTTTAAATGGTGGAGTCGCCATATTGTCGATGTGCTCACCTTCAAGCTTGAATTTGATTGTGGTTAATCGGTGTAATTCTGTGTTTGGCGTTCATGATATTAACGTGGCCAAGGCTTTGAGAAGGGTTATCCTCGCGGAACTCGATATTTGAGGCGGATGGAGGCCTGGCGCTGATCTATGAAGGGCGCGCGGTAAACGGAGTCTACCGAGATTTCACCGGTACGCACAACCGGGACTTTGAGCCTGATGCTGGTTCCTGTTCCCTGAGGAGGAGTCCCCGTGTCCCGGGGCCTTCTTCGGTTCCTGTCCATGGAGACCCCGCGTGCCCTGGTCGCCTATTAACAGTGGTTCGCGTCAACGTTAGAGTCAGGATAATTTTAGATAAATTACGGTCCACAGGTATGCTCTCTTGTTTATGTGTTATTTTATTATTTCTTTAGCCACTGGAACGATTTCGGTCGAAAAATCGACCACTTTTATTTTTCTGCGATTGAAATCGGTCGAAAAATCGACCGATTTTTCTACCATTCGTAAAATATTTATTATAATTATTTAAAACCTTTCCATGGCCAGCTATTTGTTTTATCGAACAGCTGATAAAATATTCTTTATGTCTATGACCTTATCGGTTGTCTTTGAAGTGTTATTCAATGAGTGTTCGCGGTTTTCTAAGGCGTCCTGTCAAAAAACAAAATAAAACTTTTGACTATTTCGACGAATTATGGTCTCTACCTAAAATGCCGTAAGTAATTCATTTATTGGGTTTTTAACGCATAATTATATATCTGTGTTATCATGATTGAATTATCTATCTTTGAAATGCGTTTTTAATTCGTTTGTTCCTAATATATTGTTTCGCTGGATGTTTTTGTGTAAAAATGCGTCGACTGAAGACGTCATCTGTTTTTGATTTACAATAATTTCACTACTGCACTCGCGCATTTGAAATATAGTTATTCAATCAGAGTGATTCATTACAAAGAGATAAATATAAGTTTTATTTGAATTGGTTCATTATTAATACAGATATTTGCTGTCCAATTATTTAAAGTCATATGTCAAAAAGTCTGATTTTTTTAGATGTAAAATGGTGTAAAGCCTTCGTCGCACAATAAAAATTTGGTTATTTAGTTGTATAATTAATTATATTGTTTACTTTTACCAAATTTGTGCAGAAACAGCTATCGTCCAGGGAGAGGGAGCACTCCACGACCCAGGTTTAAATAATTATTTTAAAATTTTATATTACTCCAATCTTTAACAAAATTTAAACATTTAAGTACTTACCCACATTAAGTGTTTTCAATTTAAAATATATAGAGTGGTGCTGACTGCAAGAGGTGGCAGAGGAAGAGGGAGAGGTGGGGTACGAGCTGCAGATGGAGTACCAACTGGTGCCGGACTACCTGCACGTGGACGTGGGAGTCAACGCAGAGCTGCAATTGCAGCCTCGTCTGGAGTGTTAGTATTTTTTAATGTTTTTTATGAAAGTACTTTGCTGTGGCCGTTGAATTCATCATATATTTGTATTTATTTAAACGGTGACCCTGCTTTGCTACTGGTGCGAGAGGATCGCGTCAAGGCCCTAAAGGCTGTTAGGGCCCTGCCTGCTTCCTTCCGGCTACAGTGAGTTCCACTGTTACAGTGAGAGTTGGTAAGATCAGCGCTCTGTCCATTTGGCACATTCAGTGCATATTGTACAGAGTTCTAATTTTATTGTTTATTTACATACTGTACTTACTATTTCACACGTGAATGAGAACAATTCATATGATTTATGTATATGTTTTCAGAATTACTTCTCCGGAGAGAATAACGTGTCCCTTTTCACAAGGGACACCTTCACCATTGCCAAGACCCGTTCCACCACCGTGGATGTCCACTCCCGCACAGACCCAATCAACGGCTCCCAATGCACCAATTACGCCAATCCAGGCAGCATCTCCGGAGCCGTTAGCTGGGACATCGCGGAGTGGGGAACTCCAGTGTGGGGAACTCTTCTCTCCGGAAGCCGGCTACCACAGCGAGCTGTGGGTGGACGTGCCGTTCTACCAAGAATTGTCGGCGTTTGGGAACGGTGAGTTTATTTTTTGAAATGTCATACCAGGGGCTCAATATAAAATCAATTATCTATATTTTATATTGATGTCCCTAGCACAGTTTCACTGTTGGTATATTGGTAGGAGATAAGCATAGTACTTAAAAATTCCACATAACAAACATACAAAATGTACTGTAATCCAAAAAGATATGATGTACCTACATTCTATGCAAGTAAATATGTAGTTACTAACGTAAAAAGTCTGAAATTTGAGTTTGTTTTGGCTAATTTTTGTTCGATAGTAAGAACTTCGCACAGCATTGTGAATACCGACATCATAGTTTCACACATGACAATGCATAATATATTTGTTCTTGAGTTAATGTCCTGAAACGTTAAGTGCCTCCATACATGACGCTACTTACAAGCTACTCGATCCTCGTGAGCGTATCATACGCGCCGATCGTAAGTACCCCCCGTACGATTTTGCTGGTAGCACCGTGTACGGGGCGCTATGCGACGTCTGTCGGTTTCAAATCAGTTTCACGCAACCGGCGCGGGGGTGCTGAACGCACGCGACGCGTTGCATCATTTGTGTCTGATACTTTTCGTTTGACGTTTGACAGAAATGGCATCGGAACATGAAAGTAATGTTAGATTTGTTCTGGAAGTAGAAAAAATGCATGTTTATGTAACGATACTTTACCAGAATACATAAGAAAGGATTTAGTGGAGATGGCATGGATTGATGTTGGAAAAAAGTCATATGACATCGCTTGACATCGTGTAAACTCCACGGCTGCACGTAAAAAATGATCAAGTTCAGTATATTCCGGATAGCACCGTGTACGGAAACCAGCATTAAAGAGTGGAATATATGCAGAGTACTTGTGGTTTCGTCACAATCATATAGTTTGTAAGTATCTCCATGAACGGAGGGCCTTACATTTCAAAACATTGGCATTAAACAGGGATTCTATCAGGGGACTATCTTTTTTTTCTGTAACGGGTATTGTAGAATGAGAAATGAGACATGCCGAACTCCTTTGCGAGGGTTACATGTGATTCACCGGCTTCTAAACGGTGTAATACAGCACTTTTTTCATCAATTGAAAAAACACTTTAGCTTCACGGGACTCATTGTGTCGAGCTTCCTAGTCAAAAGCGAGGCTGTATTGGTAGTTGGGTTTTGTAACCGGACAAATTATCATTAAAATAGGTCGCTTTAAGTAGTTGGTCACTTTAAACGGATACGTTTTCCTACTAAAAGCTATGAAACCTTACTAGAGTTTCCATTATCGTCGCTTAAAGTAGACCGTTAAATGCAAAGTCATTATATCCGAATTCTACTGTAAATTTGTGTTTTCTATTATTTCAGAGTCAGACATGGGCAGAACCGATAACGTGGACGAGGCAGCTCTCTATCAAGAAGAGTCGGTACTTGGAAACCGTGAGTTATAAAAATAACTAACTTACCTTCACGCCATTTCCCTGCAGGGGTAGGCAGAGAGGATGGACCGCCATGCAACTCGTTCTCGGCACACACACTCTTTTCTTCATTCCATACCTACCTGACTGTGCTATTCTGACTCCTGACATTGCCCGCCTCAAGTATTTGATTAACTTTTTATTTTATTATTTATATGAATACCTCACAAGAGCCTCAGCTGGAGCCAGTGAGACTATGGCATCCGCAATCGGGGTATGTTGTGAGGCTGAAGGTAGTGGGGAGGGGAAGGAGGTGTGGAAGAGGGAGGTGGGAAAGTACCTGGCTATTCAGAACTGGTCACCAAACACGGTAAAGCCATTTGAAGCAACTTTTCAATTCTGAATGGTGTCTTACACCAGGGCGATACTGAGGGAATCTTCCACTCTGGAACGTGCCGCAAATAGACTATATATTATTTTAAATGAATTTTGTGTGAAAATAACACTAATTATTCAAATCAAATTTATTTGCCCATGCCGGGATTCGATCCCGCGACCATCGTATTGCGAGTCAAAAGCCGTACCAGAGGCAGTGGGTAATCGTAATATAGACACGTTAAATTAATTTGGGTTTTCTGTTGTTTCAGAAATGGATATGGACAGAATGAGCGACGTCGACCACAAAGAGAGCGATGAGGATACCTTCTACATGCCACCAATATCTTATCATAATATTATCAACGTTTCACCTAACTCCGCTATGGCCATAGACTTTAGTAGACAAGACCAGGTAGATAGTGAGGCAATGCATTCGATTCTGCCGCTTGAAGGTTACTCTTTCGATTGGTCCAAAGATATCTCACGTTTTACTGGGATAAGGGAGACATTCACAGGCACGCCAGGACCAACTTTCAATACCGACGAAATGGGCAAACCTGTGGATGCCTTTCTTAAAATCTTTGATGCAGATATCGTTGAACTGATCACGAGAGAGACCAACAAGTATGCAGATCAATGGATTGCGAAAAAACAATTTAAGCGCCATGCGCGTACCAATAAATGGGTTCCCACGAATAAAGAGGAAATGTATGTATTCTTGGCAATTTTAATGTATCAAGGTATTAGTCCCCTTTCTGTTGAAAAAGACTACTTCTATTAAAAAAAAACTCACCGCCATGCTTTATTTTAGCCGAGCCATGGATTATAATCGTTTTATTCTAATTAAAAAATTCCTTCACTTCACCAACAATGAAAGTCTTTCTTCTGATGTACCGTTATCTGTGCGAAGATTACAAAAGATTCAGCCCTTCTTGGACCATCTCTCAAATAAGTTTGAGACTTTATACCTGCCCGAGCAAGACATCTCACTGGATGAATCCTTACTCTGCTATAAAGGCCGTTTGGGATTCGTCCAGATGATCAAAACCAAAGCGGCCAGCGCGGGTATAAAGTCTTATGCTACGTCCAGACTGAAGCCAAACCTTCCAACTCCGAACTTAGTTCGGAGTTGGAAGGTTGGCCCATCGTGTGGTCGCTGCGGCCAACCCTCCAACCCCGAATTCCGTACTCCAAAATGGCGGACATGAAACAGCTGTAGCTACGCTGTATCTTTTTCAGTTGCCTACAATTATTACGTACGTATAATCATATAATTATATACACGACATGTTTTCAAACAATTGTTATACCACTCTCCGTAATAATATAGTCATTTTAATAGTACGCGGCACGGTGTGGACAGCTGCGGCAGGCTGGTTCGTGTGAGTTGGCCGTCGGGATCGCCTTCGAGGCGATCCCGGGCCAACGCGAATTCCAACCTTCCAACTCGAACTTCCAACGTACGAACACCCCTCCACACGATCGTCCAAACGTTTTAAGTTGGAACGTTGGCCGCAGTGTGGGCTTACCATTACGAGCTTTATGAGTCCAAGTCTGGCTATCTTTGGAAATTCCAATTTTATACGGGGAAGACCATTTCCAGACAGGCTGAATCAACAAATCCAGACCAGGAAGACATGACGGAAGACATAACGGAAGATATTACGGACGACACGACACTGATACTGAGAGTCTCACTCTACATCGAGGCACAATGACATTATGTATTGATTTTCTTAAATTATGAATAAACCAATATAAATTGAATACATTTTTATTATGGTAAAGTGTGTAAACAATGTTTAAATCGATATACTGCTCTTTCATTGTAACTATTGTGTTTCCTCCTTCCTACAACATGAGTCTCTTCAAGGCCAATGTTCATTCCTTCCTCTCCTCAAAAAGACCCTCCACACAGCATCCCAGATGACATACTTCTGTGTGGAGTTAATGTAAAAAAAAAAAAACTTTAAAACTAATATTAATTTAATTGATTTAAAAGAATATTAGGGCTTAATAATTAAATAAATCAATTATTGGTTCCATCAATTATTTTCCCCTCCACCATTTTTTTTTCGATACCTTTGCTTTTAGATATAAAATTATCACTATGATATTGTTTGCCATTCGACGCTCATACAAAGGTTTGATATATATACAATTTTATCATCATCATCATTTTACATATTCTGATTTACCCTATGTATATTGACCTTAAGGTAGCTGTCAGAAGTGATTTTTCGTCAAATATTGGTGGATTTCATCAACTTGCAAAGTATCCCCCTGAAATATTGGCAATGTGCATATCTATGATATATATTTAATTTTAAGCCTTATTTCCTTGTTTTGCACGTTATATAAAAACATGGTTACAAATCTCCAGTTATAATTTACAATTATTGAAAAAGTATCACCATGATTTTGACATCGTGAAATAGGCTCTCTGTATAATTCATCAAATGAATCAAATAAAGCCAACACGGCAACTATCCTTATAAATAATTGTAGGCAGTTAATGTATCTTCCTAATGTAATACCAGTTTTTGTGGTAAATTCATTAAATAGAATACAGTGATTTCAATTTTGCACGTCACGCACTCAAATTTTACAAAATCATTTTCCGACCAAACTTTTGAAGAGATCATAAACATACAAAAAATTATTTTTCTATTATATTCTTGCATCTGTGGTTATCAAACAGGCCATAGAGAACATAAAAACGTAGAAAATATTCAATAAAGATATTTAAAACTGCTACTGGCGGCAATTTCAAATCACAAAAACACAAATTTCGCGCATTTATAAAGTTTAAGATTTTTTAATAATTTATCTATGAATTCTAAAAATATAGGATAATTAGTAAAATATAGGTGAATTTATTGGCTGTAAAGCACTACAATCAGTTTTATGTCTCCATGTTAAAATTCGGAGGTATGATTTTTTTAATGTTGGCGGAAAATATTCAAAATCGTCGCCAAAAAACCGCGAGCAATCGGAGAAAAAAGATTTTTGACGCGCGATCCTTCGAGTGGTTAGGAAATGTGGAATTCTCGACCCCTTGGAGGGCACCCATATATACACCATACCTTTAAAATATAGGTGATATTGTACTGATAAATTATTTCTTTTATTTATCTAAAAATGCCCGAAGATAAAGACTGTATTCTCCTTCCCACAAAGTTGAGGGAGATTCTGATGCTCTACCAAGAAAATCACGTTACAACCCCTCTAAAAGTGCTGCCACTGTATTTACGAAAAGAAAGTTCAAGCAGCCCCCGAATATAGTAATGTTTGGGAAGAAAGTTCCATGGGTAAAATCTATAAAATACTTGGGAGTCACCCTAGATTCAAAATTAACGTGGCAAAAACATATTAATGATAAAGTAAAATCAGCAAATAAGTCAATAGCTGCACTCTATCCCATGCTTGGTAGAAAAAGTAGATTATCATCAGACAATAAATTACTACTCTACAAGAAGACCATCAGGTCGGGCTTTTCTTACGCTGCACCCATTTGGGGCCACGCAGCACGCACTCACATAAACAAACTTCAGACCATGCAAAACAAAGCCATTCGATTTGCGTTGAATGCGCCGAAGTGGATCAGGGTCTCCACTCTACACGATGACACAAACATTTCTCTGATAAAGGATTTAATTGTAACGCATTCTGAAAAGTTTTATGCCTGATTAGCCGGACATGAAAACCCCACCATAAACTCTCTCGCTTTATATTGTGAGAATGAAAAATTTAAGTACATTAAACCCAAGAATATCCTCCGCAAGGAGTGAAATCCTGTCTCAAGTTGCAGTATAGTTTATTAGTGTCACTTTCCCAAAACCATTTTTAAAATAAAATTCCATGTAAAGTATCTTTAGATAATCCCTTTAGTCATTACGTTAGAGTCAGTAAACGCATGTTTAAGAACTCTGAACATAAATAATATCCAAATCCAAATCCAGAGCCCCCTCCACATTTTATATAAAACAATGCCCGATCGCCGTCGGGTTCAACTAACCCAATAAAGAAGACGAATTTTTCAAATAAATTATGTTCAATGTTCAGTTCAACTGTTTAATACTACCTCAATCGTTTTATTACTCTTTCCTACCTCTGGAAATCTTCGACCTGCTGCCTCCTGCTGAAGTTCTGACTGAAGGAGTACCTGGGGTCCTAGCATGTTCGATCGATACAGGTTTTATCGAAAATGTTGGTAACTTGACATCGCTCCCGAGCACGACTGCAGGCCGCTAACGAACAAACAACAGTTTACAACGACTAAGGGTTCCTAATTTATTTGACGTGAATTGTTATTTGTTCGTTAGCGGCCTGCAGTCGTGGTCGGGAGCGATGAAAAGTTACCGACATTTTCGATAAAACTTATATCGATCGACCATGCTAGATACCCTGGTGCCTACCGCTGCAGTCGGCCCTAACTCTGGGCACTGCTAGGGCACCGCTCAGGCAGAAACTAGGCGCATCCAGGACCATTACCACTGAATGTAGGGAGGCCAGCCAGCTCTAATCACCATCATCAGCTTGTACCTCTGGAAGGCGTGCACGAGACCGGTCCCTTTTTTACAGTTCTTGTAAAGACCCTGATACGTCTGTTACAAGTGGTCCTTCGAGCCGGATCTGCTGCACGCCTGATGCCACGTCACGCCTGAGATACCTTGCCTGACGCCACGCTGGACGCTACGCCTGACGCTACGCCAGACGCCACGCCTGACGCCACGCCTGATGCTACGTCACGCTTGACATTCCACGCCTGACACGCCATGCCTGAAGCTACGCCTGACGCCACGCCTGATGCCATGCCTCATAACAGGACTGACGCCATGCCTCATGCCAGGACTGACGCCACGCCCCATGCCAGGGCTGATGCCGCGCCTGACACCACGTCTGATGCCACGCCTGATGCCACGCCTGATGCCACATCACGCCTAATGCCACATCACGCCTGATTCCATGCATACCCACGCTCGTGACACGCCTAGCTCTACAACTGAGATGGCGCGCTCAACAGAAGAGAGCCACAACAAGCAAGCACTGCCCTCTACATGTATTGAGGACATGGTGCGACAACTACGACGAGAGCTGCGCCGTCAGCAGAAGCTTATTGACATGCTGACGGAAACCCTGCAACCACCACAGCATGGAGCAAAAGGGCCGGCACAAAATGGTGCGACAGGGCCCGCTCTACCTCATCCTACAGGAGTGACACAGCATGGAGCAAAAGGGCCGGCACAAAATGGTGCGACAGGGTCCGCTCTACCTCATCCTGTAGGACTGACACAGCGTGGAGCAAAAGGGCCGGCACAAAATGGTGCAACAGGGCCCGCTCTACCACATGCTGCTACAGGGCTGGCACAACCCGGTGATGCTTCAGGGCTGGCACGCGATAGCCAAGCCCCGCAGCCAAGCAGCCATGGACAACCAACATGGATGCAGCTCGGTGATGCTTCAGGGCTGGCACGAGATAGCCGAGCCCCGCAGCCAAGCAGCCATGGACAACAAACATGGATGCAGCCCAGTGCTTCAGGGCTGGCACGAGATAGCCGAGCCCCGCAGCCAAACAACCAAGGCAGTCCAACATGGATGCCACCTGGACCTTCCGGCCCCGTGCCGCCAGTACCTCTGCTCGACCAGAGGCAACGTGAAGCCGCACGAGAGACGCCCGTTGGACCTGTGCCTCTGGTGGACCAGAGGTACGCCTCGCCGGCGCACCTCTGGAAATCTTCGACCTGCTGCCTCCTGCTGAAGTTCTGCCTGAACGAGTACCTGGTGCCTACCGCTGCAGTCGGCCCTAACTCTGGGCACTGCTAGGGCACCGCTCAGGTAGAAACTAGGCGCATCCAGGACCATTACCACTGGATGTAGGGAGGCCAGCCAGCTCTAATCACCATCATCATCATCAACAACAACAATAACATTGTTTAAAACTAGTGTCAAATTTTGCTCTTCCACTTTTTAAAATTAATATTGTGATAAAAACTGATAAATAACAATGACTACACGTGCAAATTCCAAGTCCACCAATAATCCTAATCTCTAACTACTGCAAATTCTAGATAAAAAGTTCGATGAATTTAAAATCCAGTTTCTAGAAAAATCATTTGCAGACCTCAAAAATACCATAGTAGAAGTTATCAAAAAGGAGTTCAAGGAGGAAATTGAGGAGCTTAAGAAGAAAGTGAAACATTTGGAAGGACAAATAGAGCGCAATGATCAATATAATCGTGCAAATAACCTTATAATAAGTGGCGTTCCAGAAGATAGAAACGAAAATATTTATGACATTCTCTCCAAAATTGGTGCTACAGCTGGATGTAAAATCACCCGAGAGGAAGTGGACTTCGCAAGCAGAATCTCCCCCAGAATAAACCGAAATATGACAAATGGAAAACAGAGGAACATTATCGTAAAATTTACACGCCGACACCTGAAAGATAACCTGTTAGCTGCAATAAGGAAGAGGAAGGGAATGTTTGCCTCAGAATTGCAGCTTCCTGGTGCCAGCAGAATTTACATCAATGAACATTTAACCCCCAAAAATCAGCATCTCCTAAAACAATGTAGAGATATAAAAACGGACAGAAAAATTCTCTACTGCTGGATAAAAAACGGGAATATTTTCATTCGTGTAAGTGATACAACACCCATAATTTTAATTGCGGATCAAGATGACGTTAACAGACTTTCAACATTGAAGACAATACCCACACAAGACGCTCTTACATCGGCCCTCCCTTTAGGAAACTAAATTTACAGAACAATATCAAACGTATTACTATTTATATCAAGTTTAATCTCTTGCAGTACCTTAACATAATACCCAATTTCTACTTAGTCGTAATACACGAATCATCACTATACGTTAATTACAAATTCCCTTTAAACTCTTATCAAATAATGTTAAAACATGTTTTTATCAATTGTTTGAATTGCAATTATATTAGTAATCTGTCCATAGATATAACAATCAATCTGTCAAAACAAAAGCCTCTTAAAACCATAGACATTTTAATTTACCACAAACAAAAACAAACAAAATCGTATGTTCAAAAATGCCCCCAATCACACCATAATTATTTTTCTCCAAACTATTTTCCAAACAATTTCACGAACATAAAAATTAAAAATGCTTAACGTATATTTTCAAAATGTGCGAGGTCTTCGCACAAAAACTCATAGCTTCTTAAATCAGGTCCTTTTGAACAATTACGATATTTATCTTATATGTGAAACTTGGCTAAATAAATCAATCCAGGACAGTGAATTGTTTGACAATAGGTATGATGTATTAAGAGAGGA
The DNA here is from genome assembly GCA_929108145.2 of Limnephilus rhombicus. Taxonomy (NCBI): domain Eukaryota; kingdom Metazoa; phylum Arthropoda; class Insecta; order Trichoptera; family Limnephilidae; genus Limnephilus; species Limnephilus rhombicus. The sequence continues at coordinate 48,442,574 of OV815289.1, read as the reverse complement.
TCGGAACTACTTTTTGTCTGGACAGCAGCAGGGAGGGGGGGTACTAATTGCAACATCCAAATCTCTGAAGGCTCAGAGATTACCCTGGTCTACGTGTACTGAGGAGATCTGGATATGAGTGCCAATACTAGGTAACAATAATAAACTCAAAAATTTATATATCTGCTGCACATATCATCCACAAAACACCAACTACATTCACAACCTAACTCATCACTTCAACACCACATCAGACCTGCACGCAAATCACCCGGAAGGATTGTTTTTATTAGCTGGAGACTACAATATATCCAAACTAAACTGGAAGTTAACCGAAGGGCAAAACCAATTAGAACCAAATTTTCCAGAAGACACTGCTAGCTGTGCCTTGGTAGACTTCCTTTCATTCACCCAACTACACCAATTCAATTCTATAACCAATACAAACAAACGAATTCTTGATTTAATCATGACAAATATTTCAAAATGTAGTATAACCCATTGTACCGAACCTCTGACGCCTGAAGATTCACATCACAGAGCATTAGACAAAGAGTTATCACCTGTTACTGTACCGTCTCTCTCCAGCTCATCTAGGACAGTTAAAATGTTTCACCGAGGTGATTACGGTCAAATCACTGATGAATTATCCAAAATAAATTGGAAACTCGAATTTCAAGGTAAGAATACCGAAAAAGCCGTTTTAGATTTTTACAATATCATAAATGACATTATTCGCAAATATATCCCCGAAAAATTTTTTTACGGTAATTTAGAAAGGTTTCCCCCCTGGTACACTTTACCACTTATTAAAATTGTAAAAGAGAAATTAAAATATCACAAGAAATGGAAAAAATACAAGAACCTGGCTGACTACCAATCATTTTCAATACTGAGAAATCGTCAAAAGAAGATCGCGTTAGAATGTTATGAAAACTTCATTATGACGGCAGAAGATTCAATAAAAAAGTGCAGCAAACAGTTCTGGTCATTTGTTAAATCAAAGAAATCCTCTTCCGATTTACCAAAGCAAATGTATCTTGGAGATATTTCCTGCAATGATGGACAATCCATATGCGACCATTTTAGTGATTATTTTAGATCAGTTTTTGTAGAAAATTCCAACCCTCGCCTCAATCTTATAAACTGTGAGAATGATGACGACAACTCTAATCTACATATACACAATATTATCTTCAATCAATCATGTGTACTTAATTATTTAAAAAAACTTGATCCGAATAAAAGTGCGGGATCTGATTTAATTCCAACCATATTTTATGTAAAATGCCGGGACCATTTGGCTTATCCTCTCTCCTTGCTATTCAAAATGTCATTTGAAGAAGGCAACTTCCCCAACGTCTGGAAACAAGCACTCATTACACCAATCCACAAAAGCGGGGACAAAAATAACATTACCAACTATAGGCCCATCTCCAAACTCCCAATTGTCAGCAAAATCATGGAAAACATAGTTCTTGATCAACTTTTTCCGGCGGTACAAACAATCATATCTAAAAATCAACACGGCTTTTTCAGAAAACGGTCGGTCGAGACAAACCTTCTGGAATACACAGATTTTATTTTAAATTCTATGGGTGGTAAAAATCAAGTAGACTCTATCTATACAGATTTTTCAAAAGCCTTTGATAAAATTAACATTGACCTGCTTCTGAAGAAACTGTTAAAAATCGGGATTAATGGTGACCTTCTCAGATGGATCACATCATATGTAACAAACAGAAGTCAAGCAGTTAGAGCTAAGGGTTTCTCCTCGCGTTTTTACAGTATACCTTCAGGAATCCCGCAAGGATCACATCTCGGACCTCTCTTGTTTATTTTATATATCAATGATATAGGTAAATGCTTTAAAAATTCCAAATTCCAAATTTTTGCTGATGACACTAAGATTTACAAAAAAATCACTAATATTAATGACAGCCTAGAATTGCAAGATGATATCAATAGGCTTGGAATATATTGTGCTAACAATCAACTGTTCCTTAATCTGGAAAAATGTAACACAATATCATTCACCAAAAGCATAAACCCCCTAATATTCCCGTACAAAATCAATGACGTAGAGATAAAAAGATGTTGTGAAGTGAGGGACTTAGGAATAATAATGGACTCCGGAATGTCTTTCCGAACACATATAAATTCCATCTGTGACAAGGCGTACAAACTTCTAGGATTCATCATAAGAGTGACCAAACCATTTAGGTCACCACACGTAATCAAAATACTGTACGTCTCTTTTGTTCGCTCAATATTAGAATTCGGATCAGTCATATGGAATCCCCAATACAAAGTAAATATTGAAAGGTTAGAAAGAATTCAAAAAAAGATATTGAAACACCTAGACTTTAAATCCTTTCGAACTTCAGAAAACCTAAAAGACTCATTAACATTCCATAATTTATCAACTTTAGAAGATAGAAGAAATATATCCGACCAAAAATTTTTATTCAAAATCATTAACAACATTGTTGACAACAACTATCTTCTAGAACACATTAATTTCCACTGTCCAATAAGAAACACAAGATCAAAACAACTATTCCACATCCCACACTCAAAAACAAATTACACACAACATTCATTTCTCCGAAGGACGTGCACAAAATACAATGATATCTTTTACGACGCTGATATTTTCTATTTGTCCTCAGGCCAATTTATTAAATCCATAATAGAAAAAATTAAAACAAATTGTTAATTACGAACTCTCCACCCCTGCTGCATGTTATTTTTTTCATTCTCATTATGTTGGTTTTCCTTCTTTTTATTATAAAAATAATATTTGGATGATTTATATATCCCATATGCTTTAATTTGGTGTGTGTGTTTTTTTTCTTTCATTTCTGTTGTATATATATATATTTCTTTCTTTTTTTTCTACCACTTTATGTTTTCTTTAATGTTTTAATCCATGTTTTATATATATATTATAAATTGTAGCGGAAACTTCGCTGGTTAATGCAATCATGTAATATGTTACTTTCTTATTAAAATATGTATAACTGTTTGTTTCCTAAATAAACTAAAATAAAATAAAAATAAATAAATCATCAGCTTGTACCTCTGGAAGGCGTGCACGAGACCGGTCCGTTTTTTTGAGTTCTTGTAAAGACGCTGATACGTCTGTTATACTGCCTTTGATTCTATACCCCTCAATTTATGTTTTTCGTTTCATCAAGAAATTACCACGAGCGTTCGAATTAAGCCATATCTTAGTTCCAGAAATCATTGTTATAAAATCTATATAGGAATAACATTTTTCCGAAGATATAAAGGCAGTCAAAGATGGGAAGAAGGTTCGGCGAGCGATCGCAAAACTGAATTCGTTTCTTTATGACGGAATTCTAAGAATAGGAGGCAGATTACGAAATGCGGAAACAGAATTTGACAGTCGTCATCCAATTCTATTATCCGCTCGTGATCATGTAGTCAATCTAATAATAGATTACTATCACATCAAGAACCTACATACGGGTCCTACGTTACTGATGTCGCTGCTAAGACAAAGATTTTGGATTCTTTCTTCGCGCAATTTGGTTCGGAAACGTGTGCATCAGTGCAATACTTGCTTCAAAGTCAATCCCAAACCGCAATTGCCAATAATGGGAGATTTACCCGCATGCCGCGTCCGCGAAGCTAAGGTTTTTCTTCACACAGGGGTTGACTACGCGGGCCCGTTTCAAATAATCCCTTATAGACGTCGGGGGGTGCGAAGTCAAAAGGCATACATTTGCTTATTTGTTTGCTTGGTGACCCGCACAGTTCATACTGAACTCGCTTCGGATCTTTCCACCGAAGTCTTCCTCAACGCTTTCAAGCGTTTTCTTTCTCGTCCAGGTCCTGTGAGTATAATGTACTCCGATAACGGGACGAACTTTGTTGGAGCCAAATCCCATTTAAGGTCTTTATTTGAACTTATAGAGTCACCCAATTACAAAAAGGAATTCTCAGACAATCTGTTGGAGAATCGAATCGAATGGAAGATGAATCCACCACAAGCTCCTTACTTTGGGGGGATCTGGGAAAGTAACATTAAATGCCTGAAAGGTTATTTAAATAAAATAATAGGCACCTCTCTACTGACGTATGAAGAGATGCAAACAGTGCTTTCTCAGATTGAAGCAATTCTAAATTCACGCCCGCTATCTGTACTTAGCGTTAACGATGTTTCGGCTCCATTGCCGCTAACCCCCGCGCATTTTTTAACGCTCACTCTCTTAAAATCTTTACCCGCTGCTGATTTGTCAGACGAGCGAGTCAACTTGGTACAATGCAAACATCTCGTGGATCGTCTTGTTCAGACGTTCTGGAACCGATGGCGAATTGAGTATTTGAATACTTTCCAAGTTCGCCAGAAATGGAATACAAATGCGAATCCGGTAATGGCAGGCACGGTAGTAATGATTAAGAGTGACAACATCGCGCCCCTTCAATAAACTATTGGGGTAATAGTCAATGTCTACCCCGGGGCAGATGGGGCGATCCGCGTTGCGGAAGTTAAAACTAACTCCGGAATATGCCGCAGGGCAGTCATTTAACTCTGTCCCTTACCGTCACAATAGATTTAACAACATCTTAGAAGTTAGTTCTAGGGAAGTTCCTGTATTATGGCAGGTGAAGTTAACAGATTGGAATAAAACATAATATGCTTGACAATAATAGTAATGTCACGATAATAATTATTACTTAAGTTATTATATTGAGAAGAGATATTACATTTCAAGTGCGCACGTCAAAAATCGCTCCACAAAAATTATCTAAATACGTTGCTAATAATACATAAAAATCAAAAAATTCTTCGGTTTGTGTTTACCTGTTGAGTATTTAAATAAACTATCCGATTAAGCCCAGCATGCAAGGCTACGATGTTTTCTCATCAAAACATCACAAAAATCGTAGTGATGGAGTGATAGTGTACACAAAAAACTCTATTTTTTGTTCAAAAATTCCAACTGCAATACTTGAAGCAAACAGTGTCACCATACGATGTCTTGATTCTGTTGTTATAACCGCCATCTATCGGTCTCCATCATATACTAATATATCGCAGTTCCTAAACTCGTTGAACGAAAATCTTCAGAGGCTTAATAAATTCACGAACTGTATCATAGCTGGAGACCTCAATATCAATATAATTGGAGATAGGCACCACCAAGCTGACGACTATGAATGTCTTCTTGCAAGTTATGGTCTTCGATCCGCCGTCAACTTACCTACAAGAGTCACACCTATATCTCAAACCTGTATAGATCATATTTATGTCAGGACAAAATCTAATATCTCTGCAACCATAATAAATACGACAGTAACTGACCACTTTGCCACAATGCTCGCGTTTTCCAAGAAAAATGACGCGAAGAAAGACAACCAACAAAAGAAAATGCAAATAAAATACACAGATTATGACGCTATTAGATCATCTCTTGGATCCATATCCTGGGCTAATATTTTAAATGAAACAGATGTTAACACTGCAATGATGAATTTTACTGAAAAAATAAATACGACTGTGACAAAATACACAACCTTACGAAAATTGGTGCACAAAAATAGAAAAATTAAACCTTGGATTAATGACAACCTGGTTAAATGCTTACATAAGCGTGACAAACTTCACAAACAGTCTTCAAACTCACCGAATAATATAAGGCTTCAAAACTATTACAAAAAATATAGAAATATCTACCGATCAATAGTGAAACAGACAAAAGAAGAATATTATAAACGAAAAATTGAAGAAAACAAAGCTGACCCGAAAGTATTATGGAACGCAGTAAAGGAAATAAATAATGTAAATAAAAAACCAGCAGCACAATTCCAACAAATAGATGTTAATGATACAGTAGTAACTGATCAGACTGATATTGCCAACACATTAAATAATTACTTTGCAGATATTGGTCAAACATTAGCCCAAACACTACTAAATAAAACGAACACTGACGAAGATACACTTGCTAATAAATTTATCACTAATGCACAAGATAACAATACATTTAGAGTAAAAACTTTCCAAACCAAAGACATAATGCATCACATAAATAAACTGAGAAACGACTGTGCGACTGGACCTGACAAACTTGACACTAAACTAATAAAATAAATAAAACACCAAATAGCCCTACCCTTCACCTACATCTGTAATCTGAGTATTACTAGCGGTATATTCCCCAGCCATTTTAAAAGTGCAAACATAGTACCAATTTACAAATCCGGCGATAAAAATAATCCCTCCAACTATAGGCCTATATCACTTTTAAATGTTCTCACAAAAGTTCTCGAAAATCTAGTGAAAACCCAACTGGTAGACTATCTAGACAACCATAAGATTCTATCAGAAAATCAGTACGGTTTTCGAAAGAATATGGGAGTACAAAATGCAATATTAAAAGTGACAGAAACCATTATAAAAAATGTTGACCAAAAAAAAGCTGTATTGCGGTTTTTCTAGATCTAAGTAAAGCTTTTGATACAGTGTCCCATAAAATTCTCCTTAAAAAATTAGATAACATAGGTATTAAAAACTCTGCATATAACTGGTTCAAATCATATTTAACTGATCGCAGCCACGCACTAAATTTAGGCAACGTAACAAGCCAAAACAGATACATAACTTACGGTGTTCCCCAAGGAAGTACATTAGGACCCATACTATTTTTACTTTACATCAATTGCCTGTGTCAGTTAGATATTAGCGGAGATGTTATCTGCTTTGCGGATGACACTGTTCTCATTTTCGCTTCTGATTCCTGGACAAATGTATACAAGAAAGCTGCCGAAGGAATCAACCGGATCAAAAATTGGCTCGACAATAACCTGCTAACACTAAATATAGACAAAACAAAATACATGACATTTAGTATAGATCCCAGACGACAACCAAGACTCAATGAATACCTAACTATACACGACTGCACTTGACTGTGCAACCCGCTAACACGGACTCAGATAATCAAATATTTAGGCATTTACATTGACAACTATTTTAGATGGACAGAACAAATAAATAAAACAGCGGGTAAAGTAAGGAAACTAATATATTTTTTTAAGAACATACGAAACATAATGCCAGTGAAGACTTTAAAAACTATATACTACGCATTAGGACAATCAATTATCACCCACGGTATGATTGGTTGGGGTGGTGCTGCGAAGACTAATATGGACCCTCTCGACAAAGCGCAAAAGGCCTTAATTAAAGTTATTACTAAAAAACCCTTTAGATTCTCGACAATACAGTTATTTAAAGACTTTGCTGTATTGAACATACACCAACTGTACATCAAAATTATATCTATACATTACCAAAAAGACAAACTAAACCATCATACTGCACAACACAATTACGACACAAGACATAGACATCAACACATGACTCCGAAGACAAATACTACATTTGGACAAAGACATTATCACAATTTGGCTCCAAAATGTTTTAATTTAATTGAAAAAGATATAAAAGATATTCTAGTGACAAAAAATCTAAAACGCAAAATTCATACGTGGGTAGTAAACAAGGGTATTGCATACTGCGTGCAGATAACTTGATCAAACAACACACTCAACGCCTGTATTTTTTCTCTTTTCTCCTTAACTATTTTCATCTATTTATCTCATATCTTTTTTACATTTCTATATATTTTTTTCTTTTATTCCATTTATCTATTTAAATTAAAATTATATTTTTTATCTTCCAAGATTAAGATATCAAAATTAAATTAAATTCCTGCCACCTCAGAACAGGCTCAGCCTAGTGAGGTGGTATATACCAAAAAAAATTATATATATATATATGTATATTGTATATATTGTAATGTTATTCTTGGTTAATAAATAATTAATAAAAAAAAATTATTTTCCTGACTTAATAAACCTTCACCTGGCCGCTTACTTTAATTGTTGAATCGCCGTATTTTGGATTTTTTCGATTGGCAACGGTATTGTTAAACTTCCGGCGGTACTTTTTGGATTTGCACCGTACGGGAAGCCGGTGCAAATTCGACTTGTCACTTTAGTGATAGTTCTGGATTTAAAAATGGGATAATCCCTTTGTTACAAATTGTTTTTAAAACGATTTTAATCGCGAGCCGGGCGATGCACATTTTGCGAACGCTTCTTTCTGTTGTGATCGGAACGCTGCATTGGGACCGATATTTGTCCGCGACATAACGGTGTTGTAAATTACCTATATAATCGCGACTGGCATATTGAAGAGCGTCGCGAGGGAGAGTTCTTATGACCTGGTACGGTCATTGCTGCTCATATTTGTGACGGATGGTTACTAGGCGTCCATTTCCTGATGAGGCGTGCTGACGGAAATCGTGTTTATCCGAGGGGCTCAACCAGAGCACTGGTGCTGATCTTGGACCCTACTCCCTGGCGGGGAGTTCTCAAACTCTGGCCTTCCTGGGGGGTCTTTCCTGGTTCCCATCCTGGAGATTGCGTGAGAATATGGCCCGCGGTTCATCAAAGCGCTATCTTCAAGTAAATTAAGAGTTCGTGTCAGTGTAGAAGTAATTAGATAAATATCCATGGTCCGCAGGTACGATATTTCTTTCTGCTTAATTATGTTCCTGTCAAATTTTCAGAATCTGTTATGTTTCTGGGGATGTAAAACACGGCCCCTCAAAATGGCAACATTGTTATGTTCTTTATAAAAATATACTGGGATTTGGTTGTTTTGGAAATGAACTCTTTTATTACATAAACCAATTAAACCTCACAAGTTGGAACCTGTATTCGTTTATTCCCACAATCCTGAAGAGATTCTCTCACTCTACCATTAAATAGAATAATCAGAAGGTCCATACTGATGATTACTGTTACAGTAAGTAATTCGATAACATAATTAAGATTTAGTTTAAAATATTTTATAATTATAGTATATTTAAATTAGGAAAATTAGATAAGGATTGTGGGAAGATATGAAGGTAGATTAAATGGATGAAGTGTAAAATGTATGGGTATTATTGATAAAGTGTTGTAAATTAATTGTTAATATGATTCTATGTAAGTAGCTAAATTACCTATTTAAGATATTATTGTGCAATTTATTGTAGTCAGGTTCTTATCTAGCTCTATTGCTAGTTTATTAAACCACACCACTCCATTGTACGTGTAGTAGTGTTGTGCAAAACTGGTATGCATTAATGGCGTACATAAGCGACCCACTGTGTTTTGCCTTAGCATATCAACTGGTTTTTTACCCCATTCTTGGAAACTAGTAAACTAATTCTAATTTTCAAAGCTGGAGACGAGGCTGATATCAAGAATTACAAACTTGGTATACCAAACTTGGTATACTCAACTAAGTATATCACAAATATTTGAAAAGATTATTTATAAGAAATTACATCACCAAATTGTGCCATTTCTATGAGAAAACCAACACGGTTTCATGCAATACAATCCACATTTTCAAATTTGTTAACATTTTCGCGATTGGTGGCCGTTGAATTTGACTCGAGAAATCAAACAAAATGTAGTGTACATGGATTTCGCCAAGGCTTTTGATCGAGTTGATTATGATATTTTACTACTTAAAATGTACAAAACTTGGTTTCGATCAACAAAAACGGACAAATGCGTGACATCTGTTTATTAAATTTTAAATGCTAAACGCTCTAGATATATTTAAGCATTCATTCTCGCAGAATCGAAAATAAAACATTCCTAAAGTTTTTCACATGATATTTACGAATGAATTTTTGTTAGCGAACTGCGTCTTGCTGCGAAAATGACGAGTCTTAAAAATCTCGCAAAGTTGCCCTACACATTCCTGATTGCTTCGAGAACTGTCACACAAAATTATTTGTTTTGTTATAAGTATACATATACGAAAAAAAAATTATGCCAATAAGATTGACCAATGCACATTTTTTTTCGAAATAATATATATATTTTTAAATGCTTTTTTTAAATAGTCACTTTTATATCCACATTTAATCATTTTCGTTATTTGTTTTTGGGGTGTTATGCCGTGTTGCGCTACCTCCTTCTTTAGCCAACGTTTCGGACATCGTTGCAGTGGTAGATCTACCGGATCTGCCCTGATGATAGACACTGCAACGATGTCCGAAACGTTGGCTAAAGAAGGAGGTAGCGCAACACGGCATAACACCCCAAAAACAAATAACGAAAATGCTTTTGGCCGTGAAAATCTTAAAACTTATCCCACATTTAATCAGATTAAAATACAAAACATATTTTTTACAAACCATGATTCAAGAACAAGTAAATTAAAAAATATATATATATATACATAACGATTAAATAAGTAGATTAAAAGTTATATTAGAATTGATACACCACTAAAGATTAAAAATGTTTGGTACAAAATTAATTCAGATGTGCTGTAAAAATAGATTTTTTGGGAACAGAAGAATGGTTGCACTCGAAGAATTATAATATTTTTTCTACATTGTGAGTAAGCACTTGACTCTTTAAATCTCCCTTCCGAGAACATGAACAGTTGCACACAGAACAAGAGAAAGGTTTTTCTCAACAGTGAGTCAGCCTGTATCTCTAAATCTCCCCTGCAAGAAAATTAGTAGTTGCAATCAGAACAAGAAAAATGTTTTTCTCCGGTGTGAGTCAGCATGTTTCTCGTCAGATAGCTCTTTTGAAAACATGAGTAGTTTTCACTCAGAACATGAAAAAGATTTTTATACACAGTGAGTCAGCATGTGGCACGTCAGATTACTCTTACGTGAACATGAATAGTTGCACTCGGAACATGAAAAAGGTTTTTCTCCACTGTGAATCAGCATGTGTCTGTTTAAATCTCCTTTGCGAGAAAATGAATAGTTGCACTCGGAACATGAAAAACTTTTTATTCCACTATGACTGAGCATGTGACTCGTCAGATGGCTCTTTTGAGAAAATGAATTGTTGCACTCGGAACACGAAAAAGGTTTTTCTCCACTGTGAGTCAGCATATGGCTCGTCAGATTGCCCTTACGGGAACATGAATATTTGCATTCGGAACAAGAAAAAGGTTTTTCTCCACTGTGAGACAGCATGTGTGTCTTTAAATTTCCTTTGCGAGAAAATGAATAGTTGCACTCGGAACATGAAAAAGATTTTTTTCCACTGTGACTCAGCATGTGGCTCGTCAAATGGCCCCTTTGAGAAAATGAATTGTTGCACTCGGTACACGAAAAAGGTTTTTCTCCATTGTGAGTCAGCATATGGCTCATCAGATTGCCCTTACGGGAACATGAATAATTGCACTCGGAACACGAAAAAGGTTTTTCTCCACTGTGAGTCAGCATGTGTCGCTTTAAACTTCCATTGCGAGAACATGAATAGGTGCACTCGGCACATAAAAGAAGTCTTTTTTCACTATGAATCAGCATGTGTCTCTTTAAATCTGTCTTGCGAGAATATGCATTGCTGCACTCGGAACATGAAAAAGGTTTTTCTCCGCTGTGAGTCAGCTTATGTGTCTTTAAATTTCCTTTGCGAGAAAATGAATAGATGCACTCGGAACATGAAAAGGGTTTTTTTCCACTGTGATTCTGCATGTGGCTCGTCAGATTGCCCTTTTGAGAACATGAATAGTTGCAATCGGAACACGAAAAAGGTTTATCTCCAGTGTGAGTCAGCATATGTCGCTTTAAAAAATCATTGCGAGAACATGAATAGGTGCACTCGGAACATGAAAAAAGTTTTTTCCCACTGTGAATCAGCTTGTGTCTCTTCAAATATGCCTGGCGAGAACATGAATTGTTGCAATCGGAAAATGAAAAAGGTTTATTCCCAGCATAGAGACTTTGGTGCTTTTTAAAATTCGTTTTATGAGAGCAGGAGTAGTTACAACGGGAGCAAGCAAATCGTTTATCCACATGATGGGTCTTCAAATCTGTTAAGGAATCGAAAAAGAATAATGATAAAATAGACGCTCTGAGTCAGATTACAATCACTAAGTGTAGATAAATGAAGTAAGGACAGTAAACTTCGTTAAAACGTTTAAAAATAGGAAAGCAGAAATTGTGTAATCATACAAATAATAAACAAGTAAATAAATAAACAACTAAATAAATTAATGTTCTCCAAAACGAGCTTGAACCAAAAATTATTTATCATATATTTGGTTTATAATTGTTTCAATACATTGGGAATTCAATTATTACAAGCAATAATTGTCAGCCTGAAACACTCATTTACATTGAAAAATCTTCCGAGAAAAGATACTTGCCGCCAACGGGACTTGAACCCGTGTCCTTCCGATTGCCGGTCGAATGCTCTGACCACTGAGCTATGGCGGCTTATCAAATACCCGCCAAATAATTCAATATATACTAGTGTTTCATTCAACAATTACTGCTTGTTATATTTTTTCCTGGGAAAAAATTCCTGGGTTTTAATTGGGAATTCATATGTCAAATATTGGTTTATGAATGTGTAAATTCTAATTATGTAATTGTAAATGTTCTCTAAAATGGTCTTGAAAAAATCTCCTACTTGTGATCTCACTAAAGAAACCACTCGTTCTTTCTGTTCACTCTGAATGCAATTATTAATATTCTCCAAAATGACCTTGAAAAAAAATCTCATCTTTGCGATTTTTTCAAAGACATAAAGAAACCATCCCTTCGTTCAGAATACAATTTTTAATGTCCTCAAAAGTTGTATTGACAGAAGCAAATTCTTGTGATATCTTGAACGAAACCATTCCTTTATTAAGAATATTATGAACTAAATATACAATTTGGCTGTCCTGAAACGGGTATCCTTCCCAGATGGACAGACAAAGTATCATTTTGTAATGTATTGTAATATATATATGCATATATAAATAAATAAAAATACAACGAAATTCGTTTGTACCTGCTATATGGTTATATCTTCCAAAGCGTTCCGAGCATTCTTTTTTAACATCCGGCAGGTCAATGTCAATTTTCGGACAAGGAATTCTCCCTTCATCTTCCTCTCGGGGTCCTGGTTCTGTCTTGATGGGAACAGCCTCCAAATTCTTGCTACCTGGAATAACAAAACAATAACTCACCGATAGGTTTCAAAATTTCAACGGTGTTATTTAATTATTTGTAAGTATTTAAAGTTGGATTTGGCCTGTGGTGGTTTACAGTGGTTTCGAATTAGCGAGTTATAAAATAATTTCATCTTCATAAGGTATACATAAGAGTTTCAGGCAATCTACGATGGACCTGGCAATTTTACGTAGAAAGATAACATCAGCTAAAATACTCAAATCTCCAACGACAGTCCGAACTAAAACTTATGTTTTGGTTGTCCCTCACTATAAAAGTATCTTCTCTTCTACCAGGCCTTGTTTAAAATTGCCTTTCCCACATTCAACATCTCGTCTCAGCTAAATTTGAACTTGAATTCATGCAATTATGAAATTCGCCTTTGTAAATAAAATTAAAAGGTTTTCGTTATTTGTTTTTGGGGTGTTACGCCGTGTCCATCATCAGATAGCAGATCCGGTAGATGTGTGACATATACCGGATCTGCCCAGATGGACACTGCAACGATGTCCGAAACGTTGGCTAAAGAAGGAGGTAGCGCAACACGGCATAACACCCCAAAAACAAATAACGAAAATGCTTTTGGCCGTGAAAATCTTAAAACTTATCCAAAATTAAAAGGTGTATAAATATAAATACACCTTCCCTCTCTCAATTTTTTTTTAAATATGGCTTTAAAAAACCTTGAAGGGTGAGAGCCAGGAACATTTGAAAAAAAATTAAGATACGGCTGAATCTTGGTTATTGGCTTTGGAATGACAAGTACAAAAATCTAGGTATCATAGGAAATATGAATTATCTTATTATCCAAAACTATTTTTAGAACACAGAACATGAGATGTTTTATTTGAGAGATAAAATCGAGATGAAATCGGAACTGTTTGCCAGCATAATCAGTTCGATATTTTCTTACTTCGGCAGTTTTCTGTAGAGCAATAATATTTGTAGTGTAAAATAAAAAAAAATACTGACGAGTAAACGACTAGAGGGAAGTAGAAAACAAGCAACTGTCCTGACTTCATGTTTCTGAAATACGCGCATATCACCTTTGTGATAGAGGCAATTCAACTTACTAGTCATGAGTCAGAATAATAGAAGAACATGTATGAGGCTATGTATGAATGTGGATTAGGCATAGAGTGTGTCTAGACCGAGTTGTTTGGCGGTCCGTCCTCTCTGCCTACCCTGCGGAGAAACGGCGTGATGGTTAGTTAGTTAACTTACTAGTCGGCTGAACATTCTCAGCATACTGCAAACATTCATTCTTTATAACCGGGAGGTCGAATTCCACATCCCAGTACGGCTTTTCGCCTGCGCCTTCTTCCAGGGAGCCTGGTTCCGTCTTGATGGAAACACTCTCTGTGTTGGCAAGATCCATGATACTGCTGTGATAGCGTCCTGTTATATTATGGTGATTGGTCTCAGCTCAACTAAAGTACAACTGTAACAAAACATTTCAGCCTTACTAAAAAACGTCGTGAATATTTTGTTCAATTGATAAATGACCGTGTAAGCGACAACCTTAATAATAAGAAACTGAATAAAAATAGTTCAATGAAAGATACCTACATTGCTTACTCAGCCAGAGAGAGTTATTATAAATGTTGTAATCAGTGTAAATAAAAATGATTCATTTTCGAACTTCAGAATTTGGTAAAGTTTTATAAGTCCTCTTTATTTGGCCAAAAATGGCGTCGAACATTTCGTCTAAGTGAATTAATCTCGACAAAACTAAAATACAAAATGCAAATATTTTCGTCTCACACTTTTCGTAATAATGAATTTCTAATAATTTTATTAAGGAATATTCCAAAAAAGAAAAATTAAAAATTAAAGAAATTGGCACTCTCAGACAATATAAAAATATTACCATTTGTTATTTCGGCTACTGGCATTATACCTAGGTCTCTGATTCAAAATTTAGGCATATTAGATTTGTCAAGGAATTTATAATAATACATGTAGGATTACAAAGGTTTTTAAAATATTTATAATGAGGGATCAGTAGGATTTATAGCTTCAATTAGGAATTCCACAGAGCCGAACCCTCTGATATGAAAATATCTGGAGTCGGTGAACTATTTTCCCATTTGGTCTCTGGTAGGTTGACATGTTGTTCTTGTATTGTTTTGTATTTATAATATAATACTTATATAGTGCAATTGCATAGCGTGGATTGACTATATGATCATTTGGAGAAGTGTGTGAAAGGGTTTAGTTTTTCCTGTGGGGAAAATTTAACCCGGACATTTAAATCTTCCATATCAACGGGCAAAACAAGTTTGTCTGGAATTTTCCAAGGTATTTTAAATGTCAAATAAATTTCTTATTTTTGAATATGTCGTAAAAACAAATAGCCTTTTAGAAAAAAAAATCCGATTTTATTGGATTTTTGTATACGATTATGCGTTTAAAAATTGTCCTATTCAAATATGAAAAAAAGGAAAAAAAAGCCTAACACAAACATTTTTCAATCGTTCATCAAATCGTTAAAAATTAAAAAAAAAACTCCTTTATTTCAGCAATTTGCAAGAAAACTGGCACTTCACTATTGCTTATTCCCAAAAAAAAACAAAATAAATTGACATTTCGAACGGAAAGCTCGCATATCTAAAAACATCAATTTCCTTAACACGTTACCATCACACGTGTTAGACATGTGTGTCATAAAAAACATCGCTTTCAAGAAATACTAATAACAAATAGACCATAAAATTCAAAATTGAATATTGATGTAACGATATATCCCCACTTTCTGAGCATGAAAGTTGAATTTACAACACGCAATTACCGCTTAATTACTTGACGAAAACTAAAACAAAACATAAGATAAATAAGTTGTCAATACATTTAACTACGCAAATATAATAATGTATTTAACGTTTTATGTAATGAAAATACGATTCACGAAGAGATTACGAACACAAACATTTATAACCAAACACCGAGGAGTGCTTTGCTCATAGCCGGCGCGCGATCAATATATCCATATGTACGATTTGGACCAAAAATTTCGAATAATATATTTCTGATTTTTTTATATTAGTAAAAATCGAATGCATAATTGAACAATGTGTAACTAAAACACCAAAACTAATAGTAGGGAGGTAATTTTTAAGGTAAGACTGTAAGTAATTAGTCCAATTTTATTGTGTACTAGCTCGTACCCGGCATGCGTTGCAAAGCCATTCAATGCCATTTAAAGAAATAAATTGATTCTGCCTACATGTCCTTTCTCGTGCGTCCCCGTTCACCTCCCGAGTCCCCTTCCCCTCCCGCGTTCCTCTTCCGCCTTTCCTGCCGTCACCCTCCCGCGAACCCCGCCTTCACCCTTTTACATCACAGCTCCCGCGAACCTCGCCTCCCCCGTTCCCCTCCCGCTTCTAGCCGCTAAATTATATGAAATAAACCCATTTTCATACGTACAAATTTAAAAACGCCAGAGCGTACCATTATTCTATATAGCCCACAACCTTCGCGGACGTGCGCACAACATATCGCCAAAGTTTCATCGCAATCGGATTAACAGTATGGCAGCGCTTAAAATCGAACAAACGGACAAATATTGATTTTTATAAATATAAGATAAAGGAGCCTCAAATAGTCATCTCATGTATTACGTACGAAGTAAATATTAACACAAAATGAACAATATTGAACTATGAATTAAACAACTAAAAATCAAACACACTAGTGGAGTCCATTAATGATATTGAATGTAAATGCGAGACCAAAAGTGTTATGAATCCAGTTAAATCATTCGCACAGGTTAAAGATTAATTGCAATGACTAGGTTCTCTTGGATTTAATTAGTGACAGCGGCCGCAAGTCGACCACCTTAACACGGGCATGAGCCAAGCATAGTAGTCGAAAAATTCACAAATGATGTGACCATTCCAAGCAATGAATAAAGAAAATTAAAAAAAAAACAAGAACAAACAAATTCACGTACTATTCGCCTGTCACGTGTTAATCTGGTTGATGTTGGGTGGCTCATTATGTTGTTATATCGCTGATTGTTCTAAAACTGATAAATCTAGTGCTAAGAAATAAATTCTTACAATAAAAAAGCACTAATATTAATGAGTTTAGTTGTTATGTAGTCAATTTAGGAAGAATCTACTTGTAGGTACAAGGCGTAACGCCGTGCTCAATTCCAAAGTCACTAGAAAAGTAGAAGCGTTTGAATCTTAAAAACTTAGCTATAAAAATTAGAAGGTTATTAAAGTAATCTCAAGTAGTATAAATATAACACAATTATTGTTTAGTTTACACGATAATTCTTTATAAAGGCGGCGAACAATAACCGCGTGACAAGAGATGAATGAGACAAATTATTAGTTCATTTATGAGACAAATTGACATATCCATAGACAATAGCCAAATGAAGAAAGTAGTCCCGAAGTGGGCACCGCACAGTTCCTATTTAATCTGAATTCTGAATACGTCGTATATGACTCTAGCAATGGGCCGTTTTCTGAGTAATTCCAAAATACCCACGAGATGGCAGCACGGTGTTTAGCGGTCCTCCTGTCATCTAATCAGTGAACCAAATCTATGGACTGACGTCTTTCAACGATCTGTCATTTCGATAGCTATTTGCAATTTGTTTTCCGACAAGTTTAGCCAAACCAAGTTTGCTCGATTTGTAAGTAAAATGCACAAAAAGTAAGATGCTGCTCTGAGCCACAGACCATGCTGCTCAACGGCCTCAACACTAAGCAGGCTCTCAACGACGATGGACTCCTTATCGTAGCGCTGGTTCTGCCCTTCAAACCATACGTTGAATGTAAGATATGGATTTTATTATACCTCTAATACTTTAACCAGGGATTTAACCGGTCTTTTAAATGTGATTAATTTTAAGTAAGTGGTTCTATGGCACCCCCAATCAGGGTATGTTGTGAAGCTGAACTGAATGGGGGAGGAAAGAATATGGGAAATGTGGAGGCTGGGAAATGCCTGGCTATTCACACCTGGTCACCTAACACAACTATTGCCATTTCAAGCAATGTATCGCTTCTAAATGGTGGTTTTTCATCGGCTGTTTAAGGAAGGGCCTTAAAAGAATGGAATTTTAATAAAGATCTTGAAAAGACAACTATTAAATAAGGGAGGAGAGGGAAATATTCCTAGTATATAGGGAAATATTGCATGAGAACAAGTCGAATGCTGCTGTCATCTACTGTGGATGGATGTTCCGCTCTTGTCCGGCGAATTTCTTGATGGTGAACCGATACCAAAGGGATCTCATCAATTTATTAACATTATCTGCTTCGTGTATTGCCTAGATCTGAATAACCAGACAGTTACCAATTTCCTCCAGACTCAAAAGCTGCTGTTTTGTTACTCTTAATTTTTCATTATTTTTGACATAGGTAAAAGCAAAGCTTAAATCTCAAAGCATAAAGCTCGAGGCAAAAATCTAATCGCTTAACACTCAAAGCTTAAAGCACAATATTTAATTTCTCCTAACTATGTCTAGGGCATTGCACTGGTCGTCTTCTCTCGGATTCCTTGTGCTATTCAATTATAATTTTCAGACGAATCTGACCACATGACGAAGGAGCGTCTGCCCATCCGAGGCCACACATTCGAGGAGCACGTGGAATCCTTCACCAGCTACTGTGCTACTACCGTGGGGCTCCAGGTCATGCAGTGGTCACGCGTGTCCTACCTCTGCGAGGGGGACTTCAACCAGTCCTACTGGCTGAACGACTCTACCTTCCATCATCAAAAAGGACCCAAATTTCCCCGAAACCACGGCTGAATAGAAGTTTTAATAGGTTTACTTATATTACCTCTTTCTCACCTTTGTATTTTGATATCCCTCATCTGTGAAATAGATTATATTTATATTTCTATTGAATGTTTACAAATAAAATATTAGCATAGGAAAAATCAATTTTTTATCAAGTAAATTCTAAAAATAAATGTTAATTAATATTATATTTTATAGTATGGAGGTTGGGAGATTTCTACACTAGTTGCATATTTAATTTGATAATCTTATTTTCTTTATTTTAACAGGTTGACTGTTCACAAAGTTGCTCACGCGTTGACCGATGCTACAACTATACTTTAATATTAGGATATAAAATAAAAATGCTAAAACAATAAATAATTTATGCATAATGTTAATTATTTGTTGTACTGATTTGTTCTTCTATGTGTATAATGTTTATAAATGTTTTACGACACATTTATATTATGTCTGTAATCTTGTTCTTTTCATATTGACCTCGAGAAATAAAAGAAAGTTTTTTTTTATTTATTTATATATTTGTTAAATTATTTTGTGTTATTTTGTACAATTAAACAACAATCTTTTTTAACCATGGCAGTAGATGTCGTGCAAGGACGCAGAAAACCATGACTAAACTGGAGCGACACTCTTTTCGACAGTCTTTATTTTAATAAAAGAAATATAATAATGATCTTTTAGTTATTTGTTTTTGGGGTGTTATGCCGTGTTGCGCTACCTCCTTCTTTAGCCAACTTTTCGGACAGCGTTGGCTAAAGAAGGAGGTAGCGCAACACGGTATAACACCCCAAAAACAAATAACGAAAATACTTTTGGCCGTGAAAATCTTAAAACGTATCATAATAATGATCGTTTATTTCAGAATGTTGTGCAATGCAATACATTCCATATTTTTAAATAGTTCAAAGATTGACAAAATAATGCATTCATACACAGAATGGAACAGAAAATAAATGAAAAATATAGTATATAATAATAAATCCAAAAAAAATATCCATTCATGGGGGATATTTGACAGGCTCCCATTTCCAGAAGAGCATCAGCGGGGACTCCATCCAGGCAACCATGGCAGTGATGATGGTATTCTTCGACTGGCATAGTCTGCGCCATAAGCTTTCCCTTGGTTTTGGTTTTGTAGAATTCAAATATATTTTTTCACGTATCAGACGCCTTTCCTGTCAGTTTCTTAATTCTATATTACCTACTTCTACTTTTATCCAGGGACATATTGAAGGAACTACACCTTTCAGTAGCTTTTGCCTGTACAGTACATCTGAAAATAAAATTAGGCTCAAACTTCCATCCTTACATGATATAAAATACAAAACGGTCTACGTTAAGAAATAATAATAATTTGATTTTTTTCTTAAAACACTCCTACTGAAAATTAAATTACAATCACGAGATATACAGACATGGGACGAGAAATGCAAAGCAAATTAGATTGCCAACAAAGAAGAATCACCCGCCCATAAATCTCGTGCCAGAAAGTTTGATAACCGTGTTATAAAATTATTGCAATAATTGAAAATGTTTACTTGATATAAAAAAAGGAAATAAGATATTATATTATTATTTGTTAGTTGTGGTTGACTACACTTATATTTAAAGGTACGTTGGTCAAATAATGTCAACTGCGAAAGAAGGCAAAACATTTTGTATAAAATTTTGTGCATTCTATGTCAAATGTTTCTTTACGTGTTCATTATACTATACAAGTACTATCTGTATTATATTGGGGATTCAATTATAGTAAGATATGAAGGAGTCACGTACTTACTGTTATGGTTAATATTATTGAATACATAATCTGTGTCCCTGAAATGAGCTTTACAGACAACAGAATCGGGAGTCGGTGCCCATTTGAAATGAACCTAATTGAATGAATCCATTGCGCTTTCAAGTCTTTCAATCTTTGGGAAACTCGTGCCCAACCCTATTCTACACATTGGAACACTACAACAGGTTGACGGCATTATTATAATATTTAAAAACACTAAATTGCGTCAAACGGCCTAAAAAATGTATGGGATCTGACAGTTAAATAAAATAGTTGGACCGGTAGGACTATTAGCGAACCTAGCGGCCAAAATCGTGCGAAAACGGCCCATTAG
This sequence comes from Limnephilus rhombicus, assembly GCA_929108145.2. Taxonomy (NCBI): domain Eukaryota; kingdom Metazoa; phylum Arthropoda; class Insecta; order Trichoptera; family Limnephilidae; genus Limnephilus; species Limnephilus rhombicus. The sequence goes on along the minus strand of OV815289.1, from coordinate 48,421,704 downwards.
GTCTAGGGTTTATCGCATTTACAATTTTATTGTCTTCATTATTTAATAAATAAATTCATTCAATACTCTTCATTATTTAATAAATAATAAAATAAAATATTTGTAATATTGGTTAAAAGCATGGAAAACCGTTTTGTATCATTAAATTATACTAAGGGTTTTTACTTTAAGAAAATGAATTGTGGTATCTTTGATAAAAACAAATGCTTTATCATATTTTATAAAAATCATTGCTGTATTACGCTAAGTATAAACACGGATATCAGAAAAAAATGTATGTAATTATATCAACTATTAAATTGAAGCTTATACTTAATTATAATATAGAGTTATTTCTTATAATCTTATTGTGTTGCATCAAATTTAAATACGAATTAAATGGCTCAGAATAATTTCTCGTATATAGATAATGATAATGAAATAGAATGTAGTACAGTAAATAATTTAGAAGGTTGGATAAAAAAACAAAACGTAAATGCGTCTGACAATCTTGTTGTATTCAATTAAATATAAGATCTATACAAAAATATTGGAATATATTGCATATATATTTACTTAATTGTTTGAAGCATATTGACGATATAATGCTATGTGAAACATCTATTCAATCTGAAAGTACGTGTTTGTACAATATTCCCAGATATAATGCATATAACTACTGCAGGACTGATAAGTCAGGAGGAGGGATTATATTATATATAAGAAATAAATTTGAATTTAGACCAACATCGTTCCAATCACTACATTTTGAAAATATAACAAGCGGAAAGCTCATACTCCAGGACAAAACTAAAGTTAATATAGTTGCTATCTATAGACCTCCAAATTTGAGTAAATCTTCATTTTCAACGGAATTATCATCGTATCTTGGAATATAAGGAAATATACAAGGAAAATATGATCTTACTTGGAGATATAAATTTAAATTTGCTTAATGACCAAGATTATATCATAACTTCATGTGAAAACTTACTTACTAATCATTATTTAACTAAATGCATTAATGTAGTAACCAGAGAAGCTGAATTAAATGGACAAATTAGTCGCACGTGTATTGACCATATATTTGCCAAATATAGAGGCAAAAAATAACAGCTTGCGTCTGTGAAAATAATATTGCCGATCATTTTATCACTGCTATTAATATAAAATCTCATAAACGTCAGGTAGACTTTTCAAATAAGTATATTCAAATCATCTCACAAAAGGTTATTGATCGGTATATCAAAGATTATAACTGGAGTAAACTTATAGAGGAGAGGGATTGTATGTATTTCATTATATGAAAAAATAAAATCTTTATTTAACGATATTTACAAGAGTAGTTCTAAAACGATAGTGCAAAAACCGAAAACACGACCTTACGCAATAAATGAATGGGTAAGCAGTGAATTATTATGTCATATAAATAAAAGGGATAAACTTTATAAAAAATGGAAAAGTACACCAACAAACAAAACATATGAAACAGAATGTAAAAAAACACGAAACCTTGTCAATAAACTTATAAATAAAGAAAAAACGAACTACTATAATAATAAATTTAAAAACTGTTTTAATGATACAAAAAAAACCTGGGACGAGATAAATAATATTTGAGGACGTAAACCCAAAAACGATTGTGATGAAACTATAACACGATATATGTTAAAAGATAGAACTGAGGATTCTGTGTCAAATAATTTTGTGAATTACTTCTCGGATAGCATCAGGAACATGTTACATAAATGCAATCACAAAGCTACTAATATAGTACTGGAAGAACTACTTCACAGTTTATATATACCAAGAGCTACTATAACCGATATTGAAAACATTGTTAATAAAATGAAAAACTCTAAAACCACAGGTATTGACAATATAAGAATGTTTGATTTAAAAAGAAATATAAAAACTCTTGGGCCAATAATTACTCATTTAATCAATATGATAATAAAGCAAGCAAAAATTCCACAAGAATTTAAATGTAGCATTACTTGACCAATATTTGAAGGTGGAAAACACATTGAACTGGGAAATTATAGGCCTATTAGTATTCTACCAGCATTAGAAAAAATATTGAAAATTTTTTATCAAATAAATTAAATAATTATATTGAAAAATTCTCTATCAAGATCCAAATCAATATGGCTTCCAAAGAAAAAAAAAATACTGAAAAACTACTGCAAGATTTTTCCAATTACGTAAATAATTAATTAAATAATAAATTACATGTTATTGTTTTATTTATTGATAACTCTAAAGCTTTTGACACAATTAACTCAAAAAAACTGCTGAAAACTCTAGAAAAAATTGGAATAATAGGAAATGTGTTAAATTTATTTAAAGATTATCTTAGAGATAGAAAAATATGTACCAAAATAAATAATACTTTTAGTAAAACAAAAAATGTTTCTGGAGGAGTTCCACAAGGTTCCATATTAGGACCTACACTATATATAATTTATGTAACCATAATGAAAAAACTTTTCTCTTTTGTGAAACATTTTGTATTCGCAGATGATACGGCATTGGTCATATCACATAAAGATCTAAAAATTGCGATTGAACTCATGCAAATTGACTTTAATCAACTCTGTAAATGGTCACATGATACAGGACAATTAATAAATGTTAAAAAAACCAAAGTAATGCATATAAGATCACCTAATGCCAAATTTTAATTTAATCCTAATATTATTTCTTATAATTTTAATTGCATCCATAAAATTATTCCAACTAATTGTAAATGTGAAAGCTTAGAATTAGTTTCGGAATATGTGTATCTTGGTGTTACAGTAGATTATTTTTTTAAATGGGACAAACATATAAAAAAAAACCTGTAAAAGACTCAGATCGATTGCTGGCAGAATGTACACATTAATTTTTTTCCTATCAATTGAAACACCTAAAATAATTTATATGTCACTAGCAGAATCTATTATAAGATATGGATTAACAATATGGGGAAACACTACTATAACCAATCTGAAACAAGTCCAAGTTGTACAAAACGCAATTGTAAAATTATTGGTCGTCCCTAATGTTTTCAAACAGAGACAAAATAAACCGTTGCTGTTTCAGAGTGCCAAAATTTTACCTGTTAAGGCAATACTTTGGCATAAAATTATAATTCAGCATATATTTACCCCGCAGCATAAAGAGAAATTAGAACATAAATACAGCACTAGATTCACGCGTAACGAGGTTAATAGTTCCGAAATTTAACAATAAGTACGGATAGAGAACGTTTGAATACATTATACCGAAGATATTTAATTTATTACCTGACACTATAAAGCAATGTAATTCTATGAATAAGGTTAAATATATGGTGAAAAATTGGCTATCGAAAAAAAAGATTTATATTGATTTTGATATGTATGAAAAAATGTTGAATCTGTAGATATAAGATGTAAATTTTTAATTTAAAAAATGTATAAATATGTAACTAAAATATAAGCACCTGTTGACAAGCCGATTCAATTGGCTTAGCAGGACTTGTTTGTTGATTATATTATGTATTATCTATTATTTCAATAAAAAAAAAATAAAAAAAAATTCCAAGGATCCGTCATTATTTAAATCGTTCGATTTTGTCTAGCATTCTCTTTCACCTTGTACTGCAGTAGTATGTATTACGGCCTATTTGTTCCTGAAGTCCTTGGAATACCCAAAACACATAGAATACGCCTAATCACGGAGGAATTGAAAATCACAAGCATTTCATTTTTATTAATTGCTGACGTGATTTTTTTACGCATACTCTGACGTGGGGTCCTGTGCATCCTGTTACTTTAAATATTTATGATTATATTTTTAGAGATCCATGAAAATTTTGAGGACCATATTATTATTATTTATTGGACAATTTAAAATAAAAAATACTACTTTTTTATGGTTCCGTAACTTATATTAACCCTTAATTACTCGCATGGGGTCAAACAGTTTTCAGATTAAAATATTAAGTACTTGGCGCGGCCCGATTCCCCCCGCGCACTCGCTAGCTTTATAACGCGCGTCTAAGTTTGTATTTTAGTAGCGACAAATTCACGGGAGTGGAAGGACGCGTCGCTGCACTCTTGAGTAGTGACCCCGTGCGAGTAATTACGTTACTTTTTTGGAAGAGGTATTTTTATCGCAACGTTCCAACAAAATGCAAGAAATGTACAAGATTTGTGTGCAATGATCACTATTCTGTCAACAGTGTAACAAGAGTGATTCGGAGAGTTCCTAAAAAATACGAGTATTAACTATGATCTCAGTATACCGAAGTACAAATTGTTAATTATTGATAATTATTTTAGTTTAACTTGTTTTTGTATAATTAGTTAGTAATTCATGTAATTACTTATAGATATTACAATGTAATGTTCTTTGTGGGAGTAATCAAGGGTTAAAAAATTTGGATATTACGTAATAATTTTTGGCAAAAATCACTTGAGATCAATCATTCTGTATTATCTAAAACAATGAACTCACTTTTATTATATAATTTCAATAGTGTCTGGAATAAACTGTATATATAAAAACTTAGTAAAGTTGTTTACATTTATTTTTATATAGTAAAAATCATCTATAAAAAAGTCACGAGTAACGAAAGTTCTGACTATGTCTCATATTATTATTGTGGCTATGATGCACTTTAATTGTTTTCCTCGGGGTCTCCTGGGTAGAGCTCATGTAAAAAAAGAGCGGCCTTCACGTCAGCAGTTAAAGGTTAATATACTTACTCTATTTTACCAGCCGTTGTTTCAAAAACGTTCTGCGCGCCCTCTTTTTGTGAAACATTATTTCCGAGAAATCTATTTTATCTATGGTTTAATTTGCTTTATGGCAACATCAAACTCATTAGCGCCGTTTACACGCACACTTCGGAGCGACCGAGTCTCTCGCCACTTCAGGCCGCCGCGCAGAAAAGTCTCACAGTGAACTGCGCTGTAAACCTATCGGTCTTTACTTTTCTGCGCGGCGGCCTGAAGTGGCGCGGGACTCGGTCGCTCCGAAGTGTGCGTGTAAACGGCGCTATTGAGTCCAGTACACATAAATATACCAATCCCTAGATCGATATCTTCTGGCCTTTTCTATGGGACAAATGTCGACACCAACTTCAACACGGAAAAACAATCCCGATCTTGGTAGAAGGGAGTTTAAGGCCATTTGTCATAGACAATGGCACAAGGCCTGCCATAGACAATATACTCGCCCTACTTTATTAGCCCAATAAATTATTTAAAAAAAAAAATTGAAAAGAAAAATGAAAAAACTTTTCCCCAGGACAACAAGGTTCCATGTGCCAAAGATGGTTCCGAGGAAAAGAGATTTACATAGTTTTTTTACAGCTCATTTTCTCAGGAGGGAGCTTTGTCAGATGGAATCCTGAGGAGATGAAAAATCAATACATTAGAAAAATGAAAAACTCACAGGTGCATGTTTTAAATATTTTTTTTATTTTTAAAAAGACAATGGATAAACAATACATAAAAATGCAGAGTAGGAGGTTCCACCCATAGATTGAGCATGAGTCAGAAATTAACGCTGACTGGGCCATAATGTATTCATTCATTGTACTTGTCATACCTATAATTAACAGTATTATATAATTGTTCATATATCCAACGGAATATCCATTAATACATTTTTTGGCTTAATACGCTAACTCTGTAATATTTTCTATAAAATGTACCAAAAATACAAATACATACAAAATAATAGCACAAATTACAAGCACAAAAACAGTACACAAAAAAAAATTTAAAAACACAAAAACAAAGAGCTTTATACAAAAATATGTAAACATTGAAGGTTGCCAACCACTTTCCCACAGCGTTCTAAGGAAACAGATGGTTTTCTCCTTCACCGTACACGTCAGGACTCTATTTTTTTTTTGTAAAGACTCTACTTTTTATTAAAATGACTCTAGACCTCCAATGTCCAGGCCTACATTATTAGCAGGCAGTATGCGAGTGCGTACATGTTGTTAATTATTTATTTCACTGTATCACGTCTCATCTCCGCCACTTGATGTATCTGAAATAAAAGTTTATTAATATAAAGGAAGAAGAGTTCCTTCTGAGAGAAGGCAGTCCCGCCGAGGATGAGCGGAGCCATCAATCCAGTCGCAAGCAAGACTCGGCGTCAGCATCCCAAGCCGGCTTCCCGGTAGGCCCTGGAAGAGAATGTTGGGATTAAGGGGGAAAGAAACCTGAAGACCCTAGGGAAAAAGTGAGCATCGGGTCACCAGAGGCAGGGTGTAAGGGCACCGGTCCGCTACGGTCAGTCTTCGGGCCTGCTCATGGCAACGGGGGAGGCACGGGAGGGTTATGCAGCTGCTGCCTTGGGAGTCATCTCCTCAGTTGATGCACGGTCAAAATATGTAAGCACAAAAAATTTATACAAAAATATGTAAATACTAAACATATTTTAATTAAAGAAGGTGTTGAAAGATATTCAAGAAAGTACTAAGCGCCCCCACAAAGACACAGAATTTGACAAACAATATATTACTACAATAGGTTGAGTTGAGATATGTATGTATATAAATGTTAATATAAATAAATGTAAATAAGGAGAAAAAAAAATACTAAGACGACCATTTTTTTCTATACTTAGAATATTTTGTGTACCTCAACATTGCCTTTTTCCTAATGAAATCAGGTCCATTATAAGGTCTGGTATCTTTTCCAGATTTTTTTTATTAATATCTCCGCACTAAACATTAATATTAAAGGGCACGGCGAATTTCACAATAGATTCGGTCAAATTTTTTTTATGCTCTAGACAATTAATCCAATCAAAACATACATATTTGAAAATTGTATTTTTTATAATGGGCACAAGATGTATATTTTCGCAATAATGATTTAGTACATTCTCAATGACAACGAATATTCAAAGCGTTTAGTGCAAAATTTTTTGTTGGATAATTAAGGCTGAGCCTTTCCGTGATGCGGTATTCACAGCTCAGAATAAAGGCATTTAAGGAATCATACGGATCACCAATGCAAGATGATTTGCATTCTTTACAATTTCTAATATATTTCAACACCTTTTTTAACAAAAATCCAGCGACATAGGCGTCAATACTCATTTTTTGTATGGAAAATGAATCTAAAATTTCACCAAATTGGGCATCTATGTCCGCTATAGTTAAAAAAGACGTTAAATTTAGATTTAAAGTTGAAGATTGGGTGTAAATAAAATCTTTTATGTTAGACAGAAGGACGGCTGAATTGTCAGCTTCGCAATTCATACCCGGTGAACGTGCGGACCACAAATTACAAATCATTAATGATTTATAGGCTGCTGAAAATAAGGTAGCGGATGGATTTCGGACCCCACGACTTCGTATTGAACCGAAAAAGTTTTCTAATGGATCTTGGTTTACTACATTTTAAATATTTGAAACCTATATTTTCGAGAAATTTCCACAACTCCATTATGCCGTGGATGGAAAAAATCCAGTTATTTAATACTGGAGCTAAAGTCCTAATATTTGCCCCTGTCGTCTGATGGACGTATTTCATCGTGCGCAATATTTGCAACGACTCATTCCACAATATTGAAAGTGGAGGGAGTCATTTGATAAAGCCACACAACATTTTTTGCCCCCTTTGGGGTGAAATGAAGTTCCATTGACACTATCGAATAGTGAATCAAAGAATTGCAAAACTCGTGAAGTGTCCAATGGATTTTTAGTAAACGCCTCTGGACGTATATAGTTTAATGCTTCTAGGGCAGCAGACACCCTGTCACTAAAAATTTGAGAGGCAAGTTACAACTACTTTATTTAATAACTAACTTTATTTTTTCCTTTCAAGAAATATTAAACAAATAAACATACCTTCGTTAACTCCTGGTATCCCTTTGGTAGGAATAACCTCACTGCTGGTCCCTAGGTAGAAGTTTTGTTCTGAAATAAATATATTTAACACATTAACCAAAGTTTGGAAACAAAAAGTAGAATACTTTTTCCCTTTCAACAAATATCCAGGAGCTTTGTAATAAACTTTTTGGATTCTTAAAACAAAATATTATCCAAATAGCGAACGTCTGGGGCACGCCATATGTACCTAACTAACTAACCATCACGCCGTTTCCCCGCAGGGGTAGGCAGAGAGGACGGACCGCCAAACAACTCGGTCTTGGTACACACTCTTTGCCTCACTCACATTCATTCATCGTCTCATACATACTCTTCTATTATTCTTACTTTTGACATGGCCCGTCTCAAGTATCTGATTCACTGGTCAGGTAGGTGCCGTAGATGCCTAAAGGCATTGGAAATGGTGCAAGTTCATTTACTCAGACCGTCCTTTATTCAGTGTGCCTAAGTATACAAAATGTACATACCTTCGTTAACTCCTGGGACTCCTTCGGCAGGAACAATCTCACTGCTGGTGCCTTCGTAGACATTTTGATCTGAAATAAATATATGTATGAATTAGCTAAAATTTTGGAAGAAAAACTACTTTATTTTTTCCCTTTCAAGAAATATAACACCCTTTGGCAGGAACAACCACACCGATGGCCCTTGGGAAGTCATTATGCACTGAAATCAATATAATTAACCAAAGTTTGTGAACAAACCATAGCGTTATACCATTTGCGATTATACGTTTTGCAATAATTTCCACAACTTTGTCCTCAGCAAACATGAATTAAATCTGAATAAATATAAAAAAGAATAATGATGCAATTTAAGATTACATACCTTTATGATGTTTGACGTAATCGTGGTCCCAAGGCTTCATAATACTTAATGTCGTGAGATTTTGTCGAGTTGGGGTCTACAATGAAAAATAAATACAGTTTTAGGCAAAAAAACAACAAAATGAAACATAAAAACAAATGTAATAACGGATGAGAGATTATCACCTGCATTTTCGTCGTCATTACGACCACTCACGAAACTGACTTTCTTTAATTATGTAGTTGGGATATCTATGTCGAATCGAATATCTGTCCACACAGCCTTTAACGCAGCACGGCTTTTTAAAACTTCCTCGAAGTGCTTTTGCAAGAACCATTTTAAAATCAAAATATTTACATATTGAAAGTCTTACTTTCTATCCAAAGGTGCACCAATTTATAGGAATATGTAAAAAAAATATTAAAAACTCAGTTCAATCCAATAATGCAGAATTCAACAAAATTATTGAAAATAACTGGCCAAATTATATAAAATTTTTCACAGATGGTTCCAAACTCAGTTCGGACTCCCATTGTGGGGCCAGTGTCTATGCTCCTCACAGGAAATTGTGTTTCCCACACAGACTTCCCAAAGAATGTTCCATTTTCTCTGCTGAATGCATAGCTATCATAGAAGCTTTACATCTCGTCAAATCTCTCAACATTAGAAATGCCCTCATCCTTTCAGACTCACTTAGCTCATTACAAAAAATAAGCGCATCCCCTCTCAATTCCATTAGTGACTCTCTTACCTGCTCTATCAGAGACCTCCTGCATTCCTTGTCGCTGGCTCACGTGTCAGTGGTCTTGGCCTGGATCCCAGGACACCTTGGTATTGTTGGAAATGAAATGGCTGATTCTATTGCTAAGGAATCCACTGTTCATGGTCCATTAAATAGCATTCCTATTCCTGTTAGAGACTATTTTCCTATTTTAAAAAATAAGTTACAACGCCAATGGTCCTCTGAATGGAAATCATCCTCTCTGTTAAAAGGTCACCAGTACTCTTTAATTCAACCTTCTATTCCTGTCAAGCCCTGGTTTCACAAATACACTTCCATGCCTAAAAAATACATCTCTTCCATTATTCGAATGCGTTTAGGTCATACTTGTTGTCTTAGCCATCTCGCCAGATTCCACATAGTCAATTCGCCTTATTGTGATTGTGGTTCAGAGGATACTTTAGACCATCCTTTTTTTGAGTGTCCTATCAATAACCAATTTCCAAACTTCATACCTGAATTGTTAAAACTTAAAATTGAATTCCCTACCAGTGTACCCTGCCTTCTTAGTCTCAACTCTCCTGAAATTCACTATTTGTTAGCAAAATTTATTTACAAAAATGGCCTCAACATTTAAGCATCAATCAGATTTCTCTCTCTTCCATACGTATACATTTGTTTCTAACTGTGTTATTATGTACAGTTGTACAGGTTCCTTTTTTTGGGAATCTGTACATCTTCCTACTCTACAATTTTGTAATGACTATTAATACCAACTCTGTGTGTTACTCTGTATGAAAATGGAAGTATGGAATATGTACAGGTTACTATTTTTGGGAACCTGTACATCTTCCTACTTTTCAATTTTGTAATTATTATTAATGCCAACTCTGTGTGTTACTCTGTGTGTACAGTTGTATAGGTTCCTATTTTTGGGAACCTGTACATCTTCCTACTCTACAATTTTGTAATTACTACTAATACCAACTCTGTATGTTAGTACAACTTGTATAATCTTATGAATATTTGTCTTGGCCCATTGTCTATAAGTATTTGCTAATATAATTTATCTATTCCATGTAAAAAACTGAAATAGTAACTAATTTTAAAAAAATATGAAAATGTAACTAATTTTAAAAAACTGATAATGTACCTAATTTAAAAAAATCTGAAAATGTAAATAATTTAAAAAAAATTGATAATGTAACTAATTTACAAAAAAACTGGAAATGTAAATAATTTTAAAAATATGTAACTTACTTTAATAAATGGCCAAGATCACCCTTAATGGGTGAAAGCCAAATAAACAATAAAAAAAAAATAAAAAAAAAAAATGCAATCATACACCAAACCGGATATGCTGGTTCAATGGCGTATTTGTCATTTCCGTTTACCTACTATCTACAATTCAGTTCATCTATGGACCCGATCTTTTTTGGAGTTACAAGGTTAATACAGAGATATACGCCCCTGGTGACCGGAGCTGTAATAGCCACTGAAGCCATAGCTAGCCAGCGCTTTGTAAACAGTGGGATATTTTTTTAAATAAAAATAATTTGTAAACAGTTGCAGTTTTGACTGTTCTTTATATGTTATTTAAACTTACAAGTATTTCGATAAATTTAAAAAGAAAGTATTGTTAACATAACAACGATAATTTCTTTACATAGATAGGTAACTTTTGCAAATATTCTTTAAAAAAATTATTTCACATTCAGAGATTTCAGCTTGCCTGTATACTTGTAAACTAGTCGAATGACAATAAATAAATATAACAATTATTATAAGCAATAATTGTCAGCCTTTTCTTTTTTTATATAAAGTTGGTTGTTTTCAGGTGGAAAAAAAATATAACAAGCAGTAATTGTTGAATGAAACACTAGTATATATTGAATTATTTGGCGGGTATTAGATAAGACCCCCATAGCTCAGTGGTCAGAGCATCCGACCGGCAATCAGAAGGACACGGGTTCAAGTCCCGTTGGCGGCAAGTATCTTTTCTCGGAAGATTTTTCAATGTAAGTGAGTGTTTCAGGCTGACAATTATTGCTTATAATAATTGTTACCCTTTGTGCTATGCATAAAAATCTTGTCTAAATGTTAGTTTATAAATTAAAAAAAAATAATAATATATAAATATATTTATGAGACTTAGAAATTACATTCCTAGACCAGAAACATTGTAATATAATTTTTATTTATTTTTGTGTATTAATAAAATTCCTTTATTATTTATTTACAGTTTTTTTACATTTTTTAAATTAAGTCCCGTTAAACTGATTTATATCAGTTTGTCAACGGGTTCTTTTGACAATTACTTTTTTTTAAATTGAGACAGGTCTTCGACCTAGTCGAAGAGACAGGTAAATATAATTGTAAACATTGTATAATAATATGCACGTTATGTTCAATTAAAAAAAACGCAAAAGTCTATTATGCTATTTCCATTCTGAAGGAAGCCGAAATCGAGACACAACTATTTGGAGCAGTAAAGTGCTCCCATGAAAAGACGACCAATAAAAAAGTAAAATAATAATTTAAACAAAATAATAATATATATATAAAAATGAAAAAATCGGTAATTTTAAATACATGTAGGATTACAAAAGATTTTTTAAATATTTATATTGAGGGATCAGTAGGATTTATAGGTTCAATTAGGAATTCCACAGAGCCGAACCCTCTGATATGAAAATATCTGGAGTCGGTGAATTATTTTCCCATCTGGTCTCTGGTAGGTTGACATGTTGTTCTTGTATTGTTTTGTAATTATAATACATATAGTGCAATTGCATAACGTGGATTGACCAGATGATCATTTGGGAAGTGTGTGAAAGGGTTTAGTTTTTCCTGTGGGGAAAATTAAACCCGGACATTTAAATCTGGTGCGTGAAGCGTAATTTTCAATTCATGTAATCTTTAAAAAGCTTGTCCCCTTTTAATATGCAATGTTGTACTCGGGTAGTAAAAAGGAATAGACTTTTAAAGGATTGTTGACATCAAATTTGAACTAAATTATGTCAGGGCGTCATTGGTTCTCTGCAATATTGAACATTTATGATTTATTTAGTTTTATTGTCGGCGTTGCAGCTTTGTTACATTTTTTCATCATTCCTTCGATTATTTCCTTCTGGGGGATGGTAAGCATTGCATTTGGTTTACTGAATCCTATGGGTTTTGTTACATTTTTATATAATACTATTGTTTTCATACTTATTTTTAGCAGTTGATTAGTATGGTTTTTCCTAATACCCTCCGGATTATTTTCAAAGTGTATTTTATAGGTGTTTTGTCTTTTACAGTGCACTAACATTGTTTTTTTGTTAAAATATTTTATTATTCAAACTATGAAAGGTACATAAGACCTAGACAAACAAAGACTAGACAAACCTCACCCCATTAACCCGGCACCCCTTCTAAGCCACCAAACGTAGACAACCTTACTACTTGGGGTGACCTATGGCAGGGGTGTTGGTTATCCAATAAATGGTTCCCGGGCTGCAGTACCCATACCCACCTGCCAAATTTTTACCCATCCAAAATTTTAAGTAATACGACTAAGAAAGCTTTAAAGGAGCGTACCTACAGATAATATTTTTATGTACAAAAAAACGTTATCATAAATAATAGTATCGGAAACGTAACAAACGTTTAACAACCTCATCATAAATATACCAAACCACCCACATCCTCAGAAACTAAACACATGTTTTCTGAAAAAGGTCGAAACTGACCGAGACTATTGAAAGATAATTGCAGCGTAGGTATAACTGGCAGAATGTACAGACGGTATAACTGTCTCGCTCCTTCACATATGTATTACGGTCTGTCCCGGGTGGCCATCCGGGTAAGTTAGCTGAAAAAAAAAACATGACTCGAGAACGTAAAGTAAGGTCAAAAATAATGGTATCGAAATGCTAGCGGACACCGCAATTTGCACGAATATTTATCAAAAACATTTTTTTCAATGTTATGTGCTTTTAATATTGAAAAACAAAAAATGGCAAAAAAATGTTGATATTTTCTCAAGGATTACAAAAAATATGAATGAAATTGTATAGTTAATTAACGAGATATCGCAAAAAAGGTGGATCTTGGGGATTTTGTAGTCCCCGGTCCAGGCTGGCTGGGTTAATGAATAAACTGGATAAAATCGGCATTCATGGAAATCTGCATCGTTGGTTAGAATCATATTTATCACATAGAAGCCAATTAGTTACTGTCAACGGTTTTAACTCTTCCCCAATATTAGTTACGTCGGGCGTGCCATAAGGATCTCACCTTGGACCCTTACTTTTCTTAATCTTTATTAACGACCTTACATATAAACTCCGCTATAATTTTTCTCTTTATGCTGATGACCTCAAATTACATAAAGCAATTAAATCTATGAAAGATTGTGAACTCTTACAACAAGGCCTTAACACAATATCTACTTGGTGTATTGACAATGAAATGGAATTGAATATAGCTAAGCGCAAAGTTATAAATTTCACCAAGAACACCAACAAAACTTTGTATTTATATAGCATATGTGGTCACAGTCTAGAAACACTTGAATCAATAAAAGATTTAGGAATTATATTTGACAACAAACTAACTTTCAATCAACAAATTGAATACATTGTGAGTAAATCAAATAAATTACTTGGTTTTATTGAAAGATCAACCAAACTGTTTAAGAATTCTAATAGCCTAATAATTCTATTCAATTCCTTAATCCGAAGTGTTCTTGAGTACGGGTCAATAGTCTGAAATCCACATTATATTATACAGATATCTAGACTCGTATCAGTCCAAAGAAAATTTACACGGATTGTCTTACCGATCAGGTGTCACCATGTTCTAGTCGGGTACGCACAAAGACTTACACATTTCAAATTAGAGAGTCTGGTTAAAAGACGAAACATAAATGACCTCTTAATGCTTTATAAAATTGTGAATTATCGTGTAGACAGTAACTTAGTCAGAAACCTTAACATATTCTGGACTGAAAATTTTACCAATAATACTGGATATTTTAATCCTATATCTAGAATGTCTCGATCATACAACGATCTTGTTAAAATACACACTTTCATAGATATTTTTGTCAATAAAAAATAATACATGTTTCAAAAAATATCTCCACGATTTGTGCACCAATTTTTTTTGTTTGTTTTATTACTTTTCAGTAAATACTTCATAAATATTGTATACTTATTATGTATTTCAATTTTTTATTTAAATTTTCAAGTTATGTATAAATAATACTTGCATTGTTTTTCATGTGTTTGCTTCTGTGAATATTCAAATGTGATTACTGCAGACACATTAGTCTAGAGATATTTATATTTTAATTTATTATATATTACTTACAAAAATGTTTTATAAATATCCTGTTTGTCTCAAATAAAAAAATAAATCTACGACTGATTAAAAAGAACACAAACCGCAGCTCTGTAAATCGATGACCGGAATGAACTGCGATAAGAGATAGTTATTAGGAATAAAGTCCTTCTCTGCGGGGCTCTAATTTCTCATCTAGGATGCTAACAACCAACCTACTTTTATAATGAAGACCAAATCATAAATGAAATAACTAACTTTGTTAACACAATTATAAATAAATAAAATAGAAAAATCTTTTATTTCTTGCAAATAGAATGTTACCGAGGTATAAAATGGGAAAAAAATAATTAATGTTACTTACAATCTTGTTGAAAAATGTTAAATAGGAATCTTAAATAATTCATTAGCAAGAATCCCTCTCTCACGCGGTAAAGGCCTCCTCTAAAGAATTCCATTTATCTCACTCTTGAGCTAATTTCGGTCAGAAAATATAATTAAGATGCAGTCATTAATTTTTAAGTTCCTTACACTAAATTATTTATAAACACTTTTTCAAATTTCTAAAATTTAGTGTCATCGTATTGTAATTTCATTAAATTCCTCTGCAGAGGTTGAAACCTTTATTTTTGTCAATGTATATTCATTTCTAAATTCAGAATACAGGGTAGAGAAAAACTGCCGATATGGTTTGAATGTTTAATAACTTTTTAAATTTATTTGTATTTTTATTATTTCAGAATTTTGTGAAGAAAACTTGGGGAATTTGAAATGGAACACTACACAATAGAACAGCGCAATCAACAATTGTTAATTGTTGATTAAGTAATGCAAAATGTACTGTGGAAAGAGCACGAATGTGCAAAAACTACCGATATGGTTTGAATGTTTAATAACTTTTAAAATTTATTTATATTTTTTATATTGATGTCAGAATTTTATGAAGAAAACTTCGGGTATTTGAAATGGAACACTACGTAACGGAACAGCGATCAACAATTGTTAATTATTGATCGCTGTTCTGTTTGTTAGTTATTACACATTAAAACCGTATCGGTAGTTTTGCACCACTCTGTATAATTACAGTCAAACAATTTTGGCTTTTTTTTAAAGAAAGGTCAGATTTCTAAAATGTTTAATTCTAGAGTTAAGCCTCGGTTCTCCCAATTTCTACCGAATTCTTACAAATCTCCCTTAAACATTTGAAGTTTTTAAGCTCTTAAAAAAATATATGTTATTTTTGAAGATAATATCTAGACATTTATCGCGCCGAAACGCAAATTATAGAAAATTCCCTCGATAGAAAAAAATCACAAAGTATGCTCCAAAAATTATTATTAACACGTTTGTTTCAGTTATTTTACAAGTTATATGTATGAAAAAATTCACAGCGTTTCTTTAAATAAAACTAAAGACAATTATCGCGAGATTTTTGCTCTTTTTTCAATAAAACGTGATTAATTAAATATTTTAACAACAGGCGCTTACGTTTTTTAATTCTAAAGATAATATTTACAGGCCATCTCTATCTAACGTGCGTGTAACCTATGTGCCTTTCAAATATTCGTCATTCGCTGTCCAGACAGCTCGCCTTACAGACCTGTAGACCTAGGTTTCGTGATTTGTTTAATATACACGTACGTAAATAATAATATTGTTTTGCGAAAATGGGAAGACAACAACAAAAAAGTCGTATTTCTAAGCGTAAACATTATCTCCAAAATCGAGAACGTATGATGGAATGTAGGTATAAGGTAAGAAGAAAAAAATAAAATTTTGATTTTATTAATATAATACATACTCGTATTATTTACTATTATGTAATATTTATTATAAAAATAAATTTTAAATTTATTTGTGTATTATATGTATAACAAAGGTGACAGTTATTGTTTTATTTTTTACAGAATGCGTACTTTGGGAAATAAATCTATTTCCAATGCTTCGGAAACTGAAATTCCCGGGTAAGTTTTTTAAAATTAAATTACATTTTTTTTAAATGACCATTGAATGCAAAAGCTTTTATTTTGCTCATTTATTAAAATTATAGGACATAATAATAATACATTTTTACGGATCAAACTGCTAACAGCATTGAATTCTTTATTTGAAATGACTCGCGAATGGCCGGGAACGGCACGTCGACGGCAGTGACATCTTTTGGGTCAATTTTAAATTTGCTTTCCTACGCGCGCTATAAATACAACAAACGAGATGCACAATGTACTTCTCCTGACAAAGAAAGTTACAACCAACGGAGGGACTTACAAACCTAGATAATAATATATCGGCATTTATCACTTTCTGTATAAGACAAATGCATAATAACTATGTAAGTACCTGGAATATGTAGAAATCGTCCTGGGTCAGATCTCCGATCTACCGATGATTTCGTAAATTTAATAATAATTTTTTACTCAGTGGATGCATACTGCCGGCTGCCCGCTGCGTTTTGACAAACATACGAAAGCATCGGTTTCCAGGGGTGCATCTCGATCTTTAGGGAATTACATCATCCTTACATTCTTTGCGGACCACCACATTTCTCACACGATCAAACGTGGTTTTACCACACATACGCCTCCGGGGTCTCTAAAATAAACTCTTTTATTATATTTCAGATGTGAATATACCCAACTGCAGAACGTTATGTCCACATCTTGTAAAGATGTTGAAGCACTTTTATTTAAAAGGCCTCTTCTTGAAATGTATTATAATCAACGATTTTATTTTGTTCTAGCTTCCACGAACAACGGGATAACGTACCTGCTGAAGACAATCTACATATTGTAGGAAGGTAAAATGGATTTAAGATTTTCGATAAAATTATCGTGTTGTGAAAAAAAAAAAATTGTTAACTTTTTTTTTTATTACAGTAAATCTGAAGCACGCGTATAAGTGAACAAAAAAAAACAACTTAATAAGAAGAAACTCATCGGCCGGAGAGGTCTTTCTCAAAGCATTGACAATAGGTATGATATGGTGATTTATTTCACTAAAATAATATATGTTTTTTATTTTACTAACGAAAAAACATATGTTCCGATTAGGTGAATTACTAATCTACAAACTATCTGCTTTGTATGAAAAAACATCCGCTTTATTCGAAAAAAATTATCTGTGATAATCTGTAATACAGATATTAAAAAAATCTATCATACTTATAATGATATTGGCATGCAAATTATTATCGATATCCATTTTTATTTCTATTTTTTTCATAAATCGCTATCCATTTTAATGTTGCTTTTGCTTTTCTAGGTTGTATAAAAATGATGCAGTCGAAGGAGGAGAAGAAAGACGCATCGTCGACATTTTCTATTTTATAAGCCAACTGCAATCCATATCGGACCATTCTCCTTTCGGATGCGGATTTGGAAATCTTACTGTTAAATCTGAGCAAAGAGTTGGCCTAATGTCAAAAATACTGTTTGAATGTAACATGTGTTGCGCCAAATTTACAGTCAACACATGCGACCCAAAACCTAAACATACCATGGATGTAAATGCAGCAGCAGTATCAGGGATGACTCCTGCGGGAATTGGGCTTTGTTTGAAGTTTGTACACTTTATCCCCGGAAATCCTGTATAGATAACCTTATAAGAAAAACCTTAATTAATTTAGTTGTTTTTTATATATATATATATATTTTTTTTTTATTGACTATATATTTTTTTTTTTCATTGACTCCACACAAGAGGCCCTGAAGAAAATGATTCCCCTCAGTCCTATATCATCTTTGTGGAGGGTATTTTTTATAAAAGGTAGGAGAGGAAGTTCTGGGAAGGAAAAGGTGTTAGGGGTGGGTAGGAATCTGTGACGTGTGTGGGAGTGTTCAGTGAGTAATAAAAAGGTATATGTGTCTCTATCGTTTATCGATATTTTTTCATTTAAGTACTGACAAATTGAAATTAGATAGTCGTCGTTGCAGTGGTAATATCTATTAAGTAACGTTTCAAAATTGCTCAAGACTTAATATAAAAGGTATGTATCTCTTTCGATTGTAGCAATGGTACGTGCTACGTAAACACAGTTAAAAGAAAACTCTAGAATCATCGGTTGATAGTTTTTTTATATGTGCCATTAAAATTTTCACAATGTTAACAACATATGGAGTGTGACAGACTAAAAAAATAAAATTAAAATAGGTACCATTTGTTTCAGCTTGCTGTTCAAAAGAATTGGAATTTGAATTGCTTGAATTTGAATTCTTAAGTAAGTACTTCTCAAGTAAGTACTTCTCACAGCGCAGGTAGTTAAGTTGACTCGCCACATATCGATCGTTTCGGGCGTAATCCAATACGTGACGTAGCAACAATGCGTGGTTGCTACAGGACTCCCTCCCCAGACAACGCAGACATGGCTGCGGTGGAAAGAGGAATAGTCAGATATCGAGGTGATCGGGAAATCGAACCCGCCTTCCAGAACGAGTGGTTGTGTGTGTCCGATCCTTACTGCCATCGAACAACGGAAGGGTTGGTTGTGATGTGGCGGCTGGTGACTCTGATGCGGTTTGCGAGTGTGATGTGAAACTCTCAAGATCTTGAGCAACGTATGCTGGTTTGTGGCGGTCGATGCTCACGGTGATTTCCTTCCCTTTTACCAGTATGGTATATGTTCGTTCGTGCCGACGAACGACTTTATGAGGGCCGCTGTAGGGTTGTTGAAGCGGGCTCTTGACTGTGTCGTCCCTCAGAAAGACGTGAGAAGCTGTGGGAAGATTTTGGAAGACGAAACGATGTCCATAACCATGGCGGGTACCTTCAACTGGTCTCAGCTCGTTGAAATGTTTCCGTAGTTCCTTTAGGAAGCTTCCGGTGTCGTCGTTAACATTAGGTCGTGCTGTACATAGAAATTCGCCGGGTAAGCGGAGCGGCTCGCCGTACACTAGCTCGGCTGAGGTTGTAGCGAGGTCATCTCTCCAAGCTGCTCTGATTCCCATGAGTACGGTGGGAAGTGTTTCCGTCCAACGGTTATTCTGATGGCACTTGATCGCTGCTTTCAGTTGACGATGAAATCGTTCCACCATGCCATTTGCTGCGGGGTGGTATGCAGTTGTATGGATTTGCGTCGTGCCTGCCAGGAAATTCAACTGCCTGAACAACCTCGACTCAAATTGTCTCCCTTGGTCCGTAGTAATGTGGAGTGGAGTGCCGAATCTTATTATCCAGCCCTCGTAGAAAGCACGCGCCACTGTTTCAGCCTCTTGGTCTGGGATCGGGAATGCCTCTGGCCATCTCGTGAATCTGTCTACGCACGTGAGACAGTATCGGCATCCTTCTGAAGAAGGCATGATGATTATGTCGATGTGGACGTGCTCGAATCTAGCGGAGGGTCTGGGAAAGACTCCCAGGGGTGCTGACACGTGCCGTGTAATCTTGCTTCGTTGGCATTGAAGGCAATTGCGTGCGAGCTTAATAGTCTCAGCTTTAATGGCCGGCCAGACATAACGTTGAGTTATGAGCTTAATTCCAGGGTGAGCCAGCTGATGGACCGCATTGAATGCCGCAGGTCTGAACTTCTTCGTGACGAAGGGTCTGGCTATGGTAGTTGAGACGTCACAGTAGAGATGCGCGTCAGTACCCGGAATATTAATCTTTTTAAGTTGTAGGCTAGAACTTCCTTGCAAGTGTTGTTCCAGTTCAGGGTCGCACATCTGGTCAGCTGCCAGCGCTGCGTAGTCCAGAGGAGTATCTATCGTCTCGACCCTGGAGAGAGCATCCGCGACGATGTTGTCTTTTCCGGAGACGTGTCGGATGTCAGTTGTGAACTGGCTGATATAGTCCAGATGGCGGAATTGCCTTGGTGAGCATTTGTCTGCTTTTTGTTGGAAGGCGAACGTGATAGGCTTATGGTCTGTAAATATGGTGAACGACCTGCCTTCCACCATGTGGCGAAAGTATTTCACAGCGAGATAGATGGCTAGTAGTTCTCTGTCGTATGCGCCATATTTCTTTTCAGCTGCCGAAAACTTCTTCGAAAAGAATGCTAGAGGCTCCCAGTGACCTGCGACGAATTGGTGGAGTGCGGCACCGGCTGTAGTATCAGACGCGTCGCTGACGATAGAGAGTGGGGCGTCGCACTTCGGGTGAACGAGCAGGGTTGCCTGGGCCAGAGCTTCCTTGCACTTGCTGAAAGCTTCTACTGTTTCGGCAGTCCAAGACACGAGTTGTTTGCCTTTTTGGTTCCCTTTTAGGAGGTCATTGAGTGGAGCTTGTGTCCTCGCGGCGTTGGGAATGAATCTTCTGTAAAAATTTATTGTTCCCAGGAAACGGCGGAGATCCTTGATGGAAGCTGGTTGGCTGTAGTTGTTGATGGCCTCCACTCGATCTGGGAGGGGTGAAGTGCCAGCGTCGGACACCAGGTATCCTAGGAATTTGACTTTAGTCAGGCCGAAATGGCATTTGGCGGTGTTGATGACAACACCATATTCCTGCAGGCGCTGGAATAATATCTTGAGGTGGGCTAGGTGCTCTTCCTCTGACGTTGAGGCAATAAGGATGTCGTCTATGTAGGCGTAACAGAAATCTAAGCCTCTGGTAACCTCGTCCATGAAGCGTTGGAAGGTCTGGGCTGCGTTGCGGAGGCCGAAAGACATCACCGGAAATTCGAAGAGTCCGAATGGCGTAGTGATTGCTGTTTTCGGAATGTCCTCGGGAGCCACAGGGATTTGATTATATGCCCGCACCAGATCAATCGTTGAGAAGATCTTGGTGCCGCTCAGTGCCTGTGCAAAATCTTGGATGTGGCGTACGGGGTATCTGTCCGGAATAGTTCTGGCGTTCAATCTTCTATAATCGCCACATGGTCTCCACTGGTCGTCCTTCTTGGGTACCATGTGCAAGGGAGATGCCCAAGAGCTCTCGGAAGGTCGAGCGATTCCGAGACGGACCATGGCCTCGAACTCCTTCTTGGCGCGTTTTAACTTGTCAGGAGCAAGGCGTCGTGGGCGTTCGACTGTTGGAGGTCCTGGCGTGGTGTTAATATGGTGCAGTGTTGCGTGACGAACTTCCCTCCTGGCGCCGTCAGGGCGAGTGATGTCAGGAAACTGTTGAAGAAGCTTATGATACGGGGACGTTCCTGTGACCGTCTTAATGGAAGCGATCTTGTTGTCGCTTCGTTTTCCCGTGATGGTCAAATTCGTCACCTGGTCCAGCAGCCGTTTATTTCGGACATCCACCAGTAGCTCGTACTTGGCGAGAAAATCTGCCCCGATGATTGGCCTGGAGACGTCTGCAATGACGAAGCTCCAAGTAAAGTCGCGTCGCAATCCCAGATCCAGGTTGAGCGTTAGGCTGCCATAAGTAGCGATTGTGCTGCCATTTGCTGCTGCCAGTTCGTATGTCGCTTTAGTGGGGCGTCCCTGGACAAGGCGTCGTGGGAAAACGCAGAGATCTGCGCCGGTGTCTATAAGAAATTGGGTACGGGTTACCCTGTCGGTAACAAAAAGGCGACTGACTTGGTTGGGGCTAGTGCTGGTCGCCATCAGTTTGGGCCCCGCGCGTTTTCCTGCTGGAAGTTGCAGGGTTTGGTGCACTTGCTTGCCTTCGTCCCATACTTCCAGTGGTACCAGCATGTTCCCTCGGGCTGACGACCTCTGGACCGACTGCGGGAACGATTGCTCCAACGATGCGGGGTGGCGCTCCTCCCCTGCTGGCCAGAGCGTAGTGTCGAAACTTCGCGCCTCAAGGTAGCGAGCTCTTGTTGGAGAGGATGCATCAACCGCGCCATCTGTGTAACCAATGAATCTTCGGACGATGGAACAGCCACTGAGTTAACTGCCGGTCTACCAGCATAGTCTGCTATGGCGTCGGCCAAGCTGGCCACCTTGTCAAGCGGAGTGTCTTGCTGCGTAGCCAGAACCACCTGCATACTTCTAGGAAGACGACCCATCCATAGGGTTCTCAAAACCTCATCGGGCACAGCGCTGCCGGCGAGGGTGCGCAGGTGTCTCAAGAATTGGGAGGGTTTACGGTCTCCGATTTCTTCATGTTCCAGAAGTCTCCTTATCTTCTGCTCCTGCGTGGAGCTGAGGCGTCTGGTTAGTTCATATTTTAATAGTGCATATGCACCGACCTCAGGGGGCTTCACAATGATGTCCCGGACTTCTTGGGCGTGGGCGGGCTGCAAGGCTCCGAGAATGAAACCAAATTTTGTGGCATCCACGGTCACTCCTGCTGCCTCGAAGCTGCGCTCCACCATAGCGAACCATAATTCTGGGTCAGTAGGGCAAAAAGGCGGAATGCGTACTGCCACTCGGTTGACCTCAGGCGGTGGATTCCTGATGTTGGGTTGCTGGTTACTTGGTTGCTGGCTGTCCTCAGATGTTCCGCTCACAAGAGACATGATGATGATTGGTGCGCGAAATTTATCACCGAAGAGTTTATTTCGTGCGCGACGTGCTCGCGGTAGACGTACTTGCACGCGTCGTGCTCACTGTCGGATTCACAAATGTAAACTTCGTGGTCACTAATGTGAACGTCGGTGTCACCAATGTAGCAATGGTACGTGCTACGTAAACACAGTTAAAAGAAAACTCTAGAATCATCGGTTGATAGTTTTTTTATATGTGCCATTAAAATTTTCACAATGTTAACAACATATGGAGTGTGACAGACTAAAAAAATAAAATTAAAATAGGTACCATTTGTTTCAGCTTGCTGTTCAAAAGAATTGGAATTTGAATTGCTTGAATTTGAATTCTTAAGTAAGTACTTCTCAAGTAAGTACTTCTCACAGCGCAGGTAGTTAAGTTGACTCGCCACATATCGATCGTTTCGGGCGTAATCCAATACGTGACGTAGCAACAATGCGTGGTTGCTACACGATTTTGTAAGATGTGTTTTTTTAACAAAAAGAAACACGTAATTAATATAGCAACATAGAACACATAAAATAAATTACTGAAAGACGGGAGTTTTTTTTTATAGCAAAAATATTTTATTGAAAAAAAAAATACCCGCGGGCCAATGATGATGAAATACAACCCTGATATGTTGGAACACGTGCACGTTGTGCGTTTGCGATTGACGTCAGAAACTTTGCTTGTAAGTAAATGTATGATTTTAAAATTTTCATATTTGTTTGTACGCTGCCCTAAAACGATCTATAAGGTATATATGTTTTTTTGTATTCGGATAGCTGATTATATTTCAAGAAATAAAGTTCGCGATGCATTCCTTCTAAAGTAGCTGGAACTGGGTTATTTTTGTGATTGAAAAATTAAACGCCCTCAAGACTATAGAAAAAAAAGCGCAAAATGCGAAGCACAAAGCGAACTAAATGCTGCCATATGTTACACGCCCTTTTTGTAAATGGGCACTACTGACTTTTGCTAACAATATTTTTAAAAAATCGTGTTAGTTTGCAGTCATGTTAACAGATGGCGCTAATGCAAAACATTAATTTCTTCATTTATTTAATGGTACGATGGAACCTCTGCAGGGAAGATTTCAAAGTATAAATCGTACAAAGAACCGAATCGCAAATTCTGATTTGGGAGAACCGACTCTTAACACCCAGTGTTGTAAACAACTAATGTTGTAAGGTTGTCTATTTGTCACAACGTCTAAAAGCTTCGAAAGCTTTTCAGGAGTCTAAAATGCATGGTACTTGAATGTCATATACTCATACGGTATTTATTGAATTTTGCCTTAAGCGGTTCAATTTTTAACCGAGTGGTTGAATAAATTTTATTATTATGCTTACAGCCAGAACAATACAATGAATGTTCTCCACCATGGGTAAGATTGTAAACATGAATGACTGCATAAAATAAACAAATAAATAAATAAATTAAAAAATAAAATAAATAAATAAGGCAAGTGAAAACGGTATTCTCCAGGATTAGTAAGGATTGTCAAAGATGACTTGTGTGGGCAGGAAAAGAAACAATGGGAAAATGGTTAAAATATGAACTTAACAATTTCCTTTAGATAACATGAATTGCAGAAGGAAGGCAAAAAAGGTTTTTACTTTGAATGCGTAAGTGCGATGTTAAACGTGATTTTATCGAGAAAGAGTATTTACAATGGGGACCTAACCTTTTGGTTTTTATCCAGAATAGGTGCGTGAAAGTACCGTTAAATGTGATTTGTTTGAGCAGGAGAAGTTACAATGGGAACATGAAAAAGTTTTTTTTCAAGAATGGGTTCGTAAGTGCCTTGTTAAAGCTGATTTGTTTGAGCAGGAGTAGTTACAATGGGAACATGAAAATGGTTTTTCTCCAGAATGGATGTACAAGTGCTTTGCTAAACTTGATTTGTCTGAGCAAGAATAGTTACAATGGGGACAGGAATAAGGTTTTTCTCCTGAATGGGTGCGTAAATGCACCATTAAATATGATTTTTTGAGCTGAAGTAGTTACAATGGGAACATTTAAAAGGTTTTTCTCCAGTATGGGTGCGTAAGTGCAGAGTTAATTGTGATTTGTTTAAGCAAGAGTAGCTACAATGTGGACATGAAAAAGATTTTTCTCCAGTATGGGTGCGTAAGTGCCTTGTTAAAATTGGCTTACGTGAGCAGGAATAGTTACAATGGGAACATGAAAAAGGTTTTTCTCCAGAATGGGTGTATAAGTGCTTTGTTAAACTTGATTTGCGTGAGCAGGAATAGTTACAAGGTGACAGGAATAAGATTTTTCTCCTGAATGGGTGCGCAAGTGCACCATCAAATATGATTTATTTGAGCAGGAGTAGTTACAATGGGAACATGAAAAAGGTTTTTCTGCGGAATGGGTGTATAAGTGCATTGTTAAATTTGATTTGTCTGAGCAGGAATAGTTACAATGGGGACAGGCATAAGGTTTTTCTCCTGAATGGATGCGTAAGTGCCCCGTTAAATATGATTTGTTTGAGGAGAAGTAATTACAATGGGAACATTTAAAAGGTTTTTCTCCAGTATGGGTGCGTAAGTGCACCGTTAAATTTGATTTCTTTGAGTAGGAGTGGTTACAATGGGGACAGGAAAAAGGTTTTTCTCCTGAATGGGTAAGTAAGTGCGTTTTTAAACTTGATTTAACTGAGCAGGAATAGTTACAATGGGGACAGGAAAAAGGTTTTTCTCCTGAATGGGTGCGTAAGTGCGCCGTTAAATATGATTTGTATGAGCAGGAGTAGCTACAATGGGGACATGAAAAAGGTTTTTCTCCAGTGTGAGTGCATAAGTGCTTTCTTAAACGTGATTTGTTTGAGAATGAGCGGTTACAATGGATACATGGATGAGATTCTTCTCCAGGGTGCATCAGTACATTCAAATCCGTTATAATTTCTGAAAAAGATTGAGGATAAGTAAAAGGAAGTTCAGTAAGTACATATCTATAATGAATCATAAAAAATATTTAAACAAATTAAAAAAAAGAAAAGAAAAATCGATCTAACCTGCAGCAGTCTCTGCAATACTCTCAGAGTGCTCTTTGCATTCCTTTTTAACATCAGTCAGGTGTATGTCTATTTCCGTGTAATGGATACTCTCTCCGTCTACTTCTCGGGGTACTGGTTCTGCCTAGATGGGTACAGTGTCTACATTAATGCTACCTGGAATAACAAAAACGAAACATTGATAATATGAGTAATGACGTATTACACTTAAAATTCGTTGTGAGTCGGTGCTATGTATGAAATTATATGATTTATACTCGTACTTGTATTTATTGTTGGATTGATTCATTAGTTTAACAAACATCCTGCTGATAAGTTATTTGCAGTAACTGAGCAGGTACATAATATTTGATAAGTATATTATATTATAAAAAGGTTTTATTTATTTTTTGTAAGAAAATGGATTTAAAAAATAAAGTTTGAATAAGGATGAAGTAATCTCTAGACTTGCTGTTGTTGTAGGAGCAGTTATTAATAATAATTGTTCTTTTCTAATAGCCGACAGTTGTCTTGTTATCAACTGTGAGATATTACCTTTTTACCAAGGGCAATCATTTAGATAATTAGTTCCAAACTTTCAAACCAATTTAAATATTTTTATAATACAAACTTTTAGGTAAAAAAGTATTATGGAAAGAGTAAGTTTGTTTAAAGATATTATTGAGAAATAAGCAAGGGAGAAATAATAAAAATAAATGTGTTGTATTACGTGGGCATAAACTATTTACTATTATTTGAAGACATTTTGTTGTGAAAAGTTTAAATTTAATAATTTTTTTGAGAACCTGAACCCATGCGCTTTAAAATCTATATGCGGCCCACGGGTGATACTACCAACATCCAAATCTTCCCAAGAGCAAACAGGTTCCCCACCCCTGACTTAAAAAACAATAATACGATTTACCTGCTGTTTGGGTAATTTTTTCAGAACGCTCTGAGCATTCTTTTTTAACATCCGGGTGATCTATGTCAATTTCCGTATAAGTAATTTCCCCTTTAACTTCTTCTCGCGGACCTGGTTCTGCTTTGATGGGAACAGTCTCCACATTACTGCTACCTGTACAAACAACAATACAATATCTCCATTGATGTGCCGAGAAGAATAGTGTTTAATATTCTAAATTAAGATCGTCCTTCCTCCAGATTGTATATACTAAGGAGATATATATTGACAAAAGAAGTACCTTTGAAAAAGAGAAATTTGAAATAAGAGACTTTGGGATTAATTTCAGAAATAAGAAGAACCCCAGACATCCGCTTCAGGGACCGATGCTTTAGAAAGGAAATACCATTTACTTTTGAGCACTTTCAGAAGTTTTAGTTTAGTTTAGTTTAGTTTTAATATTTTTAATACATCAAAATATATCGTGTCCCATTATGATGAGGTCTTAACTCGGGGAATCGAGAACTTTTATGAAAAATACAAGTTGTAAGGAATTTAAGTATCTGATAGTCAACTAAAATATTCCATACGTCCGTCAGCGAAAAAAAATGCAGAAGGGACAAGAATTCAGGACATCTGAGATCAACATTTTCTTACTTTTGCAATGCAACTTACTGACTGTTGAAGTACTCGCCGCGTACTTCAAACATTCCTTCTTCACATCCGGGAGGTGGATATCTATATCCGTATAGGGCATTTCACCTGCGCCTTCTTCCTGGGACCCTGGTTCCACCTTGATGGAAACACTCTCTGGGTTGGGAAGATCCATGGCCTTCTGTGATAGTGTTCCAATTTAAAACACCGATGGTAAATCGTCCCAGCTTTAAATAAATAAATCCTGCAACAGAACATTGATACATCATCCTATTTGAGAGTGGTCATCATAGAGCTTTTAATTATCTAAAATAATCAAAGCCTCGGACAACTCTACAATGAATATAATAATCATAGACAATTATCAAACCTCGAGAATTCAACTATCAAGTTGGATGATAGAACCTTTTTAAGCTACATCCTCGTATAAATATACCTACATAAACATAACAATTATAAACATGTTTCACTCGCAGATTGCTTCTTACTCTAATAGGAGTCATGCAATTGATCAAGAAAAACAAAATAATTATATTTTAAAACTGGAAATATAGCAACACAATTATAATAACAAACTAACACGCAACAAATAACGACGTGTAATAATATTTCTTTAAAATGACGATTGAAGTATAAAATATCTCACAGCCGCTTTTATCACATTAAGCGACAAAAGAGAGTCCACTCAGTTAAGGACTAAAAGAACTAAATGCAATGTTGACTTCACAAACATGACCGGCAGAAAATATACTATATTCGTGACCATAGCAACATAAAGTTTAGAAATGTCAAACCTAGTAGGGCAGGGGTGCTCAAACTTGAACTGCTGGCGATCTACCTCAATGTTATTAGACTCCGGTCGATCGACTCTCCGCAGATTTTCAAGCGCTGGGGGGGAGGGGGGTAGTGCCTAGAAATCCTATTATTTTATTGCGACATAATTGTATGCCGATTTTATATCACATGTTCTTGCAATAAAAATCATGTTTATGAATTCTACCACAAACTTATAACTGCATTCGGAAATCGAGAATGGTGTCCATGTAATAGGATTTCGCATCTTCACAACACAAGACAGGTTTTAACTTAAAATTGCTTCTGCGTAAGAGTCCCCAAATAATAGTTCCATGCGGAACAATATATTTCTGAGAATTTTGCAGCATTTTGTATGCAACTCAAATGAAAAACTTCACTCGGTACACGATGAATCTGCAACTCATTATTTAATTTATCGTTGTATTCTGAACACAAAACCAATTTGTATGCGGTGAATTAAAACTACACTCAGATCATGAATATGTTTTTTTTTTGATTCTGGCAGTATATAAATAGTCTGTAACTAGAATGTTATAACTGAACGTCGAATAAGAGAATGTTTTTCTTCGAAAAGTGTCAGCAGATGAATCCACAACTGGAATTTAACATTCTTATCACAAAATTGGTTTTAAATGAAGATTGAATCGTGTTGCGAGTCCCAAGCTTTAATTAGTATTACTCTCATAACATGCATATAGTATATTAATTAACCGAAAATAAAATAATTCATAACCCGTAAAAATGGAGGAAGCGGTTGATCCGCATGCCTTCATTACTAAGGCGAAACAAAACATAAGCGACTTACATACAATCATAGAAGAAAATAAACTTACCAAAGAAACCAAATCAAAAATGATGAAAGAAATAAATAACATCATGGAAATGATATCCCACATGGCAATAAAATTAGCTAAATTACAAGAAAAACGTGAAATTCAAGAAAAAAACCAAACACAAAAAACTCGTTTTCATACTCTTCGGCAGTAAAAAACTTAATACCACAAACGCAAGAAAAACGATTTCCTATAATTATAAAAAGCTTAAAAGAAGAAGACACTGAAAAAATAAAAGAGAAAATACAAAAAATCAAAATATCGCAGTTAGGAATTCGAGTAAGTGAAATTAAAAAAAAAAAAAACAAAAAAAAACATTATAATAACATGCCCAGAAAAAGAAGAGGCAAAAAAATTAAAAGATAAGATAAATGAAGTCGACAAAACCATAATAGCGGAGGTACTTGTGAAAACGGATCCATGCGTAATATTTAAAGGACTTGACAAAGACTATACCGAAAAAGAATTCTTAGAAGACATAATTGAACAAAACAACGACATCAAAATGATTTGTGAAAAATACCAAGATAAAAAAATATTACAAGTTAAAGCCATCATTACGAACAAAAAAACTAACAGCAAAAACTTAATTCTCCAAACAAATCCAGAATTGAGACTACATCTTATAAATAGAAAAAAAATTCATCTAGGATTCATGAGAATCTATGTAACCGATTGTAATGTTCTTACCCAATGTTTCCATTGTCAAAGATTCGGACACACAGCACAAAAATGCTACAATAAAATGAATAAACCAACATGCAAGCACTGTTCAGAAGATCATCCCATCTCCGAGTGTAAATCCCTGGAACTGCCGCCCAAATGCGCTAACTGTCACTCAGCTAACAAGAAGAAAGAAATAAACTCCTTCAACAGTAAAGTGAATGAAATAGACCACCGAAAAAATAGCGAAACATGTAAGTTTCGTTCTTACATGCTTAAATTAGCCAAAGAAAGAATAAACTACGACATTGATTAAAAAAAACTTATATATAATATTGCAAAATACAACCAAAAATGCATTAATTAAATGGATGATTTTTTAAATAGCGAATGAGAATCAAATATTAAAATTCAAGAATATGAATGTATTTGTACTGATTCATGTAACAAAATTATTTCTAAAAACATCAATGATATAATTATTATGCACATAAACATCCGTAGCATTCAGAAAAATTTAGATGAACTAATTCTAAAAATAAATAATTTAATTAAAAAGCCCGACTTCATAGTGTTAACCGAAACATTTACGAACGCTGAGTCACCGTCTTATCACTTACCTGAGTACAATTATATTTCTACCAAAGTAGATATCAACAAAAATTCGGGAATAATAATATTTGCAAATAATAAATTTAGTATTGTTAACATTATAGAACACCCAATACATTTGGTAAACTGCATCGAAGTACATTTCAAACTCGGCAAATCAATATATCATTTAATAGCTATCTATAGAACGCATGGCTCGAGTATTATTACGTTTATTAATGACCTCAAATACATATTATTAAAATTAAAAAATAAACTCTGCTTCGTGGTGGATGATTTTAATGTGAACATTAATGAAATAATAGAAAATAATAACAAAACTGAATACATCAATTGTATTACTGAACAAAATTTCATATCTTGCATAAATAAAAATACTAGAGAAATAAAAGAACATACTCCATCTTGTTTAGATCACATTTGGACAAACGTAAACATTAAAGATCTTCACAAACTAAAATCAATTCTTTGGAAAATTAACATAACTGATCATCATTCATGCTTACTTCTGTATAATAATAATATTAAACATAAAAAACATAATTTAATACCCAAAAAATCAACAATAGACATGACTATTCTCTCTGAAAAACTAAAAAAGGAAGATTGGAACAACGTTTTAAAGAGTGATGATACTGAAATATGTTCGACTAACTTTGAAAAAATCCTGTCACAACACATTAAAAATTCGACAACTGAAATAATAATACACATAAAATCAAAATTAAGATGTTTAAAACCTTGGATTACCAAAGGACTTATAATATCTATCAGAAACAAAGAAAAACTTTATAAAACAACTTTAAAAAATCCCCATGATGAAAAAGCATATATTTTTTATAAAAAATATAAAAATAAATTAACATCTTATATTAAAAAAAGTAAGGAAGAGTTTTTTAAAAATAAAATATTATCTTCAGAAAATAACCATAAACAAATGTGGAAAACTGTGAATTTGGCCATAGACAATACAAAAAAAAAACACAAAATATTAAGTACATCGAACATAATAAAAAAATTATAGATGCCAATTTACAGCCTAAACAATGCGCAAACATATTTAATTCCTTCTTTGCAAATGTTGGAAAAAATATTGCTAAAAATATTCATAAACCTTCTAACCCGGAAAAACATAAAAATAAAAATTTACATAAACGTAATATACTTTCAACATTTGAAATAACAACAGAATGTGAAATCTTAAAAATAATAGAAAATATGAAAGGAGGTTCGTGTCCCGGTTTTGATTCTATTACGGCACACATGTTAAAATCTTACTTAATAAAACCCATCACTCATTTAATAAACTTGAGTTTAACGAAAGGAATATTTCCAATGAACTACAAAAACACAATAATCTCACCTATTTACAAATCTGGTGATCCACACCAAGTTACGAATTATCGCCCAATTTGTCTAATTTCTAACATAGGAAAGATCTTTGAAAAAATAGTAAAAAAAACAATTGGTAAATTTCCTGGATAGTAATAAAATACTACACAAAAACCAGTTTGGTTTTATTAAATCCCTCAGCACACATGATGCAATTGCTAACGTAACTTCATACATTTACGAATCATTAGATAAAGGTAAAAAATGTGCGGGCATATTTATTGACCTCAGAAAGGCTTTCAATAGCATATCCCATGAGATACTATTAAAAAAATTAAATGATATTGGCATAAAAGGCAACGCGATTAAATGGATTACCAACTACTTAAAAAACCGCCCTCAAGTGGTAAAAATCAATCGTATTAATAGTGATCAAGAGATTTCAAGCTTTGGAATCCCCCAAGGTACAGTGCTTGGACCAATCCTTTTTACCATATATGTAAACGATATTTATTTTCAACATCTACATGGTCAAATTACATCATACGCCGACGATACAGTTTTAATAATAAGTGAAAATACTTGGGAAAATGTAGAATTACAGGCCACAGAAGACATCAATACGCTTAAGAATTTTTTCGACACTAATTTACTATCACTAAATAGTGAAAAGACATTTGTAATTCCATTTGCAATCCATCCAAACGACGCTCCCAAAAATTTTAACATTGTCATACACGATAAAACTAAAATTCACAACCAACATTATTGCAAATCAAACTGTACAATATTAAAAACAACAAATCAAATTAAATATCTCGGCGTAATTATCGATAAAAATCTGAAATGGAAGGAACAAATATGTCAAGTAGTAAACAAAATCAGAAAATTAATATATATATTTTTAAGAATTAGAAATTTTCTGTCGATAAAAAATCTATATTTAACCTACTATGCCTTAGTTCAATCCACTCTACAATACGCTATTATTAGTTGGGGATCCGCGTATAAATGTAACCTTCTTCCAATAGAAATTGTACAAAGAACAATTATTAAAATTATATTAAAAAAATCCTTAGACTACCCAACAGAACGCCTGTTTGAAGAATTTCAAGTACCCACATTTAAAGATTTATATATTAAAAATTCAGTAATTCAAATAATAAAAGAAAAAGATAAATATCCATTTTTAAATGAAAACAGAACTCGACTTAAACATGTTTTTCTATGCCGAAAACTAAATACGTCTTTTGCACAGCATCATTATACTTATCAGGGAAGAACTTTTTTCAATCGTCTACCAGAGGAAATCAGAAGCATCAATGATAAGGCCCGAATGCTGCTCTCTGTCAAGAGACATTTTAAAGATGTTCTTAAGAAAAGAACTACTGTCAACTAATCTTACAAATATCTTAGTTCTCCATAACATTCTTTCTTTAAAAAAAAAAAAACACACCATTATCAAATAAATACTGCAGCTCACATATATTTATGTACAATTAATTATTTAAGTACTAACTTATACCTAACTAATAACTAATAGCATTTATGTACACTCCACTTCCATACACAAGCAAATGCTTTTAATGGAAGGGTAGTAAAAAAAACCTGTAAAAAAAATATTTAGTTGTAAAATTGTAATTATAATAAATGTTTCAATAAATAATAATAAAAAAAAAAAAAAATTACGAATTTTGAAGAATGTTTTGAAATAAAATTTAATTCGAAATATTATAATCATTTTCTTCGAAATGCGTCAGTAGATTAATCCACTACTGGAATTTCGACAGATTGTTCAGAACTAGTTTTAATGTAAGATATTAATCTGTACGCCAGTTCTCGGATTTAATTATATTGATATTTATTGATGTTTAATTATATTGATATTTATTGATGTTTAATTGATACTACATTTAAAACACGAAAATGGTGTTCGTGCTATTTTTGTACTAGGAACTCATGGACGGTTTAACACATAGAAATTTCCAAACAAGGTTTCACCCGCTTCAATAAATTCTTCCTTCACAACCATTCCATCTTCAAATAGTTTCTTGTGTTTCGCCAATATATGAGATATTTTAAATGATGCGATCGTTGCAGCTTTTGATTGTTTGGCTGGGCTTGTGAACAAGGTTCGATCTTTTTGAAAACAAGTTATCAAATAACGTACTTTTCGTTTTCTCAATTCACTCTGTGGAGGGAAATCCTTTTCATAGTTTTTATGAGTGGTTTTATAATGCCTCTGTAAGTTCCCTCGCTTAAGTATTGCTACTGAGGCACGTCAAATGAGACAAAAATATTGGGCGTACTGTACAGGGCCCGCAGATACTTTAATAGTACACAACCTTTATTGGATAACCAACACCTCTGCCATAGGTCACCCCAAGTGGTTCGCTACGTTTGGTGATTTAGCAGGGGTGCCCGGGTTCATGGGGTGAGGTTTGTCTAGGTCTTGGAGGCGGATGACCGAGGCATACTGAACCCCAGATTGCTACCCACCCCTTAAACCCTTTTCCTTCCCAGAACTCTCCTCTCCTTCACTTTTCCTTAAAAAAAACCCTCCACACAGCATCCTCAAAGATGACATAGGCCCTGAGGGAAATTATTTTCCTCAGGGCCTCCTGTGTGGAGCTCATGTAAAAAAAAAATATATTTTTCAATTTTGAAATTTTTTGGATTTTAAATTTTTTGGATTTAAAAATTTTTTGGATTTTAAATTTTTTTTCGGTTTTTAAACTTTTTTGATTTAAAATTTTTTTTGAATTTTAAAATTTTTGGGATTTTAAAATTTTTTGGATTTAAAATTTTTTTTCGATTTTGAAATTTTTTGGATTTTAAAATTTTTTCGATTATAAAATTTTTCGGATTTTAGATTTTTTGGATTTTAAAATTTTTTGGATTTTAAAATTTTTTTTGGTTTTTAAATTTTTTTGATTTAAAATTTTTTTGTATTTTAAAATTTTTGGGATTTTAAAATTTTTTGCAATTTAAAATTTTTTGGCTTTTTCAATTTTTTTCGATATTGAAATTTTTTGGATTTTAAAATTTTTTGGATTTAAAATTTTTTTTCGGTTTTTAAATTTTTTTGATTTAAAATTTTTTTAAAACATATCACCTCCACTGTGGTGGCGTGACAGAGAACACACATCGCCGCCTCACCAAAGAACGTCGCGCTCAGCAAAAATGCAAGCAGTGCATCAACTCGATGACGGGCAGTGATGGCAAACCATTGGAAGTACTATCCAATAAACAAAACAAGGATACCATAAAAAACTCGACCGATTTGAGTGTATATAACTCAAACGAGCTCCTTCAATCTCAAAATTCTATTATTAAACAAAATAATAAAATTCTGGAAACGATATCGAATATGAGTGAGCAATATGAAGATATACTCATAAGAGTTCATAATCTTGAAGAACAAAATGAAGAGCTAAAAAATAAAAACACTAAACTTGAAACCCGAATTGAATTTTTGGAAGGGCAAATGGATAGTATAGACCGTGCAAATAGGTCTAAAAACATTGAAGTTCGGGGAATCCCTGAACTAATGGGTGAGAACTTAAAAAATGTGTTCTATAACATTCATCAAACTACAAAGTCTAATGTTAATATAAACGAAGTTGAAGCAGCTTACCGAATTTCTCAAATAACTAATAAGGAACCTAAACCCATCATCTTCAAATTCAAAACTAACATGGACGGTGACCAATTTCTTTCCGATGTCAAAACCTACAACAAGCAAGCATCCAGTCCAGCCGAAAAATTAAATACACAACAACTGGGGATTGCTGGCACTAGCTCGAAAGTCTACGTTTCCGAACACCTGACTTTTCGAGCCAAACATCTATGGTACCTGGCCCGAAAGGCAACAAGAGACGACAAATTTAAATACGCGTGGATTAAACAAGGACGTATATACTTGCGTAAGGATTTCGGAACGCCTGCAATACTCGTCAGTGAAACAAACAAAGATCGATTACTGTTATCATTACCCGAAATGCCATCAACAAACTAAATATAATGAACATCTGTTTGATAATATTAATATCCTCAACTATTATTTCTTTCTACATAATATTTACCCTCGTAACACGATCATTTATAAAATCAATATTACTCCAATGACTACCTCTTTGGAGCGAAATTCTTTTAATTTAATTCTTCATATTTTTGGCAAGCTTATGTCTCTCATTTTTAATTTTCTGTATACCACAAAACTTTATGTTTTATTTTATTTATATACTTATGTTTTATAATCTTTTTAAGCGTATGTTTTATTTTCTTTATATGCTTGTTTATAATTTATATGCTTATGTTATACATTCGCAGCAACTATGAGTACATTTTATACACCTATGCTTATATTATTAATACTTTGTATGCTTATGTTAAATATCCACAACAACTTAATCCTTTTATCACTGGTATATTTTATATGCTTATGTTTTATTTTCTTTGTATGCTTATGTTTTATAATCTTTTTAAGCTTATGTTTTATTTTCTTTTCAAACTTACATTCTATATTCTTTATGTGCTTATGTTTATAATTTATATGCTTATGTTATACATCCGCAGCGACTATAAGTACATTTTATACACCTATGCTTATATTATAAATACTTTATATGCTTATGTTAAATATTCGCAACAACTAAATAATTATACCACTTATATACTTTTTATGCTAATGCTGATGTTTTATACTGTTTATAAGCTTATGTTTTATTTACAGTTTATTTTTTACATGCTTATATTTTATATTCTATATACGCTCGTATTATATATTATCTATACGCTTATACTATATTTTCGCAACAACTATTTGTATACCTTATATATCTATGTTTGTATTACATATACTATATATTCTTATATTATAAATTCACAACAACGAAATTCTTATTTCACAAAGCTAACACTTTATGCTTATGTCATATATTCATTATGTGCTTATATTATATATTCACAACAACTTTATTTACAGTTTATTTATGCATATGTTATATATTTATATCAACTAAATCTTTATCTCATAAATGTACTAATGTCACTACAACTTGGTTGTTAATAATTTATGCGAAACAAAAAACCAGAAAATGGAAGACATAGCAGATTTAATAGATAACACAACACCAATCCCATGTATATCTACCAATGATTCCGAAGTAGTACGTCAACTATTATTTAATTCAACCCTTTCGATATTCTCTATGAACATAAGAAGTATAAACAAAAATTTTGATGAACTCCTAATTCTCCTCGCTGACCTTGTCTCAGATTTTGATATAATTGTCTTGAGTGAATGCTGGATTCAAGAAAATTTCATCCCTAAAACGATAAGAAACTACAATCACTATAATACTCTACACAACCAAACTCAGAACGATGGAGTCATTGTATACATTAAAAATCACATCTCACACTCAGTAAAAGAGATCAAAATTAAATATGCAAACTGTCTACAAATTCAACTTGATAATCATATAACAATTCTTACAATGTACAGATCTCCGAATACACATAATATAACCCCATTCATACATTCACTGCATGAAATTTTATCAAACATTGAACGCTGCCAAAACACCTTTATAATTGGTGATCTTAACATAAATATAATTAATAAAATGCACCCTCAAGCAAATGATTACCTAAACGCACTAACTTTATTAGGATATTTTCCAGCCGTTACAGCACCAACTAGAGAATCAGATTCAAACACTAGCAGTTGTATAGATCATGTATTTGTTAAGAGTGAACTAGACACCAAATCCATTGTCTATCAATCAACTGTTACAGATCACTATTCAATCATCACTTCTCTCTGGCATAAAAATCACAAATCACCACAAAATACTTCCCCCCAAGAAAAGATCTCATATGAAACTCTCCTAAACAGTGTCTCTAAAGAAAACTGGGAACTTATCTATTCTTGTACCGACGTCACCTCTGCATGTGAATTATTTATAAATACCTTACGTAACCACTTAACCGATGCTACATCATACACAAAAAGTAAAAAAAAAAACGATCTGACACAAAACTCAAACCATGGATCACTGCAGGAATTCTCTACTGTATCAGAAAGCGCGATAAGATTCATAACTTCTGTAGAAAAAATCCCCACGATTATGCATCTCTCTTATTCTACAAACGTTATAGAAATAACTGCAAAAAAATAATTGACAGTGTTAAAAGAGATTACTACCATAAACAAATCAGTGAAGCTAACGGTGATAATAAAAAAAATTGGAATATCGTTAAAGATATAACCAATATTAATAAAACCAATACACCCATTGTTAAGATTAACATCGAAGACCAAATATTACATGTAAATTCCGACCCCGAAAAAATTTCCGACCATTTCAATCAATTTTTCTCCAATATTGGATCTAACTTAGCAAAAAATATTTTAGACAGACACAACGTCTCAGACAAAGATCTTGCAAACAATATACCCCTCACTAATCTTAGCTATAACCCTTTGCACTTCACCCCCACTACTGACGCAGAAATTTTAGAACTAATCTCATCCCTTAAAAACAGTAACTCTGTAGGCATAGATCACATTTTAACAAAAATCATCAAACATATCCAAAAATATATAGCCTCACTTCTGAAACATATAATCAATCTAAGCTTTAAAACTGGTGTATTTCCTAACTCCTTAAAACAGGCCACAATAATCCCAATATTCAAATCAGGAGACAAACTATCTGTAAATAACTATCGACCGATATCTTTACTTAGCACAATATCTAAAATCATAGAAAAAGCGGTGAAGAATAGACTCTACAAGTTCCTTGAAGATAACAAAATATTATCGGACAACCAATATGGTTTCCGCAAAGGTAGGAATACCTCAGATGCAATAGCCGCCCTCACAAAAATAGTTTCCTTTAATCTCGACCTTGGTCGAAAACCGCTTGCTGTTTTCCTCGATCTCTCAAAAGCATTTGATACGGTCTCTCATCCCTTACTGCTTAAAAAACTTCAACAGATCGGAATAACTGGGATACCCTACACATGGTTCGAAAACTACCTAACAAACCGAACTCAACAAACTCTTATCCACTCTGACAAAATAAATAAAAGCAAAAAATTATCCATGTCTTACGGTGTACCGCAAGGCAGTGTACTAGGACCAATCCTATTTCTTTTATACATCAACACACTATGTACCATGGATATTGGAGGTAAGATATTATCATTTGCTGACGATACAGTCTTAATATTCGAAGATGAAACATGGCAAGCAGTTATAAACAAAACTAATAATGGCCTAATAAAAGTGAGGCATTGGCTTGACACAAATCTCCTTACCCTCAATATTGACAAAACACAATATATGACGTTTTCCATACGCAAACATAATTTTCCCATCAACTGCCCTAAACCAATAATTCACTCGTGTTCACTAAACATGCACCCACACCCACCCGGAACCCCACCTATTACAAATTGCACGTGTCCTACCCTTAAATCATCTAAGGAAGTTAAATATCTGGGCATAATCATAGATGACCAATTACGTTGGGAAACACACATAAGTGGCACAGTTAAAAGACTCCGTAAGCTCTGCCATATATTCTGCTCTCTTAGATCCATCTTAGACCTAAAAACACTTAGAAGCGTATATTTTCCCTTTTTCAATCCATTGCAACATACGGTATTTTGGGATGGGGTGGTTGCACAGAATCCGCCATTAATCCAATAATTACAGTTCAAAAACTAATACTGAGAATCATATTTAAATGCCAACCTACCCACCCCTCTAATGTGCTATTTACTAAATTTAAGGTCTTAGATATTCGCCAACTATTCACTAAGACAAGCCTATTCTACATACGGAAAAATAACCTACTGGTGGCTCCACAACATCAAGCCAAAACCCGCTTTTCATCAAATCTGGGATGCGTGGTCCCAAAAACTAGAACCACATTCGCTCACCGACAATTGGTTCATTGCCCCCAAAATATACAATGCATTGAGCACCGATATAAAATCAAATATTACCATACCTCTTTTTACTATTCGTGTTCAAAATTGGGTATTCGAAAGGGGACGAGAATTTTTTAAAGAATATATGTTACTTCCTAACCATTTTAAAAGAAAAGAAAATAATTAAATCAACTAAATAAAATATCATACTTGACAAACCTCCAGTAAAAAATTTAGCTTTCATAAAAAATAAAAAAATTATAGATTAACATATTTAAATCCTACTTCTTAGTATTTTATATAGTTATATTTTAGTATTTTATTTTTTATATAGTATTTTATTTTTAACTTCTTTAAAACATTTTCTTTTTTATAATCCTTTATATATTTATATATATATATATATATGTATATATATTTATATATGTGTGTTTGTATGTATTTATATGTATTTGTGTATGTATGTGCATATGTATTTGTATGTGCATACGTATACATATATCTTGTTATATTTTACCTTAAATATTTTTATCTTTTTTCTTTATCTTGTTTCTAATATCTTATAATTTCTATTTCAAACCTATATTTTGTTCTAGTTCATACACTGTATAACTTATATCATGTATGATTACCTTAACACGGGCATTAGCCTAGTATGGTAATCAAGAAAAAAAAACATAAAAGTGTATTTTCAAAAATTGTATGAAATAAAAAAAAAAAAAAAAAAAAAAAAAAAATTGGAAGGTATAACAACTGTTTTCATGAAATTCATAATGAATACCAACATACTTAATTTTTCTATACTTTATCAATTATCAATATTAAGCAATCAATATAAAAATACAATAAGTACATATATTATATATTTAAATACATATTAGGAATAGTCAACATTTTCAGAAGTCTTGCCAATGCAGTATTGATGTGAAATCTTTAGGCAACTGGAGCGGCGAATCCTTCCTTTAGCTCCTCCACATATAATTTTCGACCTCCTTCCGACCGGGCTGAGGGCATATCATCCGCCGGGCGGTTGTGGGGAATCCACACCCCCTCTGCCACAAAAAATCTTTTAGCAACTATGAAATTCTGAAAAAAAGAAGATACCCTTTATGTTTCACGCACTTAATGGCTGTATTAAAAATCACAATATAATAACTTAAGTATTTAAGTGTTTTTTCACAGGGAAGTTCTTGGAGATTTCATTCCTGCCAGTGAAGTATAGTTTTTTTTACATTTAGTTAGAAAGATTATTCCATAGTAAACAATATTAGGTAGAAACCAGGTTATCCTTGAAGTTCCTGTCTTCCTGAACAGATTTTTTAAAAATGATACTTCACTAGAAATTTTATTTATTTTTTATTGGTTTTTATATACATACACATGTAACATAATCATGAGTAATGAAACATGCAACATTGATTAAAAAACTGTAAAAACACATATATAATTTCATTACATTAATAATATTTTTTTTACAATAGCTCCACACAGGAGGCCCTGAGAAAAATAATTCCCCTCAGTGCCTATGTCATCTTTGAGGATGCTGTTTGGAGGGTCTTTTTAGGAAAAGGAAGGAGAGAAAGTTCTTAGAAGGAAAGAAGGTAGGAATCTGGGGTCGGTGTATCCAATAGCGGCAGACATATGAATCTATTCTTACCACTGTAGTGCAAGGTTGATGGACAGACGCATCCGCCGCCAAGATCCGGACAAACCTCACCCCATGGCAGAAATGTTGGTCATCCAATAAATGGGACAGTACTCATACCCGCCTCCCAAATTGAATATAGAAGGAAACCATTCGTA
Source organism: Limnephilus rhombicus (assembly GCA_929108145.2). Taxonomy (NCBI): domain Eukaryota; kingdom Metazoa; phylum Arthropoda; class Insecta; order Trichoptera; family Limnephilidae; genus Limnephilus; species Limnephilus rhombicus. The sequence goes on along the minus strand of OV815289.1, from coordinate 48,380,062 downwards.
GAAGCATGCACTCATTTGAAAAAATGAATGGTTACTTACTTTTGTGTCAAGAGTGAAGCGTCTCCGGCAACCACCTCAATCCTGATCCAGTCATCCTTTCCATATCTCACATCAAAGTAGACTGATCCATCCAAGACAAAATGGATCTCTTCATCCGTGTGCAAATGTTCTTTGAAGAATGACTTCTCCCCGTAATTTGGCAGACACTCCTTGGAGCAAGTTTACTGATCCTTATATGTATACCCTCGATCACTCTCATGTTTTATCAAGAACTCCATCACTTTTGTAGGTATCGCAGTTGATCTGTGGAGAAAATATGGTGACAGCTTAAAATTGGAAAAGAATAATGTTAAAATATTATATTTAGGGTACAAATTAAAACAAGCTATTGTATTACCTTGAAATATTAAACAGTCTGTTTGAAAAGTTCATCGAGGTTGAGGAATTCAGGAGGGTTCCTCTGGCGTTCCAACTGCTTGGAGTTTACAAAACTATCTGTCAACCAAGCGCGCACCATTTTTGCTTTTTATAATAACTCAATTACCTCATTTGACTAAGTTTTAGAGCAAGACATTATGATAATGGTCCAAAAAACCAACGATTCGCGATATAAAGACAACAAACTGGGCACAGAAACTGCAAATTATGGTTATTATGGTGTTGTTTATTGCTGTCACAATATTTTGACTTTCTTTGACAGTGATGACATTTTTAAAAGGTGTTGCCACTTTTTGACGTTTTAACGTCTCAAAATATTATTACTTTTTCTCTAACGGCAACTAGCTACATGATGAAAATGTAGACGAAAATCGGCGCTACCAACCACCGGTGGTTGGTAGTGCCGAATTTCGTATTTTTTTCATCCCGAAGGCATAGACAAACTATGAATATCATAGAACTACCCAACCACCAATGGTTGGCACGTTGGTAGTGCTGATTTTCGTACTGTTTGGTATTTATATTTCAGCGGTATTTTTGAAATCTGACATCTGATTCGTATTGTACTAACTTGTAACTAAAATTATTCAAGGCAATAAGAAATGTTAATGATTGCCGTATATTGTCCAATTACTTGTTCAAACTTTTTACATGGTGTCAAGATAATAGCTTACAATCCAACATAAACAAATGTCACATTATGAGATTTTGCTGAATAATGAATCCATTTTCATTATTCCATTAGTAATATTTCGTTATTAAAGGAATGAACGAGCACTGGACGTTTTAGAAAGGAAAATTTTGAGGTGTACCTTCGGACTGGGTTTAGAAAATGATTTTGGCGCAGACGTTACAAAAATGAGCTATATACTCTGTGGAGCTAAACGTCTCAAAATTTATAAAACTAGGAAGACTTTGGTGGCTGGGTCACGTGGAGAGAATGACCGAGCATCAAGCACCAAAGTCTAGATAATGCTTGAGGATGCCAAGACTCACCAGGGGTTGTAGAGCCAAGAATGATGATGATGAATATTTCGTTAGTTACAGTTTCTGTATTGGAAATTAATGAGTTGGGCGTATGGTTTTATTTCAACAATAGTTCAGCTATACATTCAATTCAACAATATTACAATACAAGCTGGCTTCTTTACGTTTTCGTCATCGAATACAGCTGATTTATATAGAGAAAATGTTTAACTCTGGATGTGCAAAAGAGCGTTGATAAAATTTGATTAAAAGGCTGATAAATTTTTTGAAATTCTGTCTTTTTTTTCGCTATTTTCATGAATAAATTGTATTCTTGTGTATATTTGTAAAAGCCCTAATTCCAAGAGATTTCTTATCAGTGGTGAAACAAAGTCAAATACTTTTCTGAAATGAACTAGTTTTCCACCCAGTAGTATTGAACCTATAGAACTATAAATTTTTAAAATTTTGCTCTAAATTAGATTTTTTTTAACATTTTTTGAACAAATGTATTGCAGACATTTTTGTTGGGTAATTTAATTTGCTAATCTCCGAAAAGCAAGTAATTCCAATCGGATGTGCCAATTATTAGATAAGTTCAGTAGTTTTCTCCTGTTTTAAAATCTTGTCTCATAAATAACATATTATGTTATGTTACTTATGTATGATACAGTTTTTACCACATGAATGAACATTGTAGGCTTATAAGTTCCTATTAACTTGCTTTTGTCTATTATACTTGGTATTAACTAGTTCAGATCTTATTATTTAAAATCAATACCCATCACAGTTTTATTATTTTTCTTATTTGTTAAGAGTTTTATTAGAGGTACTTATCTGCTGTAACGCAATGTATCTTTTCATACTTGATATACTGTTATTATACTTACATACTGTAAATATATAAATGTGGAATTCCATGTAAAAGCGTGATAGTGTGTTAATAAATTAATAAGTAATTAAAGGAAAACAATCACTTTGTTTGTAACCACGATTTATTGATTTAATTTTTATTTACCGACCGGTTTCGCTTAATACAAGCATCATCAGGGTATAAATTAAAACTCAGTTTTAATTTATACCCTGATGAAAACTCAGTTTTAATTTATACCCTGATGATGCTTGTATTAAGCGAAACCGGTCGGTAAATAAAAATTAAATCAATAAATCGTGGTTACAAACAAAGTGATTGTTTTCCTTTAATTAATATGTCAAACCACAAAGTGACTGCTTTCTACCAAAATTAATAAGTTTTATGATATATTACATTGATGGGAATAACCTTCAAATGTTATAAAAAGAGAATTTTTCTTATAATTTTTTTTTATAAGTTTTAGAGATAAAGATAAAGCATATTTTAAAGTCCCCTTGAGGTGATAAATGGCCCTATGGAATTTGATTGTACTTTGCGTCCTTCAGTGAAGTTGTTGCATTGATACAGGGATATCGTCATGAATTGCAGTGTAAAAAAATAAAAGAAAAGTTTGTAATCAACCAGGCTATAAGAATTAGCAAATTTGTAAAGATGCATAAATGTACAAAAGTAATAACTTATTACGCTGCTGTGTTTGGCCGCAGTTGGTCTAGGAATATGTTATATGGCATCTGATAATCTACATTACACCTGATTCCTAAAAAAAAGATTACAAATTACAAACATTATAATGTTATGTATATAAACCATAGTTGAAGAGGGCCTTAATAGGCTGAAACCGTTTACAGTCAGAAATAAATTAAGTGGAAAAAAAGTTTTAAATTGTTTTAATATAATATTATTGTGATAATAGTATGCAATTTAAGAATTCAATTTAAAATACCAGAATATGAACATATGTTGCTGTGTGGCTGCCTGGCTGCAGCTGGTTTAGGATTGTGATGGTCCATTGCAACCTATTGCTGATGGCTTAATGGCCTATGTTCCACTGAATCCTGAAAAAAAGATTAAAAGTGTTGGCATGACTAAGAACGTTGCATTAAGTACACCCCAGAGTAACTAACCATCACCGTTTCGCCGAGAGGCAGAGAGGATGGACCGCCAAACAACTCGGTCTTGAAACACACTCCTTGCTTCACGGTAGTGCCATGTCTTCCTCGGGCATCCCCGACCTCTTCTACCATTCACATCTGCGCCATATATTCTTCTTAAACTCCTTACCTCGTTCATTCGCTCTACATGCTATAATAATTATATATACTATACTATACTATACTATACTTATAATCTTACTCATAATATTACAATAAAAGCACATAAATTTGTTTAAGACCACTTTTATTTTTATCATAATATTACACTTACAGCAGCCTTGCATTCTTTGCGGATCTCCACGTTTCTTACACAATCATACATGGTTTTTACACACATTCGCAGGAATCTCATTTTTACAGCGTTCAGTCTACTTGGATCCTTCCTCTGCCAGTTCCAAGCCTCTGCCAGGTACAAGTAATCTCCTCAGGGCAGGTACCAGCACTTCATTGTGGACTGCCAGCTTCGCTTCTTTGGAGTTGTTTGTTAGCGCCAACGGTGTTCAGTCCTCCATTAATGGAGTTACCTGCATTTACCCATCTTTCGTAAACAAACTTCCCAGATGCACAAACTCATCCACCTACTATATTAAACACTGTTTTTTTACTCTCTCTTTCAAACACCATCACTTTAGACTTACATTCATCATTATTATTATCATTAACTCATTCTTCATACATATTTGTTCATCCTAGACACGAGAGACTGTAGATCTTCCATACAAATCAGCAAGGCATCATCAGCATACGACGGGCAACATACTTTCAGATTACTCAATTAGAGTAGATCGTGACAATACTGTTTAACCAACTCAGCCCAAAGTAGATTGTAATAATATTGTTGAAATGCATGTAATTAATTTCATTAAATATATAATAATAATTTAAATTACCAGTATTTTCCCAGATAATCTCACTATCAGCGTAAATCAAGCACTGCGAATTTGCCTGAATTTCCATTTCTATGTTGGAGGTAGTCGCCCTAAATTATATAGGTTTGAAGTAGAAGTTGGTAGCAGGTGTGACCATAGCCTCCTAAAATATATACAATAAAGATTTATGAAACAGTTTTTAAATTATGTAATTACATAGAATGTATTTCCAACATAATTGTTTATACACAGTCAAAAGTGAGAATAGATGTTTAGGTACTGGTTTGTTTTCTAAATTTCTATTATAATTAATAAATATTGCACTCGAAATTAAAATATTTAATATTTTCACTCACTTTCGTTATTTGTTTTTGGGGTGTTATGCCGTGTTGCGCTACCTCCTTCTTTTGTAGATGTACACATCTACCGGATCTGCCGGATCTGCCCTGATGATGGACACTGCAACGATGTCCGAAACGTTGGCTAAAGAAGGAGGTAGCGCAACACGGCATAACACCCCAAAAACAAATAACGAAAATGCTTTTGGCCGTGAAAATCTTAAAACTTATCATTTTCACTCACGTTTGACGTGGAAGCTCTTGAATATTTTCTTTCAATGTTCTGTTGTGCAAACAGACCGCAAATATTACATTTTTTCTTCACTTGAGCTGCGCATTGTATTTCCGATGTTATTTGAGCACTGTACGAATTTTTCATTGTCTGAGAACTGACGCGTCTCAAGTCTATTGCCTCATTTCAGCATGCATTCATCCATTCATCATTATGAGGGTTCAAATGCAAACGAACAACTGACAACATAAATAAACCAATTCCTCCCAATGGTTCGCGATATAAAATCCTCGTGACAGGTGACAGCTGATCATGTGTGTTGTTTGCAGTGATGCCAACTGAAATATTGATGAAAATAGAGATCGTGTATTGCGAAAAATTTGGTCCCTGGTCTTGATACGGGAATCGGGCTGAAAAAAGATGTCGTGTCATACCCCCATTACGTAAGGATTTTTTTAATATAATTTTAATAATTGTTCTTTGTACAATTTCTATTGGAAGAAGGTTACATTTATACGCGGATCCCCAACTAATAATAGCGTATTGTAGAGTGGATTGAACTAAGGCATAGTAGATTAAATGTAGATTTTTTATCGACAGAAAATTTCTAATTCTTAAAAATATATATATTAATTTTCTGATTTTGTTTACTACTTGACATATTTGTTCCTTCCATTTCAGATTTTTATCGATAATTACGCCGAGATATTTAATTTTATTTGTTATTTTTAATATTGTACAGTTTGATTTGCAATAATGTTGGCTGTGAATTTTAGTGTTATCGTGTATGACAATGTTAAAATTTTTGGGAGCGTCGTTTGGATGGATTGCAAATGGAATTACAAATGTCTTTTCACTATTTAGTGATAGTAAATTAGTGTCGAAAAAATTCTTAAGCGTATTGATGTCTTCCGTGGCCTGTAATTCTACATTTTCTCAAGTATTTTCACTTATTATTAAAACTCTATCGTCGGCGTATGATGTAATTTGACCATGTAGATGTTGAAAAAAAATATCGTTTACATATATGGTAAAAAGGATTGGTCCAAGCACTGTACCTTGGGGGATCCCAAAGCTTGAAATCTCTTGATCACTATTAATACGATTGATTTTTACCACTTGAGGGCGGTTTTTTAAGTAGTTGGTGATCCATTTAATCGCGTTGCCTTTTATGCCAATATCATTTAATTTTTTTTAATAGTATCTCATGGGATATGCTATCGAAAGCCTCTCTGAGGTCAATAAATATGCCCGCACTGTTTTTACCTTTATCTAATGATTCGTAAATGTATGAAGTTACGTTAGCAATTGCATCTTGTGTGCTGAGTGATTTAATAAAACCAAACTGGTTTTTGTGTAGTATTTTATTACTATCTAGGAAATTTACCAATTGTTTTTTTACTATTTTTTCAAAGATCTTTCCTATGTTAGAAATTAGACAAATTGGGCGATAATTCGTTACTTGGTGTGGATCACCAGATTTGTAAATATGTGAGATTATTGTGTTTTTGTAGTTCATTGGAAATATTCCTTTCGTTAAACTCAAGTTTATTAAATGAGTGATGGGTTTTATTAAGTAAGATTTCATAGATTTTAACATGTGTGCCGTAATAGAATCAAAACCGGGAGACGAACCTCCTTCCATATTTTCTATTATTTTTAAGATTTCACATTCTGTTGTTATTTCAAATGTTGAAAGTATATTACGTTTCTGTAAATGTTTATTTTTATGTTTTTCCGGGTTAGAAGGTTTATGAATATTTTTCGCAAGATTTTTTCCAACATTTGCAAAGAAGGAATTAAATATGTCTGCACATTGTTTAGGCTGTAAATTGGCATCTATAATTTTTTTATCATGTTCGATGTACTTAATATTTTGTGTTTTTTTTTTGTATATTCTATGGCCAAATTGACAGTTTTCCACATTTGTTTATGGTTATTTTCTGAAGATAATATTTTATTTTTAAAAAACTCTTCCTTAATTTTTTTAATATAAGATGTTAATTTATTTTTATATTTTTTATAAAAAATATATGCTTTTTCATCATGGGGGTTTTTTAAAGTTGTTTTATAAAGTTTTTCTTTGTTTCTGATAGATATTATATGTCCTTTGGTAATCCAAGGTTTTAAACATCTTAATTTTGATTTTATGTGTATTATTATTTCAGTTGTCGAATTTTTAATGTGTTGTGACAGGATTTTTTCAAAGTTAGTCGAACATATTTCAGTATCATCACTCTTTAAAACATTGTTCCAATCTTCCTTTTTTAGTTTTTCAGAGAGAATAGTCATGTCTATTGTTGATTTTTTGGGTATTAAATTATGTTTTTTATGTTTAATATTATTATTATACAGAAGTAAGCATGAATGATGATCAGTTATGTTAGTTTTCCAAACAATTGATTTTAGTTTGTGAAGATCTTTAATGTTTACGTTTGTCCAAATGTGATCTAAACAAGATGGAGTATGTTCTTTTATTTCTCTAGTATTTTTATTTATGCAAGATATGAAATTTTGTTCAGTCATACAATTGATGTATTCAGTTTTGTTATTATTTTCTATTTTTTCATTAATGTTCACATTAAAATCACCCACCACGAAGCAGAGTTTATTTTTTAATTTTAATAATATGTATTTGAGGTCATTAATAAACGTAATAATACTCGAGCCATGCGTTCTATAGATAGCTATTAACAGATATATGGATTTGCCGAGTTTGAAATGTACTTCGATGCAGTTTACCAAATGTATTGGGTGTTCTATAATGTTAACAATACTAAATTTATTAATTGCAAATATTATTATTCCCGAATTTGTGTTGATATCTACTTTGGTAGAAATATAATTGTACTCAGGTAAGTGATAAGACGGTGACTCAGCGTTCGTAAATGTTTCGGTTAACACTATGAAGTCGGGCTTTTTAATTAAATTATTTATTTTTAGAATTAGTTCATCTAAATTTTTCTGAATGCTACGGATGTTTATGTGCATAATAATTATATCATTGATGTTTTTAGAAATAATTTTGTTACATGAATCAGTACAAATAAATTCATATTCTTGAATTTTAATATTTAATTCTAATTCGCTATTTAAGAAATCATCCATTTAATTAATGCATTTTTGGTTGTATTTTGCAATATTATATTTAAGTTTTTTTATTCAATGTCGTAGTTTATTCTTTCTTTGGCTAATTTAAGCATGTAAGAACGAAACTTACATGTTTCGCTGTTTGTTCGGTGGTCTATTTCATTCACTTTACTGTTGAAGGAGTTTATTTCTTTCTTCTTGTTAGCTGAGTGACAGTTAGCGCATTTGGGCGGCAGTTCCAGGGATTTACACTCGGAGATGGGATGATCTTCTGAAGAGTGCTTGCATGTTTGTTTATTCATTTTATTGTAGCATTTTTGTGCTGTGTGTCCGAATCTTTGACAATGGAAACATTGGGTAAGAACATTACAATCGGTTATATAGATTCTCATGAATCCTAGATGAATTTTTTTTCTATTTATAAGATGTAGTCTCAATTCTGGATTTGTTTGGAGAATAAAGTTTTTGCTGTTAGTTTTTTTGTTCGTAATGATGGCTTTAACTTGTAATATTTTTTTATCTTGGTATTTTTCACAAATCATTTTGATGTCGTTGTTTTGTTCAATTATGTCTTCTAAGAATTCTTTTACGTATAGTCTTTGTCAAGTCGTTTGGAATATTACGCATGGATCCGTTTTCACAAGTACCTCAATATATATTGCAGGCACTTGCTTTAAAATGTTATTTTCCGGGAATTGGGATGGAACCAATACAGTTAAGTTGACCCCGAGGTAACAGTGACCTTGCAACGCATGCCGGGTACCCGTTGTATATAATGTTATATATTGCAGGCGCTTGCATTAAAATGTTATTTCCCGGGAATTGGGATGGAACCATTACAGTTAAATTGACCCCGAGGTTACAGTGGCCTTACAACGCATGCCGGGTACCCATTGTATATAATGTTATATAGTACAGGCGCTTGCATTATAATGTAGTTTTCCGGGATTTGAGATGGAACCATTACAGTTTAATTGACCCCGAGGTTAAAGTGGCTTTGCAACGCATGCCGGGTACCCGCTGTATATAATTTATTTATTTACGGACAAAAAGTCCATTAACAATATAAAACACGTCACTAACTTATATCTCCCTCTTATCCTTTCCCTCCTTATCCCCTTCCCCATCCTTCTTTTATATCCATATCTTCCATATTTTCCAGGGCCTCCTGTGTGGAGATCATGTAAAAAAAAATTCTTCTTCTCCTTCCTTTCCCTTTAAAAACCCTCCACACAGCATCCTCAAAGATGACATAGGCCCCTAGGATTCAGAACGGGCATTTTCTCGCGTAATTTCGTGATGCCTGAGCTCATTTTTGTATTAAAAAACTGTATGTTTTTGTCTAGGTCTTGATGGCGGTTACGTTTGCCCAACCAATGCGTGGCTGGCTGGATCAGAGGAGACTGATTGAGGGAGAATTTTGACCACTCCAGCCTGATTCTCCCAACCCTTCGCCTTGCACCGCAGTGTGAGGAATAGATTCATACGTCCATTACTCCTGGCCACACTGACCCCCAGATTCCTACCCACCCCTCATACCCTTTTCCTTCCCAACCCTCATACCCTTTTCCTTCCCAGAACTCTCATCTCCTTCCTTTCCTAAAAAAAATCCTCCACACAGCATCCCAAAAGATGACATAGGCCCTGACGGAAATTATTTTCCCCACGGCCTCCTGTGTGGAGCTCCTGGGTGTGGGAGATGCTGGGTGGAGGGTTTTTTAAGGCAAAGAAGGAGAGGAGAGTTCTGGGAAGGAAAAGGGTTTAGGGGTGGGTAGGAATCTGGGGTTCAGTGAGTCCTGGTCATCCGCCTCCAGGACCTAGATAAACCTCACCCCATGAACCCGGGCACCCCTACTATATCACCAAACGTAGCGAACCACTTGGGGTGACCTGCGGCAGTGGTGTTGGTTATCCAATAAAAGTTCCCGTGGAACAAAAATGTATTATTCAGAATTTTTTAAAACAAAAATTTAGTTAAATTCGAATAAAAAAAAAAACAGAAAATATATTCTTTCATAGCGTACTCTACTCCCCCCCCCTTCCCCCATTCCGCAAACCCCCCTCCCGAGTTATCCTCCCCCTTCCCAGGTTACCCTCCCCCCTCCCTGGTTTTCCTCCCCCCCTTCATTAATTCATTCCCGGTACATTTAGTTTTCAAACAGCTCGCGTGCCACATATTTAAATATTTTTATGCAAATTTCGTAATGCCAGAGCTCACCAGCCAATAAACAAACATAACAAAAAAAAGAATTATTCAATTTGGTGCAGTCTTTCGGAAGTTATGCGCGTACACGCATTTCCGCGATTCATTTGTATGCAAATTTCATAATGCCAGAGCTCACCAGTAGTTTTATACAAAATTTGTCCTAACAATAAGGAACGCAACAAAAAAAGAATTATTCAATTACGTGCAGTCGTTCTGAAGTTATGAGCGTACTTACATTTCGGCGAATCATTTTTGAACAAATTTCGTAATGCCAGAGCTCACCAGTAATTTTATTCAAACCTTGTCCTGATAATAACAAATACAGCAAAGAAAGAATTATCCAATTTTGTGCATTCGCTCGGAAGCTATGCGCATATATAGATTTCGGCGATTCATTTTAAACAAATTTTATAATTCCAGAGCTCACCGGTAGTTTTATACAAACCTTGCCCTGACAATAACGAAACCAACTCAAAAAGAATTTTCCAATTTGGTCAATTCGTTCGTTAGTTATACTTTATAAATGATTACCGTGGATAATTTATCCGTTTATGTAATTTTCAGGGTTCCTACCTAGTTCATCCCGATATTCTAAAATAATATTTTATTTATATGGCAAGACAACCGTTAAACGTTGTCGTAACCACCTCGAGCAAAGCCTGAAAATCGAACACCTGCGCCGGTTTTAGAACATTTTCAAACTTGCGGTGGTTTTGGATAATGTTCCATGCTTAGTATTGCAAGGTTGAAGAAAATTTAATAAATATTATTAATCACCCTCGTACGAATACGATTAATTTGAAAATCGTTACACGCATTGTTCAACAACAGCATTTTTTTAGCGCTAGGATCTGCTAACGTTCGAAATTGAATTTCAATACGTCTTTGAATTTCTCCAAAGAAAAGCTGCGGTTCTAGATTCTGTCGATAGGCGTCTCCGTGAAAATTTTACCTATTTTTAAACATCTGTTACAAAATATGACTTTTCCGCGGTTTTTTCGCACATGTCAGATTTCAAAATATTACGACGAAAAAACAAAGGCTACCGTCTAACTGTGCCAGTGTCATTTCATTCCTCTTTACAAAATTAATCATTTTATATAGATAATAGTTTTAAAATAGTATTGTAAATTAGTGTAATATAGTTTTTACTTGTATATTTGTTTTCACTGTAAGTATTTGTGTTATATAATTGGTTCTTCGGAGCAGTTAAGGTAAGATTTTTTTTTTGATTTGTGTGCTGTAGATTTATTCGAAAATGGATAAAGAAAAACCACCTGATCCCCCAGATGATGGTTTGCTATCTGAATCCTCGGGTGTTACAAAAAAAATAATCGCGGTTAATATTCCGGAGGCTTCGGACTTCGTAACGATTACCTCAAAAAAAAGAAAAATTGCTAAACCAGCAGATAATAGAAATGCAACAGATTTTGAACAAATACATCGAAAAACACCCTCCACGCAAAACGACTCCCTTCCAAATAATTCTGTTTTACAGGATGTAATTCCGTCCACTTCTTCCTCGATTTCAAGTCTAACTCCAGCAAGCCCTTCAACCACACCCGCCCCACTGGTAAACAATACTCCTTCACAAATGTCACGTCTGTATAATAATCTTGATAGACCACCTTACATTACACACGTGACTAAAATTTCAAAGGATGAAAAACAATCAAATTTATACGATGTGGACTTTGGACATTTTATGTTTAAAAATAAAATCCACCCTGTCTGGAATGGAGTAAAATCGGTTGGGCGTAACCGTCTTTCTGTTGAATTCAAGACAGCGGCTGAGGCCAATAGCTTTGTAAAATCTGATGTTGCCAAAAAAAACTCGTACAACGTTTTCATACCTACATATCAGGTTACAAAGTTAGGTGTCACAAAAGGGATCCCACCTCACTGGTCGATAGAGGACATCCTGGAAAACATTACTGTTCCTCAAGGTTTCGGAAAAGTTTTAAAAGCACGTCGTCTAAATTACAGGTTTAATACGGGAAACTCTGTAGAATGGAGACCCTCCCAATCCGTTGTCCTAACATTTGACAGCAAAGACCTTCCACAAAATGTTACTATGTTTAACGTCTCTCTACCAGTAGAGCTCTATGTGTTCCCAACTGTGCAATGCTACAAGTGCTGCAGATTTGGACACACGAAGAACCTCTGCAGATCAGAACCCCGTTGCTTCAAGTGCAGTTCGTCCCATAGTGGCGATTCCTGTGATAAAACAGAGGAAAATTATGAATGTTTAAACTGCTCCGGTACCCACATGTCCATCAGCAAAACTTGCCCTGAACTGTCAAGGCAGCGCAATATTAAACACACAATGGCCGAGAAGAGCATCTCTTATGCGGAAGCATCAAGAATGTTTAACAAATCCATTCCATCTTATTCTGAAGTAACTTCCAAAAATTCTAAAAAATCCACCCCTTCTCAACCTTCTTCTTCTTCATTTAGAAAAACTGTTGAAAGGGTCGTGAAACCTAGAGTTCTAACAAAAAAAAAAAATGCTAATCACGAATCCCTTCTGTGGTTCCCTAACGGACAAATTCCTTCCAGTTCAAATTTCAATTCTTACCTAAAGTCATCTACTAAAGAACAAAATTATAATATAGACCTTAACTCTACACTAATCACCTCATTTTTACATATTTTACAAACTTTAAATAAAAACAACATTCAAATACCGTCCCACGTTGCTAAACAAATTACTAATATTATCAACTCAACTAGAAATGGCTCCTCTGATGAGGATTCTTCAGTGGAATTGTCATAGTCTTAGAAATAAGACTGAAGAATTTTTAAACACATTACACTCAAACTCAATTGCAGTGGCTGCCATCTCGGAGACGTGGCTGGAACCGGATTCTGATTTCAGAGTCAGGGGATACCACTGTCTTCGAGACGACCGTCAAGATGGAAAGGGCGGCTCCGCTCTTTTCATTAAAAAATCATTACCCTTCTCCCCTGTAGATGTAAAACCAATTGGTTGTCCTTTTCAAGTGACGGCCGCAAAGGTTTTTGACACTACAATAATTTCTTTGTATATATCACCATCTAATAAACCTTCTAAATCAATCCTAAAAGCTATGTTTTCCAAGGTCACTACACCTTCTCTTGTTCTGGGAGATTTCAATGCCCATCACGGATTATGGGGAGCTCACAATTGTGACAGAATGGGCAGAGATATTGTTGATCTACTAGATGAACTAGACTTTTGTATTATCAATGATGGTTCTCCTACTCGTCTTCAGGTGCCTGGTCAGCGACCCAGCATGGTTGATCTTACTATTTGCAATTCCAACATAGCCGCATCCCTGTTATGGAAGGTTTTGGATGACCCTCATGGGAGTGATCATTACCCCATCCTAATTGAATCCTCAAATATTTATCATTCCAACAAAAATGTCAAGTGCAGTAGTCGAAAACCAAGGTTCTTAACTGCCAGAGCCAACTGGAATGACTATTCAAATCATACAAAGTTCTCTGTGCAAAATCTGCCCTCTCCAACTACAGAAAATGTTGCGGAATGTTACGATTTATTTGTGTCTGCAGTCATTACGGCCGCAGAAAAATTTATCCCCATTAAAACGACACGTAACAAAGGGAAACCTCCCCCAGCTCCTTGGTGGGATATTGAATGCTCAGACGCAGTAGATATGAGGAAAAAATATGCGAAAATTTATTCAACAAATATGAATATGGAGAACTTCCTTCAGTATAAACAAATTGAAGCTAAGACCAAACGTCTTCTAAAAAACAAAAAACGTCAAGGCTGGAAAAAATTTTGCACATCATTATCTCCCGAAGTTCCTCTTTCAGTTGTTTGGAATTCAATTCGCAGGTTTAAGGGTTCTCACGTCCCAACGGTGACTCGACCACTCACTTCAGAGTGGGTGAAGGAATTTGCCGATAAACTAGCTCCTCAAACTGCAAGTAATTTTAATGAAACAGAATTCACATACTCATTTAAAACACGGGGTTGGATGGACACCCACTTCAATTTAACGGAACTTAGGGAGGTCTTAAACGATCTCACAGACTCATCCGCTTGTGTAGATGGAATTCCTTATAGCTTTATTAAAAACTGCGACGTTACCACACTAAACTATTTTCTTTCAATTATAAATCTGATCTTTGACTCCGGCATAATTCCATCATCCTGGAAAACTCAAATAATTGTTCCCATTCTGAAACCCCAGAAAGACCCTAACTCTGGACTTTCTTACAGACCTATAGCTCTGTCATCTTCCTTAGTTAAAATAGCTGAACATATGATCAAAAGACGTCTAGACTGGTATGCAGAAAATGAGAAAATTCTTCCCAGCTCTCAGTTTGGCTTTCGAAAAAGAAAAAGTACGATCGAAAGTGTGTCCATCCTGACTTCTGATATCCAGTTAGCCCTGGCCGATAATGAATTCCTTGTCGGTGTTTGCCTTGATGTGTGCGGAGCTTTTGACAATGTTTTATTGGATGTTTTATTTAATAAATTATTAAAAATTGGCATCCCTCGTAAGCTTTCCAGTTTTATAATTAACCTCCTTCTTACCAGGAAAATTCAAATCCAGGTGCTGGATTCTCCTCCACTGGAAAGAACAGTAAACAAGGGTTTGCCTCAGGGCTCCGTCCTTAGTCCTATCCTTTTTAATATTTATACCTTTGACCTGCATCGGAGTATGCATCCATCTTGTAAAATACTCCAGTATGCGGATGATCTTTTTATATATATTTCAGGACGAATTATTTCTATTCTGGAGGATGTGATTAACATTTGCATGAAAAACCTTGACACCTGGTTAAAAAATCACGACTTAGAAATTTCTCCGTCCAAAAGCAATGTTATCGTCTTTTCCAGAAAACGTGTTACTCCGCGTGTAACAGTCCAAATAAATAATTCAATTCTCCCTATGCAGGTACAAATAAGATTCCTTGGGGTAATTTTAGACTCTAAGTTAACATGGAACCCGTATGTTAATTTAATCATTAACAAATGTCAAGCTGGCCTCAACACTTTACGTGCCGTTTCACGGGTCTGGTGGGGAAGTCATCCATTCACCCAAAAACTTTTTTATAACGCATATGTTAGGAGTCATTTGGATTACGCGTCATTCCTCATTGAACCCACTTCTAAAAAGAACCTCGCAAGGTTGGACCGTATTCAATTTCAATGTTTAAGATTGATTATCGGAGCAATGCGTTCTTCCCCAATTAACGCTTTACAAGTGGAGGCTGTGGAGGCTCCTCTTCATTTCAGAAGACAGTTCTTGGCTGACAAGTTTTTATTTAAATGCTTAAGACTCTCTAATCACCCACTGAAAGACAAAATTACTGCACTCACTGCTCAAGTGAAATCACTTCCATATTGGAGGAACAAATCAATCCCTCTTCTTGTTAAAAGCCTCCATACGTACTGTTCGTATAAACCCCTCTTAAATCCATCAGACAGACTTCCTTTATATGCCAACTCCTTTCGTATTCATTTGTGTAAACCAAATATTCTTTTTTCTCTCGGCATAATTAACAATCACGAAGCTCCAACAAAACTTATCGAAATTTTAAATTCGAAATATTCCAACTGGAAAATTATTTACACAGATGGTTCCAAGTCTCCCTTATCAAACCATGTGGGAGCGGCATTCCACTGTCCATCAGATCAAGTCGATAGAAAAATTAAACTTCCAAAAGAGGCTTCCGTTTTCACTGCTGAATGTATAGCCATTTTTGAATCCCTCAAATATATTGACGATGTTAACATTGGAAAATTCTTAATTCTCTCCGATTCCCTGAGTGCACTTCAAAAATTAAACTCTTCCCCTTTCCATTACCCAGAAGACAATTTCTGTGTTGGAATTCGCACTTTAATTCATAAATTAACCGACTCTGGCAAAGAAATCGTCTTGGCTTGGATACCTAGTCACTGCGGTATCACTGGAAATGAAAAGGCCGATTCATTGGCGAAAGATGCCATTATTTCGGGGGATATTTTATATACATTTTTAAATACCGATGACATTTTCATAAAATTAAAGGAAAAAATGATTTCCACATGGCAGAATCATTGGGAAGAATCTAGTCAATAAAAAGGATATAGCTTTTTCACAATTCAGCCAACGATTCCTTCAAAACCGTGGTTTTCAAGACTTTCTTTTAACAAACTCTCGACATCATCCATTTGCCGCATGCGGATAGGGCATTGCTGCCACAATGTTCACCTGACAATTGACATTAAGAAAACACCTGACAATTCATATTAAGAATTCTGCGATGTGTGAATGTCGTCTTGGTGAAGAGGATCTCAATCATATTTTTTTCAGTTGTCCTTTAAATAATTCATACAAAAATTTCTTCCCTCACCTAATCAGTTCGGGTATATTGCCTCCCTACAACATTGCATGCCTGTTATCTTCTGTGAACAAACGCGTGTATAAAGTCTTGGCTAATTTCCTGAATATTAACAGCATCAATTTGTAACTGTAAGTTAAGTTTCATGTATTTATTTATTTATTTTATTTTTTACGCACAATAAATTGTGTCAGCATATCTTTTAATTTCCTTGTTATGTTTAATCAAAATCATCTCTTATTGTAATAATTTTGCGTATTATTATTATTATTATTTGTATAGTATTATTATATAATGTAGATAGGTTCTTGTTATTAAAACTAAATTAGTTAATATTAACCAAAAATTACACTCACAAAATTACACTCACAAAAGCATTCACTTGACACTGGCCAGAACACTCTTTTGGGGTGAAGAGCCATTAAAAAAAAAAAAAAATATTACGACGATGTTTTCGTGAAATGTGATAATTACGACGATCAATTAAAGTTCTAAAAATTTCCGTGGACGTTATTTTACCAAATGTTGGCTTCCGGGCGTGATATTTTCGAAAAAATCGCGTTTGCCAGTCGGCCGGCTGGCAAACCAAAAATGAATTGAAATATGTTACTGACCTACGTCAACAATCTTCGAAAAAACAAATGCTAGTGCGAAAGACTTCGAAGGATATCGGACCGCGAAGGCATCCGAAATCCTGAATGCCAAGGTGCACTTAGGCTTGAGATTTATGGGCTGAATAATTCTCATACGCCCTTGTTCTTCTTGTCGCCCTTGAAGTGTGCGATACTCGAGGAGCCGAAAGGTCGTTTTGGCATCACAGAGTCGTCTTAAAGTGCCTGATGCGAAAGTGTATCCCGAGGCGGTTAAAACGCGAGGGCGCAAAGGTCGTTTTTCGCATCGAGGCGAAAGTGAGCTTTCCCAAAACCAAGCATTAATATATATATAATATATATTACCAAAGCTACAAAGTCTCTGTATGGACATGTTAGAGGAAAAGTTGGTGAGTTTGCTATTTTGAAGCAAATGAAAACTGTAAGTCAGCATATAAAAAAGTGAGATAAGTTTTACATTGCGTCCCTTGGGAATAATAAGATTTCGTATATTGCGCTAACGTCATACGATAATGAACTGTAAAGAAGCTCACTATAGTTCAAATTATCGCATGACGGTACATCGACAGATGGAACCTTGTTATTCCAATGTTTCGACTGTTTCAATATACGAGGGGAGGTATAATAATGGAATTCCACCACGAGTTGTCAGTATAAAACATATAAATACATATTATGAAATAACTTCCGTGAAATGAAAGTGTACTTTCATATCTAAAAGTCATATTGATATTGAAGTTACTCGGTTAGCTGATAATATTGGAAAATGGATTGCCGAACTTGTTATTGGTGTGTAGGTCGTGTTGGACACCACGAAGGTGTGCATTAAAGCATGATTTATCTAAAATGTAGCTTAACGGTCGCTCAGTTTGATTTGGAACAATGGCAGTGGAGTTACAAGCAATATGAAAGCTCAATTAATACTCGGGTACAAAATGTCATCATTAGAACTTACCAATAACTATCACAAGCGGTGGGTAAATTGATTTAACTGCGTGGGTTGAACAGTGTAAGGGATATTATTATGAAGAAATAGAGTTTGGAAACAGAACGATAATATTGAATCGATCGGTATTGAAATCACGTGTCAGAAATAGTGAGGTTATGCATAGACAATAATGTATACATAGACAAGAAATTTTTTGAAGATTTATTTTGATTTCAAGTACCTACTGGCACTTACAAAATAAGTACACTGTTCACCGTTGATGTAACTTTATACATTTTAACTCGAAGGTAGCTACGAACAAACTAAAGTAATGATAAAAATCAAACAATCACACAGTTTGAACCATTTTGATCTGTTTTAACCACGTTTAAAAACCAATACATTATTTCATAAGTATTGCTAAATCTAATACTAAATTAATTACTAAACAGACAAAAATATCTTCAAACCAGCGATGGGCCCAATCGATGTATCAACGCTGATTTACTCGATCATTATTACCATCTGTCTAATCAAACGGAGTCATAGCTACACTCATTCATCCATTATTGAATTATTAGGTCCTGACCATAAATGAACTAATACCTAGATCGATATCTTCCGGCTTTTTGTTCCCAACTGGTTTCAACACATAAATATACCATTTCAACACTATTTTAACTGTCAAAATGAAAATTTTATTACTCTGACGTCACATACCATCGACAAGAATGGTGAAAAGTGAAAAAAAAGGGTACTACCATAAACAATATAAATCATTACCCACTACCCAATTTATCAGCCTAAAAATTATTTTAAAAATAAAATATCCAAGATGTTAAAAGTATTTATTTATTAATCTACATATGTATAAATTCACAAAATAATATACAAACATATTTTAAAGGTGTTGAAAGATATTCATTACAAAGCAGTCTTTTTAGGATAATTTTATAGGATTGCTGATTTCCAAAAAAAAAGATGTTCATTGTGATGTCTTATAAATAATAAATAAGAACAAGACAAGTAAGATAAATGAGGACAACAATTTCATCCTATATTGAGCATACTTTAAATATATGCATTCAGAGAGAGCCGGAAAGAAAATCTTCAATACTCGTAGCGATGCGTTCCGTTGCATTATTTTGTTGGGCGTATCTCAATTGACGCCTGGTCCCCGCCATTTGCAACTGCATTCTCCTCTTTCTGGGTGTTGAGTTGATAGTTGAGGGAGTTGAGACTTCCTCTTACCTAGAAAAACACAATATTTCAAACAAATTACCACATTATTCAAAACAAAAACCTATAATTGCACCGTGTAAAAAGGTAGTCCAGTTAAATGACCAACTTTACCATCATGCTGTTTCCGCAGGGGTAGGCAGAGAGGACAGACCACCAAACAACTCAATCTTGGCACACACTCCTTGCCTCGTTCACATTCATACATGGTTTCATACATGCTATTCTATTATTCTGACTCTTGACATGGCCCGACTCAAGAATCTGATTCACTTGGTCATGCCATGTCTTCCTCGGCTTCTTTTACCATTCACATTTGGAACGTGTACACTATTTTCCTCGTTCATTCGCTCTACATGGCCAAACCATCTGAGCGTCCCTTTCTTAACCTTACTCAGTATGCTTACATCAGCCTTGCATTCTATGCGGATCTCCACGTTTCTCACACGATCATGGATGGTTTTACTACACACATGCCTCAGGGATCTCATTTCTACAACATTCAATCTACTTTTTTCCTTCCTCTGCCAATTCAATGCCTCACTGCCATACATCAGGGCAGGTACCAGCAGTCCATTACAGACGAGGTGATTTTTCACAAAAACGGTGCTATACAAATCATCCAAATATTATTAAAATGTACTTATAAACGTACCCAATCTCTGATTTCATCATCTGCCTCTTCTTTGAAGTCGTTGATTTTGTCCTCGTCAAAGGTAAAGCTTGTGGAAGTCCTCCTTGTATCACTGATATTACATTCTGGTATTGATTATCAATTATTTTATCTAGAAAAACACAATATTGCAGGTCAATTATCACATTATTCTAAACAAAAGATACCAGACGCCGATTACCCAGCGAACGCTTACCCGGGATGCTTTTGAGGATCGAATTGCTGCTGCCGGGCTTCGTGACACTCCTTAAGTGGGTCGGTAACTTATGTCGAATTGAATCAATATCTTCACAGCCTTCGACACCGCAGTGATATCAAGGAATCATTTTCACAAATATTTACGCCGGCGTTGGGAGGTTAGGAATATTCGGTTCGAACAATGTGCTATCTCTATTTGACATATAATACCATAGATATCCTACTTAGATATACTACTCAGTTCTCAACAGTCTTTCTATGGAAATTTGGACCAATAAAATGATATGGTCATTAATCATACGTCACGACACAAAAAAGTTCGGAGTTATACCCCCCTGGTCCTGACATATGAAATTGGCGTTTTGCCGTACTGGCAAATTTGATCTCAAATATCTTCTCTTTGGTTGGGAATTCCAAATTCAAATTTATACAGCTATTTACTCATGTATTTGTGTTTTGAAAATTATAGTTCATTTTTTTTCCTTAATTGTTTTTTTTCTTTGCGTCACTTAGTTTACAAAATAAAAAAACTTTAAATATCGCGTTATTTACGAGTACGAGTTCCACGTGGCACCAGTGCTGCAGAAACGGCTCGAAGGATTAATTATGTGTATGGCGACGATGCAGCAAAAGAAAATACAGTGCGTTTTTGGTTCCAACGTTTTTGTTCTGGAAATTTCAACCTGCAGAACAAGCCCCGTGGACGGCCGGAGACCAAAGTTGATAACGACGAATTGAAGGCTATTGTGGAAGCGGATCCATCGCAAACCACGTCCGAGTTAGCTGCAGGCTGCGGTTTTAGTGATTAAACTGTTTTTATCCACTTGAAGCAAATTGGGAAGGTGAAAAAGCTTGAAAGGTGGGTACCTCACAAATTGAGTGAAGCAAATCAACAAACGCGCGTTGACTGCTGCGTTGCATTACTCAACCGGCACAATAATGAAGGGATTTCAAATCGAATCATTTCCTGTGATGAAAAGTGGATCCTGTACGATAATCGGAAGTGCTCATCGCAATGGCTGAACCCTGCCGAACCAGCCAAACCATGCCTCAAGCGAAAGTTGACTCCAAAAAAGTTACTTGTGAGCGTTTGGTGGACTAGTGCTGGGGTGTCGTTCACTTCAGCTTTCTTAAATCTGGCCAGACGATTACGGTAGATGTCTATTGTCAGCAACTGCAAACCATGATGGAAAAGCTAGCTGCTAAACAACCGAGGCTGGTTAATCACTCTAGGCCACTGCTGCTTTATGACAACGCTAGACCACACACTGCTCAACAGATAGCAATCAAATTAATCACCGTACTCTCCGGACCTTGTCCCAACAGATTACCATTTTTTTCGAAATTTGCATAACTTCTTGCAAGGGAAAAAATTCAACTCCGATGGGGCAGTCCAAAGATTTTATTGATTCCCGTCCGTTTTTTTAGTAAAGGAATCGATGAACTACCTATGAGATGGCAAAAGTGCATAGATAGCAATGGTACATACTTTGATTAAATAAATATATTATATTTAAAAAAAACTCTCCTCCCATACAAAACGCCAATTTCATATGTAAGGATCTAATATTAATTTTCGCAACGGCAACACTGAACATAAACTTAAAAACGCATTACGGTCTGAAGCGGGCTGCAGACCTTCAGTTTTAACTGTACAGTTTATCTGTTCAGTCGAACTGTACAGATAAATCGTTAGGTGTGTAGGATAAAATTTGAACTGTACAGTTTAACTAAGGTCTAATCAAAATACGAATAGATAAATCTGTACAGTTAAAACTGACAGTGTGTAGTCGAAAACTGTACAGTTTCGTCAGTTTTGTCGCAGTTTATTTTAATACACTCATTAAATTAATACCAAATTCTCTTTTAATACAAATAATTAATTTAATTTTAATTTCTCTTTTATTTTTCATTTAATATAACCAGTTTCTTTTAATACGTCATTAGCCCTGTAACGGCTAAAGGGTCGTCTATGGAGGCCATTGTTGATAAAAACTGAAAGATCTCGCAGTTTTACTTGAATGTGTGTAGGCTGTATGGACCTACGATTTATCTGTACAGTTCGACAGTATAGTTAAACTGTACAGTTAAAACTGAAGGTCTGTAGCCCGCTTGATGAGTAAGTGAGTGGTATAATAACGTCACTACGTTAGTCTCATGGGCGTTAATCTTGGCCAGTGTTACCGAAGCTCCCGATTTATCGGGAGATTTCCCGATTTTTCACTTCATCTATCGGAATGAATAAAAATCTTCCGATTTTTCAAAGTTCTCATCGATTGATCGTTTCTCGTCATTTTTTTGTTTATGGCAACAAATATATATTCCCCGGATTCGATTATTGACCAGAATAATGACATAATTCTGCAATCTAAGCATATCTCTATTACAGACCCATACAAACCGATCATTTATGAATTATGAGCTGGAAATTATAATTTATTACGTAACGGAGGGGTGTCAAACTGGATTTTATTAAGGGCCATTTATAAGATTTTGCATGTGTAAGCGGGCCAGACTCAAAATTAAAAACCATGCTCAATTGCTTAAATCTTAATTTAGTTAGATATGTAAGTACCTAATTATTATAAATTTAAAGTTAAAAAGGAGGGTAAAATGGTGGTTACGCCCATACACATACCTACACATACACACACTTACATAGCACGCATACATACTGTCACTGTTTGGAATTGGTATTAATATTGTTGCAAGTTCCTTTTCCTACCCATCCTTTTTGCCAACCCGCCAATATTATTCAGTCTGCAATAAACTCCCTCCGCGTACAGCCATATTGTGCTTCTGCTCTCGGTTAATCCGCTATAAATAACTCCGCTGTGTACTATCAAAAAAAACGAACCTCACGACTATTAATGTTTTGTTCCTGTTGGATGGGAAAGGAGCATACAAGTGCATTGCCAGCCTACAAGTTATTATCCTTCCCCGGTGAGTCCTCTCCTTTCTATGCAACATGTATTTTTATCATTTTTAAGCAGTGATAGTAACACAAAATCAAGGTCCTTCGCCAGTCATTCTTTGACACAAACACAAATCCACTCTCACAACATAAAATACCATCCATTTTTTGGTCCTTCGAGCCGGATATATATATAGTTGAACCACAATATAAATAAAAAAACCAGCAGAGTGAGATTACGTTTTATAACATCGCATATAAATAATTACCCACATTTAACGGTTTGATATACCTACATGAGTAATTTGTTAATTAGCAACCACGCATTGTTGCTACGTCACGTATTGGATTACGCCCGAAACGATCGATATGTGGCGAGTCAACTTAACTACCTGCGCTGTGAGAAGTACTTACTTGAGAAGTACTTACTTAAGAATTCAAATTAAAGCAATTCAAATTCCAATTCTTTTGAACAGCAAGCTGAAACAAATGGTACCTATTCTTATTTTATTTTTTAGTCTGTCACACTCCATATGTTGTTAACATTGTGAAAATTTTAATGGCACATATAAAAAAACTATCAACCGATGATTCTAGAGTTTTCTTTTAACTGTGTTTACGTAGCACGTACAGATTGCTACATTGGTGACACCGACGTTCACATTAGTGACCACGAAGTTTACATTTGTGAATCCGACAGTGAGCACGACGCGTGCAAGTACGTCTACCGCGAGCACGTCGCGCACGAAATAAACTCTTCGGTGATAAATTTCGCGCACCAATCATCATCATGTCTCTTGTGAGCGGAACATCTGAGGACAGCCAGCAACCAAGTAACCAGCAACCCAACATCAGGAATCCACCGCCTGAGGTCAACCGAGTGGCAGTACGCATTCCGCCTTTTTGCCCTACTGACCCAGAATTATGGTTCGCTATGGTGGAGCGCAGCTTCGAGGCAGCAGGAGTGACCGTGGATGCCACAAAATTTGGTTTCATTCTCGGAGCCTTGGAGCCCGCCCACGCCCAAGAAGTCCGGGACATCATTGTGAAGCCCCCTGAGGTCGGTGCATATGCACTATTAAAATATGAACTAACCAGACGCCTCAGCTCCACGCAGGAGCAGAAGATAAGGAGACTTCTGGAACATGAAGAAATCGGAGACCGTAAACCCTCCCAATTCTTGAGACACCTGCGCACCCTCGCCGGCAGCGCTGTGCCCGATGAGGTTTTGAGAACCCTATGGATGGGTCGTCTTCCTAGAAGTATGCAGGTGGTTCTGGCTACGCAGCAAGACACTCCGCTTGACAAGGTGGCCAGCTTGGCCGACGCCATAGCAGACTATGCTGGTAGACCGGCAGTTAACTCAGTGGCTGTTCCATCGTCCGAAGATTCATTGGTTACACAGATGGCGCGGTTTTTTTTTTTTTTTTTTTTTATTCCAGTTAAAAGAAAATTACATTTTCACTCATTTAACTAGAAACAATTATACAAATTAAAATAAAGTAAATATTTCAATACAGCGCTATTCAACATCATTATTTTGTTTATCAAGAATATATATTAATAATTTTTTTTTAAATTTACCCAGCTTCTTTTCGTTTTTAATGTCGTTTGGGAGGCAATTATATAAGTTGCCTCCCTCGTAACCAATGGATTGTTTACCATAGTTAGTGTGGATGGTGTTTAAATGTATGTTATCGTGTTGTCTCGTAAAGTGTTTGTGTACTTGGGACGTTTTAATGAATTCTGTGTTTGTGTGTACGAGTTTATTGTTTATTTTGTATATAAGGAGACATGTATTGTATTCATATAGTTTTCTTAATGTTAGTAGTTTTGTTTCCATATATATATATTTTTTGTGGGTGTTCTGGGCTTGTAGTTAAATAGTTTTTTGATTACCTTGTTTTGTATTATCTGTAATTCATTTATGTATGTTTCACATGCGTTTCCCCAGATTTCAATCAAGTAATTTAAATGTGAGTGTACGACACTATAATATAAACCTTTTTTAAATTTATTTGGCAACAGATATGATATCCGGCTAAATACGCTTATTAAGGGAATGATTTTATCTTTAATACCTTGTATATGTTGTTTAAATGTCAAATGCTGATCAATGCACAGCCCAAGATATTTTTCCTGGATCAGGATTTGAAGTTCGTTGTTTTCAATTTTTAAGGGTACATGAGGAGGAACTATTTTACGGGGTGAGTTTAAGATCATGTATCCTGTTTTTTTAACATTCATTGTTAACATATTTGATTGGAGCCAACTGTTGATTTTTTCTAGATCTGTTTGTGCATTTTCTAGTAAAATATCTAAATCTTTACCCAAGTAAAAAATTGCTGTATCATCTGCATATAAAAAGATTTCACCATTTAAAATTAATTGCGAAATATCATTTATGTAAATTTGGAACAGTAGTGGACCTAGTATGGACCCCTGCGGAACTCCATAGTTTATTGGAACGTATTTGCTATTTTCATTGTTAATGCTAACAAATTGCTTTCTATTGCTAAGATATGATTTGAGTAGATTAAGAGCAGGACCAACTACACCAATTTTCTTGAGTTTCTTGAGAAGTATGTCGTGACTAACTGTATCAAAGGCTTTTTGAAGGTCAACTAATATAGATAAAATATAATTTCCACCATCAATGCCGCTTCTAAGTTTACTGATTAAGTCATTTATTGCTCCTAGTGTGTTCGATTTTTTCCTAAAGCCGTATTGTTTTTTATATAAGAATGATTTTTTTAGCAGAAAATTGTTTAATCTTTCGTAAATTACACGTTCAAAAATTTTTGATAAAATTGGTAAGATTGAGATAGGTCTGTAGTTTGAGGTATTTGTTTTGGACCCACCTTTGTGAATTGGTATCACCTTAGCAATTTCTCAATTTTTGCAGCCTCTCCAACAAGAGCTCGCTACCTTGAGGCGCGAAGTTTCGACACTACGCTCTGGCCAGCAGGGGAGGAGCGCCACCCCGCATCGTTGGAGCAATCGTTCCCGCAGTCGGTCCAGAGGTCGTCAGCCCGAGGGAACATGCTGGTACCACTGGAAGTATGGGACGAAGGCAAGCAAGTGCACCAAACCCTGCAACTTCCAGCAGGAAAACGCGCAGGGCCCAAACTGATGGCGACCAGCACTAGCCCCAACCAAGTCAGTCGCCTTTTTGTTACCGACAGGGTAACCCGTACCCAATTTCTTATAGACACCGGCGCAGATCTCTGCGTTTTCCCACGACGCCTTGTCCAGGGACGCCCCACTAAAGCGACATACGAACTGGCAGCAGCAAATGGCAGCACAATCGCTACTTATGGCAGCCTAATGCTCAACCTGGATCTGGGATTGCGACGCGACTTTACTTGGAGCTTCGTCATTGCAGACGTCTCCAGGCCAATCATCGGGGCAGATTTTCTCGCCAAGTACGAGCTACTGGTGGATGTCCGAAATAAACGGCTGCTGGACCAGGTGACGAATTTGACCATCACGGGAAAACGAAGCGACAACAAGATCGCTTCCATTAAGACGGTCACAGGAACGTCCCCGTATCATAAGCTTCTTCAACAGTTTCCTGACATCACTCGCCCTGACGGCGCCAGGAGGGAAGTTCGTCACGCAACACTGCACCATATTAACACCACGCCAGGACCTCCAACAGTCGAACGCCCACGACGCCTTGCTCCTGACAAGTTAAAACGCGCCAAGAAGGAGTTCGAGGCCATGGTCCGTCTCGGAATCGCTCGACCTTCCGAGAGCTCTTGGGCATCTCCCTTACACATGGTACCCAAGAAGGACGACCAGTGGAGACCATGTGGCGATTATAGAAGATTGAACGCCAGAACTATTCCGGACAGATACCCCGTACGCCACATCCAAGATTTTGCACAGGCACTGAGCGGCACCAAGATCTTCTCAACGATTGATCTGGTGCGGGCATATAATCAAATCCCTGTGGCTCCCGAGGACATTCCGAAAACAGCAATCACTACGCCATTCGGACTCTTCGAATTTCCGGTGATGTCTTTCGGCCTCCGCAACGCAGCCCAGACCTTCCAACGCTTCATGGACGAGGTTACCAGAGGCTTAGATTTCTGTTACGCCTACATAGACGACATCCTTATTGCCTCAACGTCAGAGGAAGAGCACCTAGCCCACCTCAAGATATTATTCCAGCGCCTGCAGGAATATGGTGTTGTCATCAACACCGCCAAATGCCATTTCGGCCTGACTAAAGTCAAATTCCTAGGATACCTGGTGTCCGACGCTGGCACTTCACCCCTCCCAGATCGAGTGGAGGCCATCAACAACTACAGCCAACCAGCTTCCATCAAGGATCTCCGCCGTTTCCTGGGAACAATAAATTTTTACAGAAGATTCATTCCCAACGCCGCGAGGACACAAGCTCCACTCAATGACCTCCTAAAAGGGAACCAAAAAGGCAAACAACTCGTGTCTTGGACTGCCGAAACAGTAGAAGCTTTCAGCAAGTGCAAGGAAGCTCTGGCCCAGGCAACCCTGCTCGTTCACCCGAAGTGCGACGCCCCACTCTCTATCGTCAGCGACGCGTCTGATACTACAGCCGGTGCCGCACTCCACCAATTCGTCGCAGGTCACTGGGAGCCTCTAGCATTCTTTTCGAAGAAGTTTTCGGCAGCTGAAAAGAAATATGGCGCATACGACAGAGAACTACTAGCCATCTATCTCGCTGTGAAATACTTTCGCCACATGGTGGAAGGCAGGTCGTTCACCATATTTACAGACCATAAGCCTATCACGTTCGCCTTCCAACAAAAAGCAGACAAATGCTCACCAAGGCAATTCCGTCATCTGGACTATATCAGCCAGTTCACAACTGACATCCGACACGTCTCCGGAAAAGACAACATCGTCGCGGATGCTCTCTCCAGGGTCGAGACGATAGATACTCCTCTGGACTACGCAGCGCTGGCAGCTGACCGGATGTGCGACCCTGAACTGGAACAACACTTGCAAGGAAGTTCTAGCCTACAACTTAAAAAGATTAATATTCCGGGTACTGACGCGCATCTCTACTGTGACGTCTCAACTACCATAGCCAGACCCTTCGTCACGAAGAAGTTCAGACCTGCGGCATTCAATGCGGTCCATCAGCTGGCTCACCCTGGAATTAAGGCCACGGTTAAGCTCATAACTCAACGTTATGTCTGGCCGGCCATTAAAGCTGAGACTATTAAGCTCGCACGCAATTGCCTTCAATGCCAACGAAGCAAGATTACACGGCACGTGTCAGCACCCCTGGGAGCCTTTCCCAGACCCTCCGCTAGATTCGAGCACGTCCACATCGACATAATCGTCATGCCTTTTTCAGAAGGATGCCGATACTGTCTCACGTGCGTAGACAGATTCACGAGATGGCCAGAGGCATTCCCGATCCCAGACCAAGAGGCTGAAACAGTGGCGCGTGCTTTCTACAAGGGCTGGATAACAAGATTCGGCACTCCACTCCGCATTACTACGGACCAAGGGAGACAATTTGAGTCGAGGTTGTTCAGGCAGTTGAATTTCCTGGCAGGCACGACGCAAATCCATACAACTGCATACCACCCCGCAGCAAATGGCATGGTGGAACGATTTCATCGTCAACTGAAAGCAGCGATCAAGTGCCATCAGAATAACCGTTGGACGGAAACACTTCCCACCGTACTCATGGGAATCAGAGCAGCTTGGAGAGATGACCTCGCTACAACCTCAGCCGAGCTAGTGTACGGCGAGCCGCTCCGCTTACCCGGCGAATTTCTATGTACAGCACGACCTAATGTTAATGACGACACCGGAAGCTTCCTAAAGGAACTACGGAAACATTTCAACGAGCTGAGACCAGTTGAAGGTACCCGCCATGGTTATGGACATCGTTTCGTCTTCCAAAATCTTCCCACAGCTTCTCACGTCTTTCTGAGGGACGACACAGTCAAGAGCCCGCTTCAACAACCCTACAGCGGCCCTCATAAAGTCGTTCGTCGGCACGAACGAACATATACCATACTGGTAAAAGGGAAGGAAATCACCGTGAGCATCGACCGCCTCAAACCAGCATACGTTGCTCAAGATCTTGAGAGTTTCACATCACACTCGCAAACCGCATCAGAGTCACCAGCCGCCACATCACAACCAACCCTTCCGTTGTTCGATGGCAGTAAGGATCGGACACACACAACCACTCGTTCTGGAAGGCGGGTTCGATTTCCCGATCACCTCGATATCTGACTATTCCTCTTTCCACCGCAGCCATGTCTGCGTTGTCTGGGGAGGGAGTCCTGTAGCAACCACGCATTGTTGCTACGTCACGTATTGGATTACGCCCGAAACGATCGATATGTGGCGAGTCAACTTAACTACCTGCGCTGTGAGAAGTACTTACTTGAGAAGTACTTACTTAAGAATTCAAATTAAAGCAATTCAAATTCCAATTCTTTTGAACAGCAAGCTGAAACAAATGGTACCTATTCTTATTTTATTTTTTAGTCTGTCACACTCCATATGTTGTTAACATTGTGAAAATTTTAATGGCACATATAAAAAAACTATCAACCGATGATTCTAGAGTTTTCTTTTAACTGTGTTTACGTAGCACGTACAGATTGCTACACCTATAATTATTTTTATTACGTTGGAAATAACATATTTACCTGCTGTTAGAATATGTAGTTGTATCTTGCTGATAAAATCGCATCTACCTAACTTAGAAATAGTACGATTATTTCTTAATATTTTTATTATTGGATATATCATTACAAATACAATTATACGATCGCAATAAATAACTTCGTTTACCCGTACAGTTCATGGCGTATCTGTTAACCTTTATACCGCGCAATAATCAATTTAACCCTGTGAGCGGATTACAGTGAACTAATTGAATATATTAATTAATATATTAATTAATTAATTCCGCATAAATAATACAGACTCATCATACCGCATACCTTATACCGCATATCGCATACCGCATACCCTTTAACCGCATACCTTTTAATCGCATACCGCATACCCCTTACCTCAAACCGCATACATCATACCGCATACCCTTTAACTTCATACCGCATTCCGCATACCGCATACCCTTTAACCGCATACCGCATACCCCTTACCTCAAACCGCATACATCATACCGCATACCTCATACCGCATACCCTTTAACCTCATACCGCATTCCGCATACTGTATACCCTTTAACCGCATTTTTAGTTGTTTTACGTTTCATATTTTGTAAATATAACCGGAATAAAGAAAATGGCTACGAGCGCATCATCCGGGTCGTCTCGGGATGAAAGACGTCTCAAACGTTTAAATGCTAAACTAGCAGCTAGCTTTGCGAGCTTACAGTCGGTGTATGACAAGATAGGGAAAGCTTCGGAAAGCATTTACGATCGCCAATCTTTTTTATCAGGCGCAACTACAGTTGAAAAAATTCGTTCTGAATTTATAACAATATATTTTTATTATTATTTAATAAGTTTTTACAGAATAAGTCAACCAATTATTCATCCTTATGAACTTAACAACTCTACCCTTACCTCTGTCAAAGAAATTAGTGACTTGGGCATAACTTTCGACTCTAAATTAAACTTCATATCCCATATAAACTCAATCTATAATAAAAGAATCAAAATGCTTGGCTTCGTTCTTAGAAATTCCAGAGGTTTCAAGAATATTTCAACTTTAAAAATTTTGTATACATCCTTAGTACGTAGTCAAGTCGAATATAACTCCTCGATCTGGTCTCCCCATTTTAAAATACATTCAGATTCAATCGAAAAAATTCAACACAAATTCTTAAGATATATTAATTTTAACCTCGGTATTCCCATTGAAAACATAAATTATAATTACTTGATGAAAGAATTAAATTTACTAAGACTGTCAGATCGAAGAATTATATCAGACTTAATATTAATGTTCAAAATTGTAAATGGTAGAATAGACAGTCCTGATCTAACTAAGCTCATTGAATTTCATATTCCCACGAGAACCACTCGTTCTAAAATCCTTTTTAAATGTAACAATAATCGAACTGAGTATACGAAACACTCACTTTTACCTAGGTTGCATGAAGTTACTAATAGATATGCAGATGTGATAGATCTATTTAACTGCACGGAACAGAGGTACAATACGGCTATGCTATCATATTTTTTTAGTCACTATTAATTTTATTTCTATTATAGATTTTTGCATGTAAATGTATCTCCGGTGTCACTTCCCAATGTATCGTCACAATTAACTGTTATACATACACTGTTTTACCATTACTAATATTTTGAATATGAATTTGTGACATGTAATTAATGTTTATGGCATACTTATGCCGTTTGTATTAAATAAATAAATAAATAAATATTAGATGAAAAGGTGGATTGCGAACTGGAATTTAATCCGGAAGCAATCGCTGAATACACTCAATTAAATGCATTTGAAGAACTCTTCGGTGTTATTAAATATACAGAAGCAAATATGCTGTCGAATCCGGTTGCGAAACCTCGCCGTCAAATTAAGCTACCTGCATTGGAAATAGCGTGCTTTAACGGGAATTTGGATAGTTGGTCTCTTTTTTATGAAACATATAATTCGGTTATACATTTGAATGATTCCCTGGATGATACGGAAAAAATGCAGTATCTGATGTCTAAATTAACCGGAAAAGCATTAAGTATTTGCAAAGCTATTACGCCTACAGGTACAAACTATCAAGTTATCTGGGACGCATTGTGTACTAAGTATAATGATCAACGCGTTCCTGCTGAATTATACTTTGACCGATTGCTGAAATTACCTCCAGTTAACTCGGCCACGCCCGCTTCTTTAGAGAATTTTGCAGATGCATACTCCACTAATATCGCCGCGCTCAAGCAATTAAAAATAAAAGACCTCGCAGAATTCATATTGTTGCAACTGGGTCTTAAACGTCTTGACATAGAGACTGTAAAGGCTTTTGAATCTTCTATTAAAAATAATGAAAATCTACCGTCCAGCGCGGAACTAATCGACTTCGTAAGAGTACAGCAACGAATTCTTAATCGCGCATAAATCATGCAACCGACATCGAGCCGTCTTGGCTCAAATAATAATTATACCGCTAAACCGCAAAAAACTAATTCCGCAAAGGCAATGTCCAAAAAATCGATAACTCCATCGAAATTTGTTTTTGCTGTCAAAAGGGATCGCACCCTTTATACCAATGTTCTAAATTCACAAGTCTAGAACCACGCGAGCGATTTAACTGTATTAAGTCATCAAAGATTCGAGTTTGTGAACTGCCTCAGTACTAGGCACACCACGCAAGCTTGTAAATCGAAGAGTACATGCAAAACATGCGCGCTCAACCATCATAGTTTGTTGCATTTCAAACAAACTGATGGGCCGAAGTCACAAACGGACCCAATACCATCTCCCGCGTCACAAACGGATGCCGATAGTGATAACTTAAATTCTTCGAATCCGGTTTCGTTATGTGTAACAAACTCGTGCCCTAGTGCAAATACTACTGCACTCTTAGGAACGGCTGTTTGCACTACCAGAGACGCTAAGGGCCAGGTACAGACGATACGGGCTCTAATAGATAGCGGCTCCCAAAGGGACATAATTACGCGCAAATGCTGTTCACGCTTGAATCTTACGGTGCGGTCATATCCAAGTACTTACGTCACGGGAATAGGTGACGTAAGAAATGTGACAAATGGCGTAACTTGCTTAAAATTACTCTCCCGCTATGACATCACTCAGTCGTATACGATTAAACCATATGTAGTAGAAACCATAACCAGTGAGTTGCCTACTGTTAACATTAACCGCTCCTCTTTGTCGTATCTTGACAATTTGCCCTTAGCAGACACAACATTCTGTACGCCCGGTGAGATTGATATCATCTTGGGATGTGACATGTTTGCTCGCATTCTAAAGGCAAACAAAATATCAGGTTCTCTCGGCCAGCCATTTGCTATCGAAACTACTTTGGGATATCTCATCTTGGGTACTGCACCAACGATGATTGAAAACCCAAGTATAAACACCACGCAATCATTTTGTACGTTCACGCAAAGTGATGAATTTTGCCTTTCGCGTTTTTTCGAATTGGAAGACATTCCAGATGAGAAGTTTTTAACGCCTGAGGAACAAGAGTGTGAGGATATGTTTAAACTCACTACTTCTCGTGACACGGCAGGTCGTTATATCGTCGCGTTGCCGTTTCGAAACAGTCCCTCTGTTCTCGGTGAATCGTTACCCGCCGCCGAACGCAGGTTTCGGTCTCTCGAACGCCGCTTAATATCTCAACCCGCAATAAAGTTAGAATATGACAAAATATTGCGCGAATACCTCCAGAAAGGTTACATTTCCCCAGTTGACAATTCTGATTTACCGCATTACGTAATCCCGCATCATATCGTAGTTCGTGAAGATAAATTGACCACCAAAATTCGCATGGTGCTAGACGCGAGTATGAAATCCGATTCGGGTTACTCGCTTAATGACATCCTACATACCGGAAAGAATTTACAAGGTGATTTGTTTTGCATTATCCTCAATTTCCGATTATTCGCCATAGCTATAACCGCTGACATAAAACAAATGTATTTACAAATTGTGGTGCAAGAAGAATGCCGACGTTATCAGCGCATGCTGTACAGATTTAACGATAGTGACCCTTTGCAATTGTTTGAATTTAATCGCGTCACGTTCGGCATGTCTTGCAGTCCATTCCTTGCAATGCGTACATTGCGTCAACTTGCGTCGCATGAAAAACTTCGTTTCCCACTTGCTGCAAACCTGGTGGAAAAGGGCTCATTCTACATGGACGATTTCGTCACCAGTTGCTCGACGGTCGAGGAGGCTTCCGAGTTATCTACGGAATTGATTCAACTATTCGCCGCGGGAGGATTCGATCTTGTAAAATTCTCTTCTAACTCTCCAAGGTTTTTATCCACGATTCCTACAACTCGTTGTATTAAGGAACATGTGGAATTTAATCCCAATGAAAACCTGAAAATACTAGGGCTTCATTGGATACCCGCTTCTGATCATTTCGTATTTGTCGTACACACCGACGAAAGAACTTGTACTAAACGAAACATTCTCTCGACGATTGCTCGTCTTTGGGATTTGATGGGTTTCGCCGCACCAGTTGCATTATTGGCTAAGCTCATAAGTAAATCTCTATGGGAGTATAACCTGGATTGGGATGATACTCCTCCTGAAACAGTTGTCACACTTTGGCGACAGTTTAAAAAGGAATTGCCATTATTGCAATTTATTAAAATTCTTCGCATTTTTGGTGTCGAATACCAATGTGTATTAACACTTATCGGGTTTTCTGACGTAAGCGAACGCGCATTTGGCATTACGTACTTACATGTTTACTGTCCAAATAATAACAAAACCACAATTAGCTTATTATGCGCCAAATCTAAGGTCGCTCCTGCGAAGACGATTTCACTTGCGCGTCTAGAATTATGTGGAGCGATGGTACTTGCCCGATTAATGTGCAAGGTCAGTAATACGTACGCATCAAATTTGATAGTTCATACCACTTTAGCCTTTTGTGACAGCACGGTTGCGCTAGTATGGATAAATTCACTGCCCGCTAAATGGCAGCCCTTCATTGCTAACCGCGTATCACAAATACAAGATCATCTGGGGACTATTGCTGGACTATGCTGACTGCCTGTCACGTAGTCTTACGCCCGCTCAACTAATATACCATACATTATGGTTTAAGGGCCCCACTTTTGCTCTGCCTAAAGGTCATTGGCCTCTACAACGTTTTGATTCAAAATCTGTATCTGATCCGCCCGAACTGAAAACGAAAATTTTACTAAGACAAAGATTTTGGATACTTTCTTCGCGCAATTTGGTTCGGAAACGTGTGCATCAGTGCAATACTTGCTTCAAAGTCAATCCCAAACCGCGATTCCCAATAATGGGAGATTTACCCGCATGCCGCGTCCGCGAAGCTAAGTCTTTTCTTCACACAGGGGTTGACTACGCGGGCACGCTTCAAATAATCCCTTATAGACGTCGGGGGGTGCGAAGTCAAAAGGCATACATTTGCTTATTTATTTGCTTGGTGACCCGCGCAGTTCATATTGAACTCGCTTCGGATATTTCCACCGAAGTCTTCCTCAACGCTTTCAAGCGTTTCCTTTCTCGTCGAGGTCCTGTGAGTATAATGTACTCCGATAACGGGACGAACTTTGTGGGAGCTAAATCCCATTTACGGTCTTTATTTGAACTTATATCACCCAATTACAAAAAGGAATTCTCAGACAATCTGTTGGAGAATCGAATTGAATGGATGATGAATCCACTGCAAGCTCCTCACTTTGGTGGGATCTGGGAAAGTAAGATTAAATGCCTGAAAGATTATTTAAATAAAATAGTAGGCACCTCTCTACTGACGTATGAAGAGATGCAAACAGTGCTTTCTCAGATTGAAGCAATTCTAAATTCACGCCCGCTATCTGTACTTAGCGTTAACGACGTTTCGGCTCCATTGCCGCTAACCCCCGCACATTTTTTAACACTCACTCCCTTAAAATTGTTAAAAATTGAGATACTACCAGCACCTATGGGTTGCTTGAGCAAGCTCCCAGACATTAATATTTCAAATGGTGCGAAGCTTGACTAGTCGCTGAATGTTCGGTACCTGTTTTAACTACCAAGTACGTACTATGGAGGAAGCCATTTTTTTGTAGATGCTTCCGAGTGTCAAGTGTGTAATGATTCATTCTTTAAATGTATGCAGGTTTTTACATTATAAAAGTGCTAGCATCTCATTATTATAGGCTTCTTCCCAACGCAAGTTTTAACAGTAAACAACTGCCAGTGTTTGGCCCGGTTTGTTGACACCGTATTATAATACATTTATAACATGTCCAAGTGAAATAAACAGTGAAGTTTTTTGCAAGGATAATTATTTTATTTAAAAGGACCCCTATCAATTTTGAACATGGGCCTTACGATCCGGATTGCAATCAGAGGACTGCAATAATATAAAAAAACAAGAACCAGCTGCCAATTAATACAGATGACCAAAATTACAATTACCGGAATCACAAAGATGAACAAAGGAAGACTGGATTCACATCGGAAATGAGATAAGTTTTTAGTGCCTTCCCACCCATACCCATTCCTTAACATCCATTCAGAACTCATTCGTAGTTTTTTAACAAGATTAATCCCATAAATATTGTATTGTAAAAAATAAAATCACTACCCACGTAAAGATTTTATGCAACTCATGATTTTCAATTAATGATTGAACATTAGGTTCTCAATTAATAATTGCCAGGAATATTGTCGTTGTTGTCTTTCAGGCGGGTAGCTTCTCAAATAAATAAATACGCATTGTCGGAACACATTTTATCAGGGATTAAGCTACGAAAAGGTATTTGTACACAAAATGGATAAGATCAAATCTTTAATAGCCAAGAGAGGCGTGATTAAAGGGAAATTGACGCGTTTCGCGGATTCTATAAACTCCTTGTCCGCGATTGAAATTAAACTGAGGTACGACCGAATAAAGCCATTGTTAGATCAATTCGAATCTATACAGGACGAAATTGAAATTTTATCGGATGAGGAACTGGAAAATTCTATTCAGCGCGAGACGTTTGAAAATCAATATTTTTCAGTCCTTGCTACTGCTAAAGGGGCGATTGACTCAATTAACGAGGGTAGAGTTGAAATCAAGCTTCCAACTCTCCAATTGAGAGAATTCGATGGGAATCAAAAAGATTGGGTGAATTTCGTTGAAACCTTTAAAACTTTGGTTCATAATAACAGTTCCTTGAGCAACGTCCAAAAATTCTTTTACTTACAATCTGCGCTGAAAGGGAACGCTTTGAAAATAATTGCTAATCTAGAAGTTTCGGAATTAAACTACCTATCGGCTTGGGAATTGTTGCAAGACAGATTTGCGAATCTCAGGGCTACCGTACATAAACATATCCAAACTCTATTTCAATTAAAGGATATGAAACATGAAGAGCCTGTAGCATTAAGGTATTTAATTGATGAAACTAATGTCAATTTGAAAGCGTTACAAAACATCGGAGTTAAAGTAGATCATTGGGATCCTTTGATTATTTACATAATTTCAAATAAATTGGATATAGCTACCCGGAGAAATTGGGAACAATATACATTGCAAGGTGAATTACCTACATTAAAGGAATTCATAAAATGTTTATCTGCTAGGGCACAAGTATTGGAGCTTATGAATGCTTCAGAGAAAAAATCTTCTAACCTACATAAAATGCAAATAGGCAACAATAATAACAAAAAAGATTCATCGGTATTCTTGGCAATAAAGGCAAACAACTGCATTTATTGTAATGATAAAGGTCATCAAATTTATTTTTGCAAAAAATTTCTAAAATTAAAATTACAGGATAGGATTGATGCTACGAAATCAATCCGGGCGTGTTTTAAATGTTTGAGGTTGGGTCATCAAGCACAGAGTTGCAAGACAAACCTAACCTGCAAAATTTGTGGCAAGTATAGCCACAATACTCTATTACACAAGGAGGTACCTCCGCCAGAGACCTCAAATATGGATGCTAATAACGAGGTTATAGTGTCGAATTTTTCTGCATCGGAAAAGGCAGAAAAAATAATATTATTGTCAACCGCCTACATAGGAATTGTGGGGGCCAACAATAAAATGTTTAAAGCTCGCGCCCTGATTGACTCTGGTGCGCAGAGTAATTTTATGAGAGCTGAATTTGCTAATAAATTAAATTTACCATGTGAATGGATAAACAAACCCGTGTCTGGGATCCATAATAATATCACACACATAAAAAAGAGAATTTCAGTGGAGATGACTTCGCTTAATACGGATTATAAACGCGAAATATCATGTCTGATTTTACAGGAAATTACAACCAATTTACCACAAGTGACAATGGCGAAAAAAGAGTTCAAAATACCACCAGGACTGGAGCTGGCAGACCCGAACTTCAATATAGCTGCACCCATCGACATCCTGTTGGGCGCGGAGAGCTTCTGGGAGATGCTAAACAACGATAGATTGAAACTCGAGTCAGGACCAACGCTTCAACGTACGCAACTGGGATGGATTGTGTCCGGTCCTATCAACGTGTATCCCAAACAAAGGCCTGTATCAAATTTTTGCAGTTTATCTATAAATAAGTTGAGTCATCAAATAGAAAAATTTTGGAAATTGGAAGAGATTAATTCCACTAAAATTCAAACTCAAGAAGAAAAGGCTTGCGAAGCCAGTTTTGTAAGTACTCATACTAGAGAAGATGACGGTAGATATGTTGTAAGTTTACCGCGTCGGGCATGCATTGATCAGTTGGGAAACTCATTGCTCACTGCCGAAAAAAGATTTAAAAACATGGAAAGAAAATTTGTGTCACATCCCGAGTTAAAGACACAATATGTAAAATTCATGCGTGAATATGAAGAACTGGGACACATGGAGATGTGTGACCAGTCAAAAGGGGATCGTGACTCCTATTTTTTACCGCATCATGCTGTAGTGAAAGAATCCAGCACTACTACTAAAGTGAGGGTCGTTTTTGACGGCTCCGCCAAAACCTCAAATGGAATCTCCCTCAATGAAGCCTTGATGACAGGACCTGTTATACAAAAGGATCTATATAACCAACTATTGCATTTCAGGAAACATCAAATAGTCATGACTGCCGACATCGAGAAGATGTACCGCCAGATTAACATGTGTGAAGATGACCTGGACCTACAGAAGATAGTATGGCGCGAGTCGCCACAGGATGTGCTCAAGCATTATCGTCTGAAGACTGTGACTTATGGACTGGCACCTTCCTCCTTCTTAGCCACAAGATGCTTAAAGCAAATTGGTATGGATAATAATTTAATTTTTCCTAGAGCTAGTCAGGTCATAGAAAATGACTTCTATATGGATGACTTGTTAACGGGAGCAGATGAGCTGGAATCCTGTAAAAAATTAAAAGAAGAATTAATCAGCATCTTGTCATCTGCGGGGATGACATTGAGGAAGTGGAGGTCCAATGCGTTGGAATTGTCAGCCGAGTCGGGCCAAGCTAAGTGTGCCGATTCAGGCGATTCCGACAAAATTATTACTGACAATCCAAAGACTGAGAAAATATTAGGATTAACATGGAACAATGAATCTGATTACTTTTCTTATGTAATAATGAAGCAATCAGGTCCAACCGAGAGCAAACGAGAGATATTGTCTTGCATCGCATCAACCTTCGATCCATTGGGACTCCTAGGGCCGATAATAGTCATAGCCAAATTGATAATGCAAAGGCTGTGGCAGTCCAAAGCAGCATGGGATGATCAGTTACCTAATGAAATATTAGCACCCTGGAGGACCTACCTGCAAGATTTAATTCAGCTAAATGTGTTGAAAATACCAAGAAAAATTATTTGCAAGCAAGCAAAAGAGCTACAGCTACACGGTTTTTGCGATTCGTCTGAGAAGGCTTTCGGAGCCTGTATCTATATGGTGTCAATGGACCACAGCGGTAAGTGGCATTCACACTTAATAACATCCAAATCAAGGGTAGCACCATTGAAGTCTATTTCACTGCCTAAGTTGGAGCTATGTAGTGCTGTACTACTGGCAAAATTAATGAAAACTATAAAACAAGCATTAAATATAATGAAGATCAACACATATTATTGGTGTGACTCTACGATAGCGCTGTGTTGGCTGAAAGGTCAACCTACTCGTTGGAGCACTTTCGTGGCTAATCGAGTAGCCGAAATACAAGAACTGAGTGATCCAGATCAATGGAGACACGTATCATCATCCGACAATGCAGCGGATATACTTTCAAGAGGAGCTACGGCGGATAAACTGATAAATTCTACAATATGGTGGAATGGACCAAATTGGTTGACCGACGGAGTCAACGATTGGCCTATATCGAACATTTCCTGTTCAAACCCTCCGGAGCTCAAGAGTAAAAATATTCTTTTATCTACTGATATTCAAGAATGGGAAATATTTGGAAAATTTTCCTCATTTATCAAATTGAAAAGGGTTACAGCATATGTACTGCGGTTTGTGAATAACTGCAGAAATATTAAAAGTAAAATTTCAGGTAATTTAAGTGTAGCTGAACTAGAAGCAAGTTTGAATTGTCTACTGAAATCAGCTCAGGCACATGCCTTTCAAAAAGAGTTGAAGACATTAAA
Organism: Limnephilus rhombicus; assembly: GCA_929108145.2. NCBI lineage: Eukaryota > Metazoa > Arthropoda > Insecta > Trichoptera > Limnephilidae > Limnephilus > Limnephilus rhombicus. The sequence continues at coordinate 48,339,779 of OV815289.1, read as the reverse complement.
AAACCAGGGAAATGTCAACAAAATTAGTAACTTAAAATCTCTTCATCCCTTTTTATGTGATGATCTTATATATGTGGGCGGTAGATTAAATTTAGCTACACACCTATCGTACCAACAAAGACATCCAATTATATTGCCAGCTAAACATAAGCTAACCGAATTGATTATACGTCACTATCATTATGTAAACTTACACGCAGGACCTCAAGCGCTATTAGCTGAAATAAGATTAAGGTTTTGGCCTATTTTTGGGAAAAATACTGTTAAAAAGATATTACATAAGTGTATTGTGTGTTTTAGGTGTAATCCTCGTATTGGTAACCAGATCATGGGAAGCTTACCGAGCGAAAGAATCACACCGAGCCGACCGTTTGCTATCACGGGAGTCGATTTTGCTGGACCGATTCCAACCAAAAGTGGGCCACCGAGGAGAGCTCCACTCGTGAAATTGTATTTATGTATTTTTGTTTGTTTTTCCACAAAGGCGGTTCACTTGGAATTAGTTTCGGATTTATCTAGCAATGCTTTTTTGAACAGTTTAAAGAGATTTATATCCCGTAGGGGAGAACCTGATAAGATCTTTTCCGATAACGCTAGCAACTTTCGGGGGGCCAGTAATAGGCTCAAGGAGCTGTATACCAGTTTGAGAGAGAACAACGACAAGATTCAAAATTATTTAGCCAACAGAGGTATTGAGTGGAGGTTCATAACCCCTCGAGCCCCTAGTCAGGGAGGGCTGTGGGAAGCTGCGGTCAAGTCAGCAAAGTTTCATTTGTATAGAGTCACTAGTAATTCTGCTTTAACCTTTGAACTTTTGTATACCTTAATTTGTCAGATTGAGGCCTGTCTAAATTCCCGTCCATTGACTTCCTTGTCTGATGACATCCACGATTACCAACCCCTCACCCCAAACCATTTCCTCATAGGCACTAAATCCTCTATCATTCCGGAGAGAGATGTCCGAGCCATACCAGACAACAGGCTGACCCAATATCAGAGAATCCATGCGCTAATGTTATCCTTTTGGTATAGATGGAAGTGAGAGTACTTGATGGAGCTACAAAAAAGGACTAAATGGCAAACCAGTAATCAACGGGCACTGCAAAAGGATGATCTGGTTATTCTGAAGGAAGATAATTTACCTCCACCATTATGGAAAATGGCGCGAGTTATATGTACACATCCCGGCGCGGATGGTGTAGTGCGAGTGGTTACTCTGAAAACCCCTCAAGGAATCTTTGTCAGGCCTATCACAAAGATATGTCTAATGCCTCGGGATCCGGAAGCTGAACCTGTGACGGACGCCCCGGACCCTTCCGTCAGTCCGGACACCCCGGACGACCATGATGAAACTTTTTAGGGTGAAAATATTTAAAAAAAGACCCTTTAAAGATACCAATCCCAGGAACAACATGACAACCTATAAATTGATGATTGATTGCACCCCGCGCTGTGGTGCTTATATCGTGGACTGCACCTGGAGAAGATCCTAACCAATGGACTTGAAAAAAAAAAAAAAAGACAATTGTGTTGTGTTGGGTTGGGTTTTATTATAATATTATTTTGTGTTGGGTTGTGTTCTATTATAATAGTATTTTGTGTTAAGTTATTATTTAAATATGTAAAAAATTTTTGGTTAATTTAAGTTTATGTAATTAGTTTAGGTTAATCACCTTAAAATTCAACTTGTGAATGTACATTTTTAAATAATAGTATAATAAGCAGTGCAGGATTATTTAGTTTTGGCTGCTAATTTATAATAGGTAAAATTATTTGTTAGTATTTGTACGGTATTTAGAGTTAGGATTTGTGTTTTTTCTACTTTTGCCTTGATTGTCTTCCCCTGTTTTTGTTATGTTTTCTTGAAGGGTTCATAAATCGGTATAGGCGATTTAGAAACCCCGAGGCGGAAGCTATGTTAAAAATTGAGATACTACCAGCACCTATGGGTTGCTTGAGCAAGCTCCCAGACATTAATATTTCAAATGGTGCGAAGCTTGACTAGTCGCTGAATGTTCGGTACCTGTTTTAACTACCAAGTACGTACTATGGAGGAAGCCATTTTTTTGTAGATGCTTCCGAGTGTCAAGTGTGTAATGATTCATTCTTTAAATGTATGCAGGTTTTTACATTATAGATGCTAATCTCATTATTATAGGCTTCTTCCCAACGCAAGTTTTAACAGTAAACAACTGCCAGTGTTTGGCCCGGTGTGTTGACACCGTATTATAATACATTTATAACATGTCCAAGTGAAATAAACAGTGAAGTTTTTTGCAAGGATAATTATTTTATTTAAAAGGACCCCTATCAATTTTGAACAAAAATCTTTACCCGCTGCTGATTTGTCAGACGAGCCAGTCAACTTGGTACAAAGCAAACATCTCATGGATCGTCTTGTTCAGACGTTCTGGAACCGATGGCGAATTGAGTATTTGAATACTTTGCAAACTCGCCAGAAATGGAATACAAATGCGAATCCGGTAACGACAGGCACGGTAGTAATGATTAAGAGTGACAACATCGCGCCACTTCAATGGCCTATTGGGGTAATAGTCAATGTTTACCCCGGGGCAGATGGGGTGATCCGCGTTGCGGAAGTTAAAACTAACTCCGGAATATACCGCAGGGCAGTCGTTAAACTCTGTCCCTTACCGTCACAATAGATTTAACGAAATCTTTTAAGAATGGTAGAAGAAGTCGGGGACGCCCGAGGAAGACATGGCACGATCAAGTTAATCAGATACTTGAGTCGGGCCATGTCAAAAGTCAGAATAATAGAAGACAATGTATGAATGTGAGTGAGGCAAAGAGTGTGTGCCTAGACCGAGTTGTTTGGCGGTCCGTCCTCTCTGCCTACCCCTGCGGGGAAACGGCGTGATGGTTAGTTAGTTGAAGTTAGTTCATAATACTTTTATCAATTGGGTTAGTTTCATTGTTAAATAGGTACCAAACCCTAGTTCTAGTTTATCTACCGCAGGTTCAGTATTATTTATTGAATCCTTTCAAATCATATTTTTACGTTTCAATGTTTTTTATTTTTTTTACTTCCTTGCTATATCGGTCAATTTGACCATTTGGTAAAAGCATTTATATAACTTACATAAATATTTTCATAACTTTACATAATTAATTGCATTCTACCGCGTGTTACAATTTTGTTTGCGCATTGAAACGTATTGGCACTCTTTTGGTTTATGGAAGTGGATTCTTTCATCCCCTTCCAGGCGGGGGGCATGGTTACGCCCATACACATACCTACACATACACACACTTACATAGCACGCATACATACTGTCACTGTTTGGAATTGGTATTAATATTGTTGCAAGTTCCTTTTCCTACCCATCCTTTTTGCCAACCCGCCAATATTATTCAGTCTGCAATAAATTCCCTCCGCGTATAGGCATATTGTGCTTCCGCTCTCGGTTAATCCGCTATAAATAACTCCGCTGTGTACTATCAAAATAAACGAACCTCACGACTATTAATGTTTTGTTCCTGTTGGATGGGAAAGGAGCATACAAGTGCATTGCCAGCCTACAAGTTATTATCCTTCCCCGTTGAGTCCTCTCCTTTCTATGCAACATGTATTTTTATCATTTTTAAGCAGTGATAGTAACACAAAATCAAGGTCCTTCGCCAGTCATTCTTTGACACAAACACAAATCCACTCTCACAACATAAAATACCATCCAAATGGTAAATTATCTTGAGCCGGACCCCTGACTTCTCTTATTTTTGATAAGCTCATTGAAGTCGGGTGTCATATTCGTGGAAGTTATTTTAAGAATCGATTGGAGATGTTCATCCGTAAACCTTGACCGATGTTTGTTGAAAACATCCGCTCGCTTAAATAGTTACTACCGGACACACACATGATAAGTGCTGTACGCTTACTTATATTTGGATATATATTAACAACATATTTAAAGCATTTTTTTTGAGGTTAACATTTTGGCAAGGATATAACTTCAAACTTTCTATAAAGAAGGTTTTTTTCCACTGTGAGACGGCTAGTGGACTTTTAAATGTTCCTTTTGAGAAGATGAATATTTGCAGTCGGAACATAAAAAAGGTTTTTATCCAAAGTGAGTCAGCATGTGGATTTTAAATTGTCACTTTCGAGAACATGAATAGTTGAATTCAGAACTTGTAAAAGGTTTTCTCAACTGTGAGACGGCTTGTGGATTTTTAAATATTCCTTTTTGAGAACGTGAATAGTTGCAGTCGGAACATGAAAATGGTTTTTCTCCACTATGAGTTCACTTGTGAGTTTTTAAATTCTCCTTTTTAGGACATAAATAATTGCAATCGGAACATACAAAAGGTTTTTCTCCACTGCGAGACGGCTTGTTGATTTAAAATTGTCGCTTTCGAGGATATGAATAGTTGCAGTCGGAACATGTTAAAGTTTTTCTCCACTGTGAGACGGCGTGTGAACTTTTAAATGTTCCTTTTGAGAACATGAATCGTTACAATCGGAATATAAAAAAAGGTTTTTCTTTACAGGGAATCAGCCTGTGGATGTTAAATTGTGACTTTCAAGAATATTAATAGTTGCAATCAGAACATGAAAAGGATTTTTCTCCACTTGCGGACTTTAAAATGTTCCTTTTAAGAAAAAGAATAGTTGCAATCAAAACATGAAAATGTTTAATGGTTAAATTTGAATCTAATATAACTCCTGTCTAATTTAATATAACTCTTATATAACTACATATAACAGTAATAATTTCCATAATTTCATTAACAGTTTTAATATGGTCCATGCACTTTATTTTGTTTTTGATGATTTGACTGAGATATTAGTAGGTATTTCAATAAAGGACTACTAAACAGTGTATCGTTATCGAGTATCTGTCGCCAAGTGAGAGATTTTGAAAAAGCCCATGAGGTGGTTTATTGGTTTCTTAATAAAATTAAAATTATTACTTATTGATTAAAAGATTGTTACTTTTATGAATGTCGTTCACTTTTAAAAGTAAGTAGGTATTAAATGAATTTGGCGTCTCGTTAAGTGACGGGTGACAGTCCAAGGTCGAAGTTTCACAAAAATTCGTGCTGAGTTGCCAGACGTGAAATAAGTCACCGCTGAACGTTAGGGAAAATTGCGTTATTCCACAGGCAACATCTACAGTAATCGGATTGACGGCGCTGCTTATGGGTATTTCGTTTGTTGTTAAGGTTCTGCTTCGCAATAATAAAAGGGATTCGAATTATTGACAAGGGAGAAATTTTACTAAAATAATTCTAGTCATCTCCCGATTTCTTCAAATTTCTCCCGTTTTCTCCTGATTTTTAGGCGAAAATTCTCCTGATTTTGAAGTTTTGGTTTCGGTAACATTGGTCACAACGGCTAAAAGCTTTTCAGCAGAGTCTATAATGTTGAATAGTCATAGTAATAATAATAATCATAATAATTGGCTAATTTATATAGTGCCGTTTTCGTGGAAAATTACCTCAAGGGCGCTGTACAAATAATATATAAAAGAATTAACATTACTGGCTTAAAACTAAGATTTACAATTACAACTAGTGACTTACATCTAAGACTTATAGCTACTTATATTACTTGCTTACAACTAAGATTTACAATTATAACTAGTGACTTACATCTAAGACTTATAGCTAGTGACTTATGACTAAGACATATAGATTCTAACCTAAAACTGGTGACTTATTAACACACATATTTACAATTAAGATTAGCGCCAGAAGAAGTAGGAAGTTTTTTAAAATAATATTACAATTCGAGAATACGGGTGCAAAAAGTATAATGAAGGTTAACTGGAAGGCATAGATATTTTAAATAAATTAATTAATTTAATGGTCGATCTTTACTGCATTAAGGTGATTCATCGCTCACCAGTAAACAGATTGAGGTATCACAATTAACAGATTACATTAAACAGATTGAGTTAACTATAAACAAAGAGAAAAGAGGAAAAAAAACTATTGAAAATTGCAAAGTATAAATAGAATGATGAATTTATGGAAAGGAGTATCGGAAGAAGTGAGTTTTCAGTTTGGATCTAAATTCCGCTGAGTTGGTTATGCATCTCAATTCCATAGGAAGTTTATTCCAAGCTTCGGGGCCGGATACTGCGAATGCACGATCACCAAACTTAGTGTTCGAATTTCGCTTAGGTTCTTTCAACCTTCCAATTGCAGAAGATGTTGCTGATCTAAGAGTTGACTGCCTTAGACCAATATTTTCCGGAATGCATAGTTCAGAGATATAGGGAGAAGCCATTGCATTGATAGATTTAAACACCATCCAGCATAACTTGTATTGGATCCTTTCAGGACACTTTAGCCAGTGAAGATTTCGGAGGTGTTCCGAAATGTGCGAAAATTTGGGTACTCCAGTGATAAGTCGTGCTGCGGCGTTGAAAACTGATTGTAGTTTGTCAGTTTGACATTTAGGAAGACTTGCATAGATGCCATTGCAGTAATCAAGATGTGATACTATATACGAGTTCACAAGAAGCTTAGTTGCTTCTGTAGAAAGGTTCCTACGAACTGACTTAAGTTGTCTAAGGTAGAAGAACCCCGTGCTAACGGTCCTATTCACCTGGCTTTTCAATGAAAGGTCTGAATCCAGATAAACTCCCAGAAGTTTGACGGTTGTTTTCGCAATTACGTCATTGCCGGAAATAGCAATTGGTGAGTTATCTATTAAATGTTGGCGTCTATTTGTGGCTGCCCACAGAAACTCGGTCTTTGAAGGGTTTAGCTTCAGTTTGTTTGAGGACATCCAGAGACTGATTGCTTCTAGACACTCAGCTATGCGAATTTTAACTTGAATATCATATACTCACACCAAGTTGCCAACCCTTTTCGTTTATGTTGTGCGGGGAATCACTGACCATATTGTACGTCATTTTTATTTTATTTTCGTAGTCAGTATTCGTTAGTGTTTTAAACACGAAATACGCACAAACAAAAAATTGACGTGGTCAGTGTTGTTAAAGTGAGTTAATAGGTTTAATAATGTCCTCAAAAGCGGAGATTTACATCATCAGCTATTATTGGCCTTTATCATGCTGACTTGTCAGCGCAGCTTTGCCAAAAAAATGCCAACGAAATTCGGAAAACAGCAAGAGAAAAAAATAAAAAATAAAGAAAAAATTATGGAACATATAAATGATGTTATACGAGAGAGTTCAAGGTGACGGACACGAAGAAGAAAATAACCACACTTTTAAGTTATACACAGGTAAGTTTACTGCTAAAATATAATTATATATCGTATATTATATAGTCTTGGTAACAAATACTTACTGGATGTATTTGACAATAATTTGAACTTAGCAAACTTCAAACGCCATATGTGCCAACTATTTATTTCTACCTATCCCATAAACTAATGAGAACAACAATTTTAAACATTACCTACTTTATGTCAACTACTATTATTTTATGGACTATATTTTGTTTCTTATATTTTGTGTTACCTGTATTTTGCTAACGCTTATATTTTATGTAACCTAAATTAATTTTTTTTTTTTAACCCTTATATTTTTTCTAACCTATATTTTGTTTTTAACAAATATTATGTTACTTGTTTTGTGTATTGTATTTTGTAAACCCATTCTTTACACTGTTATTAAAAAAAATGTACTGCATTCTATGTAAAAGCCCTATGGGCGTTTAAATAAAATAAATAAATAAATAAAATAAATAAATAATATAATATTTCTGGAACGTTTTTCTTCTAATGTTTTTACATATGTCACTAGTAAGGAGTCATATAGAATACAATTCCACGGTCTGGTCCCCAAATTATGAGGTTCATTCACATGCGATTGAAAGAACTTAAAATAAATTTTTAAGATATGTAAATTTTAAAATGGGCATTCCTAGTGAATGCCTAAATTACGATAACCTACTTTGTTCATTAAATTTAATCAAATGATCGTAGAATAATTTCCAATTTACCCTGTTTGTATAAAATCATTAATTCAATGTTTGACACCCCTGATTTATTACATGTAATCTCTTTTCATAGTCCAGGCAGGTCAGTCACAAGACAGTACCTACCATATTATTGTAGCAATTCTAAGTCAACATGCCAATATTACACTCCTATGCGACGGATTCAACAGCTTGGAAACATATACTCCAATGTTGTTGATATATTTAATACATCAATTTTAATATATAAGCATACCTTATTGAAGTTTTTTTCATCAAGTAGGGGAATGTGTTGATGAAACAGTTTAAATTGATTAGCACATTGGTGGTGTTTTGTCGGCTGAAGGAGAGAAGCTATTTTGGTATTTTTTTTTATTTTGTGCCCGCATACTGTGTGGATCAAATTCAATAGTATTTTTGGTTTATATTTGTTTCGTGAAAGTGTTGTAAACAGTTATTTCCTGCACTATTTACTAGTATAATTTCGTAAATATTGCTAAGTGTATATATGCATATAAAAGCCTAAATTGGCGTAAATAAATATTCCACATAGATAGGTTTCGTGGTACGTGTATAGTTACACTCAAAACATGAAAAAGGTTTTTTTTCATGAAACATGAATAATCGCAGTTGGAACATGAAAAAAGTTTTTGTCCAGTATTGGTAAACATGTGAATTTTTAGATACCGTTTTGTAGCTCATGAAGAGTCGCAGTCTGGACATGAAAAAGGTTTTTTATCACTGTGAGTCGGCAAGGGCCGTTTTAATTTTTTTTCGATAAGAAGAATAGTTGCAGTCATGACATAAAAAAGGTTTATCTCCACCGTGGGTAAACTTGTGATTTTTAGATTTCTCCGCGTAGTACGTGAATGGTTGCAGTCGGAACATGAAAAAGGTTTTTCTCCATTATGAGTCAGCAAGTGATTTCTTAGATATCCCTTTTGAGGACACGAATAGTTGCAGTCAGGACATGAAAAAGGTTTTTTCCGCTGTGAGTCAGGATGTGACTCTTTAAATTACCATTTAGCGAAAATGAATGGAAAAAGGCGGAACATGTAAAGGGTGTTTTTCCGCCACGGGTCAGCTTGTGAGTTTTTTAAATCTTCCTTTGAGAACTTGCATAAGTGCATTCGGAACATGAAAAAGGTTTTACTCCACTATGAGTCAGCTTATGAATCATAGAGGAGTAAAGTATTGCTCCACAGGGAAACCTTAGGAAAATTGCTTTCTCAGGGCATCCTCAGGGGAGCTTATGTAAAAAAGTTTGTGTCGTAAAACCATGTAGGTATATTACAGGTAAGAAAGACACTGTTAAATTGTGGAGATCCCGAAGGAAAACAAGGCCCATACAAATAATAATAATTTCCAATTTTTTTTATAAATTACAATTTGAATAAATAAAATAAACAATATGCGCATGTATTGCGAGTTAGAAATCTCATGTTTTTTTTTATAACCGCAAACAAGATTAAAACAAAAAAAGGTATGTAAGCGGCATTCCAGTTCTATGCGCAACTGAGTTTAGAAATTTGATAAAAATAGTCACTTGGGTGTTGCGTAACGTTAAGTTTGGAGGGGGGGTACAGAAAAACGTAACGGCGCGTTACATGGGGGGGGGCAGGGAGGTTGGTTTGGTTAAACGTGGTTTATCGCGAAGGAGTAAATGAAAAAGGTTTTTCTCTAGAATGGTTGCGTAAGTTCACTTTTAAATATGATTAGTTTGAGCAGGAGTAGTGACAATGGGAACATGAAAAAGGTTTTTCTCTAGAATGGGTGCGTAAAAGCCTTGTTAAAGCTGATTTGTCTGAGCAGGAGTAGTCACAATGGGGACACATGAAAAAGCTTTTTCTCCAGAATAGGTGCGTAAGTGCGCCGTTAAATGTGATTTGTTTGAGCAGGAGTAGTTACAATGGGAACACGAAAACGGTTTTTCTCCAGAATGGGTGAATAAGTGTTTCGTTAAACTTATTTGTCTGAGCAGTAATAGTTACAATGCGGACATGAAAAAGGTTTTTCTCCAGAATGGGTGCGTAAGTGCTTTGTTCTTACGTTAAATCTGACTTACGTGAGCAGGAGTAGTTACAAAGGGAACATGAAAAAGCTTTTTCTCCAGAATGGGTGCGTAAGTGTACCGTTAAATATGATTTGTTTGAGCAGGAGTAGCTACAATGGGGACATGAAAAGGGTTTTTCTCCAGTATGGGTGCGTAAGTGCACCGTTAAATGTGATTTGTTTGAGCAGGAGTAGTTACAATGGGAACATGAAAAAGGGTTTCCCCCAGTATGGGTGAAGAAGTGCTTCGTTAAACTTGATTTTTCTGAGCAAGAGTAGTTACAATGGGAACAAGAAAAAGGTTTTTCACCAGAATGGGTGGGTAAGTGCCTAGTTAAAGCTGATTTTTCTGAACAGGAGTAGTTACAACGGGGACATGAAAAAGGTTTTTCTCCAGAATGGGTGCTTAAGTGCCTTGTTAAAGCTGATTTGACTGAGCAGTAGTAGTTACAATGGGGACATGCAAAAGGTTTATCTGCAGAATGGGTGCGTAAATGCCTCGTTAAATGTGATTTGTTTGAGCAGGAGTAGTTACAATGAAGACATGAAAATGGTTTTTCTCCAGAATGGGTGCGTAAGTGCCTTGTTAAAGCTGATTTGACTGAGCAGGAGTAGTTACAATGGGGACATGAAAAAGGTTTTTCTCCAGAATGGGTGCGTAAGTGCACCGTTAAACGTGAATTATTTGAGCAGTAGTAGTTACATTGGGAACATGAAAAAAGTTTTTCTCTAGCATGGATGCGTAAATGCCTTCTTAAACGTGATTTGTTTGAGAATGAGTAGTTACAATGTAGGCATGAATGAGATTCTTCTCCAGGGTGCATCAATTCCGTTAAAATGTCTGAAAAAGATTGAGGATAAAGTTCAATAAGTATATATTTATAATGAAACGGGAAAATTATTAAAACAAATTAAAACAAACAATAATCGATGTTACTTGCAGCAGTCCCTGCAATACGTTCAGAGTGCTCTGAGCATTCCTTTTTTACATCTGTCAGGTCTATGTCTATTTCCGTGTAAGGGATACTTTCTCCGTCTTCTTCTCGGGGTCCTGGTTCTGCCTTGATGGGTACAGTGTCCACATTAATGCTACCTGGAATAACAAAAACGAAACATTGATAATATGAGTAATGACGCGTTACATTAAAAATTCGTTGTGGATCGGTGCTATTTGTGATATTATATGATTTATACTTGTATTTATTGTTGGATTAATTAAATAGTTTAACAAAGCTCCTTCTGATAAACTCTTTGCAGAAACTAATTGGGTACAAAATATTGGATAAGTATATTAAATTATAAAACGGTCTTATTATTTTTTGGTAGGAAATGGATTTTAAAAATAAAGTTTGAAAAAAGATGAAGTTATCTCTAGAATTGCACTGCAGGAGCAGTTAATTATAATTGTTCTTTTCTAATAGCCGATAGTTGTCTTTTTATCAACTGTGAGATATTATCACTTTACTAAAGCAACTATTTAGAAAACTAGTTGAAAACTTTCAAACAAATTTTAATATTGAGACCTGTGAGGATGTTTCTATTACTAATACATGTGTTAGTTGTTAATCCTTGTGTCGTTATTTATGAATGTTAATTGTACCTTTAGTTCCTGATGGTTTTGAAAAAACAACTTAGGTTTTTAATTTTATTATTTAAATAAATAACGCGCTTAGTGAAATTTAACTTTTGATCAATTTATACAAGACAATATATGGTCAAAATTGTCCAAAAAAGCACAAACAATACAAGGACAAAGAATTTTCAAATAAGGGACAAATATTCAGTTAAGTAATGCGGCCTTCGAATTTTGAAGATCAGCCGAGCGATTTTACATCTTTTGTGCGATCGAGATCTCCTGTCAGATTTGTGTGATTTTTTATGGCTGTTATTCGCTTTTTCAAGAGCCGCATTAAGAAAGTCCAGAGGAAAAAATATTCCTCAGGGCCTCAAAAATCTTTGGGGATGCTGTGTGGAAGGGTCTTTTTAGGGAAAAAAAGGAAAGAAAGTTATGGGTAAGAAAAGGGTATGGTAAGTGGATAGGAAACTGGAGGTCAACTGTCTAGGAGTGCCGGGCGCATGAATGCATCAATCCCAATGCGGTGCAAGGCAATGGTTCGAGAGAGTCCGGCTGGAGAGGTCTAGGTTAGGTCTACCCATCCAACCCGCAAGGCAGTAACTGGGCAAACACATTCGCCACCAAGACCCATACAAATCTCACCTCATGAACTCGGTCATCCCCGCTAAGTTACCAAACATAGCGTTCCTCTTGGGGTGACCTAAAGCAGAGGTGTTGTTTATCCAATGAATGGATCTTGTAGCGGCGGTACCCATACCTACCTCCAAAATTTGATCCTGACGATGTCTTCATCGAGGCGATGTCTTCATCGAGGCGATGTTTTCGTCGGGAGTTCCCAACTTCAACCATTCATATCCATATCACATTTTTTCCTTACAGATGTGTGTACTCACTGTCATATATTATAGTTTGTATCAGCACTCCATTTTCAAAACAAGATGCTATTCTGACTGCGTCCATCTGAAACACCTCTGTGATATACGCAATGCAACTTACTAGTTGGCTGAACACTCTCCGCGTACTGCAAACATTCCTTCTTCACATCCGGGAGGTGAATTTCTATATTCGTATAGGGCATTTCACCTGAGCCTTCTTCCTTCGACCATTGTTCAGTCTTGATGGAGACACTCTCTGTGTTGGGAAGATCCATGGAACTGCTGTGGTGGCGTTCTGGTATGTGGTAGTAATTGGTTTCAGCTGAAAACAAATAAGGCTTGCAACAAAAAATCTCTATTTAAACAACTGTTCTCTTTCAAATAAAACAAAAGTCTCTTCAATATATATGAATTATATACAATAGTTTTACGTAGTAAACAAAAACGAAATTAGCCTTGGAACTATCAACATAAAATTAATATTTGTGAAAGCACTAAGAAACATACATCTTTCACTCCTGTCAGTGAAATTGCCATTCTTATTCCAAATTAAATTTCTTTCACACATTCACACAATAACAAGTGAAGGCTTATAGATGCTTGACTGGACTCTCCATCATTCCAATGACTGGAAATCAACATTAAACATTTTAGATCGAAGTCAAGTTGAATACAATTCTTCTACCTAGTTCCCAAATCCTCTCCGATTCCATCTTTTATTCATATTCGATACAAATGTCTAACGTCTAACCTGTATTAACTATAAACCTGGCCTACAAATTGAAATCATAAATAAAAAAATTACATTATAAAATGAATAAAATCATTCAGACTGTCATAGAAAACTCATTTCACACTAGCATAAAATTGTTTATAATATTATTAATAGCGCTGATTCAATTAGGCCAATTACTTAATATTCCAAATAGAACCGCTCCATTCCAAATTCTATTTAATTTTAATTATAATATTAGGATAGAGTTATATTCGCAAGTACCTAGGGTGAATGCAGTTGGTAATACTTTATGAGAACTAGCAGATGTGTTCTACTGCACGTGTAGGCACGAGTATAGGAACAAGTCCTCAGTATCACCCCGAAAAATATCACAATTCAGGATTGAAATGTTACTTGAAATAGCTTAAAAGGAGCTTCAAATGGACCAGAAATAAAAATAAAACTAAACCTTGGCGATTAAAGCGCTCTTGAGATGAATTTCTTTTAAACAAAAACTTTTGAAATTGTCACTTTATCATTAACTGTACCTCTCTATAATAAACTGCCTCCTGCATCAATGACACGACAAAAGAACGACCGTTCAGTTATGGACTAGATAGAACAAACAATACTTGCTTCACAAATGGGACCTACAGAAACTATTGTTAAACGATACACTTCCCGTTAAAGTATGTCATTGTATTTAGCCGCACTGAGTTCAGAACTGTCAATTTGAATTTGGTGTAGTTTTGTGTGGGTTGAAACAGTTATCTGATACATGAAGTAGGTATAAAGATAATAGTAACATTTAAAATACCTATATCACTAAAGTAACAATACAGGTTTATAAATTTAATGACGAAAAATAAAAAGCACTTGTTGACGTCTATTATTGATTTTAAGTGTAAATAAAATACAAAAGATGTTGTAATAATGAAATTTACTATAAAGGAATCGAGTTAAACATTTCAGTCAAGATCAAGACTAACTAATCGCTTGGTTTTAATGTGTGTCAGTGGCCGTAAATTAACAATGATCAAACTCATGCACATAAACTCGTGACGTGTGTAACCCGTTTATCTCGTTGGTGTTGGGTAACTCAATGTTAACACTATAAAAACAGATCAAATAAGTGTTAAGCGATACACTTTATAATAAAAAATCACCAATGAGTAGCTTAGTAGCAAAGTAGTCAATATAACAAGAACCTACTCACTACAAGGTGAAGTGCCGCGGTCGTTGAAGAAACGTCACCAGAAAAGTAGATGCACTTGAATTCTAAAAAACTTTGATATGAAAATGTGATGGCTATTGAAACAATTTCAAATAATATAAATTGGACACAATTATTCTGTAGTTTATAGGATGGGGTAACAATGACTGCAGCGTGTGGGAGAAGTAAAAAGAAAGCTGACATGTGCGCATCATGTGCGTTCCTCTCACGGACTCATTGAGTGCCATAGGTTATGTTCAGAGTTGCCGTTACGAAAATTATGGATGCATGAGTGTAGCTATGACTCCGTGTGATTTGATAGCTGGTACTAATGATTGAGAAAATCAGCGGTGATACATCGATTGTGCCCATCGCTGGTTTAAAGTTATCTTAGTCTGTTTTGTTAATTTAACCTTAGTAAATGTCAGGAGGTATCTACATAGAAAGTAAATCTTTAAAAAATCTCCAATCTATGTATACAATATTGTCTATGCATAACCTCACTATTTCTGACAACGGTGACAACGTGATTTCAGTACCGACGAATTTTATCGTTCTGTTTCCAAATTCTATTTCTTCATAATAATGTCCTTTACTCTATATATTGGTAAATATCGGTCCGGACTGGCCACGCTTATAACGAATAATTTTTAGAAAAAAACTTTAGATTCGCCTTAATTACTATAGAAGGCAACTTTTTGGCTTTGGGGCGGCGGAAAATAATGCATTTTAATTTTCAATTGCATAAAACCAAAATTCTCTTCGCGAAACGACACAGCGAAAATCCGCGGCCGTACCTGACACTGTTTTGTTGGTATCCTTGATAAATTAACAAGAGCTAATACGACTGTAGCCGACTTCGTGGGATAAGGCGCGTAATTATGAAATTTGTCTAGCGGGCTTGTTTGTGTAACATGGTTTGTGATACAAAAGAAAGTGCCCCTTTATAACGCCTACTCGCGTCAAGGCAAGAAAAACATCCCAGTTTTCAAGTAGTTTAGCGGCTACGCTAGGTTCGTGTAACATGGTTTGTGATTCTGGCGTACAATCTCACAAGACGAAAGCTACGAAGTCGGCTACAGTCGTATTAGCTCTTGTTAATTTATCAAGGATACCAACATAACAGTGACAGGTACGGCCGCGGATTTTCGCTGTGTCGGTTCGCGAAGAGAATTTTGGTTTTATGCAATTGAAAATTAAAATGCATTATTTTCCGCCGCCCCAAAGCCAAAAAGTTTCCCTTTATAGTAATTAAGGGGAATCTAAAGTTTTTTTCTAAAAAATATTCGTAATAAGCGTGGCCAGTCCGAACCGATAATTACCTATATATTTATTGTTATCAAGTTTAATTTGTAGAACTCCATTTTAATTTTAATTTTTTTATTATATAATCAATAATATTATTATTAAATTAATAAAAACAGTTTATTTTCAAACAAGTTCTGCTGTGTAATTATTATTACGCGTGACAGCTGTTTCGCCTTCTGAAGGCATTATCAAACTGTCCTTTACTCTGTTAAACCCACGCAGTTAAATCAATCTACCCACCGCTTGTGATAGTTATTGGTCAGTCCTAATGATGACATTTTGTACCCGAGTATTAATTGAGCTATTCATTTTGTTTGCAACTCCACTACCATTGTTCCAAATCAAACTGAGCGACCGTTGAGCTACATTGTAGATAAATCATGCTCTAATGCACACCTTCTGGTGTCCAACGTGACCTACACATCAATAACAAGTTCGGCAATCCATTTTCCAATATTAAAATCAGCTAACCGAGGAACTTCAATGTCAATATGACTTTTAGATATAAAAGTCTACTGATAAAAGTACACTTTCATTTCACTGAAGTTATTTTCTAATATGTATAATATATATTTTTTATACTGACAACTCGTGGTGGAATTCTATTAACCTTTCCCTTACTGTGCTAAAAAAATACGCGCGCTCCGGTGCTGTGTAATCAATTCACGTGTTAAAATCATCGATTTTATATCGGAAATATATGAACATTCATAGCTAATCGCTTTTGTTTTTCGTAATTTGTATTACAAGTGATAATAATTGTAATTTAATTGCTGAAAACATGAAAAAACCATTGTCCGTTACTCAAAAAACGGGCGAGGAGACCATCTCAAAGAACGAACGACTGAGGCGCTGGGCGCTGGGCTGCTACCCAATACATATATACAGCTATGTATGTTTAGCTACTACGCGGTGGAAGGTGTCGACGGTCGAAACACAACACGGCGGTCTCTGTTTCTCGTGTTCCCGTATAGCAAAGTAGAGCGAGACGTCACATAGCGTGTCATCTCCCCCCGCACACTCTTCGCGTATCATGGTCCACACTGGTACACGGTTGATTGTATTTGTGGTTTATTCCCGATATTTAACAAAATATCTCTGATTTTGAATTAAATTTGCTAATTACTTTAAATATTATTTTTTAATTCAGTGTGTAAATGTATAACGGAGGAATACCTAAGATCTGAACCCAGAACTCATTATATTTATAGAGTTATAAAAGTTATTAGAAGCAATGTGTAGTATTTACGCATTACAGACCAGGAAAGGTTAATATGGTATATTGAAACAATGTAAAACTTTTCTCCACTTATTTATAAACAGGTTTCATTTGTTTCAAAATAGTATACATAACAACTTTTCCTTTAATTTGTCCATACAGAGACTTCATAGCTTTGGTAATAAGTATTGTTCTTTGGATATTTTATCATCAGGATTACTAAATCTTACTATAATCCTAGACTAGGATACACCAAGTGTAGTATTTTAATAGTTTAGGTACTATAAGACGAATATTCCTTTTGTAGTTTTATTATTTAATCTCGGTATCACTTCAGATGAGTTTGTATATTAAAATATATTAAATATTAATTAATATTATTATTGATAAATATTATTATTGTATATATTATTGTATAAATATTATTATTATTATTGTAATTAATTAAATATTATTATTGTATATTAAAATATTAAGCAATGGTAAATCAATCTCCTTTGGAGTCCCGCAAGGTAGTGTGCTTGGGCCAATATTGTTTCTAATATATATAAATGATTTATGTAATCTGAATATTCCTGGTTAACATTGTTAGTTTTGCAGATGATACTACCTTAATATTTGAGGGTAAAACTTGGGATGAAACATCCAACAAATGTAATACAGGTTTAAGAGTGGTAAATAGTTGGTTAAATAATAGTATTTTAACTTTGAACACACAAAAAACCAAATATATCACTTTTAGCATTTCAAGTAAAAGTCAACCTTCCGCCACTCATAATTTAATAATACACAATTGTTTGCAAACCTGTAACTGCAACCCTTTAGAAAATGTAGTCAGCATCAAATACCTTGGCGTAAAAATAGATAAATTTTTAAGATGGAACGATCATGTTAATATGTTGGTAAATAATACTAGGAGACTTACCTATATCTTTAAAGAACTCAGACATATACTAGACAAGGAAAAATTGAAGACGGTTTATTTTGCAATAATCCAGTCTCTACTTTCTTATAATATAGTGTGCTGGGGATCTTGCCAAAAGACTTATATAGAACCACTTAACATTGCCCAAAAACTGATCCTTAAAGTTATGTTCAAGAAAAAGTTTAGATATCCAACTCATATACTTTATAAGGAATGTAATGTCATGAATGTAAAACAGCTGTATATTACACAAACACTTTGTAAATTTTTTAATAATATTAATATTGCAGAAAGAACTCAGCAAATTCGTACTACTAGAATTGGGTCTGGTCTTAACTTTGTGGCAATTCAAACTAAATCTTCTTTTGGTCAAAGAAATTACTTCTATCAGGCTCCACTCATATTTAATAGCCTTCCAGAACATATTAAGTCATCTAATTCCTTGTGCACTTTTAAAAAAAGGGTTAAATTATTCGTATTAGCCGAGGATTGCCAATTGATTTTTTCTACATTGTCATTTCTAAATTAATAGCGTATTGATTATTTATTACAGTATATTTACTGTTAATATATTATTTTTTATTTTCTTATTAACTTACCATTACATATTAATTTTCTAACCGAACCTAATTTTAAATATTATAGATTAAACAACTTGCAAAAAAAAAGTTATTTCAAAGCTAATTTCAACATATGGTCACTCTACATGTTTTACGTTATAATGTATTTGTTCCTATAGTGCAGTAGAGGCCCATTCTGTGAGAAATATTATTGTAACAATATTGTCTTTCAACACATTATTTTGTGTTGAAAATGAAATTGTTAATCTCAAGTCAAAATGAAGTTCAAAATTTCAATTTAAACAATAACACCTAAATTAAAAAGGTAAACAAACAACAAATAAATAAATATATATGGGTTATTGTATCCCATAACTTTGTCAAAACTAAAAGATCACACGGATGGCATTTCTAAGGTGTCACTTACACTATAAAATACAATCATATTTTAATGAAAACGGTCACTTAAATGTGAAAACGGTTTCTTTCATATTTATTTCATAATTATTTGATAGTCACTTTAATATTGCATAAGAAAGATTCGCTCTAATGTAATCGCTTATAAATCATTGTTTTGTTTCATTTTTTATTTTTAATTTTTTACACATATTTAAAAAAAAAACCTAAGTTTGGAACTTCGAGGGCTTCCAGAATTCAAAGAGGAAACATCACAAACCTTAAAAGACATTATATTCAATACCAGTAAAACAGTTGACTGCCAACTAAATACAAATGATATTTATAATATATATAGAGTATCACAAAGAAATAAAAATATTCCTCCAACAGTTAAACCTAGGTCAGTGGTAATTAATTTTAATTCAATAGCGTTAAAAGAGGAGCTCCTTAATGCTATAAAAAAATATAACAGATCTTGCGAAAAGCATGGGGACAAACTAAACACGGGAACAATCGGATTGTCTGGCCCCATTACACCCATCTACGTCTCAGAACTCCTCACGTCTAAAGGCAAACGACTTTGGTATCTAGCTCGCCAACGTGCGACTGAATGTAAATTTAGGTACGTTTGGACGAAAGCAGGTCTAATCTACATGAAAAAAGATGACTCTTCTCGACCTATATTAATAGATTCAGAACAAGCTATACCGAAGCTCTGACTACCTGCTCTTTATTCTAATTATCGTGATAAAACTACTCACTACCGCTTTATATCGCCATTTCATACATTACATAACAGCACTATATTATATGAACACCTAGGATTTTGCATAACTCCTATTTGTACTGGAATAATTTTAATTCTAAATTTAACTTTAATTTTAATTCTAAATTTAACTTTAATTTTAATCTTTATTCTCTCTAGAATGGTAACTACACTTATTACAAGATTATTAATTGATTTATTAGTAATATTACTAATAATTCGGCAAAAGAGAACTCTAATCAACATATTTTATATAACCCAGATATTACTTATTTTTCATACTTATACTACTTTTTACTGTCTTTTGAAAGAGAAAATGCCACACACTAACTACATACGTTATTTATTTCCTGGATTTTATTTCAGATATTATTTCTTACTCAGATATTATTTATTTTTCCTAACTACATCATTTTGTTTACAGTTTTGTCGCTACAAATTTCGTTCTACAAGTATTGATATGATAATAAAATACTGTTTTAAAACTTTACCCAGAAAACAACAATTAATTTTTGAATTCTAATGGTAATTAACGATCTTCAACATGAAATCGATAGTATCATAGTGCCAAATACTGAAATAATTGTTGAAAACATTAACAAAATTATGCAATTTAATTGGGAATCAAATAGGATTAATATTATTTATTAGAACGATGGGAAACTTGGATGATTTTCTTATATTTTTGGAAGAAATAAAATCTGTGGTAAAGTTCCATGTACTAATTCTCACTGAATGCAAGTTAAATGATTCATACAAAGCCAAACAAATTTCAGGCTATAACGAATACCATACAACATCGCATATTAACCAAAATAGCGGAGTAGTAGTATATATCGACAATACATTAAATTCCTTAGTACAAGAAATAAACATAAATCAGTGTAATTGTTTAAAAATTAACATTAATGAGAATTTAGGTATCCTAGCTATCTACCGATCACCATCGTTCAATGACATCCAAGATTTCCTGGAAAATATTATTGGTGAGTTAAAAAAAACTAAGGATTACGCACAATATGTACTGATCGGGGACATGAATATAAATACTATAGGAGAAGTATTGCATAGGCAGTCCGACGACTACTTATGTGCTATGGCTGAAAGTAATTTTATTTCCATTATTAATTCTCCAACTAGGGTACAAGGTAGCTCAAGCTCATGTTTGGATCATATATATACCAGAAATATAACAAATTCAAATGCATTTGTAATACATAATACAATCACTGATCATTACACCACTGCAATCAGTATCCCAAACTCAATACCCAAAAAACATAAAATTAATCACAAACAGATTATCAATTATGAGGCTTTATTAAATGATCTTAAAAATAAAAATTGGGAATATGTTTATAAAGAGACTGAAGTTAACAATGCTCTAAACTATTTTATTAATGAAATCAATACATTCATAACAAAACACACAATAATTAAACGCATTCCATATAGTAAAATACATCTCACCCCATGGATTACCAACGGCATTGTTAAATCTATACACAAAAGAAATCACCTTCATAAAATAGCTAAATGAGACCCATTGAACGATACTAAACAGCAAAACTATTACCGATACCGTAATATTTGCAAAACCGTTATTCGCAAATGTAAAGAGCGTTATTATAAATTTTTACTTGATAAAGATAATTCCAGCAAAAACATGTGGAATGTTGTCAGAGACATAACTAAAAGTAAAAGAAATACCAGTACATCGGTAACTGAATTAAACACCGGAAATTTGATTATAACTGACAATCAATCAATTGCATGTCATACTAATCAATATTTTGCATCTGTTGGGTCAAATCTAACAAAAAAAAAATTATTAGAAACCCAGAAAACGGAAGACTCTTTAGCATCGACAATTGAAACAAAGGAACAATCTTTTTCATTTGATATTAAACCAACTACTGTAGAAGAGGTCTTAAAAATAATCAACAGCCTTAATACTACACATGCAAAGGGTCCAGATAGTCTAAATACACAAATACTAAAAAAAATAAAAAATCAGATTTCTGCTCCGCTATCATATATTTACAACTTAAGTTTTGCATCAGGAATATTTCCTGATCACTTTAAAAAATCAATAATTGTCCCAATTCACAAAAGTGGACCTAAATCTCTTGTAGAAAACTACAGGCCAATATCTCTTTTAAGCGCGATATCCAAAGTCATTGAAAAGCTTTTCAAAACTAGGTTAAACGAATATGTGGAGGAACATAACATTCTAAGTCCAAACCAATACGGCTTTCGGTCGGGTAAGGGAACGGATGATGCCATCGCATGTCTCACGGAAACTATTGCAGGGAATATGAACCGTGGCAAGAAAACTATTGCCCTTTTCCTGGACCTGGCCAAGGCATTTGACACAATATCTCATAAAATTCTTTTACAGAGACTTAGAAATATAGGAATAAAGGGAAAAGCTTTTCAATGGATAGAAAGTTATATATCTAATAGATTTCAACAAACCAGAATTAACGAGGCTATTAGCACTTCACTAAAATACACTTTTGGGGTACCACAAGGAAGTACACTTGGGCCCCTTCTCTTTATTATATACATAAACGAACTTTGTAACCAACACATTGGTGGCAAAATTATCACGTTCGCTGACGATACAGTTATTTTGTTTGAAGGAGATGATTGGATAGAAACACACCACCTTGCGAACACAGGTATAAACAGAGTAAAACAGTGGCTGGACAGTAATTTGCTTACACTAAACATACAAAAAACAAAATATCTCACATTTAGTGCTACCCTTGCAGGGCAACCCAAAACACCTCATCACCTCACAATACATAATATTAAGTGTAGCCTTGGAAATAATAACCATACTTGTAAATGCGAAACCCTTGAATGTGTTAAATCTATTAAATATTTAGGTATAATAGTGGATAACCACCTTAAATGGAAACAACAAATTGAAAACACAGCTTATAAAGTGCGCAAGCTTATTTATATATTTATAGCATTGCGGGAAATTATAAAAACTCAAGACATTAAAAAAATATACTACGGGCTCTGTAACTCCGTCATAACCTACGGTTGCATTGGATGGGGTGGAACAGGATTAACAATATTATACCCGCTACTGAAGGCACAGAAATCCATTCTACGCGTCATTATGAAGAAACCCTTCAGATACTCGAGCGACGCTCTCTTCAAGGAGTTTAATGTGCTTGATGTTCGACAATGTTACATAAAAAAAATAACAATCTGCGTCCACAAAAATATAAGCAAAACGATAACAGTCGATCATAATCATCAAACCAGAAGTAAGAGCAGAAACGACCTTTCCATTCCTACAAGCAATACTGCGGCTTATCAAAAAGTTTTCTCATACCTGGGACCAAAAATATACAACAAAATCCCCTCTCAATTTAAACTGTGTGAATTATCATCCTTCGGTACTAAAATTACAAAATGGTTATTAGACTTAGGTAGGACAGATTCTGAAAAATTATTAAAAAACGTAGTCTGAGTTGATTTCTTCGATTTTGTATTTTGTATTTTCCTAAAAAATATATTTTTTTAATTTTTCTTTCTTACATTTATATATTATATTTTTATTTTATATTTTACATGTATCTATCTGGATTTTATTGTTTATTACTGCTAATTTGTATTTTCCTAAAAAAATACTTTTATTTTTATTTTTATTTCTCTTTCTTACATTTATATGTTATATTTTTGTTTTATTTTATATTTTACATGTACCTACCTGGATTTTATTGTTTATTACTGATGTATACCTAGAATAACACAACTTATATCTGATATTGTACCTAATATCTAAGTAACTCCCCCAATATGTACCATTATTGTTAATTATTATTGAATCCATTAATGTGAAATTATGTACACGCAACCTGCCAATTTGACTGTCCTAAAACGGGAAACCTTCCTAGTTGGACAGTCAAAGCTTCCTTTTATATTGTTATATCTTGTATGTAATAAATGTAATAATAAAAATAAAATAAATAAAATAAATAAATATATTTTTTTAAATTTTATCTATTGTTGAAAATGGTATGAACTAATGATATAATGAATGAGAACATTTTGTCTGATATATTTTTATCACTTATTATTTTCTCTGTTTATCATTTTATTTTTAAATTTTATTATTTTGCTTTTACTTAACTGTTTTGCATGACCGATATTTGCGTGTGTTATTTTTATTAAATTGTGAAATTATTAACCCCGATACAGGCGAACCCTAGTGGGGTTAATAATTACATGCTAAAAATATATGTACATAAATTGTGAAGAAGCAATAAATAAATAAATAAATAAATAAATATTATTATTGTACCTATTTTATTCCTATTCAGAAAAAAAGTATATTATAAAATATAAACGGAAAATTCTGGTGGCCTACGTCATATTGCATTTCTTTAAGTGTTAATTAATATTGTTATATTGATCAAAAGTAGGAACTGTCTTGTATGATCATTTTCTTCAATAGTTCGTTGTCTATGGAAATGACATTGAACCTTATGAAGTTTGAAGTTTACGTCGCGTCCTTGCACGCTATCACTTTTGCTCCTCTTTTCGAAGTAATATTGTATTGTATTAAGTGCACAATATTTGCGTTCCATTTGTACAGTTT
This sequence comes from Limnephilus rhombicus, assembly GCA_929108145.2. Classification (NCBI taxonomy): domain Eukaryota; kingdom Metazoa; phylum Arthropoda; class Insecta; order Trichoptera; family Limnephilidae; genus Limnephilus; species Limnephilus rhombicus. The sequence goes on along the minus strand of OV815289.1, from coordinate 48,315,627 downwards.
TGTGTCCCTTCAGTGACTATTACATTTCTATCCTGAAGTTATTCTCATTCTTGCACTTGTACTTTTCTAGTGACGTTTCTTCAACGCATTGGTATTGACCGCCGCGCTTCGCCCTGTACGTAAGCAGGTTCATGTTACAATGACTTTACAATAACTAAGCCCCTTAATTGGTGCATGTTTGTTATAAGAATATATCACATTTTACAACTTTCGCGATATATTAAATTGAGGTACCCTGAACCAACCAGGTCAACACGCGACAGACAAGTAGATTTACGGTCGCTTTTAAAAATGCCATCAAGCGATTAAAAACGTTATTAAATCTTTACCATAGTTTTTTTCTTCTCGATTCTGAATGAAAACAGGGTAATACTGAGAGTAGCTACCACTCAGATGACAATGGAACAAACGTGTTCAACACTCATGTATTTGCAGTATAGTAAATTTGACAGTTCTACACATTGTGTGGCTACTAATAATACTGTGGAAAATAACTAATTTAAGTTGCTATTGAACCGTTCAAGTAAATTTTTGCCTGACATGTTTGTTAAGCCAACATTGCATTTAGTCATCTTAACTTGAGTCATTAACTGGGCGTTTAGGGCTATTCTCTTCCTTTGGTGAAAGTGGCCGTGAGATATTTCATTTTTTAATTTAAATCCTCTTTAAATGCGGTTATTATTTGCAAACAAAAACTAACTAACTAAGCATCTCACGCCGTTTCTCCGCAGGGGTAGGCAGAGACGATGACCCGGCCAAACAACTCGATCTTGGCACACGTTCCTTAATAATAATAATTATATTTGGAGGACTTGTATAGCGCTGTTTTTGTGAAAAATCATCTCAAGGTCGCTATACAAACTTATAATACATTTCTTCAAGGACTTTACTTACCTGGTAGGTCACTAGAGATTAACACTGTTATCGTTTATATGCCTTGCCTCGTTTACTTTTATACATCGTATCACACATGCTCTTCTATTATTCTGACTATGGACGTGGCCCGTCTCAAGTATCTATTCACTTGGTCGTGCCATGTCTTTCTTGGGCGTCCTCGCTTCTTCTACCATTCACATTTGCTTCATATATTCTCCTTATACTGCTTTCCTCGTTTATTCGCTCTACATGCCCAAACCATCTGACCGTCCCTTTCTTAACTCTCGACAGGCCAAGATGCCCAGCATAATATCCGTAACCACGTGGGTCGGCCGATGACCCGTGCATTTTTCTGTCTTATGGCCATTTGAACCATAGAAATCCCTTTTTATTTTTTTTTTTATTTGTCCATTTTTTGGGCAGGGAATACATATTACCTAACTAACTAACCATCACGCCGTTTCCCCGTAGGGGTAAGCAGAGAGGACGGACCGCCAAACATCCCGGTCTTGGCACACATTCCTTGCCTCGTTTACATTCATACAACGTCTCATACATTCTCTTCTATTATTCTGACTCTTGACATGGCCCGACTCAAGTATCTGATTCACTTGGTCGTGCCATGTCTTTCTTGGGCGTCCTCGACTTCTTCTACCAAAATATAAAATATATAAGTAAGTCTAAAGTCATGGTGTTTGAAAGAGAAAGTACGAAAACAGTATGCAATATAGTTGTGAATGAAGAATACTTGGAGCAGGTGGATGAGTTTGTTTATTTGGGAAGTATGTTTACGAGAGATGGGAAGGCTGATAGAGATATTGAAAGAAGGGTGAATGCAGGTAACTCTATTAATGGAGGACAGAACGCCGTTGGCACCAACAAAATATTACCTATGTTTGACAAAATCTTTTTTCCTGCGATCAACGATTTTTTCACATTTTTTTTAAATGGCACAATATGTATTAATCCTTTGCGCAGGAATACCAACAATACTAAAAATATATCTCATGTATTCAATTAGATATAAGAAGGATAGTAGTTGGCTGCGAAAGAGTTAGTCTTACGCTTACATCAGAGCCCTTGAGGTGATTTTTCACATAAACTTCGCTATATAAATCACCAAAATATTATTTTTATTATTATCAGCCTTGCATTTTTTGCGGATCTCCACGTTTCTCACACGATCGTACATGGTTTTACCACACATTCGCCTCAGAGATCTCATTTCTACAGCATTCTATCACTTGCAAACATAATTCTCGTTTTATTGTACTCTGTGCCCCCTGGTTGGAAAAAAGCGGTTATCCATCCTATTCCAAAGAAGGGTGACCGCTCCAACTCGGCCAACTATCGCCCCATAGCGATCACATCAGTTCTGTCTAAGGTGTAGGAACGTGTGATCAACGACAAACTGCTCACATACCTCGAGAAGAACAAAATTATTAACGACCGTCAATATGGATTCCGGCGGAACCGCTCGTGCGGTGATCTTCTCGCGTATGTGACGCATGTTTGGGGGCGATGCCTGGAACGTTTCGGTGAGACCCAAACGGTTGCACTGGACATCTCCAAGGACTTTGACTGGGTTTGGCACCGAGGACTTGTCAACAAACTGCATTCTTACGGACTTCCCGCATCCTTGTGTACGTGGATTGCCGACTTCTTGAGGGAGAGGTCGATTCAGACGGTAGTCGATGGTTTCACCTCTTCCTCACACTCGATAAATGCTGGCGTCCCGCAGGGATCGGTTCTGTCTCCGACTTTGTTTTTGTTGCACATCAACGACCTTTTGTCATGTGCACCAATTCTCTGTTATGCGGATGGCAGTACAGTTCATGATAGCTTTTTGTTTGACAAGCCCCCAAAGGGCTCACAAACTCCAACAGCTCGTAGGGCTTTGAATCAAAGAATGGACGGTTACCTCGAGAGTGTTTTCTCTTGGGGTAAAAATAATCTCGTTGAATTTAGTGTTTCAAAGACTCAATCTTGTCTGATTACGTCTAAAAAGGATCGAAATGAAAATCTAGTCTCTTTCAACGGAAGCAATCTTCCGAACGGGCCCTCCATTGATATGCTTGGTGTAACCCTAAGTGACCAGCTCAGGTATGGGGGCTCCATCGAAGCCAGAGTAAAGTTAGCCTCCCAAAAACTGGGCGTACTGTACAGGGCCCGCAGATACTTTAATAGTACACAACTGCTTACCTTGTACAAATCACAAGTACGCCCCACGGTTGAATTTGGCAGCCATCTCTGGTCTGGAGCTCCAAAATACCTGAAAAATACCCTCGACTCTGTGCAGAAACGGGCGGTCCGTTTGATAGATTCTCCCATATTAACAGATGGATTGCAATCTTTAGAGCACAGGCGTCGGGTGGGAATGCTATCCTTGTTCTACCGGTATTACAATGGAAGATGCTCCGAGGAACTAGCATCATTGATCCCTTCGGCACTGGTGCATAGTCGGGACACACGCCAAACGCGTGCCCAACATTTGTACACGGTTGACATTTGTCACATGAGAACGGGTCGTTTCTTCGACTCGTTCTTGTGTTCAACAGCTCGGCTGTGGAATGATTTGCCGGCCTCTGTGTTTCCTCCTTCCTACAACATGGGTCTCTTCAAGACCAATATTCATTCCTTCCTCTCCTCAAAAAGACCCTCCACACAGCATCCCAGATGACATAGGCCCTGAGGGAAATTATTTTCCTCAGGGCCTCCTGTGTGGAGTTAATGTAAAAAAAAAGCACAATGACAAGTTAATCCATTAAATATTTTGCTTTAGATTTTCCTCAATCAATTGAATGACTTCGATAAGCGCAATAAACTAGCTCTGAACGGGACACCGGTAGGCTTGTTGAAAAAGTATCGATATATCGATATTTTTAATTCAATATATCGATATTTTTAGCCGATATATTTTTTATTTATTTATTTATTTAATACAAACGGCATAAGTATGCCATAAACATTAATTACATATCACAAATTTATATTCAAAATATTAGTAATTGTAAAACAGTGTATGTATAACAGTTAATTGTGACGATACATTGGGAAGTGACACCAGAGATACATTTACATGCAAAAATCTATAATACAAATAAAATTAATAGTGATTAAAAAAATATGATAGCATAGCCGTCTTGTATCTATGTTCCGTGCAGTTGAATAGATCTATCACATCTGCATATCTATTAGTAACTTCATGCAACCTAGGTAAAAGTGAGTGTTTCGTATACTCAGTCCGATTATTGTTACATTTAAAAAGGATTTTAGAGCGAGTGGTTCTCGTGGGAATATGAAATTCAATGAGCTTAGTTAGATCAGGACTGTCTATTCTACCATTTACAATTTTGAACATTAATATTAAGTCGGATATAATTCTTCGATCTGACAGTCTTAGTAAATTTAATTCTTTCATCAAGTAATTATAATTTATGTTTTCAATGGGAATACCGAGGTTAAAATTAATGTGTCTTAAGAATTTGTGTTGAATTTTTCGATTGAATCTGAATGTATTTTAAAACGGGGGGACCAGATCGAGGAGTTATATTCGACTTGACTACGTACTAAGGATGTATACAAAATTTTTAAAGTTGAAATATTCTTGAAACCTCTGGAATTTCTAAGAACGAAGCCAAGCATTTTGATACCTTTATTATAGATTGAGTTTATATGGGATATAAGTTTAATTTAGAGTCGAAAGTTATGCCCAAGTCACTAATTTCTTCGACAGAGGTAAGGGTAGAGTTGTTAAGTTCATAAGGATGAATAATTGGTTGACTTATTCTGTAAAAACTTACTGAATAACACTTATTTATGTTCAGATAAAGTTTGTTAATAGAGCACCAACTAATTAATTTGTTTAAATTATTTTGTAGACAGGCACAATCTTCAGAGGTTTTGATGATTTTAAATATTTTTAAATCATCTGCAAAGGCCGATAAAAATTATAATAATTTCCACCTTTTTATAGCGCCGTTTAGTGATAAAGTCACGTCAAGTGTACTTAATGGTTGGGATTAAAAGGTACGCTTATTTAGTTAGGGCATTCAAATGATCAAGTGAATCAAATACTTTCAGTCGGACCACGCCAAGAGACAGAATAATAGAAATATATAGATAAATCATTTTAAAAAGAGCACGTTTGAATGTATCTCTTACCTCGCGGTAGTCCTCCGATGGAGTGCACCGTAACGCAACCAAGCATCTATTTATTCAGATTTTTCTGGACGAGTATTAGACGATTTAAGATTTCGAATGAAGCAAGGAGTATTTGTTGAGATAGAGAGTTTTGGTGGTATATCCTCTCTGCTGCATGATGTAGTTTCGGTATCGAAGACAATATACTTCATCCAAAATACGATTGTAAACATTACTGCACCACCATAAAACTCTTTTGTGAGGGTCGGGTACAATATGTAGAATCTTGCCTACCTATTTTATTCTCAAAACTACCCCCATAAAATAATTATTTTTAAAAGGGACTTTCTTTCCATTGAAACAGTAGCATGAAGTCTTTACAAATGATTATTACATGAAATGAAGTAGCAATAAATATAAATGGTTAGGTTTCAGTAAATTAAAGGTACACTTTGCAATGAATGTTATGATTTTTAGAATTTTTTTTTATAGAATTATTTTTTTTTACTATTTTATAACGCTCACTGTCTTTGTTTAACTTGCTATTTCCAGGGGTGCCCAGGTTCATGGGGTAGGTTTGGTTCCGGATCTTGGTGGCGGGTATGTCTGCCTACCAATTGGCTCTGCGTGGCTGGCCGGGTCGGGAGAGACTGGTTGAGGAAGACCTTTTGACCTCTCCAGCAGGAAGACCTCTCCCCAAAGATGACATAGGCCCTGAAGCGAATTATTTTCCTCAGGGCCTCATGTGTTAAGTTAATGTAAAAAAAATACTGTATGTATGCACTACAGTATCCACAGTTTAAGTTCTTATAGTTTCGTATAGTACTGGATGACGTGTGGTCGCCATTTTACGATTTGGTGTAGATTTACTATAGACGAATACATTACATAATATGTAGGTAAATATAATAACAAAGTCTTTGGTTTGCTTTTTTTGTAAAAATCTTTTACATCTACATTTTTACCTATATTTTGTTATGATAAACACGTCGGATTAATGTTTAAATAAGAATTTACCTAATTTGTTTTGGTCGTTATGTTCCTGTGAAATAAATGTTTTTAATTTGCTATGTAAACTATTTCCACTCATAAAAGTAAATTTTATCCTAAAGGTTATCTCTAAATTTCGGAAAAATACGAGTATTATAAAAAAATACTAGTGTGCAGTTCACACTGGTAGAAAAAAGAGTCGGATGGCTACGAAGCACTGCATAAAGAGGAGACCGATTATTCTAACCCATTCTCTATAAATGCTATAGATGCATGTGTTTGTCTCTTTTTAGTGTCGCTTTTTCGTTTCATCCAGTTTCAAATCACAACGGTGCTAAAGAAGTTTTCACTTCAAAGTAATTATAAAATTATTTTTTTCGTGGTTTGCTTATTGTTTCTTTTTAGTTTCAACTAGTTTCAAATCACAACGGTGCTAAAGAAGTTTTCACTTCCAAGTAATTATATCTAACGTTATTTTTTTCTTGGTTTGGCTTATTGTTTTTTTGTGTCGCTTTTTCATTTCATCCAGTTTCAAATCACAACGGTGCTTAAGAAGTTTATCACTTCAAAATAATTATAAAATTATTTTTTTCGTGATTTGCTTATTGTTTCTTTTACTGTCGCTTTTTCTTTTCATCCAGTTTCAAATCACAACGGTGCTAAAAAAGTTTTAACTTTAAATTAATTATAACATAATTTTTTTCGTGTTTTGCTTACTGTTTTTTTTTAGTCTCGCTTTTTCGTTTCATCCAGTTTTAAATCTCAACGGTGCTAAAGAAGTTTTTCACTTCAAAATAATTATAATTTTTTTTCGTGGTTTGCTTTTGCGTAAAACTGTAAAAAAAATTAAAATTCGAGTGTTCTTTAAGTATTATATTTTTCTTGTAATCTGCTTCTCTACGCAACTAGTGTTAAAACCATTCAATCTGGTATTAACTTAGATCAGCAAAAATAAAAATCTCTTTACGATAAAGTGTTTTTTGTAAATGTATTTAAAATATGATAGTAGGTCGGTGTCAGCCCTTACTAGTACCTAGCGCATTCCACATGTAGCTTTCTGAAACAATGGTGCTATTCTAGAGGCTAATGTGACCCTAGGCGGTCGCTGTCACAGCCGCCCGCCTTGTTGCTCGTTTCAAATAATATTTGATTATTTATTATGAATGATTATTTTTTTAATATTTCAGCTTTAGGGCACAAAATCAATATTTTTTTCTTACAATAAATTAATATAAGCCAAATAAAAAATATTCACTACAATATTTTTACAAAAATCCCGAAATAATTTCCAAATCCCATAGTGTAACGCTGTGTTACAAGACGGTTTGTCGAGGGTATTTTTAGCATGGTATGGGAAAGGTTAAAACAACTGTTCACTGTTAATTAGTATTGAGCGCAAAATTGAATGTGCTCTCTGTGTCTCTGTGTCACTGTGTCACTGTGTCACTGTGTCACTGTAAGAAAGTTAATGGTAATTAATGGTTAATTTTGATCCGATATATCGATACAAAATATCCAATATCGAAAATTGTATCAAAAACGATATTTTTTTTATATTTATGTATTTAAAGTCACTATAATCCAAAACCATATAGGAACGAACGGAAAAAAGCAACTGTATTGGGTCATGACATCTGGCGGTCGAAATTTTAATTATTAATAGCTTACAAATCTATTGTCTTTGCATTAGTATTTGTGATCACCAATACTAACTCATGTGTGTAGGTACATACATAGAAATGTACGCTATTTTTCGCCATTTTTTTCTAAGCCACTCCTATGTGTTGGTTCCCAATTGTCTATGATTGTTGACTATACCTTGTTCCAAACACGAAGTCCTTTTTGACAGATTAATACACCAATAGAATGTTACTGAGACACATACAAACATTGTATGCGTCTCAGTTTACATATAAGTTTGAAGACAGCTTTAAAAACGCAAAATCTCTTGAAAATTTTACCGATATATCGATATTTCTTCCTCGATATATCGACGTCGATATTGATATTTTAATAAATATCGATACATCGATATATCGATATTTTTTTTCACTTTCGACACTTTCGACACATCCCTAGACACGGGCACGGATAATTTAACAAATATGTTTTTCTGTCAGAATTATAGTTTTAATGTGATGTATTTATAACTTACTCGCATAACTCTTATTGTATCTGTTCTCCACTTTGGTTTTTGATATATTCGATGTTCAAGGTTCAATAACCGTTTATGAGATTCAATTTATTGTAGGGTGGCCCAGATCACACCCAACACTTTGAATATTACCTTCCAAATGAAGTTATTTTCTTAAAACTTTTTTTGAACCACTCGGAAATTGGATTCATTAATTAATGCTCGTTATTTAATTTAATAATGTTATTATTGAGTTCTACAACATTTTCAGATTTTATTATTTTGAGAGCTGTTTCGGCTTACGAGGCCATTTTCGAACTGAAAGGGGACTTGTAAGCCAAAATCTGTCGCAAAAATAAAAACCAAGATAGTTGCAGATCTAAACTATAACATTATTAAATTCTATTTAAATTAAATAAAAAATGAAGTTCTGTGAAATAAATACAAAACTATTAATAAATAAATGTTCCGTTGCAGTTCTAATTTATTATGAGCAATTGCTGGGACCAATAACCATAGTTGTATTAAACTGGATGCTATCACAGAAGGCCATAGATCTTTCCAACCCAGAGAGTGTTTCCATCAAGATGGAACGAGGGTCCCAGGAAGAGGATAGAGGTGAAATGCCCTATACGGATATAGATTTCTACCTCCCGGATGTGAAGAAGGAATGTTTGCAATATTCGGCGAATACACCGACAACTAGTAAGTTGCACTTCAAAAGTAAGAACATTTTTAATCTTAAGTTCAGTTCTTCGAAAATGTTTAGCAGACACAACATATTTATATAGTTAGGGTCACAGGTGGCACAGTGGAACGAAAAACATATTTCGATTTTTAGAAAATTAAACCTTTTTTCGATCAGATACGATTTTAGATTTTCACGGCCAAAAATATTTTTGTCCATCGTCACACATCTGCCCTGATGATGGACACTGCAACGCTGTCCGAAACGTTGGCTAAAGAAGGAGGTAGCGCAACACGGCATAATACCCCAAAAACTAATAACAAAAATTTATTCAATCACTTTAAAATCTTTTTAAAAATCTTAAGTAATCTTTGATTTATCATTTCAAAACAAAAAATATGAAAAAATGTTCATAGTAAAATAATTACAGGCATTTTTCCTAGATCAGAATTTTGTTCCACTGTGCCCCGGGTCTGTCGTAGAGTGGAACACCCCCAGGGGCACAGTGGAAGATACCTACATAATAAATCTAAACATTATTCAGTAAACTCAGGAATTATTCAGGAAATTATACATTCTTAAGATGCGTTGTGGAAAGTACAAAATGTTCATAGTAAAATAATTACAGGCATTTTTCCGAGATCAGAATTTTGTTCCACTGTGCCCCGGGTCTGTCGTAGAGTGGAACACCCCCAGGGGCACAGTGGAAGATACCTACATAATAAATCTAAACATTATTCAGGAAATTATACATTCTTAAGATGCGTTGTGGAAAGTACAAAATGTTCATAGTAAAATAATTACAGGCATTTTTCCGAGATCAGAATTTTGTTCCACTGTGCCCCGGGTCTGTCGTAGAGTGGAACACCCCCAGGGGCACAGTGGAAGATACCTACATAATAAATCTAAACATTATTCAGTAAACTCAGGAATTATTCAGGAAATTATACATTCTTAAGATGCGTTGTGGAAAGTACAAAATGTTCATAGTAAAATAATTACAGGCATTTTTCCGAGATCAGAATTTTGTTCCACTGTGCCCCGGGTCTGTCGTAGAGTGGAACACCCCCAGGGGCACAGTGGAAGATACCTACATAATAAATCTAAACATTATTCAGGAAATTATACATTCTTAAGATGCGTTGTGGAAAGTACAAAATGTTCATAGTAAAATAATTACAGGCATTTTTCCGAGATCAGAATTTTGTTCCACTGTGCCCCGGGTCTGTCGTAGAGTGGAACACCCCCAGGGGCACAGTGGAAGATACCTACATAATAAATCTAAACATTATTCAGGAAATTATACATTCTTAAGATGCGTTGTGGAAAGTACAAAATGTTCATAGTAAAATAATTACAGGCATTTTTCCGAGATCAGAATTTTGTTCCACTGTGCCCCGGGTCTGTCGTAGAGTGGAACACCCCCAGGGGCACAGTGGAAGATACCTACATAATAAATCTAAACATTATTCAGGAAATTATACATTCTTAAGATGCGTTGTGGAAAGTACAAAATGTTCATAGTAAAATAATTACAGGCATTTTTCCGAGATCAGAATTTTGTTCCACTGTGCCCCGGGTCTGTCGTAGAGTGGAACACCCCCAGGGGCACAGTGGAAGATACCTACATAATAAATCTAAACATTATTCAGGAAATTATACATTCTTAAGATGCGTTGTGGAAAGTACAAAATGTTCATAGTAAAATAATTACAGGCATTTTTCCGAGATCAGAATTTTGTTCCACTGTGCCCCGGGTCTGTCGTAGAGTGGAACACCCCCAGGGGCACAGTGGAAGATACCTACATAATAAATCTAAACATTATTCAGTAAACTCAGGAATTATTCAGGAAATTATACATTCTTAAGATGCGTCGTGGAAAGTACAAAATGTTGGCCTGTCTTTTTTTATGTTTGTATTGTTTATTATTCCTTATTCCACTGTGCCCCGTTCCACCGTGCCCCACACCCGATTTCATGAAAACAAAAATTATCAATTTTGTTAGGTTAACCTTAAGGTTATGTTTTGTTGTAAAATACATCATAAATTACATACCTAATATACAGTTTAAATGTCACTTACCAGTAGCTACGATATTTTGAGTAGATCGAAAAAGATCACACAATAATGTATAAGAAATGAATGCCGAAAAACCGATTTCCCAAAATATTTAACGCACGGCCCAAACAACTTCACTTTTGACAACTGGATAAAAATGGCCGCTTGTGCTCTTAATTTTGCTGTTAATAAAAACAATCGAAATGTTAGATAGGGACAGAGTTATTGTAGGTGTCTCACTCTGCCCCACGTTCCACTGTGCCCCCTATAACCCTATTTACGGCGTCCTCTCTTGTAGATTATTCTGATATTACCTTTACGGTAAACTCTTGCTTTCCTTTACGGCAAACTGTCAAACTAACATTACTTTTGACTTATAATGCTCACATAAGCTCACGACTCATCACATTTAAGACCCCATCTTATACATACGTGAAATAAAATTGACGTAAAATCTATCTACATGTCTAGTTGATGCTAGAAAATATTTTTCATTTTGGATTTTTTTTTATATATCTCCAAATAGGAATATTACTTCTCTCAGGGCCTGTGTCATATTTGGGGATGTTGTGTGGAAGTTCTTTTGAAATCAAGGAAAGAGATGAAATTCTGGGAAGGTAACTATATTAAAACAACACTGTATTAAAATGACTTTTTCGTAAGTGTACAATGCTAGTTATAGTTAGTAGGTTGGTTTATATTTACTTAATTAAATTATATCATAACTAGAAGAATGTTGTTTGGATTGTTGTGAGCACGTTAAATCAAGGTATCGTCGTCGATAAGGCAAGGCGCACTTCATCTTTGACTTATTTTCGATTACGATTTTCAGTTTTAATTGACACCAGAACCGAGAACCCGGACTCACACAGATACTTAGTTCCAAATGGTAGTCGAATAGACAGAACCAGTTTGACAAGGTGAACATAAGCTTGTCCCGAAGAACACCATAACTGTTCTGGGCTAAAGTAACCTTCAAAAGAATTTTGCAATGATTCCAGATCCTGTGACATGTCTTTTTGTACTACTTATGAAATACTTTCCATAGTGTAGTCTTCACCCTGCGTCAGCAACTCTTCCAACAATGTTAAGTTTTCAGTGTTAAAACATCCAGTCTCCTCTCCTTTTCGTTATTTGTTTTTGGGGTGTTACGCCGTGTTGCGCTACCTCCTTCTTTGGCCAACGTTTCGGACATCGTTGCAGTGTCCATCACCAGGGCAGATCCGGTAGATGCGTAATTTTTAGTCGTGAAGTGTGTGCTTATTTACTTCGAAGCGATACCTAACTTTCACCAGTACAAAATAATTGTGACAAGCAGTGGCGTCATCGCCGCGGAACGGAATAGAAAGTTCACTAAAACGTGGTATTTATGCTAGCCAGGGGCAAGTCCGTTTGCGAGATGCCGACGGAAGTGGCTTCATCTCTTAATGAATTCTAAAATTATAAATCACAATGGTAAGAATTTAAGAAATAGAATTACAATGGTTATAGCAAATTTAGTCAATATAAATTAAAATGGTTTACCACGAGCTGGCATTACTGTATACTCAGACATGGCTTTTTGCTCTATTAATATAAACTGAATTTTGCTAGAATTAGAATTAGAATTACAATGGTTAAAGTGAATTTAGTCAATAAAAAGGTATAACAAAAAATGGTTTACCACGAGCTGGCATTACTGTACACTTAGACATGTCTTTTGCGTTTAGCTTTGGCGTAGCCGTCAATCACCGGATACCAAGAGCTATTGAGCTTAGCTCCGTCGTCTCTATTAATATTAAAAGGATTTTTGTAGATTTCAATTGCCTCCGTAATTAGGCGTGCTCTATAAGTTTTGGGTCTTCCCAGGACCTCAGGAACAAATCCAAAGTAATGGCCGGTTTCGATTAAGTGCTCAGCGATTGCCGATTTATCAGGGTGGCCGAGTTTGCAAGCACGAAAGTGTTCTGCTATCCTTTTGGAGATCGTCCGCTCTGGCTGGCCTACATAAACCTTGTCACACCAGGAACAGCTGATTTATACACTCCATCTGCTTCCAGAGGTACAAAAATAAATAACGAAAATGCTTTTGGCCGTGAAAATCTTAAAACTTATCATCCAGTCTCCTTTTCAAAGGTTTAGGGTAGTTTACATAAAAAAAACCTCTCAACGTTTATGCGCATCCACAATGGTTACTTCAGGCCTTGAAGAGAAAGGTTAACCTTATTAACTGACACTCATGTCATGGACCCCATTTTAAAATACCCTCTTCTAAAGTTATTTGGCTATTTAAGTTAAGGTTAGTAGGAATCTAGAGTTTAGCGTGTCTAGGTCATCTGCCTCCATGATCTCGACAAAATCTCGAACGCAGGATCTCCTTTTTTTACATTAGCTCCACACATTACAGGATCTCCATTTTTTAAGATAAATAAAATTATAAAAAAATTATTAGCTCCACACGGGAGGCCCTGAGGAAAATAATTCCCCTCAAGGCCTATGTCATCTTCGGGGATGCTGTGTGGAGGGTATTTTTAGGAAAGAAAGGAGAGAAAGTTCTGGAAAGGGTATAAGGGGTGGGTTGGAATCTGGGGACAGTGTGTCCAGGAGTGACGGATTCATTCACGAATTCAGGGCCTGGGCCTTACTTGATATGCTTTTAACATGGGTCAAGAACGAGGACGTTCGATCCAAAGTGACGCCTACTTATGAAGTGTTCTCAACGCATCGGATGTCTGTAACTCCCATTTTTAAGATGGGATTTCTACTTCTATTGAGGGGACCCTTCATCAGGAGCTCCACGGTCTTGTCGGGAGCGAAGGTCAGCCGATTTCTCTTTCCCCATTCTAAAGTCACACTTAAAACCTCTTCAGCTTTACTCTCAACTTCCTTTCTACTGTTCCCCGAGACCAGATACAATTTGTCATCAAGACGGGGGCCAGTGTGTCCAGAAGAGACGGAAGAAATTATATTCCCAGAGAGTCGGAAAATAATGGGGTCCGCTAGAGCGGTCAAAAGGCCAGTCACGCATCACTCACACATTCGCACGAACACCACAGGTGGGCAGGCGCAACTCCATGAACCCGGCAACATTGCCAAGTCACTATACATAGCTAACCACGAGTGGTAATCTACGGCAATCGTTCATAACTGCCTTCCGAATTGGGATATTGTAATTTTTCAGTAGATTTTCTAACTAAGAGGCTTTCCAACCAATATTTCTCAAAAAGTTCTCGATCTCCCAAGTAAAGACCTCATCTTATTTGGGATACGATATTAGTTACATGTATTTCAATACATTTAACTTATTATCCCGTTGACTACCAAACTACCAAACTCCGTTCTGAAGGTGCTCAAAAGTAAATGGTATTTCCTTCCTATAGGGTCCTTCTTTTTTCTGAAATTAATCTTAAAGTCTTGCTATGTAGGATTATTTTGTAACATATTGTGAGATGCTTTATAGAATAACATATTATGTGGGTGCCAAATGCAAATTGGGAAAAACAAAATATAGGTTATGATCATTACGCCAATTGCACTCCGGCCAACAACTTTACAGTTTTACCTAAGCACCAAATTCTGATAACAGAATATGTTGGGGACCGAGGCAGATCTGGGTAGAACATAATAAAACTCCTCTCGGGGATGTGGGGAAGTTTATTCTTTTCTGATATCTTGGGTGAAACTTGGTGGTTTTAAAATGAAAAAAATGTTTCATTAGTAGAAACTTAATAATAATACTAGGTAAGTTTATTGTAATACAACATCATCAGTAAAAATGACAAACGAAATATTGCATTTAGAATATAAAATATGCTTACATCATTGTAGGCTGAAACTAACTATCTAACAGAAGTATGCCGAAATGGTGATCCTTGGAGAGAGCCAAGCCATTGAAGGCACCCAGCGGTTCTCAAGGCTGCCGCACTCCGAAAGAAGGTCCCAAGGTATCCCTAGGATGAGAGTCGGTCCAGTGGTCCTCAGTCCACACGGAAGATGTAGGTAGCACTTCAGGTCTGCGCCTCCGGATGACGTAGTGGTGACAGAAGCAGTCTCCACGTAAGGAAGGAACATGCTTCAACACAACGTGGCAGTGATAATCGGAAACAAGTGTCGAAACATGCCTCAAATAACATTCCTGGTAGATGGAAATCTTGTAATATTGATCATGGCAAAACAGCGAACGCCAGACGAGTGAGGATTGACTCAACATATTTCGATTCAGTTTAATGCACCGGCCATACCGGCGTGCGCGTTCTGTGTTACTAACGACCAAAACGTACTAGATCCGCAGCTTATCACTCCGTTTTACAGCGGAGGTAAATCCTTAATTCGGATTCACAAGATTCGATATAAATCCCAGACATGAATGCTAAATGAACGAACACGCTCTAGAGTCCAAGCTGCCGGAATGAGGTACTTAGAAGGAGTGGCAGGGGTCAACATAAAAAAAAAACTTTTTTATGTTGATGATTCATTTTAATGCTTAAATGCATTATCATCCTCTTTTACAATATTTATCATGATTACTGATTAATAATCAATGTTCAAGCCCCCATTTCCGAACATTAATTCGACCAGAACTGTCAAATATGCCAATATGGCGGAGTAACTCTAGAGTAACTATCAGTTTTCGGAAAGTAAGTACAAAAGTTAAAAGTAACGTACAACAAGCAGTCAAATTGATTGAAAAACGTATTTTGGTGAAATTTAACTTTATTAACCGTCTTTTGTTTAACTTTTACTTTTAAAAGTTAAAATAAACGGCTTTAATGACCGAAATATCGACCATAAACAATTAGCAATCAATAGTAAACCCGGTACTTGCATTCTTTTGAAAATAAAAAAGCACAGGTTTATTTTCAACAGTCTCTTATCTAAATTACTGCTTCTACAAGGTTTTTCAAATATATTTCTATCGTCAATAATGTCATTTTTTATTTATTTTTTATAAATAAATATAATTCCTTAAAGTACAATCTCGAGGAAGGACGATCGTATTTTGGTATGTTAAACACTGTTCTCATCGGCATATCAATGTAGGTATTGTATTGTTGTTTGTACAGGTAGCAGTAATGTGGAGACTGTTCCCATCAAGGCAGAACCAGGTCCTCGAGAAGAAGTTAAAGGGGGAATTACTTATACGGAAATTGACATAGATCACCCGGATGTTAAAAAGGAATGCTCAGAGCGCTCTGAAAGAATTACCCAAACAGCAGGTAAAGCTATTTTTTGTTTGCTTAAGTTAGGGGTGGGAAACCTTATTGTTGTCGGGGGACATTTGGTTGTTTGTAGTATCACCCGCGGGCTGCGAGCGCGCTGGGGATGGGGGTAGGAATCCTCATTATTTTACCATGACCTCATTTTATTTTAAAATTTTACCTATTTTTTATGTCCCACACGAGTAGAATTCTATGAAGAAAAATCTTGAGAAATGACAAGAAGCCTGGTGTACAAATTGTGCTACCACATATTTATAACTGCTCTCAAACGAAAATGGTTTCTCTAAGAATTTTCGTTAAAATTTTTACTTCGCGTTTAGAATAACATGTAGGTTTTATCTAAATAATAATTTTGCATAAGAGTCCACAATTAACCATAACATACGGAACAGTGAATTTCGCAGATATTTGCAGCATCTGTTGTTTAACTCAAATTAAAATCTTTGTTCGGAACATGCGAATGGCTGCTTTTAGCAGGCTACACCAGAAGTGCTTGCGGGCCGCAGTTTTCCCACCCCTGGTTTAAGTAAACAATTCATTATCTCCTTATCTTAGCGTTTTTTGTTATTTTGTGATCCCCACCTATATTTATATATATTAATCGGCTTTATGCTTAATATTTTTCAGAAGGATTCCTGAAGAAGCATCCTGGGGAAAAACAGTACTCTTGTCCTCATTGTGACTATTCTTGCTCTCGTAAGTCAACGGCAGAAATCCACTTGCGCACCCATACTAGAGAAAAACTTTTTTCCTGTGCCGATTGCAACTATTCGTGTTCTAGAAAAGCAAATCTAATGAGTCACATGTTTACCCACAGTGGAGAAAAACCTTTTTCGTGTCCCGACTGCGACTATTCATGTTCTTTAAAAAGATATCTTAAAATTCACATGTATACCCACACTGGAGAAAAACCTTTTTCGTGTCCCGATTGTAACTATTCATGTTCTGCAAAGAGATATCTTAAAATTCACATGTATACCCATAGTGCAGAAAAACCTTTTTCATGTCCCGACTGCAGCTACTCATGTTCTACAAAGGGGCAACTAAAAAATCATATATTTACCCACAGCGGAGAAAAACCTTTTTCATGTGCCGTCTGCAACTATGCATGTCCTAGAAAAGCTGATCTTAAAAGTCACATGTTTACCCACAGTGGAGAAAAACCTTTTTCATGTCCCGACTGCAGCTGCTCATGTTCTACCAAGGGGTATCTAAAAATTCACATGTTTACCCATAGCGAAGAAAAACCTTTTGCATGTCCCGTCTGCGACTATGCATGTTCTAGAAAAACAGATCTTAAAAGTCACATGTTTACCCACAGTGGAGAAAAACCTTTTTCTTGTCCTGACTGCGATTATTCGTGTTCTAGAAAAAAAAACCTAAAAGTTCACATGTTTACCCACTGTGTAGAAAAACCTTTTTCATGTCCCGACTGCAACTACTCATGTTATACAAAGGCGCATCTAAAAAATCATATATTTACCCACAGCGGAGAAAAACCCTTTTCATGTCCCGTCTGCAACTATGCATGTCCTAGAAAAGCAGATCTTAAAATTCACATGTTTACCCACAGTAGAGAAAAACCTTTTTCATGTCCCGAATGCAACTACTCATGTTCTACAAAGGTGGGTCTTAAAAATCACATGTTTACCCACAGCGGAGAAAAACCTTTTACATGTCCCGTCTGTGACTATGCATGTTCTAGAAAAGCAGATCTTAAAAGTCACATGTTTACCCACAATGGAGAAAAACCTTTTTCTTGTCCTGACTGCGATTATTCGTGTTCTAGAAAAAGTAACCTAAAAGTTCACATGTTAACCCACAGTGGAGAAAAACCTTTTTCATGTTCCAACTGTAACTATTCATGCTATCACAAGGGAAGTCTTATAAGACACACGTATACCCACCACTGTGAAAAACCTTTTTCATGTCCCGACTACAACTAATCATGTTCTTCAAAGAGGCATCTAAAATAAGATATGTTTATCTGGTCGGTATTATAAAAATTAAAATAAATCGCGGTTAAAAAACAAACTTATTGTTTTATTTCATTTTATAAAAAAACTGTTAAACTTTTAAACAAACAAATATTTAAAGATGGCTGTCGTTAGTACAGCTGTTAGCCTGGTGTAAATAAGCAAACTTCCTTATCGACACGACAGTACCTACCGGCAGGTAGAATTTCTGACACGAATGTGGGTACCTATTATCGACACGAATTCACAAAGTGCTAACCGCTACCGTTCATAGACTTCGACTATTCGACTTAAAAATCTACAGATTGGGTATTCCGAAAACTGACAAACCCAGAAGTATAAAAGTTGAATTTCCGGAAGCCAAATGGCCGAAAATTCTTTTAAAAAAGAAAAACACTCTGAAAAAATAATATCCGAATTTACCAAGACCAGTCTTTTCTACAACGGAAACAGTTGACAGATTTAAGAGAAGAACTAGAAAAAAGGAAGTCTTCTGGTGAAACGGACATTACAATTAAATACCTAAATAACAATCCCACTATCGTTAAAATGCGCCCAAAAAACTAAACACTAATATGTTAATACATCATCAAAATGTACGAGGACTACAAACAAAATTACAGGACCTGAAATCAAACTTACCTACTTTAAACCACGACTCTAACGCCCTCACTGACACTTCAGAATTGGGATTCTTTAATCATACCCAGAATCTTTCTGTTCATCATAATACTGCAGAAAAACTATAAACCACATAAGAATTAAAAATATATCATGCCACAAACATCCGAGCTCATCAAAAGGAAAAACCTCAATTTCCTTTATGTACCTAAATGTGAGAAGCTTGAAAGGTAAACTAGATGACATCAAATGCCTACTAAAATCTACGAAATTGAACTTCAACATTATCCTACTGTGTGAGACCTGGCTCAAAGAAGCGGACCTAAAGTACGTCAACCTAGAAGGATACAAACACGAAGCATCTTGCCGGCCGCAGGGAGCTGGAGGCGGAGTCTCTATATTTATAAAAGATTCTTTAGAATACAATGTGATTAATAACACTAGTGACCCCGACAACAACTTTCTATGGCTTCATGT
Source organism: Limnephilus rhombicus (assembly GCA_929108145.2). Taxonomy (NCBI): domain Eukaryota; kingdom Metazoa; phylum Arthropoda; class Insecta; order Trichoptera; family Limnephilidae; genus Limnephilus; species Limnephilus rhombicus. The sequence continues at coordinate 48,296,465 of OV815289.1, read as the reverse complement.
AAATAAGCTTAATCTAAAAATAGGTTTAGTGTATAAAAAACCAAATACTGTTTTCAAAGACTTCCTGGAAACACTATCCTCTCATCTAGGATCATATAAAAGAGGTATTGTATTTGGAGACTTCAACATAAATCTGCTTGACTCTGCCAATACACATACTTGTAAATATACGAACACAATTAGATTTAATAATTACACTATTTTGAACAAAATAAACAAAAAACACGCCACACGCATCACAGAAAATACAAACACAATCATAGATCATATACTCACAGATACAAAACTATCATACTCACTAACGAACTGTATAAAAGTAGTATTGTATTTGATACAAAACTATCATATTCACTTACGAATTGTGATAATTCCATATCTGATCACAATATACTACTCCTTGATGTAATTCACACATATGTTAAAAACACATCTTTAAAATCGTCCCAAAAATACACACATATTAATCTTGATAATCTAAAGAATGATGTCATGCAAAATCCTTTTCATTTAAATTTGAATGACAACTCGATGTTAAATTATGATAATCTTGTAAATTACCTGACAACAAAAATTAATTCTAATAGTACCACAAAAATTAAAACCAAAAACATAAATAACCCAGACTGGATAACCAAAGACCTTATAAAATTAATCAATAAAAGAAATAAATTACATCTGAAACTAAAAAAACAACCAAATAACACATTACTAAAAGCAGAATTTTTAAAAATAAGAAATAATATCACTACAAAAAAACGAAACTTAAAACAAACACACTACAGTAATCTCTTTAAAAAATGCGAAAATAACAGTAAAAAATCTTGGAACTTAATTAATAATATTCTTAAGAACCAATCTTACACCTCAAGAAATGTTTGTAATAAATTAATCATTAATGATGAAATAATCGTAAAAAGTCGTAAAAATAAATCAAATTAATAGCGATAAAGAAATATCAGACTTTGGAATCCCGCAAGGTACAGTAATCGGACCAATCCTTTTCACCATATATGTTAATGACATTTTTTTTCAACCACTACATGGCCAAATTACTTCATATGCCGATGATACGGTACTAATAGTTAGCGATAAAACTTGGGAAAAAGTTACATTTAAAGCCACCGAAGACATAAATATTTTAAAAAATTTCTTCGACGTAAATTTACTATCACTAAATAGTGATAAAACATTTGTAATTCCATTTGCAATACACAAAAATGATACCCCTAAAAACATTGACATCATCATCCATGATAATTCCAAAACACATAGTAAAAACTATTGTATCCTAAACTGCACAATATTAAAAACAACAAACACAATCAAATATTTAGGAGTTATTATCGATAAAAATTTGAAATGGAAGGAACAAATTTGTCAAGTTGTAAAAAAAATTAGAAAATTGATTTATATATTTTTAAGAATCAGAAATTTTTTATCTGTAAAAAACTTATATCTAATATATTACGCTTTGGTTCAATCAACTTTACAATATGCTATCATTAGCTGGGGATCCGCATACAAAACTACTCTTTCCCCGATTGAAGTTGTGCAGAGGCTAATAATTAAAATTATATTAAAAAAACCTTCTGACTACCCAACGGATCAATTATTTAAGGAATTCCAAGTACCTTCATTCAAAGATCTGTACAATAAAAATGCATTGATTCAAATTATAAAAGAAAAAGAAAAGTATCAATTTATAACTGAAAACCGTACAAGACATAAATATATTTTTTCATGCCCAAAATTAAACACTTCCTTCGCACAAAATTTTTATACTTATCAAGGAAGACTTATTTTCAACCGACTACCGGATGAAATTAGAAAAATTAATGATAAAATCAAATTAATAAACACTGTTAAAAAATATTTTAAAGATAATCTCAAAAAAATAAAAATAAAAGTTTCCAACTAATCTAATCTCAAAAATAACTTATAACTCAGTTTCCTAGTGATACTCCAATTCTAGATACATTATCCAAATAATAGAATTGTTTGATAGTTGATAAATACTTATAATTACAATTACATTAAACCGAACTTACAACTTATTGTTTTTTTTTTTTACATTCACATTGTAATTTAAGAACTTAAGATATAATAAAGCATTTAAAAAATGTACACTACTCTTCCAGACACAAGCTAATGCTTCCATGGAAGAGTGGTATTAATTAAGATATTTGAACATGAATGTACACAAATTATTACATAATGTACATTTAACATTATATTTTATATGCTAAAATAAATAAAAAAAAAAAAAAAAATAAATAAAAAAATCACTAACAATGTAGAGATATGCGACCAATTTAATAATTTCTTTTGCAACATTGGCTCCTCCCTAGCCGATAATATACGTGGTAAAGTCAAACACAATCCAGCCAATGAAATAACGTTAGTGCATGACAGCATTGAATCTTTATATCTTCAGCCCACTACGGAGTTAGAAATAAGTCAAATATTAAAATCTCTAAAACCAAATGCAAGTGCAGGTTACGATTCACTCACATATAAAACAGTGCTAAGTATCTCCACAGAATTGATTCCTACTCTAACAAAATTAATCAATCAATGTTTCAAAGAAGGAACTTTTCCCGATAGCTGTAAAATTGCTAAGGTGATACCAATTCACAAAGGTGGGTCCAAAACAAATACCTCAAACTACAGACCCATCTCAATCTTACCAATTTTATCTAAAATTTTTGAACGTGTAATTTACGAAAGATTAAACAATTTTCTGCTAAAAAAATCATTCTTATATAAAAAACAATACGGCTTTAGGAAAAAATCGAACACACTAGGAGCAATAAATGACTTAATCAGTAAACTTAGAAGCGGCATTGATGGTGGAAATTATATTTTATCTATATTAGTTGACCTTCAAAAAGCCTTTGATAAAGTTAGTCACGACATACTTCTCAAGAAACTCAAGAAAATTGGTGTAGTTGGTCCTGCTCTTAATGTACTTAAATCATATCTTAGCAATAGAAAGCAATTTGTTAGCATTAACAATCAAAATAGCAAATACGTTCCAATAAACTATGGAGTTCCGCAGGGGTCCATACTAGGTCCACTACTGTTCCAAATTTACATAAATGATATTTCGCAATTAATTTTAAATGGTGAAATCTTTTTATATGCAGATGATACAGCAATTTTTTACTTGGGTAAAGATTTAGATATTTTACTAGAAAATGCACAAACAGATCTAGAAAAAATCAACAGTTGGCTCCAATCAAATATGTTAACAATGAATGTTAAAAAAACAGGATACATGATCTTAAACTCACCCCGTAAAATAGTTCCTCCTCATGTACCCTTAAAAATTGAAAACAATGAACTTCAAATCCTGATCCAGGAAAAATATCTTGGGCTGTGCATTGATCAGCATTTGACATTTAAACAACATATACAAGGTATTAAAGATAAAATCATCCCTTTAATTAGCGTATTTAGCCGGATATCATATCTGTTGCCAAATAAATTAAAAAAAGGTTTATATTATAGTCTCGTACACTCACATTTAAATTACTTGATTGAAATCTGGGGAAACGCATGTGAAACATACATAAATGAATTACAGGTAATACAAAACAAGGTAATCAAAAAACTATTTAACTACAAGCCCAGAACACCCACAAAAAAATATATATATAGAAACAAAACTACTAACATTAAGAAAACTATATGAATACAATACATGTCTCCTTATATACAAAATAAACAATAAACTCGTACACACAAACACAGAATTCATTAAAACGTCCCAAGTACACAAACACTTTACGAGACAACACGATAACATACATTTAAACACCATCCACACTAACTATGGTAAACAATCCATTGGTTACGAGGGAGGCAACTTATATAATTGCCTTCCAAACGACATTAAAAACGAAAAGAAGCTGGGTAAATTTAAAAAAAAATTATTAATATTTATTCTTGAAAAACAAAATAATGATGTTGAATAGCGCTGTATTGAAATATTTACTTTATTTTAATTTGTATAATTATTTCTAGTTAAATGAGTGAAAATGTAATTTTCTTTTAACTGGAATAAAAAAAAAAAAATAAAAAAAAAACTGTGATAATTCCATTTCTGATCACAATTACTCCTTGACGTAATTCACACATACGTTAAAAGCACATCTTTAAAATCGTCCCAAAAATATACACACATTAATCTTGATAATCTAAAGAATGATATCTTGCAAAATCCCTTTCATCTAAATATGAATGACAATTCGGTATTAAATTATGACAATCTTGTGAACTACTTGAAAAATAAAATTAATTCTAACAGTACCACTAAAATTAAAACAAAAAACATAAAAAACCCAGACTGGATAACCAAAGACCTTATAAAATTAATCAATAAAAGAAATAAATTACATCTGAAACTAAAAAAACAACCAAATAACACATTATTAAAAGCAGAATTTGTAAAAATAAGAAATAATGTCACTACAAAAAAACGAAACTTAAAACAAACACACTACAGTAATCTTTTTAAAAAATGCGAAAATAACAGTAAAAAAACTTGGAACTTAATTAATAATATTATTAAGAACCAATCTTACACCTCAAGAAATTTTTGTACTAAATTAATCATTAATGATAAAATAATCACTAACAATGTAGAGATATGCAACCAATTTAATAATTTCTTTTGCAACATTGGCTCCTCCTTAGTCGCCAATATACATGGCAAAATCAAACGCAATCCAGCCAATGAAATAACGTTAATGCACGATAGCATTGAATCTTTATATCTTCAGCCTACTACGGAATTAGAAATAAATCAAATATTAAAATCTCTAAAACAAAATGCAAGTGCTGGTTACGATTCACTCAAATGTAAGACAGTCTCTCCACAGAATTGATTCCTACTTTAACAAAATTAATCAATCAATGTTTTAAAGAGGGAACTTTTCCGGATAGCTGTAAAATTGCTAAGGTGATACCAATTCACAAAGGTGGGTCCAAAACAAATACCTCAAACTACAGACCCATCTCAATCTTACCAATTTTATCTAAAATTTTTGAACGTGTAATTTACGATAGATTAAACAATTTTCTGATAAAAAAAAAATTCTTATATAAAAAAACAATACGGCTTTAGGAAAAAATCGAACACACTAGGAGCAATAAACGACTTAATCAGTAAACTTAGAAGTGGCATTGATGGTGGAAATTATATTTCATCTATATTAGTTGACCTTCAAAAAGCCTTTGATACAGTTAGTCATGACATACTTTTCAAGGAACTCGAGAAAATTGGTGTAGTTGGTCCTGCTCTCAATATACTCAAATCATATCTTAGCAATAGAAAGCAATTCGTTAGCATTAACAATCAAAATAGCAACTACGTTCCAATAAACTATGGAGTTCCGCAGGGGTCCATACTAGGTCCACTACTGTTCCAAATTTATATCAATGATATATCGCAATTAATTTTAAATGGTGAATTTTTTTTATACGCAGATGATACAGCAATTTTCTACTGGGGTAAAGATTTAGATATCTTACTAGAAAATGCACAAACAGATCTAGAAAAAATCAATAGTTGGCTCCAATCAAATGTTTAACAATGAATGTTAAAAAAACAGGATACATGATCTTAAGCTCAACCCGTAAAATAATTCCTCCTCATGTACCCTTAAAAATTGAAAACAACGACTTGCAAAACCTGATCCAGGAAAAATATCTTGGGTTGTGCATTGATCAGCATTTGACATTTAAACAACACATACAAGGTATTAAAGATAAAATCATCCCCTTAATTAGCGTATTTAGCCGGCTATCATGTCTGTTGCCAAATAAATTAAAAATAGGTTTATATTCTAGTCTCGTACAATCACATTTAAATTATTTGATTGAAATCTGGGGAAACGCATGTGAAACACACATAAATGAATTACAGGTAATACAAAACAAGGTAATCAAAAAACTATTTAATTACAAGCCCAGAACATCCACAAAAAATTATATATGGAAACAAAACTATTAACATTAAGAAAACTATATGAATACAATACATGTCTCCTTATATACAAAATACAAAATAATCTCGTACACACAAACACAGAATTCATTAAAACGTCCCAAATACACAAACACTTTACACGACAACGCGATAACATACATTTAAATACCATCCACACTAACTATGGTAAACAATCCATTGGTTACGAGGGGGGCAACTTATATAATTGCCTCCCAAATGACATTAAAAACGAAAAGAAGCTGGGTAAATTTAAAAAACAATTATTTATATTTATTCTTGATAAACAAAATAATGAAATAGAATAGCGCTGTATTGAAATATTTATTTTATCTTAATGTGTATAATTATTTCTAGTTAAATGAGTGAAAATGTAATTTTCTTTTAACTGGAATAATAAAAAAAAAATAAAAAAACTAACCAACGGCACTCCATAACAAAATGCATTATTAATTAATATTTATTGCATGATCAATCGAACGTTATTACCCCAGCGTCTGCGTGGTTAAATTGTAGAACACAGTTTTCGCGTGCATGTTGACGCCACGCCGTACGAATTTTTAACGAAACTTGTAACACGATTTCTACTTGACAGGAAATAAGTGCAAACTACCTACGGCTCACGCCGGCATGTTGAAACAGTAGGCACAAATATTAATAAATAATAAGTCTGGAATTGACAAAGAAAATTTATTAATATGCAAATTATAAATTAATCATGGTAGAGCAAGACATTTAATATCAGGGCGTGACAGGAGTGTAACCTGTTAGAGGTAAAATGGATTATGGTTGCAGTCAGAAAATTAGTAAATGCCGTCAAAGCTATGATGAATCTCAACTAAAAACAGGGCGCCAGCCAGGGAAAACATTCTGGCATAATTTATTAACAGTGATCCCGTAAAACTAAAATATTCATTTTATTTATTTTTATTTATTTGTTTATTAAGACATACACAGTACATTATAATACAGATTATAAGGTATGTTAAATTAAATTATTATATGGTAACGTACCTATTACGTAAGTCCATAGAATGTCATTTGGTAATTAATTACGCCTGAGATATGAACCGGTCTTAAAACTTAATTATTGAATGAATGAAGTAATAATAATAAAAAGGAAGAAAGGAGGGGGGGGGAGATAAGGAGACATTTTAAAATCAAGAATTAAATGCTCACTAATTGTAATTGACTGATTAAAGTTTAATGAAAAGTTAATTGTAAGTAATTTTAAAACAATTATATCACGCCAAGAAATTTAATAAATTAGTTTTGTATGTTTGCAAGGAATCATGAACAATGTCTAAGTGTATTAATTTTTCATAGTGGTTATAAGTTATGATTGCGCGAGTAATTGGTGAGTTACTCGCTGCATTAGTGTTATTGGATTCTATATGAAAAAGAGAAGTGTGCCTGGTACGCCTCATTGCGACATTTAAACAATAGTGGATAGCAATTCAGGACTATCTATTTTATTATTTAGCAGGTTATACAGAAACAGCAGATCTGATAATGTGCGTCTTTTTAACTTAACAAGTTAATTGTAGTTTTGATGTATTTCTTGAATAAATATTTAGAGAGTTTATTCTGTATACTTTCTACTGTATACTTTCTACTATATCTACGTACACCTTATATTGAGGATTCCATACCGGGGACGCATACTCCAGTGGACTTCTGACCAATGAACAAAACAACATTTCAAGAGTCTTAGCACTTTTGAAAACTTAACATATTATTACAGGAGAAAGATTTTTACCTATCGATTAGTGCACAATAACATCTACAGCTCTGCAATTAAATACTAAAAAACCTAAATAAATCTACTAATTTCGAGAGAAAACTGTTATTGAATTAACAATAATACCAGTGCAGTGATTCTGTGTTATTATCAAAACATTTGAAGTTATTAAATATAGGTTATAAAACCTAAAAGAAGTTAACCTGAAACTCGAACTGTCACTTTCCAAAACAATTATAATTTACAATAAAGAAATACTTAAAATAGTGCATTCATATCGTCTAATATATCAGTGAAACTAATAAAACACTTACACAATTCATGTTTATAAGTGAGAAGCAATTATTTAAAAATAATCAATAATAAATTAACTTTACAAACATTTTAAAGTTCATCGTCATTGTAATAATACGACCAAACCGTACACGTACTTCTTATCTGAGTTAAAGGCAGTACATATACACCCGTGAACGGTCGTGTGGTCATCGTTCTCGCCAGGCATTTCTGAGGACGTCGGTTCGATACCACACCAATCCGAATCAAATATTATTGTTTTTTTTTCTTTTCTTTTTCTTCTCTTAATAAATCAACTAGAATCTATAATAAATAGCACCACCTGTTAAATATTCCAAAATTTAACATTGCGTTCCTAAACCTAAAAATACAGCTGATTTAAAAATAACCCATCAACATGAGTAAGCCGAGAAACCTACAAAAAAACGAGCGCCATCTAGTAGCGACCAGGAAGAAGACGACACTTTTTCAAACAAATTAATCAAATACATCGACAAGAAGTTTCAAGAGATGAGTGAATTATTTATTAAATCAATTAAAGATCAATTAAAAATGAATTAATAGACCTAAAAACATCAATTGATTTCTGCTGTTCAAAAATTGACGATTACGAGGCTAAGGCTAAAACCCTTGATTGTGAAATTACATCCTTGAAGGAACGGATAAAGATATTAAAATCGAATAACGACCAAAGATATCAATGGGATAGATCCTCGAACATTGAAATCAGTGGAGTTCCAACCTCAGCAAAAGAGAACCTGCATGAAATTATTGGCAATATATCCCAGAAAGTGGGATTCCACATTCAAAAAGAAGATATAGATTTTATCCATCGAGTCCGTCAATGGCCCTCTGTGACTTCCACCAGCACCACCAAAACCAACAACTCGTCCAATATCATAGTGCGCCTTCTCCGGTGAAATCTCAAAGACGAATTGCTGACAGCTGCACGTCGCCGCAGGACATTGACGTCGGCAGATATCGGTATTCCGGGTGAAGCAAGACGGATCTTCTTAAACGACCACCTCACTCCCCCCAACAAATTACTTTTGAAGAAAAGTAGAGATGCAAAAGCCGAGAAAAAATACTGTTACCTATGTACCAAGAATTGCAATATTTTTGTACGGAAAAATGATGGTTCCCCCGTCGTACGGATTTCTTCCGAGGAAGACCTTAAGAAAATCTCTTGACTCATATTATGTTTTTTCTACCATATCTCGTTACAATTTACCTTCCATTACTACCTTGCCTTTCATCTTTTACTATTTATTTATCAAGATTTGATATTTCTCGAGTCAGGAATGTATCATTTTTGCAACAACTTACATTGGTTACTAGGGTTCGATCTGGCATTGTGTTTATCTCATTTTAAATATTATTATACATCTATTATACTTTCATCACAGATTAATGGCGTCCATTAACATATATTATCAAAATCTACGAGGTTTGCGCACAAAAACACACGACTTCTTAAGGTCCGTTATGAACAATGATTTTGATGTTATATGTATTTCAGAGACATGGCTTCTTGACAATATCAGTAATCAAGAGATTTTTGATGATAGATATAATGTTTTTAGACGGGATAGAAACTATAGTCTTACAGGCCAAACCATGGGAGGCGGGGTTCTTATTGCCGTTCTATCTAAATATAATGTCATTCAACAGACGACTTGGTCAACACAAGAAACTGAGGATATATGGGTAAGCATCATTTCGACTGCCCCTAACAAAATAATAAATATTTGTTGTTCTTACCACCCACACGGTACCAAACATATTAGCAGTCTTTTAAATCATTTTGAATCCGCTAGTTATCTCCGACAGAATAATCCCGACGATGATTTCTTACTTGTGGGAGACTACAATATCTCAAAACTTGTCTGGATCCCAAGTCTTAATTCAAATCAAATGATTCCACAAACAGCCACTGATGAAGCCAGTACTCACGTGATAGATTTTCTATCACTCTGTGACTTCCATCAATATAACAACATATTAACGCAAACAAACGTGTTCTCGATCTAGTAATAAGCAATTTGAACTGTATATTATTGCCTTACTGTCCTCCCTTTCTTACCGAAGATTCACATCACAAATCTTTACATATCGAGATAACACTTCTAAGAGACCCCAGTTTAAAACAATTATCACGGCAAGTTTTGTTGTTTAACTCAGCTGACTATACTCAAATTAATAAGTTTCTAGAACAATTTAACTGGACGCATGTTTTCAATAATATGTGCATGGAAGAAGCTACTAATAAATTCTACGAAATTATATATGAAGCTATCAACCAATACGACCCATTACGAACCATTAAAATGTCTCCAAAATATCCCGTATGGTATACGTCTAGCTTAATAAAAATCATCAAAGAAAAACTAAAATTTCACCGTAAATTTAAAAAATATTCCCAACTTTCTGATTATCATACATTCTCGTTACTTAGAACTCGCCAAAAGACGCTTGAGAAAGAATGTTACACAAACTATATAAATAATGCTGAGTTAAACATAAAGAATGATGTGAAATTTTTTTGGACCTTCGTCAAATCAAAACAAAACTCCTCTGATATACCTCATAACATATTCCATGGAAACATTTCTTCAATTGATCTTTTCAGCGATTATTTTCAATCTGTGTTTGTCCCCTCTCAAACTAAAAACATTTCCACATATAGCAAAGACGTAATCAATGATAATAATATAAGTTCAATACACCTGAATTCGATTAATATCGAGAAATCTTTAGTATTAAAATACTTGAAAAATGTGAACACAAAAAAAAATGCTGGTTGTGATAAAATACATCCAATTTTTATTTTTAATTGTGCTGAACAACTTGTCGCTCCCGTGACATTACTGTTCACACTTTCTATCAAAGAAGGCGTATTTCCCACCATTTGGAAAATAGCTCTTGTGTCACCTGTTTTTAAAAAGGGGGACAAACACAATATTGAGAATTATAGGCCTATATCAAAACTATGCATTTTAAGTAAAATTATGGAAAAAATCGTTTACGACCAACTCTTTAATTTATGTAAAAACACCATTATCAATCCTCAACAGCACGGTTTCTTTCGAGGCAGATCTGTCGAGTCGAACTTGGGTCAGTTCACCGATTTTGTTCTGAATACTATGGATAAAAAGAAACAAGTTGACTCTATCTATACTGATTTTTCTAAGGCTTTCGACAAAGTGAATCATGATATACTCCTAAGCAAACTTGAAAAAATTGGTATAAGTGGAAATCTTCTCAGATGGTTCTCATCTTACATTAAAAATAGAAGTCAAGCTGTTGCCCTCAAAGGTAACATGTCACAGGAAATAACCATCCCTTCGGGTGTACCTCAAGGTTCCCATTTAGGACCCCTGCTCTTTACTTTGTACATAAATGACATCAAACATGTCATCTGTAACTCTGATTTTATTCTTTACGCTGACGATATGAAAATATACAAATGTATCAGCTCAGAAGATGATTGCAATAAATTACAAGAAGATATTAATAAAATTAATGAATATTGCATAGAAAATCAACTATTTCTCAATATAAAGAAATGTAATGCGATAACGTTTTCACGTAAAAATCACCCAATCGTCCATATTTACCATCTGAACAACGTTCCTCTTGAAAGAGTGGATAAAATTAGAGATCTTGGAGTATTACTTGACTCCAAATTACTATTCAAAGATCACATTGAATACATCTTAGAAAAAGCCTACAAACAAATGGGTTTTATCCTACGCATCACAAAACCGTTCAACAAACCTTTTACACTTGAACTACTATATATGGCGTATGTAAGATCTCATCTTGAATTTGCATCTGTCATTTGGAATCCACAATACCAAACTTACATTAAGCGTATTGAAAATATTCAAACAAATTTTTTGAAACACCTTTCGTATCGTTTCGAATATCAACAGTGTAAACCTATTGCTCTTTACAAACGGAGAAACATTTCTGACGTACTGTTTCTATACAAGATTGTGAACTGCCTTATTGACTCACCAGATCTATTAGAAAGGATTGCATTTCGTTGCCCTGAACGCAATACCAGGTCGAATACCCTATTTTTTATACAGCATTTCAAATCGAAATATGCATAAAATTCTTTGCTCGGGCGTATCTGCAAATCTTACAACGCCCTAAGAGATATCGATATTTTCCACTGCTATCTTAAAACGTTTAAAACTAAATTAACCTTACAATGTACTTAAACCAAAACCATTATTTCTTTGTTATTTCTTCATTGTTTATTTTTTCTATTGACTCATTTTTTACTAATACTATATTATAATATTATTACTATCTACTTGCTTCCTAATCAGTAACCATTTCCTTTTTTTTTAAATCATAAATGGAACTTCACTGGTTTATACTATATTCAATATAAAATGTAAAATGAATGTATTTACAACTGTATGTTTCCTAAATAAACTTAAATAAAAAAATATATATATTCTTATTAGGAAACCTAGCATCTTGTAGGATTTTGATATTATGTGTTCGATATGCTTATCAAAAATTAATTTGTTGTCTAAATAAACACCTAGATCTTTACATGTAGACGTAGATTGTAAAGGTTTATTATTCAAGTTGTAAGAATAGATGATTTTATTTTTATTTCTAGTAAATGTAATTGAGTAACACTTAGAATTGTTTGAGGAGAGTAAATTTGATTCACAATAAGCGCACAAATGATCAAGATCGCTTTGTAATTCTATACAATCAGATAAAGACTGTACAGGTTTCAAAATTTTCATATCATCCGCATATAACACAAAGTAACTATTTTGAAAGCATACATAGATGTCATATATGTAAATATTAAATATTAGACGCCCCAAAATTCAATTATACAATACCTAACTGGCAAATATATGTTAGATGCATAAAAAAGATAAATAATCTAATATTAAAAGGTAAACAATTATTGATTTTATTTATTGTAAGCTAGAATGTCTTTATTAATAGTCATTATGATCACCAGTGTTTACTGACTATGGCACTGCCATCTATTGAGCAAGGAATGAATAACCCGAGATCCAAACCATTTCAGAAGATTAAATAAATTAAAAGCTGCTACCAAATTAAATCAAAATGACCAAAGTAACCAGAAATTTTAATATTGCATAATGAGGTCTAGAGACGTGCCTTGAGCTCAGAGGCAGGTCCCGAAAGCTCAGAATGAAACATTAAATACTGATTATAATATTAACACAAAGGCTTATATCGCCAATCACATCCAATTAAATTATTGTATGAAAGGATTTTTTTTTAATTCATGTAGGAAAGTTTCCAAATAATTTTTTATATAATTATTTGGAAATTATATATATATATATTATATAATAAATATCAGTCTCCAACTAGTGGGAAAATCATTTTAAGTATGAAAAATTGATGTATTAAATATCGCATGCTTAACACATGCAAAATTATAAAGTAACATGAGACAATGGAGTATCAATTATTCATAAACACAAATAAAATCACTCTTCCGGAAAACTGACATTGCTTGTGGGTTTCCTAAAACCTCAAAATAGATAATTTTTAGTTTCTGAAACTCTCGCCTGTGTGACTACACGGACAATTTTTCGAAAGGGTGACGTTGTTACGTAGAAAATATCAGTATTATTATGTTAGAGTCTCTACGCACTATTATTTTCTTATTCCAGTGTAAGTATATAACATTTAAATAAAAGCCAAGCTAAAATATCAATAAATACTTAGTACGTACCAGATACATATTAAAGAAAACATAGTTTATAACCAGGGAATTGAGATAAACCACCTTCCTAATTAATGAAGTCAATATACATCTGCTACGCACTCTCATTTTAAATTATCAATAAACCATAAAACAAAATTCAATGCCAGAAGATAAGAATTAGTCATCTTCCACTGCTCTCTTAAAACGTTTAAAACTAAATTAACCTTACATTGTACTTAAACCAAAACCATTATTTCTTTGTTATTTCTTCATTGTTTATTTTTTCTTTTGACTCACTTTTTACAAATACTATATTATAATATTATTACTATCTACTTGCTTCCTAATCAGTAACCATTTCCTTTTTTTTTAAATCATAAATGGAACTTCACTGGTTTATACTATATTCAATATAAAATGTAAAATGAATGTATTTACAACTGTATGTTTCCTAAATAAACTTAAATAAAAAAAATATATATTCTTATTAGGAAACCTAGCATCTTGTAGGATTTTGATATTATGTGTTCGATATGCTTATCAAAAATTAATTTGTTGTCTAAATAAACACCTAGATCTTTACATGTAGACGTAGATTGTAAAGGTTTATTATTCAAGTTGTAAGAATAGATGATTTTATTTTTATTTCTAGTAAATGTAATTGAGTAACACTTAGAATTGTTTGAGGAGAGTAAATTTGATTCACAATACGCGCACAAATGATCAAGATCGCTTTGTAATTCTATACAATCAGATAAAGACTGTACAGGTTTCAAAATTTTCATATCATCCGCATATAACACAAAGTAACTATTAAATAAGAGTTGTCCGAGATGCGACCCCTGGGGCACACCCGAGACGATTTCCGTTAAACAGGATGCGAAACCGTTGACAACCATGATTTGGTGCCGATTACTGATATATGATGCGATCCATCTATAGAGATCATTGTGAATTCCTAGACTAAATAACTTCTGTAAAAGAATATAGTGATTAACACGGTCGAATGCTTTGGAATAATCAGTATAGATGGCATCTACCTGGCATCGCATATCCATTTGAGCACGAAGAAAATTTATAAAAGACACAAGATTCGAGGTTGTGGAGCAATTTCTCATAAAGCCATGTTGATTAGTTAAGAGTGAAGGTGAGATGGTAGAATATAATTGATCGTAAACAATTTTTTCCAAAACTTTACTTAGTATTTTGGATATAGGTCGATAGTTGGAGACATCATTTTTACTACCATTTTTAAAGATTGGGGTAATCAAGGCTGTTTTCCACTTGTCAGGAAATGTTCCTTCAGATAATGATAGTTTGAAAATGGCAAAAATGGGGGGTGTCAGTTGTTTACTACAATAATTTATAAAGATTCCTGGTAGTTGGTCGTTCCCTGGTCCCTTTTTGATATCGATGGACTTAAGGTATTTGAAAGTTATGTTTTCATTGATCTCGATTGAGCTAATAACGTAAAATTTTGTCTCACACGTAAACGATCTCCAGATTCCACCAAAACATACGGCGCTGTCATGAACTGCTCACTTCCCAGCCGGCCTCCACCAAACTGCCGCTTGCGGTTAAAACTTGTACTAGCAATTCCAGATGTTTACGGCGTACCAACATCAGGAAACATAAGGCGTTGTTGACAATTTGTGACGCAGCCGGTAGCTACCTGCTACAATATCCTCCCACCAATCCGAAATTTCGCAGGGGAAATTTCCATTAAGCCCCCCGGCGCTCGAGGAAAAGAAAACGTGAAACTCTCAGACCAAAGTGATGAACTGACCCAATGACTGCAGTCGGCAAGGAAGAAAACCAGGACCAGGATGTCCACTGGTAATTGCTGTTCCTCCAAGGTGACGTTGCTGGAGAACAGACTCAGGAATGTCTTCGGCGAACGGCCTCAGAATTTGACTTCTGCATACTTCGTTGCACATAATTGTGGTTATAGCCCGAAAGCGTTGTAAGAAGACGGAACTGTAGAATATTCTTGAGGCAGCTATCAGCAACCTGAGTGACAATGCGCCTCTTCAGAAATCTTGAAAGGATAATATACTGCCCAGTAGCGATGATGTCCGAGGTCCATGTAGAAAATTTCTGAGATACACCTCCCGCCATGTAATGTTTCAGTTCAGCATCCGCACAGGTAGCGATGATGTCCGAGGTCCATGTAGAAAATTTCTGAGATACACCTCCCGCCATGTAATGTTTCAGTACAGTAACCGCGCAGTGGAGAGATTCTTGATTGAAGAAGCGCAGAGGTTGTACGTGGTGAGACACTAACAGCTAAACCAAATCTTACATAGTGGGTCACTGAATAATTATGAACTTAGTTTCTTAAAAAAATTGAAATAAAATTCAAAGCTAATCCTGAAAAATAAAATCTGTTAACAATCAACAACTTAAAGCCTAGACGCCCCAAAATTCAATTATACAATACCTAACTGGCAAATATATGTTAGATGCATAAAAAAGATAAATAATCTAATATTAAAAGGTAAACAATTATTGATTTTATTTATTGTAAGCTAGAATGTCTTTATTAATAGTCATTATGATCACCAGTGTTTACTGACTATGGCACTGCCATCTATTGAGCAAGGAATGAATAACCCGAGATCCAAACCATTTCAGAAGATTAAATAAATTAAAAGCTGCTACCAAATTAAATCAAAATGACCAAAGTAACCAGAAATTTTAATATTGCATAATGAGGTCTAGAGACGTGCCTTGAGCTCAGAGGCAGGTCCCGAAAGCTCAGAATGAAACATTAAATACTGATTATAATATTAACACAAAGGTTTATATCGCCAATCACATCCAATTAAATTATTGTATGAAAGGATTTTTTTTTAATTCATGTAGGAAAATTTCCAAATAATTTTTTATATAATTATTTGTAAATTATATAAATATATTATATAATAAATATCAGTCTCCAACTAGTGGGAAAATCATTTTAAGTATGAAAAATTGATGTATTAAATATCGCATGCTTAACACATGCAAAATTATAAAGTAACATGAGACAATGGAGTATCAATTATTCATAAACACAGTATCAATTATTCATAACACACAAAATCTAATTAAATGAAGACAATCTAAGCGAAACTCAATCGAAAATCTGAAAACAGAAAAATCAGAAAAAGATATTGACACATCTGGGACATTGTCAATATCTTTTTCTGATTTTTCTGTTTTCAGATTTTCGATTGAGTTTCGCTTAGATTGTCTTCATTTAATTAAATATTACAATTTGAGGTTTTACTCATAAAGTTAAAATAAAAATAAAAAAAAAAAACATATAAAATCACTCTTCCGGAAAACTGACATTGCTTGTGGGTTTCCTAAAACCCCAAAATAGATAATTTTTAGTTTCTGAAACTCTCGCCTGTGTGACTACACGGACAATTTTTCGAAAGGGTGACGTTTTTTTTTTTTTTCCATTATTTCTGGCTTTCACCCTTCAAGGGTGTTCTAGGCCATCATTTATAATTACAGAGAAAGGAAAGGTGAATTTATATATTAATTTTATTTAAATGTGCAAATTTCAGAATTTTATGGAAGATTGGAGTAGAGTTCAGACTTAGAAGAGATGAGATGTTGAATGGAGGAGAGGCAATTTTTGATAACGCTTGATAGAAGAGAGGATATTTATTTAGAGAGGGACAATCAAAAAATATGTGATCTAAAGTTCCCACATCTAGACCACAGAACGTACAATCTGGGGAGTCAAGCACATGAATTTTATAAAGGTGAGAAGGAACGGAACAATGTCCGATTCTCATACGAATAAGTAAGGAAATTTCTTTTTTGGAAAAATGGGGGAATTTTTGAAACCACGGTTTTGATGGGATAGTCCTTTGTATTGAGGCGTAGCGGGCACCCTTGGATTGACTAGCAATGTTCCAATACTCTGTCCAAACATTGCGGGATCTATCTTTGATGATGGAAAAAATATCAGACAGGGGAATATGGTTTACGAGGGTAACGGTAGGGTTAGACGCTCCTTGTTTTGCCAAGGAATCAGCAATATCATTACCCACTATGCCAACATGTCCAGGAATCCAAATCAGAGTGACAGTTTTTCCAGAGCTTTGAATGGAGGTTATCAATACTCGAATAAGACATACAAAGTGATCATCAGGATGAAGAAGAGGACTTGTTTTAAGTTTTTGGAGGGAACTGAGAGAGTCAGAGAGAACAAGAGAATGTTCAAAATTATTTTTTATTATATATTTGAGAGATTCAATAATCGCAATGCACTCGGCAGAAAATATTGAAAATTGGTTTGAAATTGAATAAAATATTCTTTCATTAGAATTATTGTGGTAAACGTTAATACCAATACCACAGTTAGGAGAGTCCGGAGATTTGGAGCCATCAGTAAATAAAAGAGAAGAGTTGGGCCATTTAGAAGAAATAATGTCATTGAACATATTATTGACAGTACGGGCTGGGAGATTGGAATGACTTTTAAGGATGCCGATCCCCTCTAAAATCGTTGGGGATAGGGTGACGTGACTATATTTTAATTTGTACAAAGGAAGAATATCATTTTTGATAATTTGAAGCTCTGAGAGAGAGCGAAAATTTTTACAAATGGCAGGGAGAGGTTTAGTTCGAGCTCTGATTGTAGATGAATGTGTTGAGTCGTTGAACAACGAGACTCTGGGAATAATCTGATGACTTTTAGAATTTAAACATTTAAGAACAAATTTGTCAGCAAATAATTGACGCCTTAAATAAAGAGGAGGATCAGAACATTCTACTTGAAGGGAATTGATGGGCGACGATTGCATCGCGCCAGTTATTATTCGCAATGACTTAGATTGAATTTTGTCTAATTTACTGAGTGCATTTTTGGATGCAGTACTAAAAAGTGGGCAGGCATAGTCGAGATGACTTCGAATAAGTGCATTGTAGAGCAACTTAATGCAGATAGGATGAGCACCCCACCAAACGCCAGTCAATGATCTGATAATAATTAAATTTTTTTCACATTTAGTAACTATATTATTAATGTGGGAAGACCATTTAAGTTTCCTATCAAATGTTACTCCCAAAAATTTTACTTCGGAAGCATTGGGGATTGGCGAGTTTTTAAATAAAATTTGAACAGGGGGATTATTATGACGATTTGAGAAGGTAACACACTGACTCTTTTGTACTGAAAGTTCAAGACCATTTAAAGTAAGCCATGTGCAAAGGGCATCCATGGCTTCATTAAGATATTTGACGGCGGATGGAATGATTTTGGATGATAAGAAGAAAGCTATGTCATCTGCGAACTCAACGACTTTTACTTGAGGGAGAATGGTGACATGCATATCGTGTGTGTATATATTATACAGTAAGGGGGATAATACATCGCCTTGGGGTAAACCCTTCCAAATTGACCTACTCTGAGGAGTAACATCTGGTAGCTCAATGAAAATTTTCCTATCGAGAAAAAGATTAATAATAGATTGGACAAACATGAGGGGTAAGCCAAGGCCTAAAAGTTTTTTTTTAAGAATTGGGATGGAAACATTGTCAAAGGCGCCTTCTATGTCTATAAAGACTGCAAGACATACTTCTTTGTTAGAAATGGATAAATTAATATCAGTGCTGATGATGGCAAGGTTATCTTGTGTAGATTTCTTTTTCCTAAATCCAAATTGGGATGGAGAGAGAAGATGATTACTCTCGACGAAAAATTCTAACCGGTTTTTAATTAATTTTTCATAAATTTTACTAAGGGTGGATGAAAGAGCAATTGGCCTATAGTTGGATCCAGAATTGGGTGATTTGTTTAATTTTAGAATTGGGATGATTATTTGAGAACTCCAGTCATCAGGTATTATGCCAGTCTGGAAGATTTTATTTAAGATGCTTAAAAAGTGATTTAGAACATTATCATTACTATTTTTGATAATGCTATAAGGTATACCATCTCTGCCTGGAGATGAGTCCTTGACTGTTGATAAACAATTTTTTAATTCAATTAAATTGAATGGAGAGTCAAGCCAATGATCAGACATAGGAGTGTTGTGGATTGGAGTTATTTCATCTAAGTTAGGTACAGAAGGGGGGGCAATTTTGTCCAAGAACTCGTCCATCCATTTAGAATGAGAAGCTCGAGGAGATGTTGGACTGAAGGAGGATCGAAATCTTCGAATCATAGACCAAACTTCCGAAATTGGAGTGTTCGGAGATACTGAACTGCAGAAGTTGTACCACCCGGATTTTTTTTTTGACCTCAATACCCTTTTGGCATTCGCTTCGGCATTTTTGTATATGAGATAGTTCTCCATAGTCATATTGTGACGATAGGAAAGAGATTTAGCTTTCCGAATTCTCACTACTTTGGAACATTCCTCATCCCACCAGGGAGTTGGAGGGAGTTTTTTGAGAGATTTGGTTTTAGGGGGAGGATTTGATTTATTGATTGCAGTTACGAGCATTGATTTGAAGTTATCGTAGTCATCTTTGACAGATAATGTATCGGTATAGGATAAATTTTGTATAAACTTATCCATATGTGAGTTAAATTCGTCCCATTTGGTGTGTTTTGTTTTAATCTTTGTCGAAATATGGGACTTGTCTGAATGGAAAGAAGTTTGATAAGTGATGGTGATCGGGAAATGATCACTGGAGCAAGGGTCGGGGGACACCACCCACGAGGAGAGAGGTGCCAGATTAATAGAGCATATGGAGAGATCCACTGCACTGGGGTTTGTGTTGGGGCGAGAGGTTCTAGTAGGAGATCCGTCATTCAAAAGAAAAAGGTTGGATTCATCTAGGAAATCCATCACACATCGACCGTCTCGATCACAGAAAGCAGAACCCCAGACGGGAGAATGGGCATTAAAATCACCCAATAAAAAGAAAGGAGGGCTTAGTTGACGGACAATTTGCAACCACGCTTGTTTATTGAAGTGCGATGTTGGGGGAAGATAGATAGAAACAAAGGAAGTGTCCTTTATTTTAGCTGCAACCATTTGAAAGTCAGCATTGGGGGGTTTGATATTATTTATTGGGAAAAACGGAAGGGATTTTTTAATAAAAAGGGCAGCACCTCCGCTCGTACCTTCCGGGCGATCATCGCGGAGACAGGAGTACCCTCCCACATTAAAGTGGGTGGATGGAGTAAACCATGTCTCCGAGACAGCAGCCACAGAAACAAGGTTTGAATTTAATAGGTTAAGAAGGTTTGATTTGTTAGAAATAGCACTGCGGCTATTCCACTGAAGAATTCTGACATCTTGAAGAGCCATTTTGAATAAATGATTTTAATGTGGAAATAATAGAAGCAGCGTTGGACGGTAGATTAGTTTGAGAAGAAATTAGGTCAATTAGAAGCATAATAAGAGTTTGAATAAATGAAGAATTATCTTGGGAGAGTTGTTCAGAAAGCTTTTGATAGTTTGTTGAGGATGAATTATAATTGTTTGCGCACCCATTTGTGGCGTGTGAAAGAGGAGAACCATTGGGATTTAAGAGAAGTGAGTTGTGTTGTTGCTGATCGTATCCACGAGCCTGTTTAGAGATAGGGTTTTTGTATGTGAATTTTGTTGAACGGGAAGATGTTGAGGAGGAGGCGAGAGGGTTGGATGAAGAGTTACTGGATAAAACCTCGGAAAATGATTTTTTGACAGGCGGGAATAATTTAGAAGCCTGCAGAAAAGACAAGTTCTCAGAGGCCATAGAATTTTTTATATTTTTTTGGCGAGATTGTTCGGGGCAAGAAGAGTTAATGGCGGAATGAGCGCCTAAGCAGTTAAAACATTTAGGTGAAGAGAGAGAAGAACATTGGTCAGCCGAGTGGTTTTCTCCACATTTGAAACATCTGGGAGGGGATCTGCATGCAGCTTTGGTATGACCAAAACGGCAGCAGTTGTAACATTGAGTGGTGGGATAAGTGTACATTTCAACTGGTAAGGAGTTGAAAAATAAATAAATATGGGAGGGAAGAGATTGTCCTTCGAATGTGATGACGACAGATTGGGAGGGCTTCCAGGAAACGATGCCCTCAGAGGTGTCCTTATAATTTAGCCTCCTGGCTTTTATGGGATTGCCGATATGTTGGGGGGTTGAAAGTGAGGACAGGATTTCTGGAATGGACAGATCGGTCGAGATACCCCTGACCAGGCCCATTCGAGTGACATTGCAAGTTGGGATGTACGCCTTGAATTTAGAATTTGATGAAATAAATATATTTTTGGCGGCTGAACCTGACAGGAATTCAACAGAGATTCGGAAGCGACCCTCGGCTTTAACACCTCCAGGTTTAATCGAAAGGTTCTTGTTATTTGAAAGAAATTTACCAAATTCAAGAAGATGGATGGTTTTACCTTGTTCAGTTTTTTGCGCATATACAATGTAGGGGCCACGGGAATGAGTAGAGTAAAAGATTGTTGGAGGAGGTTGAGGAAGAGCTGGAGGGGACTGAGAAGACAAAGGCGAATCATGTTTTTTTGGGGAAAGGGGACTAAATTTTCTTTTTTTAATTGAGGTTAGGATGACAGATTCATTGTCTGAAATGTTTGAATGTTCTGAAAAGTCTATTTTATCTGAAATGTCTCCATCTGGAGGGTCAGGAGGGGGATCTGGGGGCTTTGTAAGGGGTACAGGAGGGAAATCCTCCTCCATTGTTCAAAAAATTACAGCTAATATAAAAAGTGACAGAAGTAAAAAAATTATATAAATATCTGAAAATGAGCAGCAAGAAGTGACTCCTGGAAGATCAGGGGGGAGAAGATTCCAACACACTAAACTTTTTACAGCCAAAACACAATAAAAAGATTGGTTTAAGAATATTTTTTGAAAGAGCAAAACAAAAGAACTGATGACAGCCAAATGTTATTGATGCGAGCCAAAGGGTGACGTTGTTACGTAGAAAATATCAATATTATTATGTTAGAGTCTCTACGCACTATTATTTTCTTATTATTTTTTAATTTATAAACTAACGTTAAGACAAGATTTTTATGCATAGCACAAAGGGTAACAATTATTACAAGCAATAATTGTCAGCCTGAAACACTCATTTACATTGAAAAATCTTCCGAGAAAAGATACTTGCCGCCAACGGGACTTGAACCCGTGTCCTTCCGATTGCCGGTCGAATGCTTTGACCACTGAGCTATGGCGGCTTATCAAATACCCGCCAAATAATTCAATATATACTAGTGTTTCATTCAACAATTACTGCTTGTTATATTTTTTCCACCTGAAAACAACCAACTTTATTTTTGCGAGGAAGACATTGTTAGTGTTAAATCCCTCGCTAGGTGGCGTCGAGACATATTATGTCTGCATTTATTGGGGAAATACTTAAACTTGTTAAATATTAATTATTATTTTTTTAATTTATAAACTAACGTTTAGACAAGATTTTTATGCATAGCACAAAGGGTAACAATTATTACAAGCAATAATTGTCAGCCTGAAACACTCATTTACATTGAAAAATCTTCCGAGAAAAGATACTTGCCGCCAACGGGACTTGAACCCGTGTCCTTCCGATTGCCGGTCGAATGCTTTGACCACTGAGCTATGGCGGCTTATCAAATACCCGCCAAATAATTCAATATATACTAGTGTTTCATTCAACAATTACTGCTTGTTATATTTTTTCCACCTGAAAACAACCAACTTTATTTTTGCGAGGAAGACATTGTTAGTGTTAAATCCCTCGCTAGGTGGCGTCGAGACATATTATGTCTGCATTTATTGGGGAAATACTTAAACTTGTTAAATATTAATTATTATTTTTTAATTTATAAACTAACGTTTAGACAAGATTTTTATGCATAGCACAAAGGGTAACAATTATTACAAGCAATAATTGTCAGCCTGAAACACTCATTTACATTGAAAAATCTTCCGAGAAAAGATACTTGCCGCCAACGGGATATTTAATATTTAACAAGTTTAAGTATTTCCCCAATAAATGCAGACATAATATGTCTCGACGCCACCTAGCGAGGGATTTAACACTAACAATGTCTTCCTCGCAAAAATAAAGTTGGTTGTTTTCAGGTGGAAAAAATATAACAAGCAGTAATTGTTGAATGAAACACTAGTATATATTGAATTATTTGGCGGGTATTTGATAAGCCGCCATAGCTCAGTGGTCAAAGCATTCGACCGGCAATCGGAAGGACACGGGTTCAAGTCCCGTTGGCGGCAAGTATCTTTTCTCGGAAGATTTTTCAATGTAAATGAGTGTTTCAGGCTGACAATTATTGCTTGTAATAATTGTTACCCTTTGTGCTATGCATAAAAATCTTGTCTAAACGTTAGTTTATAAATTAAAAAATAATAATTAATATTTAACAAGTTTAAGTATTTCCCCAATAAATGCAGACATAATATGTCTCGACGCCACCTAGCGAGGGATTTAACACTAACAATGTCTTCCTCGCAAAAATAAAGTTGGTTGTTTTCAGGTGGAAAAAATATAACAATCAGTAATTGTTGAATGAAACACTAGTATATATTGAATTATTTGGCGGGTATTTGATAAGCCGCCATAGCTCAGTGGTCAAAGCATTCGACCGGCAATCGGAAGGACACGGGTTCAAGTCCCGTTGGCGGCAAGTATCTTTTCTCGGAAGATTTTTCAATGTAAATGAGTGTTTCAGGCTGACAATTATTGCTTGTAATAATTGTTCCCCTTTGTGCTATGCATAGAAATCTTGTCTAAACGTTAGTTTATAAATTAAAAAATAATAATATTTAACAAGTTTAAGTATTTCCCCAATAAATGCAGACATAATATGTCTCGACGCCACCTAGCGAGGGATTTAACACTAACAATGTCTTCCTCGCAAAAATAAAGTTGGTTGTTTTCAGGTGGAAAAAATATAACAAGCAGTAATTGTTGAATGAAACACTAGTATATATTGAATTATTTGGCGGGTATTTGATAAGCCGCCATAGCTCAGTGGTCAAAGCATTCGACCGGCAATCGGAAGGACACGGGTTCAAGTCCCGTTGGCGGCAAGTATCTTTTCTCGGAAGATTTTTCAATGTAAATGAGTGTTTCAGGCTGACAATTATTGCTTGTAATAATTGTTACCCTTTGTGCTATGCATAAAAATCTTGTCTAAACGTTAGTTTATAAATTAAAAAATAATAATTAATATTTAACAAGTTTAAGTATTTCCCCAATAAATGCAGACATAATATGTCTCGACGCCACCTAGCGAGGGATTTAACACTAACAATGTCTTCCTCGCAAAAATAAAGTTGGTTGTTTTCAGGTGGAAAAAATATAACAAGCAGTAATTGTTGAATGAAACACTAGTATATATTGAATTATTTGGCGGGTATTTGATAAGCCGCCATAGCTCAGTGGTCAAAGCATTCGACCGGCAATCGGAAGGACACGGGTTCAAGTCCCGTTGGCGGCAAGTATCTTTTCTCGGAAGATTTTTCAATGTAAATGAGTGTTTCAGGCTGACAATTATTGCTTGTAATAATTGTTACCCTTTGTGCTATGCATAAAAATCTTGTCTAAACGTTAGTTTATAAATTAAAAAATAATAATTAATATTTAACAAGTTTAAGTATTTCCCCAATAAATGCAGACATAATATGTCTCGACGCCACCTAGCGAGGGATTTAACACTAACAATGTCTTCCTCGCAAAAATAAAGTTGGTTGTTTTCAGGTGGAAAAAATATAACAAGCAGTAATTGTTGAATGAAACACTAGTATATATTGAATTATTTGGCGGGTATTTGATAAGCCGCCATAGCTCAGTGGTCAAAGCATTCGACCGGCAATCGGAAGGACACGGGTTCAAGTCCCGTTGGCGGCAAGTATCTTTTCTCGGAAGATTTTTCAATGTAAATGAGTGTTTCAGGCTGACAATTATTGCTTGTAATAATTGTTACCCTTTGTGCTATGCATAAAAATCTTGTCTAAACGTTAGTTTATAAATTAAAAAAATAATAATTAATATTTAACAAGTTTAAGTATTTCCCCAATAAATGCAGACATAATTTGTCTCGACGCCACCTAGCGAGGGATTTAACACTAACAATGTCTTCCTCGCAAAAATAAAGTTGGTTGTTTTCAGGTGGAAAAAATATAACAAGCAGTAATTGTTGAATGAAACACTAGTATATATTGAATTATTTGGCGGGTATTTGATAAGCCGCCATAGCTCAGTGGTCAAAGCATTCGACCGGCAATCGGAAGGACACGGGTTCAAGTCCCGTTGGCGGCAAGTATCTTTTCTCGGAAGATTTTTCAATGTAAATGAGTGTTTCAGGCTGACAATTATTGCTTGTAATAATTGTTATTATTTTCTTATTCCAGTGTAAGTATATAACATTTAAATAAAAGCCAAGCTAAAATATCAATAAATACTTAGTACGTACCAGATACAAATTAAAGAAAACATAGTTTATAACCAGGGAATTGAGATAAACCACCTTCCTAATTAATGAAGTCAATATACATCTGCTACGCACTCTCATTTTAAATTATCAATAAACCATAAAACAAAATTCAATGCCAGAAGATAAGAATTAGTCATCTTCGCGCGTTAAATTTGTAAATAAACACATAACCCAACACAAAGGAACACACAGACAAACACACCACAACAAACAACAAATACAATCAATGTGAAGACACAAGTAGCATGTCGTGTCATCACAAAGAATGAGCAAACAAAAATTGCATAGCAACGGTGGAAGAAGCATGCAAAAAAAAAACTAAAATTTGTGTAAAATGCAGAAAGCAATCTCTCTTGTGGATTTGCATTTCATTGAATTGAAATTACACCGCAGATCAACCGGTGTGTTCAGACTTGAGAATGTCCTTTATATGAAAAATTCCCAGCGGTTTCCCATTCATATCATCCAATTGGTAGGCAACAGGGGAAATCTTCTTACTCACCTTACTCCTAATAAATTTAGGGGCTAATTTTGCAGACTAATGTTTACTAGCATCAGACAGAATAAACGACCTTCTTCAGACTGTGTCCCCCAGGTTGTATTGAACATCCCTCCGACGCAGTCATATTGACGTTTGTTGCGTTCGTAGGACTGTCTCAGGGACGTGCGTACCTGCGAAAAAATGTCATTCAATTCCTGTAAATCTTGTGCCCAAGAGTCATGTTCTGAAAATTTAATTTCTTCTTCATTGAAATCAACCCCTAAATAATCCTTCCCTGAAATAATTATTTCCCTACCAAAGTTGAGGAAAAACGGAGTATACCCTGTAACCTCGTGAACCGCAGTGTTGATTGCTAATTCAATTTCAGGAATAAAGTTCGCCCAAGTTCGGTGATCAGAGCCAACGTATGAAGCAAGAGCTGAAACTAAAACCTTATTTACTCGTTCAACAGGATTATTTTGCGGGTGATATCTACAGTTGTAGAACAGGTGACGAATGTGAAATTTGCTGGCCAACGCCTTTATGTCACGAGAAATGTACTGAGGTCCATTGTCCAAAAATATAGTATCCGGAACTCCAAATTTGTAGAAGATGTCGTTCTCCAGAATCGAAGCAATATTACTACCCGTAGCTTTCCTAAATGGGAATAGTCTGGAGTACTTCGAAAAGAAATCTGACACTACCAACAAATAAGTTTATCCTTTCTTGTAGGAACTAGGATATGGACCAAGCAAATCTGTCGCTATCATCTGCCATGGGCGCTGTACCAATTTGGGATCTCCCATAAGACCTGGAGGTAACAAATTTGAGCTTTTGTAACCTAAACAAGTTTGACATTTGGCAATGAACGATTTTACATCAGCCGCCATCTTGGGCCAATAATACTTATGTCTGATCCTGTTCAAGGTTTTTAAAATACCGAAATGAGCGCAAACCGGCGGAATATGGTGCTCTTTTATGACATTAATTCTGAACTCTTTAGGGAGTACTTCCTTCCAGTCATAAGACCTGTGAAGCGCTTCCATACTTTGAATATGTTTGAATATTTTGCCATTTGAAACCTTCCACGCCGGATATTTCTCGGGATGTGTTACGATTTTCTCCCTCAATTTGACATACCACTCATCAGAGGTTACAAAGTTCTGAACTATAGATTCTACAAGCAAGGGGTCACGGGATAAAGCATCGGGAATGACATTGTCTTTGCCATTTCTATGTATTATTTCAAAATTAAACTGTTGGAGTCTGACTGCCCACCGGACCAATCTTCCTGACGGCGACTTTAATTTTGTGAGCCATTTAAGACTATAATGATCTGTGATAACTTTAACCGGAATGGGAGAGCCTTCGATATACCCTCTAAACTTCTCTAATGCGAAAATTATGGCATTCAACTCTCTTTCGGTTGTAGAGTGATTTCTCTCCTGAGCTGAAAGTATTCTAGAAATAAAGGAAATGGGATGTTCAATCTGATTATCATCCATTTGGGATAAAACTGCCCCGAGGCCTATATTCGACGCGTCACAGCTTATGGTAAAAGGTTTATCAAAGTCCGGACATGCAAGAACTGGCGCGTTCACCAGGATTTTCTTTAACTTAAGAAAAGTAGCCTGCGCCTGCTCTTTCTACTTAAACTTTTTCCCCGCGAACTCTTTTTTCGAGAGATTATATAAGGGTGACGCAATTATGGAAAAGTTAAGTATGAACCTTTTGTACCAAGAAAGAACACCTATGAATCTACGCAGACTCTTTTGAGTCGTAGGAGTGGGAAAATCAACGATGGCTTTAACTTTATCAGGATCTGTACAGAGCCCTTTGCTGTCAATTACATATCGCAAGTATTTCAAGGAATCCCTGCAGAAAACCGATTTTTGAACATTTATAGTAAGGCCGGTGGCTTGCAATTTCTGTTTAACCTGTCTTAAAAGATGAATGTGTTCAAAAGAGGAACTGATTACAATTATATCAACTAGGTAACAGAAAACTTTCCCGTCGAATTCCGGCCCTAACACCTTATCCATTAATCTCATCATGCGTGCGCTCGCCCCGTGAAGACCGAATGGCATGGTAACGAAATGAAATAACCCTCGTTTGGGGATAGTGAAAGCAGCTTTTTCTTTATTTTTTTATTATTAAGTTAAGAGAAACATAATATTTCGCTTTCTTAATTTAAATACAGAGCATATATAGTACAGTAGTAAGAAGTAATATTTTTAATTTTGTTCCAACATTTTGAGTTTAAATAGTTTTTTTTTAAAGGTTTTTATGTTATTTTCCGTTTTTAGGCTATCTGGAAGGGTTTTCGTTATTTGTTTTTGGGGTGTTATGCCGTGTTGCGCTACCTCCTTCTTTAGCCAACGTTTCGGACATCGTTGCAGTGTCCATCATCAGGGCAGATCCGGCAGATCCGGTAGATGTGACGTTGGCTAAAGAAGGAGGTAGCGCAACACGGCATAACACCCCAAAAACAAATAACGAAAATGCTTTTGGCCGTGAAAATCTTAAAACTTATCTATCTGGAAGGGGATTATATATATGAACTCCCTCGTGACCAATACTTCTCTTGCCACTTTCAGTCTTGACAGTATTTGTGTACAATTTATTGTGTTGTCTAGTACAATGTTCGTGTACTTGTGATGTTTTTATAAATGTTGTGTTTGTGTGTATAAGTCCATTTTGTATTTTGTAGATTAAAAGACATATGTTATATTCGTACAATGTTCTTATTTTCAAAATGTTAATTTCCTGGTATAGTTTTTTTGTGGGAGTGTCTGGGTTATAGTTGAAGAGTTTTTTAATAACTTTGTTCTGTATTATTTGTAAGTCGTTTAAGTACGTAATGTATGTGTTTCCCCATATTTCTATTAAATAATTTAGGTGGGACTGGATTAAGCTAAAGTATAAGCCCCTCTTTACCTCTGTTGGTAGAAGATGAGCAATTCTACCAAATACACCAATTAATGGGATGATTTTTGTTTTTAGTTTTTCTACGTGTTGTTTAAATGTTTATCAATATATAATTTATTTATTAAAAGAAAATAACCTAGTTTACATCACTTTATTTTTTATATTTTATAATATCAACATGTTTCGTGAACCATGTTCACTTCTTCAGGAATAAAAGTATACTAAAGTTAAAAAATTAATTATAGATTACATATGGAGAGAAGAAATTGAAGGAGGGGGAAGGGTTGACAATGGTGGGAGTTTCGAAGAATTGGGGATTACCAAGCTATTAGAAGTAAAAGGCCGGTTAAGTGGGAAGATATTTAAAACAAGGTTAACAAAATTTTTTTGCTTATTAATTATGTCAGCTTTGGAATTTACAATTTTTCTTATTTCTAAAATTTCTAAATTATTGATTTGCGATGTTTTATATCCTGTATGTAATATTTGAAGACCTGAATTTATGTCAAAGATATAATCATATTTCTAAGCTATGATTCAAAGAATCACGCACACAGAACAATAACCAAAATGCATAATAACAATTTAAAGATCATATCGGTGAATTGCAGATCCGTCCGCAGTTCAGAAAAATTCATTTATGATCTGTGCGATACACATGATATTGTTCTTATTCAAGAAACGTGGCTACTCCCGTCGGATTTAAAGTTCTTATCCCATATACATCCAGATTACAATAGCTTGGGAACTTCTGCAATTGATATATCGATGGGCCCGTTAGTCAGCCGGCCACACGGAGGAGTGGGTGTATTATACAGGCAATGTCTCAGGGCTGCCACGATCCCGTTGAATAATTGCCGCATGGCGGGCATTGAATTAGGCCTAAATTCCGAAAATTTATGCATTTTCACCGTGTACATGTCAACATGCACAACAGATCACTTCGAAGAGTACGTTAACTGTCTTGCGGCCTTGCAAGCAATTATTGACGAAAAAGATTACACCAACTCCGTAATCATTGGAGATTTCAATGCACATCCGGACTCACTCTTCGGAAATGAACTAAAATCTTTCTGTCAAGAATATGATCTTACATGCGCTGATACCGTAATATTACCAGAAAACTCTTACACATATATCAGTGACGCGCATCACACCACCAGGTGGTTAGACCACTATTTGGTGACAAAAAATATCTTCAAACAGATTTCAGATATGAAAATACACTACGACGTGGACTGGACCGATCACAGGCCTCTCGAATTGACCTTACAAACAGAAGGAATACCGAAAACCGAAATTTATGCATGTATAGAAACCGACCGTGCAACTTGGAATCCCAAAAATGAACGCGATATCCATAGTTATACTCGAACCTCACAAGTTTTTCTACAAAAAATTAAACAAGGTCTTACGCGGTACGAGAGAAGTGACAACCCTGCTCGAGCTAACATTAAGACACTGTATACACGTATTATAGAGGCCCTGCGAAGCGCCGCGATTGCAGTATTTAACAATCGTAAACAAAGATTGCAACGACGTAAACAAATCAGTGGATGGAATGATTTTGTCGCACAAAAATACATAGAATCAAGACGTGCAATGATGATACGGATTGAAAATGGCAGGCCTCATGAGGGCTCAATTGCGGATGAACGAAAACTAGCACTGAAAAAATGCCAAAACGACTGTGAGCAAATTCAAATGGAAAAAATAGCAGGAGATTTACATAGTCGTGATTTCAAACAGTTTTGGCTGAAGACAAATAAACACTGCAACGTGAAATGTAAAATTCCGTGCAACATAAATGGAGAAACAAACAATAAAGCAATTGCTAACATTTTTGCAGATCACTTCTCCATCTCTACTCCGACCTCACCGAACACTGCAAGCAAACCACCACCTAGTCCTATCCTAAATGAAGACAGTGGCCTCTTGATCACAGCAGACATGGTCAGCTGGAAAATCAGCAGGTCACGACGGATTGAGTATCGAACACATCAAACACGCTGGAGGACCAATTCTTCAACTGCTGGCGAGTCTGTTTACCGACATCTTAAAGAATGGATACCTACCAACTGACATGACAAGAACAATAATAACTCCCATTCTCAAATCAAAATCGTTGGACTCTACCTTCCAGGGTAGCTACAGACCGATTTCAATTGCCACCACCATCGCACGATTATTCGAACGTCTACTACTAAACCAGATCAGTCCCATCTTGGAAACTAAGGACAACCAAATGGGCTTCAAAAAGCAAACGTCTACCGATACTGCTATATTTACTGTGAAAAGAACCCTGGAATACTACAGGAATAGAAAGACCACCACGTAAGCATGTTTTCTAGATCTGAGCAAGGCCTTCGACAGGGTTTCTCACCCTCTACTATGGGAGGAAAACTAAGGGAAACAGGCATATCACCGGCGGTGATACATATCCTCGACTCGTGGCATAGACAGCAGGAAAACTTAGTAAGGTGGAAAGATGGACTCTCCGAACCTTTCCTCCTGAAGAGCGGCGTTAGACAGGGAGGATGCATGTCCCCGATATTGTTCAACCTGTACATGGACGAACTCACCGACAGGCTAAACAATGCAGGGGTAGGCTGCCAAATTGGAGGACAGTTTCTGAACAACATCAGTTATGCGGACGACATGGTATTGATGGCACCATCCATAAGGGGCCTACGTATTCTTTTAAAGATCTGCGAAGAGTTTGCTGAAGAAACAAACATGTAATACAACCCCACTAAAACGGCTCTACTGGTCGTAAGATATGGACAAGGACCAAAAAATATTCCTCCAGCTACCCTGAATGGTGTGAACCTGCAGGTGACTGAAGGAACTAAATACCTTGGACACATAATCACCAGTAATCTGATGGACGATGACGACATCGATAGGCAAAGAAGAGCTCTCAGTGTAAAAGCTAACATGCTCAGTAGAAGATTCCGCCTTTGCAGTACTGCTGTAAAAAGGACGCTCTTCCTTTCCTTCTGCGCAACACTGTATACGTGTGAACTCTGGGCAAACTACAAGAATAGTAGTATAGAAAGACTCCGGGTTCAGTATAACAACGCCTTCCGCATAATGTTTGGTCTCCCCAGATATTGCAGCGCTTCCCGGATGTTCACAGAGGGGCGAGTTCCTGGCTTTGCAGCCCTTATTAGATCCAGGGTGGCAGGAATTAGGGAAAGGATAACCAGCTCTGGAAACATCCTCGTCATGGAAGCCCGCCTCAGTCCATCATCCAGTATTGATGCACACTGGAGAAAAATACTGGCTCCTTACGTGCTCACAGAATCCTGAAAGCTTAATATTATTATTTCTTTTGTTTTCCTTTTACTACTATTAGCTTATTATCTTTTTTTTGTTTCGTGTACATTCATATCCACCTTCTTTTTCTTTTTTTCCTTTCAAATACTTTGTACATGTATGTGTATATTACCCTTATGGAATGTGTGGGATTGCACTCTCCTCCCCACATACTGGAATAAACACTTATTTATTTATTTATTTTATTTATTTATTTAATAAATGGTCTGCGAACTCAGAATCGCTATTGCCATTTAGTGCTCTGAGGTGCTCTTTAACCCTAATCTCAAAGTTTCTATAAGTTCTACCTATATAAAACGAACTAAAATCATTACAATTGAGTTTGTAAACCCCTGATTTTTTTGTTTTAATTTCGCTATCTTTATTGTTGAGTATATATTTCTTCAATTTGTCATTTGTGTAAAACGCTGGTTGAATAGTACCGGGAATATTTTTACTAATAATTTTTGACGTATCGTTGTCGACAAATAAAATTCTACGCCATTGTTTATTATTATCTTTAGAAATAGGGTAAATATATGATTTGAAAAAACTCTGTTTAATTTTTTTATTTAGTATTTCATTTTTCAAATTAGTAGAATAGCCATTATTAATTGCTATTTGCTTTATGAGATTTAATTCAAAATTATAGTTAAGAGCTGACAAAGAAATTGTAATTAGTCTATTAATCATAGAGTGGAAAGCCGCTAGTTTTTGAGAAAAGGGATGATTTGAAGAATATTTATAACAATATCAGTATACGTATCTTTACGGAAAATATTGAAATCTATTTTTGTACCTGTTAATGTTAAATTTAAATCTAAGAAATTTAAGCTCTTATCTTTACCAATTTCCAGTGTAAATTTAATGTTTTTGTGTAATTTATTTAAAAAATTTAAGAACATGTTCAATTGTCTTTCTGAACCTTACCAAATGCAAAATATATCGTCAACATATCTTTTCCAACAATACACATTTTTAAGTAATAACGCACCGCTATTAAAAATCTTATTTTCTAAATTATTTACAAACATATCTGCAATACCGATATTTTTGTAAATAATAATTGCAGATATTTTTAAAATTATAATAATCATTGTAATAATCATTCAATTATAATAATCAAAAAAATCAGGGGTTTACAAACTCAATTGTAATGATTGTAGTTCGTTTTATATAGGTAGAACTTATAGAAACTTTGAGATTAGGGTTAAAGAGCACCTCTGAGCACTAAATGGCAATAGCGATTCTGAGTTCGCAGACCATTTATTAAAATATGATCATAGCTTTGACATAAATTCAGGTCTTCAAATATTACATACAAGATATAAAACATCGCAAATCAATAATTTAGAAATTTTAGAAATAAGAAAAAATGTTAATTCCAAAGCTGACATAATTAATACACAAAAAAATTTTGTTAACCCTGTTTTAAATATCTTCCCACTTACCCGGCCTTTTACTTCTAATAGCTTGGTAATCCCCAATTCTTCGAAACCCACACCATTGTCAACCCTTCCCCCCTCCTTCAATTTCTTCTCTCCATATGTAATCTATAATTAATTTTTTAACTTTAGTATACTTTTATTCCTGAAGAAGTGAACATGGTTCACGAAACATGTTGATATTATAAAATATAAAAAATAAAGTGATGTAAACTAAGTTATTTTCTTTTAATAAATAAATAATGACATCACAAAGTAACAACCTTTTAGAAGAAGTTTTCTTCGAAAAATCAATATACAGGGTGTTAAGGGACGTACTTGACTTACTTTAACCAGTGATTCCTGACATTATTTGGATTAAAAAATGTAAATGAAATTTTGGTCTCCGGTGACATTTTTGATGTTTTTTTTTTTTTTTGTTTTTTCTACAAAAACATTAAAAAATGGTAGTTGTTGAACAGTTGGAGGCGGGGTAAGGGGTTCGTCCGACACCCGGCTGAGTGACCAGTGACGATGTGCGGAAGAAATTTTTTTTTGTTTGATTTTGAAGAAAAAAAATTTGAAAAAAAAAAAGTCGTCAAAAAAAGTCACCGGAGACAAAAATGTCATTTACATTTTTTACTCCAAATAATGTCAGGAATCACTGGTTAAAGTAAGTCAAGTACGTCCCTTAACACCCTGTATAAGCCCAGGTATTTTTCGCTATCTAGGATATGTAGGTCTCTTTCTTCTATTTGTAATGGTTTATGCGATGGTATTATTCTTTTAGGTGAGCTTAAGATCATGTAACCGGTTTTATTAATATTAATTGTTAATATATTTTGTATTAGCCAATCATTTAGTACATTAAGATCCGTTTGAGATTGTTCTAATAGACTTTCTATGTTTTTTCCGAAGCAAAAAATTACCGTGTCATCTGCGTATAAGAAAATTTCACCATGTTGTTTTAGCTGACAGATGTCATTTATGTATATTTGGAATAAAAGTGGCCCCAGTATTCATCCTTGTGGAACTCCGTAGTTTATACTCTCGAGTTGACTGTTTTTATCTCCTATGTTACCACATTGTTTTCTGTTAGACAGATAGGATTTTATTAATTTGATTGCTGGACCGGTTACACCTGTTTTTTCTATTTTTTTAATCAGTATTTCATGACTTACGGTGTCAAAGGCTTTTTGAAGGTCTACGAGAATTGCTATGACATATTTTTTATTATCTATGCTAGTTCTAAGTTTATTTATGAGATCATTAGTTGCAGAGAGAGTATTACATTTTTTTCTGAAACCGTATTGTTTGGCATATAGAAATGATTTTTTTTTCAGAAAGTTGTCTAGCCTATCGTATATTACTCTTTCATATATTTTTGATAGAATCGGTAGGACAGAAATGGGCCTATAGTTAGATGTTTGAGTTTTCAAGCTCCCTTTATATATTGGAATAACCCTTGCAATTTTACAACTGTCCGGAAATTGACCTTCTTTCAGGCTCAGGTTAATTAGTTTAGTTAGTGTAGGAGTTAGTAGTGGGGCAAGTTTTTGTACTGTTGTACATTTTAGTTGATCATGTCCAGCACTCGCGTTTGATTTTAGGGATTTTATGATAGCTAATATTTCGGGTTCAGTTGTGGGTTGCAAGTATATTGATTCCGCACTTTCATACTTTAATGTAATTTTATCATCCAGTTTATGTCTGTATTTGTTGATTATATTATCAGCCAAAGAAGCGCCAATATTACAAAAGTAGTTATTGAAGTATTCGCATATCTTGATGTCTTCGGTGATGATTTCATTACCGTTCTTTAATTTTGTACATGGTTTACTTTGCGTGTTTGTTTGGTTCTTGATGATGCTGTTTATTACGTTCCAAGTCTTTTTGGTATTATTTTCACATTTTTTAAATAGGTTGCTGTAGTATTGTTTTTTTAAGTTTCGTTTTTTTATAGTTATATCGTTACGTATTTTAGTAAATCCTGTTTTTAGTAATAGGTTACAGGGTTGTTTTTTTAATTTTTAGGTGCAGTTTATTTCCTTTTTTAATCATTTTTAATAAGTCCTTGGTTATCCAATCAGGAAGAGAGGTTTTATTTGTTTTTTATTGTTATTGAACTGTTGCAATTAATTTTGTTTATCAGATAGTTTACAAAGTAATTGTAGTTCAGTTCCGAGTCCTCATTATTGTTTATAGAAAATGGTTTTTGTCGGATATCCTCCCCTAGTTTATCATAATCAATTTTTGTATCAATTATTACAAGCAATAATTGTCAGCCTGAAACACTCATTTACATTGAAAAATCTTCCGAGAAAAGATACTGGCCCCCAACGGGACTATTGTATCTTTTCTCGGAAGATTTTTCAATGTAAATGAGTGTTTCAGGCTGACAATTATTGCTTGTAATAATTGTTACCCTTTGTGCTATGCATAAAAATCTTGTCTAAACGTTAGTTTATAAATTAAAAAATAATAATCAATTTTTGTATATTTGAGGATTTTCGCGAGTTTTTTTTAGTGTACGTATGAAGAATGTCAAGAATCAGTAGGTTGTGATCAGATATTGAGGTGTCACAGTTTGTTATAGTATACGAAAGGTTTACATCTGAGATGATGTGATCAATAATGGTGTTGGTGTTTTCTGTAATACGTGTTGCATGTAATTTGTTTATTTTGTTCATTATAGTGAAATCGTTTGACTTGATGATTTCTGTGTATTTACAAGTATGTGTGTTTGTGGAATCAAGTAAGTTGATATTGAAATCCCCCAGTATTATGGACCTTTTGTGAGTTTTCAGTTGTATGTTTAACTTATCTAGAAAATCTTGAAAATTGGTGTTCGTTTTTTTATATATTACTCCGATGTTTAAGCTAAGTTTGTTTAAGTGTATCCAAAGGAAGATGTTATCTGGATCTACTATATTATCAATTCAGTTATATTCTAAGTTTTCTTGAATAAATATGGATACTCCACCACCGATGCCCTCAGGTCGACAGGATGCTTCGTGTTTATAGCCTTCAATATTGATGAATGGTATATCCGTTTCTTTGAGCCAAGTTTCTGACATAAGTATGATGTAGACCTTATAGTCAATTGATTTCAATAGGCACAGGATCTCGTCGACTTTTCCTTTCAGGCTTCTAATATTTAGGTACAGGAATGAAATTGAAGTTTGATTTTTTTTTGTCCTTAACTGTTTGTAGAGAGTTACGTCATCTACCCGTTTACATTGTTTTTTTGATTTTAAACAGCATGTTTTAATATGACTGGTGTGTTGTTCTTCTTTATTGTTATAAGATGTAATTTCGTCCCTTAAATTGGTGATTTTTCCGGCAACATCGGGATCCAGTTTTTTGAAGTTTGCGTATAAGTAGTATTGTAAGTAGATTTCGGTTCATAAGTATTTATTTCCTGCTCGATATTGTAGCACATTTTCCGGTGGTTATGCTTAATTATATCAATTTTTTTTTTTTTTTTTTTTTTTTATTTATTGAAACATTTATTATAATTACAATTTTACAACTAAATATTTTTTTTACAGGTTTTTTTTTACTACCCTTCCATTAAAAGCATTTGCTTGTGTATGGAAGGGGAGTGTACATAAATGCTATTAGTTATTAGTTAGGTATAAGTTAGTACTTAAATAATTAATTGTACATAAATATATGTGAGCTGCAGTATTTATTTGATAATGGTGTGTTTTTTTTTTTTTTTTTAAAGAAAGAATGTTATGGAGAACTAAGATATTTGTAAGATTAGTTGACAGTAGTTCTCTTCTTAAGAACATCTTTAAAATGTCTCTTGACAGAGAGCAGCATTCGGGCCTTATCATTGATGCTTCTGATTTCCTCTGGTAGACGATTGAAAAAGTTCTTCCCTGATAAGTATAATGATGCTGTGCAAAAGACGTATTTAGTTTTGGGCATAGAAAAACATGTTTAAGTCGAGTTCTGTTTTCATTTAAAAATGGATATTTATCTTTTTCTTTTATTATTTGAATTACTGAATTTTTAATATATAAATCTTTAAATGTGGGTACTTGAAATTCTTCAAACAGGCGTTCTGTTGGGTAGTCTAAGGATTTTTTTAATATAATTTTAATAATTGTTCTTTGTACAATTTCTATTGGAAGAAGGTTACATTTATACGCGGATCCCCAACTAATAATAGCGTATTGTAGAGTGGATTGAACTAAGGCATAGTAGATTAAATATAGATTTTTTATCGACAGAAAATTTCTAATTCTTAAAAATATATATATTAATTTTCTGATTTTGTTTACTACTTGACATATTTGTTCCTTCCATTTCAGATTTTTATCGATAATTACGCCGAGATATTTAATTTTATTTGTTGTTTTTAATATTGTACAGTTTGATTTGCAATAATGTTGGTTGTGAATTTTAGTGTTATCGTGTATGACAATGTTAAAATTTTTGGGAGCGTCGTTTGGATGGATTGCAAATGGAATTACAAATGTCTTTTCACTATTTAGTGATAGTAAATTGGTGTCGAAAAAATTCTTAAGCGTATTGATGTCTTCTGTGGCCTGTAATTCTACATTTTCCCAAGTATTTTCACTTATTATTAAAACTGTATCGTCGGCGTATGATGTAATTTGACCATGTAGATGTTGAAAAAAAATATCGTTTACATATATGGTAAAAAGGATTGGTCCAAGCACTGTACCTTGGGGGATTCCAAAGCTTGAAATCTCTTGATCACTATTAATACGATTGATTTTTACCACTTGAGGGCGGTTTTTTAAGTAGTTGGTGATCCATTTAATCGCGTTGCCTTTTATGCCAATATCATTTAATTTTTTTAATAGTATCTCATGGGATATGCTATCGAAAGCCTTTCTGAGGTCAATAAATATGCCCGCACATTTTTTACCTTTATCTAATGATTCGTAAATGTATGAAGTTACGTTAGCAATTGCATCTTGTGTGCTGAGTGATTTAATAAAACCAAACTGGTTTTTGTATAGTATTTTATTACTATCTAGGAAATTTACCAATTGTTTTTTCACTATTTTTTTCAAAGATCTTTCCTATGTTAGAAATTAGACAAATTGGGCGATAATTCGTTACTTGGTGTCGATCACCAGATTTGTAAATAGGTGAGATTATTGTGTTTTTGTAGTTCATTGGAAATATTCCTTTCGTTAAACTCAAGTTTATTAAATGAGTGATGGGTTTTATTAAGTAAGATTTCGTAGATTTTAACATGTGTGCCGTAATAGAATCAAAACCGGGAGACGAACCTCCTTTCATATTTTCTATTATTTTTAAGATTTCACATTCTGTTGTTATTTCAAATGTTGAAAGTATATTACGTTTCTGTAAATTTTTATTTTTATGTTTTTCCGGGTTAGAAGGTTTATGAATATTTTTCGCAAGATTTTTTCCAACATTTGCAAAGAAGGAATTAAATATGTTTGCACATTGTTTAGGCTGTAAATTGGCATCTATAATTTTTTTATCATGTTCAATGTACTTAATATTTTGTGTTTTTTTTGTATTGTCTATGGCCAAATTCACAGTTTTCCACATTTGTTTATGGTTATTTTCTGAAGATAATATTTTATTTTTAAAAAACTCTTCCTTACTTTTTTTAATATAAGATGTTAATTTATTTTTATATTTTTTATAAAAAATATATGCTTTTTCATCATGGGGATTTTTTAAAGTTGTTTTATAAAGTTTTTCTTTGTTTCTGATAGATATTATAAGTCCTTTGGTAATCCAAGGTTTTAAACATCTTAATTTTGATTTTATGTGTATTATTATTTCAGTTGTCGAATTTTTAATGTGTTGTGACAGGATTTTTTCAAAGTTAGTCGAACATATTTCAGTATCATCACTCTTTAAAACATTGTTCCAATCTTCCTTTTTAAGTTTTTCAGAGAGAATAGTCATGTCTATTGTTGATTTTTTGGGTATTAAATTATGTTTTTTATGTTTAATATTATTATTATACAGAAGTAAGCATGAATGATGATCAGTTATGTTAGTTTTCCAAACAATTGATTTTAGTTTGTGAAGATCTTTAATGTTTACGTTTGTCCAAATGTGATCTAAACAAGATGGAGTATGTTCTTTTATTTCTCCAGTATTTTTATTTATGCAAGATATGAAATTTTGTTCAGTCATACAATTTATGTATTCAGTTTTGTTATTATTTTCTATTTTTTCATTAATGTTCACATTAAAATCACCCACCACGAAGCAGAGTTTATTTTTTAATTTTAATAATATGTATTTGAGGTCATTAATAAACGTAATAATACTCGAGCCATGCGTTCTATAGATAGCTATTAAATGATATATTGATTTGCCGAGTTTGAAATGTACTTCGATGCAGTTTACCAAATGTATTGGGTGTTCTATAATGTTAACAATACTAAATTTATTATTTGCAAATATTATTATTCCCGAGTTTTTGTTGATATCTACTTTGGTAGAAATATAATTGTACTCAGGTAAGTGATAAGACGGTGACTCAGCGTTCGTAAATGTTTCGGTTAACACTATGAAGTCGGGCTTTTTAATTAAATTATTTATTTTTAGAAATAGTTCATCTAAATTTTTCTGAATGCTACGGATGTTTATGTGCATAATAATTATATCATTGATGTTTTTAGAAATAATTTTGTTACATGAATCAGTACAAATACATTCATATTCTTGAATTTTAATATTTAATTCTAATTCGCTATTTAAGAAATCATCCATTTAATTCATGCATTTTTGGTTGTATTTTGCAATATTATATATAAGTTTTTTTTAATCAATGTCATAGTTTATTCTTTCTTTGGCTAATTTAAGCATGTAAGAACGAAACTTACATGTTTCGCTGTTTGTTCGGTGGTCTATTTCATTCATTTTACTGTTGAAGGAGTTTATTTCTTTCTTCTTGTTAGCTGAGTGACAGTTAGCGCATTTGGGCGGCAGTTCCAGGGATTTACACTCGGAGATGGGATGATCTTCTGAACAGTGCTTGCATGTTGGTTTATTCATTTTATTGTAGCATTTTTGTGCTGTGTGTCCGAATCTTTGACAATGGAAACATTGGGTAAGAACGTTACAATCGGTTACATAGATTCTCATGAATCCTAGATGAATTTTTTTTCTATTTATAAGATGTAGTCTCAATTCTGGATTTGTTTGGAGAATTAAGTTTTTGCTGTTAGTTTTTTTTGTTCGTAATGATGGCTTTAACTTGTAATATTTTTTATCTTGGTATGTATGATGTATGGTAATTATGTTTGTTCTTACCACACTCATCGACTTCGATATATCGTTTTCATTCATTTGGTCGTAGAAAATTGGCCCGATGAATCGACAATGATTTTTGAATACAGAAGTGTGAGATCTTATTTCACGGTTGAGTTTTGATACATTCAGGTAATTATTTTTAGGTACCGAGTGCACAATAACATTGGTATTTTGAAGATTATTAATATTGGAGTATAAATGACTGATTATATTTTGTGGCGATTTTTCATTTGTCCCAGTAAAAATAATTACAAAATCTTCTTTCGTAAGGATTTCACACGACTGTAAGATAGTTTTACTTAATTTATCTACAGTGGCACCGGGATAAATATGACTTTGGCATTCTATTTTGTTTAAATTTTTCTCAATACTTCGTCTCATTTGCCTTCCACCCTCATCTCCAAAAATGAGTTCTTTGGATTTTTTTTCTTGCGTCGGTATTGCGAAATCCACTGATGAGCGGTTGATTACTGTTTGATGGTGTAATGTTTGTTAAAGAATTCTCCACTTTTTTTGTTACATGCTTTATTTCACTTATGTTTTTATCTATGTTTGTAATTTGAATTTTAATTTCTTGTTGAAAATTTTCGAATAATGAATATATCTTTTGAGACATCTCCTGGAAACTTTTGAAGTTACTATTTAATTGATTAATTATTGAATTCAGTTTATCGTTATCGCCTGGTGGTTCATTCTGTTGTAGGGTTTCGTTCACAGATGTCTCTGTTAGTTCCTTTTCATTATGTTATGGAGTTTTGTTCAAAGATGTCTCTATCATTGTTTGTTGAGAAGTTTTGTTAGTTTCTTTGCAAGATGGGCACTTGAAACTTTGTTTATAATTTTTATTCATCTTGCGAAAATTGATTTCGGTTATATGACAACATATAAAATGAAAATTAT
Organism: Limnephilus rhombicus; assembly: GCA_929108145.2. Classification (NCBI taxonomy): domain Eukaryota; kingdom Metazoa; phylum Arthropoda; class Insecta; order Trichoptera; family Limnephilidae; genus Limnephilus; species Limnephilus rhombicus. The sequence goes on along the minus strand of OV815289.1, from coordinate 48,253,953 downwards.
GCTTACATGTCATGCAGGATAAATTTTCGTTGTCATAGATTTGGGTCTTGCACGATTTGCATTCCATCACTGTATATGATTTTCACAGTATTTATGAATAGTTATTTATGTAAATATGTTAATAAGTGATGGTAAAGGAATAGATGGTTTGATTCCTTTTCACAGTACAAAGCACAAGGTTCTAGTGTTTATTTGTTTAGAGCAAAAACAATAGTACCGTTTGACGTTTGACACACGTTTTTCAAGTTCATTTTCTCTAGCGATGATTTAGACACCGTTGACGTACGTATTTCAGTTCACAAAACTAAAAACGATATATTGTATTACTCTACCAACTTTGTTTAATCTCGGAACCAAAATCGCGTAATTATTTCATTATCAATGGCGTCCGAGCTTACAATGTGTGCGCACGCTACCAAGTGTTGATTTATAACGATTTTAGAATTCTCATCCAACGGGATCTGGAAAAATGCATCATTAAGATCCAAAGTAGTCAAATAGCGAGCACCCCCTAAACTGTTAAGTATGTCCGAGATAAACGGCGTCGCGTACGCGTCCCGTTTCGAGTTTGCATTTAAAATCCTGGAATCTAAACATAGTCTGAAGGAACCAGACCTTGGGGACCAGAACAATCGGATTTTTCCAAGAGCTGTTACTTGGTTCAACTACCCCTAACTCTAACAATCTGTCTAGCTCGTTATGAACTTTCGGAAGTAGGTGCGGTGAAATCAGATATATTCTCTGTTTGATATGAGAACAATCACCCGTGTTGATGGTGTGTTTTTCTAAAGAAGTTATACCTAACCGATTACCTGAATAATCCATAAATTCATTAATTACCTCATCCAAAACAGAACGTTGAGAAATTGATAGGTTCTGAGCATTTTCTAGCCCTACAGCATCAGCTACACACTGTCTGTTCCCCGTCTCCTTACAAGACATTAACATTGAAATTTTTGGACAAATATTAAATATCTTCCAGAAGTCACAGCCTAATATAATATCAGCTTTTATCTGTGGCATGACAACAAAGTTAAAGAATTTTTCCACCCCATTAACACAAACTGGAAGCGAAATCTTGTAAGAGCAAATCACCAATCAACCCTGTAGCAGATGCTAAAGAGAATTGACATCTAACTTCGATAGTTCAAAACCTAAATCTAAAATTTTTTTGTTAAAATTGTTACCTAGTATTGAAATATGCGAGCCTGAATCCAACAGACCGGAGTAAACAGATCCTTTAACCTGAAAGGAGATGTAAGGTCGCCCGTCCCTGTCAGGCGCTCGCATCTCCTTCGCAGTTCTAAGATTTGAATAAAAATTTCTTACGACCTCGAGCCAGGATAACCATTCCCCGGAAGTGATCTCGGCAAACGACGGCGTCCCGGCGTCCGCTGACAGAATCTCCCGGGAAATCAGTTTTTTGACTGACCTCGACAGCCGCAAGCAGGAGCCTTCACACCGGGTCTGCCGCAACGGAAACAGCGCACCTCCCTGAAATTATTCGTCGACGGGCTAAGATTATCATTGTTACAATAACGATTCTTTTTGAAATTGGGATTAACATTCCCAGAATATCTATAATTATCATTGTTAGAATAACGTTTATTCTTCCTTAAATTGTGATTTACATTAGCACAATTTGTATTATCATTCCGTCTCGCAACATTATTATTCCTAGAATCACTATAATTCCTAGGTTGCGATGTGCACGGAGAATTCCTGTCACCTGAACGGCTTTCAGCCAGCTCAATCATCTTCCCAAGTTTCTGAAGCGAAATAATGTCGGGAATCACTGAAAAAGATAATTTCTGGATATACCTAGGTAACATGTTACACTGCAATATTTCTAATAATTCTACCTCAGATAATTTAGAAGACAAACGATTATTTAACACAATAATGCGAGTTATGAAGGTACTAAGATTCTCTTTTTGTAATTGAAGAGTAGATCTGAGTTGAGCCAACAGGCGTCTCTCATGATCGAGGAGCTCATATTCATCATTCAACGCAACAACAATATCTGCCCAAGACGAGAAGGCTGAGCGATTCACTCTGAACCACAAGAGCGCATCACCTGCAAATAACTCCACAGCAGACGAAAAAAGTGAAGAGGTACATACATTTCTTGCTAGAGCAAGTTCCTCGATCCTTTCAACGAAGCCACGGACACTAGTCGACCCATCATACGTGAGGTTCCATTTGTGCACCGGAACGGATGGTGATGAAGAAGGGAGAGAAACCGGAGCGGAAGCAAACGACGTTTCTCCTTGTTTCGCCATTGTGATAAGTGCCTCAGCTTTACTTCTTGTGATTATCCCACAATCCATAACCTAACTTATAACAAGGTAGGAAAACAATTATTAGTCACATGCGACAACACGATTTCACACAAATTTGCGATATGCAATCCCCATGCTAATAACCAAATAAAATTATAAAGTAAAATTTTAAGAGCGCTTTCACGCCAATGAGCTGGGGAGATTTCAAAACTGCGTAGAACTACAAGCTAAATTAATTACCAGCCGAAATGAGGAGGTCGTGACTGCGCCGCGGTATCCGAAAACGGAACCCGTGGGAGACAAAAAAATATAATACAAAACGATTATATGGGATTAAAAACTGACCATAACCTCGACAGCACAATCATAGCAAACAACCATAACCCCTTTTACCACCAGATTCCCGAAACAGCTGGGCTGCCATTTTGTAACACGATTAAAGAAATAAATGCAAACGACCTACGGCTCACGCTGGTATTTTGAAACAGTAGGCACAAATATTAATAAATAATAAGTCTGGAATTGACAAAGAACATTTATTAATATGCAAATTATAAATTAATCATGGTAGAGCAAGACATTAAATATCAGGGCGTGACAGGAGTGTAACCTGTTAGAGGTAAAATGGATTATGGTTGCAGTCAGAAAATTAGTAAATGCCGTCAAAGCTATGATGAATCTCAACTAAAAACAGGACGCCAGCCAGGGAAAACATCCTGGCATAATTTATTAACAGTGATCCCGTAAAACTAAAATATTCATTTTGTCTCACAGGTGAACGATTTCCAGATTCCACCAAAACACACGACGCCGTCATGAACTGCTCACTTCCCAGCCGGCCTCCACCAAACTGCCGCTTGCAGTTAAAACTTGTAATCCCAGATGCTTACGTCGTACGAACATCAGGAAACATAAGGCGTTGTTGACAATTCGTGACGCAGCTGGTAGCTACCTGCTACAAACTACCGTTGTAATTCTGTTTTTAATTCTAGAATTCGTAACAAGATGTCGCCACTTACGTCAGCAGCTCGCATGTGGACGTTTCTTCCCTAGATGTAAATACTACGGATTTATATGATTTAAGTATAAACTTAAATATTATGTGCCCATCAAAACCATGAAACTAATCTATTTGTCCCTGGCTGAATCTAATGTGAGATATGGTATAACTTCCTGGGGGCACCCGTGTAAGACAAACATCCAACATGTACAGTCAATTCAAAACGCCATTGTCAAATTACTCGTCAGCAAAGCAGTTTATGACCAGCGGCAAAATATCACAATAATGTATAACAACAATAAATAAATAAATGTTTAAAACATGGGTAAAATAATAAATACTAAAAAGATAGTTGAAATAAAATATAGGAATTATAAGGTAAATAAATGAGGTTAATTTTTTTAAAATAACATCGTCTAAATGACGGCCCTCTCTGAAACGGCGCTCCTCTAATCGCGAGAACGAGATAAGTGAAATCTCTCTTCAGTAATGCTGGTGTGATTGCTGCCATTTCACTATGGATACTCTCCTTCAGCTGGCTGATGTTTCTCGATTATTGATGAAGACTTTGTTTTTGAAGTATCCCCATAAGAAAAAGTCAGGAGGCGTTAGATCTGGTCTATGGGGCCATGGGATATCACATCTTTTAGAAATTAGTCTGGCTGGGAACATCTGTCTCACAATGGAGTCATTTGATGTGTGACTGGTAGGTCAGTCTTGTTGAAACCGAGTCCTTGAATTCACTATTCTTGATTACTCTAGGTCTGGAGTCAAAAATCCTTCTAACATCGCAACAAAGCGGTCGGTGTTAACAGTGACGTTTTATCCTCGCGAATCTTCAAAAAAAAGGACCAATAATTTCTTTTTCGTTATTTGTTTTTGGGGTGTTATGCCGTGTTGCGCTACCTCCTTCTTTAGCCAACGTTTCGGACATCGTTGCAGTGTCCATCATCAGGGCAGATCCGGTAGATGTGTAATATTTTTAGTCGTGAAGTGTGTGCTTATTTACTTCGAAGGGATACCGTGTCGCCAGCACCACTAACTTTCACCAGTACAAAATAATCATGACAAGCAGTGGCGTCATCGCCGCGGAACGGAATAGAAAGTTCATTAAAACGTGGTATTTATGCTAGCCAGGGACAAGTCCGATCTGCCCTGATGATGGACACTGCAACGATGTCCGAAAGGTTGGCTAAAGAAGAAGGTAGCGCAACACGGCATAACACCCCGAAAACAAATAACGATAATGCTTTTGGCCGTGAAAATCTTAAAAATAATTTCTTTGCTTGAAATTGCTGTCCACGCGGTCACTTTTTCAGAGTTTCGGATTCGGAAAATCCGAAACTGTCGTTATTTGTAACGACAATTTTGATGGTTTACGAACCCATTTAAATGAAAATTAGCCTCCTCAGAAAAAAAGAATATCGTTGAAATTGGTGAAGCATTTCTTCAGAAAACGCCAACCTTGCTTCGAAGTCTTGCTCTTTCAATATTGTCTCCGGTCCAAGATGTTCTTGGACGACCTTTAGCTCGTGGCTTAATATTGTCTCCGGTCCAAGATGTTCTTGGACGACCTTTAGCTCGTGGCTTAATATTGTCTCCGGTCCAAGATGTTCTTGGACGACCTTTAGCTCGTGGCTTAATATTGTCTCCGGTCCTAGATGTTCTTGGACGACCTTTAGCTCGTGGCTTAATATTGTCTCCGGTCCAAGATGTTCTTGGACGACCTTTAGCTCGTGGCTTAATATTGTCTCCGGTCCAAGATGTTCTTGGACGACCTTTAGCTCGTGGCTTAATATTGTCTCCGGTCCAAGATGTTCTTGGACGACCTTTAGCTCGTGGCTTAATATTGTCTCCGGTCCAAGATGTTCTTGGACGACCTTTAGCTCGTGGCTTAAACGTTGATCCGGTCTCTTCAAAACGCTTTATCCATATTTTAATTAAATTTGCACTCGGGGCTTTGCGAATTTGTTGTAATCCATATTCAGGACAATATAGTCGCCTTGCAGAGATGTACGAACGACCGTTCTCGTAAAACGCGTGAACACAAAATGCTTACCTCTATCCAATTCTGCTAGGCTCCCCCCAACCGCGTGCCAAAATCCCCACAAAAATGTTTGATGTTAGAACTTTTTCATACATATATCTACGAAAATACAACACAGAAGATGGTTCTGAAAATTAATTTGGGTTTAGAAATGAGCAAAAGAAATTCTTTGGCATTTAAAGGTATCTTTTTTCTTCGTTACAAAGCGCCTTGTGGTTCGCCACTTTGATTGGATAGGTTTCTAACTTAGCCTTACCATGTCAATGTTTTAAAATTTCGAATCTATTTAACAAATTTAGATGAAGATTTTTTTTATTAAGAATTTTTTTTATCATATTTTAATGGAAAATATTTAAATATGACGCGGCCCTAGCTTGGAGTTGCATTAGGTAAGTAAATGTAATTAGAACCTTGTGCAATGAATTATTATGCCCTAGCTGTCTATGGTTATATTTGCAAGTTTAGGTAAGTTTTGAAATGGCAAGTATACGCCCTTTTAAATATTTTCCTTCAAAGTTTGTTCAAAAGTACTTTACACAAGATTCAACCTCAAAAACGAAAATTTGTAAATAGATAATGAGTGCATGTCTTTGCAAACTCTGACACCTCATATCTCAGAAGCTTGTGAAGTGAAGTTAGAATCCTATACAGATGAAGTGACGACTTTATTTCTGCCATCTATTGGAGAAATGGTGTAACTATTTACTGAACTTCGATACAACTTATTATAGTACAGCTGCCTACATCTTACTATTATTTATAACTCTTTCCGTTAAATTCAATAGATGTCACTGGCTGATATCTTATTTATTTATTAAAATAGATTTTTGTTTCTCGAGAAACTAAATTATTTTAGTATTTAGCCAACAGTCCACAACAGAGAGCTGATACTAACTGGCTAGATCCAATGATGATGATGGCTGGTCTTCCAGGATGAATTGCAGAAGAGTTCGTTGAAACTTCACCGTCACTTTATAATATAAAGTGACGATTTGAGTAGTATTTTTTAAACGACTTCAAAAAGGAGGAGGTTCTCAATTCGACTGTATTTTTTTATGCTTGTTTCCTCAGATCTTTCGACTGAGTGAACCGATATTAATGATTATTTTCCGTGTGGCCCCATTTCAATTTGGTTCAGTTCTGGCAATGATATCCATGAGAAAACCATATTCATTTTTTATTTTATTTATACATTACAATACATTACAATATGATACTTTGTGTCTCCAAATGGGAAGGATACCCGTTTCAGGACAGCCAAATTGTATATTTAGTTCATAATATTCTTAACAAAGGAATGGTTTCGTTCAAGATATCGCAGGAATTGGCTTCTGTCACGACAACTTTTGAGAACATAAAGAATTATATTCTGAACGAAGTGATGGTTTCTTTGTGTCTTTGAAAGAATCGCAAAGATGTGATTTTTTTTTCATGGTCATTTTGGAGAACATTAATAATTGCATTCAGAGTAAATGAGTGGTTTCTTTAGTGAGATCACAAGTAGGAGACTCTTTCTAGGCCATTTTAGAGAACATTCCATAATTAGAATTCTCAAAGCCCCCATAGCTCAGTGGTCAGAGCATTCGACCGGCAATCGGAAGGACACGGGTTCAAGTCCCGTTGGCGGCAAGTATCTTTTCTCGGAAGATTTTTCAATGTAAATGAGTGTTTCAGGCTGACAATTATTGCTTGTAATAATTGTTACCCTTTGTGCTATGCATAAAAAATCTTGTCTAAACGTTAGTATATAAATTAAAAAATAATAATTAGAATTCTCACATTTATAAACCAATATTTGACATATGAATTCCCAATGTATTTATGACTATTTAATTTTTATAAAGTACTGTAATTTTCAGAATTTCTTAAATAGTAGAAATTACACAATAATAAACCAAATATACGACAATTTTTTTTTTCAAGCTCGTTTTGGACAACATTAATTTATTTAGTTGTTTATTTATTTCTTTTATTTTACGCCCAGAGGGCTTTCACATAAATAATAAAGCCAGTACCTCCACCTTTATAATAATAATAATGATTTATTGTCTTCATTTCTTAATAACAAATAGAGATAATGATATCCTCACTGGGATCTCCCGTGCTGAGGATTTCATTTACATTTTATAATTTAATTATAAGAATAATGTGAATTCGACATAACATATATCATGTAGTATTTTTTTAATAATTATAAAGTAAATAAAATAATGTTTTTTTATAATTCAGTTCATTAGATTCGGTTTTAGTCTGTTAACATCAGAAAACTAATAGTTTAGATAAAGTAACGATGGAAATAAAAGTATATAAATTAAATAAAAATATGAGCAACAAAAATTTAGTATAGTGAGGTATATAATATCAATATGTTATGATTAAAAAAAATACGTACATAATATATTATAAAAATACAACCAACAAAAATTTTTAAGTAAGTGATTAAAGGTTTGCAAAATTGCAACATTAACCACGTCTTTAAAAGTATGTTTCGCTCAGTGTCAAAGCCGATGTATCGATGGTACCTACCTCCTGTACCTCTCTCTCAAGTTGCAGGAGTTCGAAACTATCCAATTTCGAATTTAATATTTTAAATAAGTCTTAATTTTGCATCGATGATTCTTTTTTTATTGAAAAGGATGTTTGATGATAGTTTGGTTAGGTTCTGATTATGGGATCCATGACCAAGTAACGGACCTATTCATTATTAACTACTATTATTCTTAGGAGCAAATTAAATACTCGGCCGAATCTTTTATAGGCTATTCGGATCTTTGAGTCACCTACCGTAACGTCGTTATGGTAAAGTAATGTCTGTCTTATATGAGCAGCACGTTTAGCAGGTCTACCCATATACAGACAAATTAGTAAGTGTACTTCAGATTCACTAAAAATCAAAAAATAAACATAAAATTTAACAAAACAAAAACGACTTAAAAAAATGTACTAAAAAGTAAAAAAATAATTTCGTATTCTTCTACAACTTAATAATCAACTTATTTTTTCTACTCATCAATATGCAGGTACGATTGTTATTTTTGGAGTAGGTGTAAGCCAAGGTACCCGGCCCGGCGTGTTCACTTGACAGCTCCCCTCCCGCCGCAGCCCCGATCTCGCCTCTCGCCTCATTAAGTCGCGCGAGCAACACAAGCACATCTCACCTATAACTTTGTATGTAGTTACAAACCTACCTTGGCTGACACCGACTCCAAAAATAACAATCCTACCTACACATTGATGAGTAGAAAAAATAAGTTGATAATTAAGTTGTAGAAGAATACGAAATAATTTTTTTATTTTTAATGCATTTTTTGTTTTATTAAAAATTTGGTTTTATACGGATTTCGAACGAGAGTTCCATAGAGATGTAGATGTAGACCACGACAATTTTCGACTAATTATTGTAGGTATTTACAATTTTTGAGCAATAATTGTGCATTAGCCAAGTAGGTAGGCAACATCTTCTTCTTCTTCTTTTTATACCAGGTAGGGTTTTGTGGTAACGGAAAAAATACAAAGGGAGATGAATAACAATGGACTTTGGGAAATGGGTTTTAGTTCATAAGCTGTTTCAAAACTTAACAGGGCCTTTTTTTACATGAGCTCCACACAGGAGGCCCTGAGGAAAATAATTTCCATCAGGGCCTATGTCATGTTTGGGGATGCTGTGTGGAGTTTTTTTTAAGGAAAGGAAGGAGGGGAAAGTTCTGGGAAGGAAAAGTATTTAAGGCAGGGGTGCCCAAACCGTCGATCGCGATCGACCGGTCGATCGCAAGTGCTTTTTGAGTCGATCTCGAGAAAATTTGCCGATGTAAGAAGATCTATTCACAGTTTTTGTTTCAGATGATCCTCAATTAGGCCTCAATAAAACCGCACATTTATGACTTTTTGTTTATAATTTATTTGGATCTTATATTGTCAATGGTCGCTCCTCATCTAAGGTGTGTGACGTCACAAGTTCCCATAGAAAAAAAAAGTCTAATTTTTGCAGATTCATAGTGAAATATTGTCGAAAATTTGCCCCTTTAAAGAACGAAGTTATCGATCTAGTTTCTAGTGTGTGGTTTGGTTTATTTATAAGTCAGCCAGTCCGAGTTGTAACAATAAGGCGATATGAAGTTTATTAATTAATAATACAAAATTTGGTGCGGCAGAAGTAAAACGTATCATTTTAATAACGATTGAGAGGAAGAATTACCCCGGGCGGCACTTTTACAACAAATAAAAATAATATCTTGTAAAATTTTTAACCCGTTTCAATTCGTATTATTGTCGCACTTACATTTTGGACCGATTGAAATGAGCACGGAATTTGTCATTACTTATTCTGTGGCGAAACCGATAGCCGTCAACACGCGAACATTGTTTTCCATGACTAAGTTTCCACGTCGTGTTCTCGAATGCAATTACGAAAGAAGTTTACTAAAATCATCAAAATTATACTGTTGGTTTAATACCTGTTACAATCTGTGCACAGTTGAAACATTTTTATGTGAAATGTGAATTTTATGTGGTTGTCATCATCCAGTCTGCTACATCAACCAGTGAGTTTTACGCTTCATTTTTTCCCATCTTCTAAGAAAGTTCCTTATATTCACCATTTTTTTACACACACCGTGTGTGTGCTGCCAGAATCAAAGAGAAACCATTTTCATTTTCTTAGTGTAGTTTTAATCCACCGCACACAGATTTAATTAAAACCAGTTTTGTGTTCAGAATGTAAAATTCCAATTGTGGATTCATCTGCAGACACATTTCGAAAGAAAAACATTATCTTATTCGAAGTGCAATTATAAAATTCTAGTTGCAGACTATTTATGTACTGCCAGAATCAAAGAAAAACCATTTTCATGTTTGGAGTGTAGTTTTAATTCACCGCATACAGATTTAATTGAGACCAGTTTTATGTTCACAATATAACGATAAATTAAATACCATTCTCTATCTCCGAAAGCAATTACAAATTTGTAGTAGCTTTTAAGTAGATTTATGTATAAACATGATTTTTATTGGAAGAATTCTCGTCACACGGGATATAAAATTATAAAATGAGGTCGTAATTATTCCCCCCCCCCCCCCCCACTGGCACGCGCTTGAAAATCTATGCTTGAAGTAACCAAATGCCTACCTAGATGTACACATGCTTGCAGCCTGTTATAGTCGATCCATCATCGCCAGCAGTTCAAGTTTGGACACCCCTGATTTAAGGGGTGGGTAGGAATCTGGGGTTCAGTGTGTCCTGGTCATCAGCCTCCTAGACCTAGACAAACCTCACCCCATGAACCCGGGCACCAATGCTAAATCACCAAACGTAGCGATCCACTTGGGGTGACCTATGGCAGAGGTGTTGGGCCTACGTCACCTTTAGAAATGATGGGCGGTGAAACTTTAGAAAAGGAAGGAGATTACATTTTGGGAAGTAAAAAGGTATGAGGGCTGGGTATAAAGGAATCAGAGAACCCAGGAGGGAGGGAGGGATCTGGCCCGCCACGCAGTAGGTGGGCAGACACATACGCCACCAAGACTTTGACAAACTTTACCCCATGGACCCGGGAACCCCTGCTAAGTCACAAAACCAGCGAACCTCTGGGGGTGGCCTGTTGGTTATGCAATAAATGGTGCCCGGGGCGGTGGTATCCAAACCCTCCCTCCACGTTATAAATGTAATAATACAAACTTCACATTGTTTTAATATTTATTTAATGTGAAATAACACACATAATTAATAATAACATAAAATAAATTTGCGTACGCAGAGGTTCGAACCCGCGACATCCGGATTCATAGTCGTGGATTTTAACCGCTTAACTACTTAAAGGTGGCCAAAGGTGTAGGAGTTTAAAACATTGTTTGACCTAACGCTCACCGTGAGTCAGGGGTCACCAAGAATTGGTTCAAGGGATTAATTATTCCTGATAAACAAAATTGTTTGAGATATGATTGAGATTTTCACGGACAAAAAAATTATCATGATTTATTTTTGGGATATTTAGCTGTGTTGCGCTACCTCGTTCTTTAGACAAGGCTAATAAAGGCAAAACAGAGCGGCCAATCTCTAAAAGGACATCAGAACACTTTTATGCATGCAAACTCGGTCACCCTGACAAATCGGTAATTGCCAAGCATTAAATTGAGACCATTATTTTTTATTTGATCCTGAAATCTTGGGAAGACCCAAAACGCATAGAGCTTTCTTAATAATAGAGGCAATTGAAATTAATATTAATAAAGACGACGGGGCATGCTTAATAGTTCTTGGGATCCGGTAATTGACGGCTACTCCAAAACAAAACGAAAAAAACCATTTCAAATTTATTTTACTTGCAGCTCTTGGAGGATTGAATATGGCAACATGGTATTGCACAGGCATATACATCACAACAATCTTCGATAACACATCTGCCCTGACGATGGACACCCGAAAGCTGTCCGAAACGTTGGCTAAAGAAGGGGGTGGCCCATCATGGTATAATACCCCACAAATAAATCACGATAAATTTATTTTATTTTACTTTAAAAAAAAAATTTTTTTTGAAATTTTTGGTAACCACGCAAACAAAGATGGAATATTTTTTGAAATATTTCTTTTAGTAATCAGTATTTTAATACGCAAATTTGAGACCACTGACGTATCAAAATTCGACCAAAAAAATGATGAGCCACCCTAGTGTACACTCGATAGGAGAATTAGGGTGGCCCTACCTACTTAACTAGTGAATTTACCTTACTTGCTAATTATTACTTTATTTCAGTCATTCACTTCGAACCACACTGTGTCCAGCATTATCATTATATCTTATTTTAAAATTCACCAAGTCTTGCTTTTGTTAAATTATTACATTACGTTCTGTAGTTTTATTTTAATACTGTTAAACTATTTATTAAATTTATTTTTACGTTTTCTAATATGAACTTTTTACATAGAGCGCACGATAATTATTTTTTTTGGAATTTGTCAGCTGTCGTGTAGGCTGCCTCGTTTGTTGTCGACATTGGCTGTGATATCCCGCAATTATCAGATTTTCTCAGGTGACCGTGATATCCTGTGAACATTTGATATTTTTCTAACATGACTGTGTTTTTCTGCCATTGTCAGATGTGTTTCTAACCTGGTTGTATTTATGTTTAACATTCATTAGATGGTATTCTAATGTTGTTGTAATATCCTGCAGTTATCAGATATGATTCTCACGTGGCTGTGATATTCTGCGATCATTTGACGTGTTTTTAACATGACTGTCAGACATCCAATAAATAGGATTCTGATATTGCTGTGATATTTGACAGTTATCTGATGTGATTCTCACGTAACTGTAATATCCTGTGACCATTTGATGTTTTTCTAACATGACAATGTGTTTCTGACTTGGTTGTATGTCTAACATCCAATAGATTGGATTTTTATGTTGCTGTGATAAACTGCAGTTGTCAGATACGATTTTTACGTGTCTGTGGTATCCTGCGATCGTTTTACGGGTTTTTTACATGACTGTGACATCCTGCGCAATGTCAGGTGTGTTTTTGATATTGCGGTGATATTCTGCAGTTATCAGATGTGATTTTCACGTGGCTGTGATATCCTGCAATCACTTGATGTTTTTCTAACATGACTGCGATTTTCTGCTATTGTCAAATGTATTACTGACCTGATTGTATTTACGAGTTTATCTAACATCCATTAGATGGAATTCTGATGTTGCTGTGATATTCTGCAGTTATCAGATGTGATTTTCACATTGCTCTGGTATTCTGCGATCATTTGACGGGGTTCTAACATGACGATGACTTCCTGCGCAATGTCAGATGTGTTTTTGACATTGCGGTGATATTCTGCAGTTATCAGATGTGATTTTCACGTGACTGTGATATCTGGTGATCAATTCACATGCTTCTAATACGACTATAATATTCTGCGGTTACCAGAAGTGTTTCTGACGTGATTTTCTACGTTTATCAAATGTGTGTCCGACATATCTGTGATTTCTTGCGGGTATAAGATGTTGTGTTTTTGAAGTGGCTGTGATGTCCTGTAGTAATCAGATATGATTATCAAATAGTTGTGATGTCCGCAGACCATTTGAGTTATTCCAACGCCCTTCAGATGTGTTTCTATCATGACTTAAACCTCTGCGTTTATCAGATTTGTTTCTGACAGTGATTTTACATCCTGCGGTTATCAGATGAGATACTAACGTGGTAATACCTTGCGTCTTTTAGCCGAGTTAATCCGACGCCCTTCAGATGTGTTTCTATTATGACTGATCTTGACATGACATCATATCCTGCGGTTACCAAATGTATTTCTGACGCGGCTGTTAGGTTCTGCAGTTATCAGATGAGATTCTAACTTGGCTGTGATATCTTGCGTCCTTTATCTGAGTTAATTCAACGGCCATCAGATTGGGTTCTCACGTGACTGTGTGATATCCTGTGAACATCTGATGTATTTCTCACATAGCCGTGATATCTAAAACTCAATAGATGGTATTCACAGACAGCTGTGACACCTTGCAGCAAGCGGGAGGAGGCGTTATGTTACGGGTGGTTAGCAGACGGAATTGAGGGACCTCTCCTGAGGGTGATATGCTCACTTGGTTCCGAGCGCCGGCTAGACGGAGAGAGTGGCGGGGATAGCTGCCTCTAGGTGTCGCCACATCCTGAAATCAGTGAAATTGTACATTATTACCGTGAAAATGTTTTTAAAAAGGCTCCCATACTAAGAATTCCAGCTAAAATTACCAATGAAGCGATTTCGTTGCCGCAACATATTTAAATATATCCCGTGGCCCAAAGGTTGTGGCGCCAAGTGGCATATATACAATTCTAAAAATTGACAATTTTTCGATATTTCTTAGTGCGCCAGCATCGTACATTATTGGGTAGGCTGAAACGTAATGCACACATGCTTGTAAATTGAGAAAAATTGACATTTAGAAGAGCGCCAGGTGGAATATGGAAGTGACATTCGTCTTCTTTACATCCATGCAAGTTTGAAGTTGTTGAATTCATCCAGTGTATTTCGAGAAGCGGAAGTATGGAGAAGTGTTTTAGTGTTATGTCAACGCAAGGTAAACAGCGTGCTGCTATCGAATTTTAACTCCTACGATGACGAGAACAGACAGCGTCGATTAGAGCCTCTACAAAATCTGACGTCTAAACCGATTCCACACCCTTCTCACTCCCCCGATCTCAATTTTTTTTCTCTACTCAAGGAACACCTCAAGAGTATCATTACACCTAAAACGATGAGGTGAAGGCAGTTGTCAAGTTCTGAATTCGAGAAATGTCGAAAGAATTTTTCAGTTACATAATGAAAAAAACTTGTTTCATGTTAGGAAAAATGCATTGGCCTTAACGGTAACTTTGTTGAAAAATAAATAAATGATTTTGAAGCTTACGAATTTTTTCCTGATCTTGGCCTTTACAAGCATGGGTCCATTTATTTTATATGTATACCTTACAAGAGTTCCAAATGGCTCCCATCTAGAGCCAGCGAGACTATGGCATGCCCAATCGGGGTATGTTGTAAGGCTAAGGTAGTGGAGAAGGGAAGGAGACGGGGCTAAGCAAGGTAGGGCATAACTTTTCAGCCTACCCAAGTACATAATATGTAATTGGGTAGGCTTATATTATAAGAGCCTAAAAAACCACCCTGCGCCAACAAATATTCAATCGTAACCCCGAAACAAAAAAGGCTTCATAAGTTATTTGTGCGTCGCCGTGTAGATCTTGAGGTGCTCTAAGAAGTGATCAGAAAAAGACAAAGTTTGAGTAGGAGGTACATAAATGCGTGTTATTTTTTGTGGTTAATAGCATTATCTTCTAATAAAATCAAAAAGATAGGTTAAGTAGAAGTAAGTATCTGACTTTTTTTTTACATAAGCCCCACACTTTTTTACATAAGGCCCTGAGTAAAATGATTTCCCTCAGGGCCTATATCATCTTTAGTGATGCTGTGTGGAGGGGTTTTTTGGGAAAGGAAGGAGAGGAGAGTTCTGGGAAGGAAGAGGGTTTAAGGGGTGGGTAGGAATCTGGGGTTAGTGTGTCCTGGTCATCCGCCTCCAACACTTAGACAAACCTCACCCCATAAACCCGGGTATCCCTGCTAAACCACCAAACGTAGCGAACCACTTGGGTATAAAGGTTCCCGGGGCGGCGGTACCCAATCCCGCCTCCCAAAGGCTAAAACTAAAACAAAAACTTAACAACAAAAAAACTTGTTTCACTGTTTTTACTACTTTTTAGAGATTCCTAAATTTCTAAACATTTACTTAAAAATTAACTTTTTTTTCTTTTACTAATTGATGTTGTATGACATTTTTGTTTATATTACCCACACACACTTTGGGAGGCGTGAATGGGTACCGCCGCCCCGGGAACCTTTATTGGATAACCAACACCCCTGCCATAGGTCATCCCAAGTGGTTCGCTAAGTTTGGTGATTTAGCAGGGGTGCCCGGGTTCGTGGGGTGAGGTTTGTCTTTGAGGCGGATGAACAAGACTCACTGAACTCCAGATTCCTACCTACCCCTTAAACCATTTTCCTTCCCAGATCTCTCCTCTCCTTCTTTTCCTTAAAAAAATCCTCCACACAGCATCCCCAAAGATTTCATACGCCCTGAGGGAAATTATTTTCCTCAGGGCCTCCTGTGTGGAGCTCATGTAAAAAACACACACACAGTACCTTAGTGGGTTCCCATTTCCCACTTTTGTCTATTATATATGTTCTTATTGTATATTACAACTAGCTGGTCCCGGCACGCGTATCTATGCCATTTAATGAAGAAATTGTTTCTCCCTGAGTGTCTTTTCCCATTCGTCCCGTTCCCCTTCCGCCTCCCCTTCTTCTCCTGCGTCCTCTTCCCCTCTCGCGTTCCCAATCCGTCACCTCCACCTTCCCTCTCCTCACTCAATTCCCCCCCCCTTCCTTCCCAAACCACCCTTTCGAGTTCCCCTCCCCCTTCACACTTCCCCTTCCACCTTCTCCGCCTTCCTTCTTCCCTTTTCCGCTCCCTCGTCCCGCCAACCCTCCTCCCGCGTTACATATATTCAATCCCAGTACATTGAGTTTTTAAACAGCCCGCGTTTCACCTTTTACAATTTTTATTCAAATTTCCATTTTTTATGTATATTAAATTTGGTTCCTAACATAGGTACCTATTTAAAATATCTAAAATTCTTGATTCGATTCAAACTATTGGGGGAGTACCTACTTTAAATAAATTTATCAACTTAAAGATTTTCAAAAATAGAATCCTGGTTTAACAATTATTGTTTTGCAAAATGACATTCTCAAACACGCGAACTGTCAAACGGGATTTCTGAAATTATCCAATTTTCTGCCCAATTTTCTTAATTTTTCTCTCCGTAATAACCATTCTCGTACTTTGAGGAATATTCTAAAAAAATAATTAGCGAAATCGGTTCAGCTGCTCTCGAGATTTGCGCTTAGCAACACATTTCGCGATTCATTTTTATATTACAAATATTACTTGTACCTTAGTTTACATCTCACTGTATTTAGTTTTGAAATGTATATAGGTATATAGATATAATGAGAAAAAAAAAAAAAAGTGTGGATTAAGATGATAAAAAATAGAAATGAAAAGAATAATGTTGTACGTTAGATTATCTCCACAGTAGGCCCAGAGGAAAATAAGTCCCCTCAGGGCCTGTGTCAACTTTGGGGATTCCGTGTGGAGGATCTTTTGAGGAAAGGAAGTGGAGGAAGTTGTAGAAAGGAACAGGGTGTTGGAGGTGCGTAGCAATCTGGAGGTCAGTGTGTCCGAGAGTGATGGAAGTATGAATCCATCCCTCCCACTACGGTGCAAGGGACTCCCTCAACCACTCTCTCCCGATCCGGCCCATCACGCTGTAGGTGAACAGACGCATCCGCTTAGTTACCCCTGCTAAGTCACCAAACGTAGAAAACCGCTCGGGGTGCACTATGGCAGAGATGTTGGTTATTCAATAAATGATTCCCGGGGAGGCGTTACACGCCTCCCAAATTGTAGATGGAAATATTTTGATCTTTCAACAAAATAGGTCCGAGGACTGAGGGGTTGCGAGTAAGATTGGTGAATGGAGACTCACGCTATTGCCAGCATGACCGCGGCCAGTGACAGCGGGCAGGTCGGGAGGGGCGGACGAGGTTTGCACGCGCCACTGGCACTGTCTCCTCGCCAGCCCTCTCCCGCTCCGCCACTCCCTCCCACCGTGCCCTCCAGCCCGTTCCGAGTGTGGAACTGGAAGATATCCGACACCTGCAACAGAAAAATCATTTATTCATTAACTCGTTGAAGGCTACACACAGTATTAATAGCCTTAATAATTGTTGGATGATTTCTATAGCGCCACTTTCGTGAGAAAATCACCTCAAGGGCGCTTTACAATTCATTGCGTCGCCTTGCGTCTGTCGTACACACTCGATTCACAAATAGATACAAATGGAAGTGCTGCCATCTATATTATTAATACGCTAAAAAGCTACTTTGTAATTCGGTTCCAATTCAAGAATTCGTCAAAGGATGGCGCCACTTACGTTATGAGAAATTAATTTTATTTATTTATTTATTTATTTACTATATTAATAAATAAATAAAATTAATTGATATTAATTGAATTTGAATTGATATTGTGTAAGAAATTAATAAAAAAATATTAATGTTATTATTATTATTATGAGAACGTGCCCCCCCTTCCCCCCTTCCCCCCTGGGTGTAAGTACTACGAATTCTTAGAATTTGAGTATCTCTCCAGATATGGAAAGATTGACGGTAATTCTTAATGTTATTTTCCGTGAGTCATAAAATACGGTTAAAAAAATCGTAAAAACAGGTGTGACCGGTCCAGCTATCAAACTAATTAAATCCTATCTGTCCAACAGAAAACAATATGTTAACATAGGAGATAAAAAAACAATCAGCTTGAGAATATAAACTACGGAGTTCCACAAGGATCAATACTGGGGCCACTTTTATTCCAAATATACATAAATTACATATGTCAGTTAAAAGCTCACTTAAAATAGTAATACCGTCGCATAAACCATTACAAATAGAAGAAAGAGACCTACATATGTATTCTATATGGCGACAAATACCTGGGCTTATATATTGATAAACATTTGATATTTAAACAACACGCAGAAAAAATTAAAACAAAAATCATCCCATTAATTGATGTATTTGGTAGAATTGCTAATCTTCTACCAACAGAGTTAAAGTGGGGCTTATAATTTAGTTTAATCCAGTCCCACGTAAATTATTTAATAGAAATATGGGGTAACACGTGCATGACGTACTTAAACGACTTATTAAAAAACTCTTCAATTATAACCTATACACTCCCACAAAAAAATTTCAGGAAATGAACCTTCTGAAAATAAGAACATTGTACACATATATAATCTCCTCCCAGATAACCTAAAAATGGAGAAGAATATAATTACCAAAAAAAAAAACTATTTAGATTTAAATTGTTAGAAAAAAATTAAAAACATTACTACTATACTATGCACTACTTTATACCATATATTAGGTCCTTACATATGAAATTGGCGTTTTGTATGGGAGGAACATAAAGTCGATTTTTTTAAATATAATATATTTATTTAATCAAAGTATGTACCATTGCTATCTATGCACTTTTGCCATCTCATAGGTAGTTCATCGATCCCTTTACTAAAAAACCATTCGGACGGGAATCAATAAAATCTTTGAAGGCGGTTTGGACTGCCCCATCGGAGTTGAATTTTTTCCCTTGCAAGAAGTTATCCAAATTTCGAAAAAAATGGTAATCTGTTGGGGCAAGGTCCGGAGAGTACGGTGGATGTCTTAGACATTCCAATTGAATGTCTAAGACATCCACCGTACTCGGGGCTTGTTCTGCAGGTCGAAATTTCCAGAACGAAAACGTTGGAACCAAAAACGCACTGTGCTTTCTTTTGCAGCACCGTCGCCATACACATCATTAATCCTTCGAGCCGTTTCTGCAGCACTGGTGCCACGGTGGAACTCGTACTCGTAAATAACGCGATATTTCAAGTTTTCCATTTTGTAAACTAAGTGACGCAAAGAAAAAAAACAATTAAGGAAAAAACAAATGAATTATAATTTTCGAAACACAAATACATGAGTAAATAGCTGTATAAATTTGAATTTGGAATTTTTAACAAAAGAGAAGATATTTGAGATCAAAGTTGCCAGTACGGCAAAATGCCAATTTCATATGTAAGGACCTAATGTTTATAAAAACCGACATGTTTCGTGAGCAACGCTCACTTTTTCAGCGTTTTAACAATAAATTATAATTATTTTTATTTTTTTTTCAATAAATTATAATTATTACTTATAATTATAATTTTTTGTATTTTTAAATTATAATTATAATTTATTGTATTTTTAAATTATAATTATAATTTATTGTATTTTTTATTTATAATTATAATTTATTGTATTTTTAAATTATAATAATAATTTACTGTATTTTAAAATTATAATTATAATTTATTGTATTTTTAAATTATAATTATAATTTATTGTATTTTTAAAACCCTGAAAAAGTGAGCGTTGCTCACGAAACATGTCGGTTTTTATAAACAATAAAAGTGGTAAAAAATATATACACTACTCTACTCTGTACTTAAGTTAAGAAAGAAAAATATTATTTTTCTTTTAACTTAATAAAAAAATATATATAGGTTTATATGAATAATAGCCTCACCCGGCTATGTATTACATATGACGTCATTACCTGTCGCGGTTACTTTGTCCCGGTGACTAGTTGTCAGTGTATCACAGTGGATGTGAGAAACCGGCTATTTTTGGAACCAGTTCCTATCGTTTTTATAAAATGGTTACCGCCCCTTAAACTGGGCGAAGACGAACCAAAAGCCGCCCGCCGGGCCTGGCAGATAAAATTTTTGGATCGGATTTTTAACTGCCAGTTTTTATTTTTATATTTCAACCAGAGATGTGCAGAATGGTACCAAAAATCATTTGAAATGCAAAATGAAAATGGGTCAAAACTTTCCAATATGAAAATGATAATTTTTTGTAAAATGTATTTCAATAGCGAAATACCTATTTTCAAAATGCATTCTTAATACAAAGTGGTTTCTCAGGTCAAACAATTAAATAGTAAAAACAAACAGCCTTCAATTAAAATAATTAATGAATGTTTAAACATTTTTGACATTTAAATAATGGACATCAAAGTAGAACAACTTGTGAAATAATTTTACTAAGTTGAACAACTTGTGGAATAAATTAACAAAGTAGAACAACTTGAGGAATACCTTTACTAAGTTGAAAAACTTGTGGAATGTATTTACAAAGTAGAACAACTTGTGGAATTCCTTTACTAAGTTGAACAACTTGTGGAATAAATTTACAAAGTAGAACAACTTGTGGAATAACTTTACAAAGTAGAACAACTTGAGAAATACCTTTACTAAGTTGAACAACTTGTGGAATAAATTTACAAAGTAGAACAACTTGTCGAATAACTTACAAAATAGAACAACTCGTGGAATAATTTTACAAAGTAGAACAACATGTGGAATAAATTTACAAAGCAGAACAACTTGTGGAATGACTCTACAAAGTAGAACAACCTGTGGAATAACTTTACAAAGTAGAACAACTTGTGGAATAACTTTACAGAAGTAGAACAACTTGTGGAATAACTTTATTAAGTACGGACTTCATTCTTTCTCCAAACAGATCATACATAGACCCTGAATGATGAATAAAGTGATATATTGAATACCCTAAAAAGGAATAAGTCTTTTTTAGGATGCTGTGTGGTGGGTCTTTTTATGGAAATGAAGAAGATGACGTTCAGGGATGTACGAAGGGATGTATGAATCTGGGCTCAGTGTTTCAACGATTGATGAATCCATCCTTCCCACTGCAATGTAGGACGATGGGTCGAGAGAATCCGCCACGAAAGGTTTCCCTCTAGCAATCCGAATATCGCAAGATCGGGAATAAATTTTATTTGATTAATTTATGTTATTTCACAATTAATTTATCTCTACATATATTATAAATTAAAATCCTCTGCCGCATCTGTCTGTTTGTTTGCGCTAAACTCAAAAACTACTGAACGGATGCGGTTTTCACCAATAGATAGAGTGATTCATGAGGAAGGCTAAGGTATATGATTGTTTAAGGTTTTGTGTAAATTAATTTAAATATATAAGTGTGTATGGTGTACGAGCGGGCTGGCAAGCGGGGGTGTGGATTTGATTTGTATGCAAATCTACAGTTTTATGCCGAGATTAATGAAATTTTGATCATTAGACCTTCAAAACAAGAGGAAAGTTACTGTCACACTTGATTTCAAAAACTCTATGCAAAGCCCGGGCATCACCGGGGACTTCGGGTAGTTTTTTTATTTTTTATTTTTACATTAACTACACACAGGAGGCCTTGAGGAAAATAATTTCCCTCAGGGCCTATGTCATCTGGGATACTGTGTGGAGGGTCTTTTTGAGGAGAGGAAGGAATGAACATTGGTCTTGAAGAGACCTGTGTTGTAGGAAGGAGGAAACACAGAGACCGGCAAATCATTCCACAGCCGAGCTGTTGAACATAAGAACGAGTCGAAGAAACGACCCGTTCTCATGTGACAAATGTCAACCGTGTACAAATGTTGGGCACGCGTTTGGCGTGTTTCCCGACTATGCACCGGTGCCGAAGAGATCAATGATGCTAGTTCCTCGGAGCATCTTCCATTGTAATACCGGTAGAACAAGGATAGCATTCCCACCCGATGCATGTGCTCTAAAGATTTCAATCCGTCTATTAAGATGGGAGAATCTATCAAACGGACCACCCGTTTCTGCACAGAGTCGAGGGTATTTTTCAGGTATTTTGGAGCTCTAGACCAGAGGTGGCTGCCAAATTCAACCGTTGGGCGCACTTGCGATTTGTACAGGGTTAGCAGTTGTGCACTATTAAAGTATCTGCGGGCCCTATGCAGTACGCCCAGTTTCTGGGACGCTAACTTTACTCTGGCTTCGATGGAGCCCCCATACCTGAGCTGGTCACTTAGGGTTACACCAAGCATATCAATGGAGGGCCTATTCGGAAGATTGCTTCCGTTGAAAGAGACTAGATTTTCATTTCGATCCCTTTTAGACGTAATCAGACAAGATTGGGTCTTTGAAACATTAAATTCAACGAGATTATTTTTACCCCAAGAGAAAATACTCTCGAGGTAACCGTCCATTCTTTGCTTCAAAGCCCTACGAGCTGTTGGAGTTTGTGAGCTCTTTGCGGGCTTGTCAAACAAAAAGCTATCATGAACTGTACTGTCATCCGCATAACAGTGAATTGGTGCACATGACAAAAGGTCGTTGATGTGCAACAAAAACAAAGTCGGAGACAGAACCGATCCTTGTGGGACGCTAGCATTTATCGAGTGTGAGGAAGAGGTGAAACCATCGACTACCGTCTGAATCGACCTCTCCCTCAAGAAGTCGGCAATCCAAGTACACAAGGATGCGGGAAGTCCGTAAGAATGCAGTTTGTTGACAAGTCCTCGGTGCCAAACCCGGTCAAAGGCCTTGGAGATGTCCAGTACAACCATTTGGGTCTCACCAAAACGTTCCAGGCATCGCCCCCAAACATGCGTCACATACGCGAGAAGATCACCGCACGCGTGGTTCCGCCGGAATCCGTATTGACGGTTAATAATTTTGTTCTTCTCGAGGTATGTGAGCAGTTTGTCGTTGATCACACGTTCCATCACCTTAGACAGAACTGATGTGATCGCTATGGGGTGGTAGTTGGCCGGGTCGGAGCGGTCACCCTTCTTTGGAATAGGATGGATAACCGCTTTTTTCCAACCAGAGGGCACAGAGCCAGTCTTCAGGGACATTTTAAAAAGCTTCGTCAAAATTGGAGCTATTTCTGCAGCGCACCTCTGCAGTACCAGGGCAGGTATTCCGTCAGGCCCACTAGCTTTATTAACATCAAGCCCTCGTAAAACAAGGAGTACTTCCCGATGCTGGATCCTCAGCTTTTTCATACGAAAACCGCAGTGAGGAACCGACGGCGGGACAGCACCTTGGTCATCGAGGGTTGAGTTATCTGCAAACATTTTACCTAATAAGTTAGCCTTTTCGGTGACGGTGTTTGCTAGTGAGCCGTCAGGTCTGGTAAGAGGCGGCAGACTGGATTTGCAGAAATTGCGACCTATTGAGCCTGCAAGCGACCAGAATTGCCTGCTGCCATGCGGGCATGCAGCCAGCTTTCTGCTGATCTGCTGATCTGCTGGTCGTGCTCAAATTTTGATCTATTTATGATTTTCTTGGTTTCCTTTGCCATTTTGTTGTAAGCTGTTCTGTCTTCGGGTATTCTGGATATGTTGTAGGCTCGGTACGCCGCGTTTTTTCGTCGCACTGCTTCAGCGCATTGTCGACTGAACCACGGCTTTGAGCCTACACCAGTTTCCTTAACAGTAGATTGGATGAAGCCATCCATCACGGATGTGATGACTTCACCAATTTCCTGGGCACATCTTGAGGGATCCGAAGTCTGAAAACAGACAGCTGATGACGGGAAAGCATTAAAATGTGCCCGCAGACCGAACCAATCTGCTGACCTATAGTGCCACACTTTTCTCTTCAGCCTCTCGTTTGGTGGTCTGAAGTTTACAGAGATTGATGTCGTCACCAGGCAGTGGTCGGACGATCCTAAAGGCGCTGTGACTTCAATCTTGTAACCGTGTGGCACAGTAGTTAAAATAGGTCTAACAGATTGGAACGGTGAGTCTGGACGTCAGGAACCCTTGTAGGCTCCTGAACCATTTGCTCTAATCCGTAGCAAAGGGCAAAGGATTCCGCTGCTTGGCGTCCAGCCGAGTCTGTTGATCCTGAGAACTTCAGCCAAGGTTCGTTATGAACATTGAAGTCCCCCAGGACCACAAACTCTGCCGTAGGGTAGCGGGGCAAGAGGTCATCAATAGTGTCGCTTAAGTGTTTGAAGAGCTCGTACGTGTCTGATTCGCCAAGGTTCGGTGAGCGGTATAAGTTTAAAATATATGGTATAAGTTCGGTGAGTTTAAAATAATATGAAGTATATTTGCGGCATGTTCCGGAAAGGAAGATACTCTTAGTATCGCCCTGTTGTAAGATTACTATTCAGAATTGAAACATTGCTTGAAATGGCTTTGGCCGTGTTTGGTGACTAGATTTGAATAGCGAGGTACCTTGCCACCTTCCTCTTTCCTTCCCCATTACCTTCAGCCTCACACCATAACCCCGATTGGGGATGTCGTAGTACCACTGGCTCCAGATAGGAGCAGCTGGGACTCTTGTGAGGAATTCACATAAAAAAATCTCCGTTAAATACCGATCACCCTGCTATGTCACCAAAGTCGTTTCTACTACTCATTCTTGAGTTCAACAGCTCGGCTGTGGAATGATTTGCTGACCTCAGTGTTTTCTCTCTCCTACAACATGGGTCTCTTCAAGACCAATGGGAAATTGACATGGGAAATTATTTTCCTCAGGGCCTCATGTGTGGAGAAAAAATAAAAACTCGGGGTCATCCAATAAACTGATAAAATGTGATCTGTCGATTTCAATGAATAATTTAATTTTGTTTTCTTACCTCGTTCCACCCATATCTGTTTTTGGCTTGCACGATGACCTCGTAGATGGCCGAGGGACGCAAGCCGCGCAGTTCGTGCGTGACGCGGTGTGTGAGCCCGCCCTGCGCGCCCTGCACGCCCGGCGCGCCCGCCACGCCCGGCGCGCCCTGCACGCCCGCCACGCCCGGCAGCGTCACGTCGTGCCACCGGCCCGGCAGTTGGATGGTCTCGTTCACCTGCGCAAGTTCAGTCATTACTACAACATATCTTATAATATATAAAACAAAGTCCTGTTAGTTACACCATTTATAACTCAACAACAGCTGGATTGATTTTTATGATCTTTGATACGTTGGATTTGTCTCCGCCCCGAATATCTATATTATCTCAAATCTATCTGCGCCTCCCCTAATGACATGTGCAGGCTTGAGGCTTGAGGCTTGATCAGACGACCTCGACTGTCCTTTGTCCTGCCTCTGACTACCCAACGCTGAATTTTCTTTTAGTCTTCGGGTATTTTGCTGCAAATATTCAGTTAACGTTCTTTGAGGCTTCACTGAGTGGTTGGCTAAGGAACACGGAAGCTAAGTGTACTTTAGGTATAGTCAGTCCGAAAGCCATTCACATTTTTTGTTGGTACTTGCCAATTGATTTGAGATTTATTGTATTACTTATGTTCTCATTTTATGCAGGTGCTTGCAGGTTTTTACAGATGCAATGCCGCCTCATGGAGCCTCATGAATGAGTTTTTCTTTTGCCCTGTTTAATTTATCTTTGTCTTACTAACCTATTTTTTGCATTTTATTTTTTCCTGTTAAGCACTTTCATACTGCTTACTAACAACGTACGCAAGAACTCTGGAGGTCTATATTCGCCTTGAAAGAGTAATCATCTGTTACTTATACCAGGGCGGGTAAGAGGTGGATAACCTCCACTGATTTAAAAAAATTATGAAGAGAATTCTGTTTCTCATACATTTTGTATGGAACGAATTCTCGTCTTTTAATATTGAATAGTGAGTTATTTCCAAAAAATCAAAAACGTCAAATGGCAATTATTGTTTGACATCTGATTGTTTTGCTTTAGGTCTTAAACATATAATGCTGCTCCTCTTTCTTACACACTAAATGTCAACAGTCGTAAATGAGACAAACGGTGAATGTATGTCTTCACCCCTCCAAAGGAAAAAATACAATAATTATAATAAATCTCCCTCACACGTATAAAGAAAATGAAAAGCAATTCCCGCAAGTAAGTGGAAAAGTAAGAAAATCACAAAAAATATAAATCCGTACACAGCACCATCTCTGATACTGACAAAAACAAAACACGGACAGTTGCGCATCGATAATGGCTTCATTGTGTAATTTTTAATTCAACAAAAAAAAAAACAAAATTTAATTCGGCTAATAAGTTAACACAGCAGTTATTCATTCTGAGGCGGTACGACATTCGCCAGGCCAGCTAGTTACATATATGGTGTAAAAATATATACATTTTTGAGATGGAGTGATGATGTCAATATGTTAGTAAATAATACTAGGAGACTTAAATATATCTTTAAAGAACTGAGATATATACTAGACAAAGAAACATTAAAAACTGTTTATTTTGCAATAATCCAGTCTCTGCTTTCTTACAATATAGTGTGCTGGGGATCCTGCCCAAAGACTTATATAGAACCACTTTATATATATATGTTAAATTCAAGAAAAAAATTAAATATCCAACTATTTTACTTTCTAAGAAATGTAATATTATAAATGTAAAATAGTTATAATATATACTCGTGGTGCACAAACACTTTGCAGATTTTTTAATAGTGTTAATATTGCAGAAAGAACACAGCAAATTCGTACTACTAGAATTGGCTGTCTGAACTTTATCGCAATTCAAACTAAATCTTCGTTTGGCCAAAGAAATTATTTTTATCAGCTTTATTTATTTATTTATTTTATTTACTATAGATACATACAAAAGAAAGTACAAAACACACATTAGGAAGCTTTGCCTGTCCAACTAGG
Organism: Limnephilus rhombicus; assembly: GCA_929108145.2. NCBI lineage: Eukaryota > Metazoa > Arthropoda > Insecta > Trichoptera > Limnephilidae > Limnephilus > Limnephilus rhombicus. The sequence goes on along the minus strand of OV815289.1, from coordinate 48,226,998 downwards.
AAAGTTTCCCGTACCAGGACAGACAAATTTACAGGTTTAGTTCATATTATACATACATAATTACATAACAAAAAAAAATAGAAAAAGAACCTGGTAGCATAAAGTATATTCGGATTTGCCGAATTAACCTGATAACATATAATATATTCAGATTTACAGTGTATGAGATAAGTAGGTAATAAAGTTAGTAGCATTGAAAAGTCAAAAAGCGTAAACCAAGTATTTGATAACAAGTTGGAGGAATTACAACAAGATTCACAATATAGAGAGATGAAGTTATGTGTTTAAAAGTGTGAACTTATAATACATAGTTCACTTATAAGAGAAATACATAAAAATTTACAATATTAGATATAATTTATGTTTGTAATAATATATATTAAGTTGTTTTTTTATTATTTATTTATGCGCTGTAACTAATATGTAAACAATTATGTGCAAACATGACATTATCTTTACTGATTTTAAAACATGTTTTCAGTACATTTTATATTATACGACAATACGAATATACACCGCGCTCATGTCTTGCACTACTCCTGCTAAAATACGAAAACAATAACTATGAAATACTAGTGCTACTTTGGTAAAGGTATAAGTAGTATATATTTGGTAAAGGTATAAGTAATTGGTGCATTATTTCGTATGTCATACAAGTTGTGATAAGTATTGTTTATTTATTATAAATCATCACCGCTATAAAGTACCAAGATTCACACAGCTAGTCTTGATGTTAGTGAGCGACGTGAGTATATTACGCCTTACGTGAAGCACTAACAGTGAAATAGCGAACAGTATTCAGGGGCACAAAACCATAAATCTCAGGTATAAAAATATCAAAAGGATGTCGAAACATTGTGAAGCCATATCAGATCTCAATGAAGTGTGGTGGGAGTTTTGGCTCCATTCATATTTTTAATAGCCTTTCAGAACAGAACATATAAAGTCATCTAAATCCTTGTACACTTTTAAAAAGAATCTTTAATTATTTGTGTTAGCCGAGGATCCACCAATTTTATATTTCTACAATTGATAGCGGTCCATATTGGACCACATTTTCCTAACATTTGTGAAACATTTATTGTTTTTTTAAATTTTCTTTATGTTTTATTAGTTTTTGTGTACATACACATGTAACATAATCATGAGTAATTAAACAAGCAACATTGATTAAAAAACTGTAAAAACACATATATGTATATGTACAATTTATAACCTTTACGAGAGTGCAATGACTCGTGTGTAAAGGGAAGAACAAAAATAAGTTTTAATTCTAATTATTTAAAACATTTCTCCGTTCAGCCATTTATTGCAAAACGAAACCATTGAAATGCTTTATCTATTATGACCATAAATGTCGCAAATCCGAGCTTTGTACACTATTTTAGAACGATGTTAAAAAAAAATTTTACGTCGAATTTTACGGTTAAAAATGAAGTCCTTTTTCCATAGATATACAAATTTATTATCAAGTATACCACAGACAACATATAAAAATGGAAAATATTTTATGTTGACTCGAATAAGTACCCCTCACGGCAGTTTCAAAGTAACAACACGCAGGATTCGCGCAGTTATAAACTTTACGATTCTTTCATATTTTTTTTATAAATCCTACAAATATGAATTAAACGATAAAATACAGGTTAATTCATTAACTTTATAGCAATACTAGCAGACCCGGCCACACGTTGCTGTGGCTAATGAAATATAACGCCATTACCCAACCTTTATAATATCCATACCACCCGCTTGCCAGCTGCCCGCTGCCTGAATTGAATATTGGAATTTCTCGGCTTTTCTCTACTATAATAAGCACGTATTATACATATAAACCTTCCTCTTGAATCACTCTATCCATTGGTGAAAACCGCATGAAAATCCGTTGTTTGAGAGATCTATGCGCACATACATTTTGAGCGACTTTATTTTATACTATGTAATGCAATTCGAGCGATCGCCACTAATAATACAATGCTTGCAATGCAACACTGGATATTTGAAAAGGGAAAATCAAATACCTACTTACTCTAGGACATCTATTTTCCAATTTCTTCCGTAGAACGAATTTCAAAAGTGACTATAGTACGGCCCGGCAGCCGTTTTAAATCGCACAAAAATATATTTTCTTTGAATTTCTCGGCTTTTCTCTAATTTAATTTACATGTATTATACATATAAACATTCCCCTTCAATCACTTCATCTTTTGGTGAAAATCGCATGAAAATCCGTTGCGTAGTTTAAAAGATTGATGCGCACATACATTTTGAGCGACTTCATTTTATACTATGTAATGATGATGATAAGTTTTTATGTTTCCATGTTAAAATTCGAAGTTTTGATAGTTTTAATGTTGACAAAAAAAATTTTAATTATCTTCTGGAAAATAGCGAGCAATCGAGGCAAATATTTATTTATTTCGCGTTATCGCTAGAGTGGAAGAACCACCCACATTATCTTCATTTTCTAACGCATATTTTCACAGGCTATATGTATAATTGCAAGATTAAAACCCAAATTACATCGTTTATCTAAGATTCAGCCATCCTACCTCATACATCTCTTTAAAAACTATGACTATAATATTGACTTGTATGATTGCCAAATTTCACTTGCAGAGGTTTACCAATCCTTAAATAATCTTTCTAACAAAAAAGTACCGGACCTGATGGCATTCCAGAAATCTTGCTAAAAGAATGTAAATGTTCATTATCTAACCCAATTTGTATGTTGTACAATTTATCACTCTCAACCGAAACTTTGCTGACTCATGGAAAATTTCATTTATTCGACCCATTTTTAAGTCTGGCAACAAGTCAAATATTGGAAATTACAGACCAATATCAATTATATCTAATATTCCAAAAATATTTGAGTCGATAATTACCAAGAAAATCACTCCTATTTTCAAAAATGTTCTGATCGAGGAACAGCATGGATTTAGATCGGCGAAATCTACAACAACTAATTTACTGTCCTTTATAAATACCATTCTTAAAGCCTTAGAAGACAACACTCAGGTTGATGTCCTCTACACTGACTTCTCCAAAGCCTTCAACAAAGTTAATCACCGTATTCTCATGGCCAAACTTTATGCCATAGGCATTAGAGACCCATTGTTATCATTCTTTCACTCTTACTTGAGTAATAGAAAACAAAGGGTTAAAATAAATAACTTCGAATCCTTTAACATTGATGTAACTTCCGGCGTTCCGCAAGGAGCCCATTTGGCCCCGCTTCTTTTTAATCTTTTTATTAACGATATTATTAAAGTTTTTTCTCACATACGTTTTTGGCTTTTTGCCGATGATAAAAGATAATTAAATCCCATCTTGATTGTTTACTTTTTCAACTTGATATTGATTCATTTAATGATTGGTGCAAAATTAACTGCATGGAACTTAATGTTGATAAATGCAAAATGTTGTACTTTTATAGAACCAAAAAACCTATTCAGTTTGATTATAAACTAAATAATTTTTGTCTCTCTACTGTCACATCTATCAAGGACCTTGGGGTCACTCTGGATTGTAAACTTTCTTTCCGGGATCACATCAATAACATCGTAAACAAATCACTTAAACTACTCGGCTTCATTCATAGAATTACCTCTGACTTTAAACATATAAATACACTTAAAACTCTTTACTGTTCGCTGGTCCGCCCTCACCTTGAATTAGCTAGTGTCATTTGGTCTCCTTTTAATGCTGTCCACATTTATTACATCGAATCTGTACAACATCGCTTCCTACGGGGAATTGCTTGGAGGTTAGGACTTCAAAGAGGAGAATACTCGTATGATGAAATTGAACAAACTTTAAACATTTCCTCTTTAGAAAAACGTAGAAAGGACTCTGATCTAATATGCATTTTCAAAATTATCAACAGTATTACTGACACACCCGCTTTGTTACAACTCATCCAGTTCAACATTCCTTCCCGTAGACTCCGAAATAATGAATTGCTGTTCCTCAATCAACATTCTACTAATTATGGATATCATTCTCCTTTATCCAGAATGTCGAGACTTGTCAACGCAAATCAAAGCATTGAATTTTTTGGTGTAAGCCTAAATGACTTTCGGCAGTCGTTACGCAATGTAGTTTTTTAAATTATTTTTAAATCCATCTTCAAGCAACTTGTAGTTATCTTCTCTATGTACTTTTATATAATATGTATTTTGTCAATGCTCTTCATCTATATATAATCTCCTTTCATTGTGATCTCTCTTTTTTATTTTTCTATTCGTATTATTGTTATATTGTTAATTGGACTATTGGTCCGTAAATAAATAAATAAATAAATAAATAAATAAATAAATAAAATAAACATGTGCTTAACGAAAAAAAAAAAAACTTAAGGGCCCGCAACCCGGATTTGTGCCGATTTATTACATTATATTTCCCTTAAACACGGTAAGTTTTAAAGCTCTTAAAAAAATATATGTTATTCTTAAAGATAATATCTAGACTTTGCCCACGCCGAAACGCAAATTATATAAAATTAAAATAATTAAAATATGAAGACAATATAAGCGAAACTCAATCGAAAATCTGGAAACAGAAAAATCAGAAAAACATATTGACACCTCTGGGACTCGAACCCAGGACCTCTTGCTTTCCGAGCAAACGCGCTAACCACTGCGCCAATATGTTTTTATGATTTTTCTGTTTCCAGATTTTCGATTGAGTTTGGCTTATATTGTCTTCATGTATTTAAATATTACAATTTGAGGTTTTACTCATAAAGTTAAAAAATTAAAAATTAAATATATAAAATTCCCTCGCTAGAAAAAAATCGCAAAGTATGCTCCAAAAATTATTATAAACACGTTTGTTTCAGTTATTTTAGAAGTTATATGTATGAAAAAATTCAAATTGTTTTTTAAATGCTGTTTAAGACAATTATTGCGAGATTTTTACTCTATTTTAAACGAGTCATGTATTATTAAACATTTTCGCAATTTTCGCATCGTTTTTGTCGCTGTAAATGTTAGCGCTCTCCTCTAACATTCGTAATTTCTTATCTCACCATCTTCTTCTTTTCGGGCCCGGTTGCAGAGCCTTAGGATTTACACGTAATTCCAACAAAGACATATTGCAAGTTCCAGCGCCCTCTTTGGTTAACGTAGCTTTAGATACTTTGCCACGAAAATATTCAACATTCTCCCAGAAAACATCAAACTGAGTCAAACACAGAAAGGGTTTAAAAAATATGTTAAAATTTGGATATATTCTAATGATCGAGCCTATACTGATGCTCTCACCCAAACGCCCTGTCTTTGACAGTTGTTATTGTAGTAATAACAATAACAGTAATACTTTGCAACAAAACTCCATAACATCCTCCCCCAAGACATAAAACTAATAAAAAATCCAATTGAATACAAATCAAGAATAAAAATATGGCTTAAAGAGGTCAATGAGAAAACCCTAGCGAAGACGCTAAAAACGACATAGAAGACAAATGAACTATATTTGAATAACTTTAGTCCTCCTCGGCACAGGACCCCCTAGTGAGGAGGACTAAGAAATACAATATTTTGTACTTAATTTCACATTTCATTTTGTATGTAAAATTTTTCTATATAGTCGCTATAATAAAAAAAAAAAAAAAAATAACCTTGCAGTTTTTGTATTGTGTATATACAAACAATAATGTAATCTAAAATAAAGTTTTTGCTGTATAGAAACCTACATTATACATTTATAAAAAACCATAGATAAAATTGTGAGAAACAATTTACAAATTTTTTTGCCTCAATACAGGTTCTCCTAGTGAGGCAGACTATGCACAACTAAAAATATTGTATAATTATGCTACTTCTGTGTAACCGATCTTACATTATTTTCTACATGTTAATTTTTTTGCACTGATGTAATCTATTTGTAATCTTCATTGAAAATGTACTTTTTTAGTTGTAATGTTGCCAATTTCATTGAATAAAGATATATTATTATTATTATTACTGCACATAAAAGCGAAATGCACCGTGCTGAAGACCACCAATGTATGTAAATCTCTGGACAGTCCCATCAAATGTGTCAACTGTTGCGATGCTAATCTGAAGAAATTGCTAAATTTTCATTTTCTATATCCGCTATATCAACTTTCACTGATTCGGAGAAAATCGCAAAAAACTGTCACATCTCTAGCGTAAATTAAAAATTGTATTTTTTTTTTTATATGATGAATTGGAGTAATATACATTCGAAAAGTGTTCATTTTTCAATGTATGTCTAGAAATATTTAAGTAATTTGGATAAATAAAATGGATATATCGGATTTTGATACTCACTTCGTGAATTGTATGGAATATAGAGGCTTTTGAAACTCAACTGACCTGAGGGGCGTGTTTCTACAGCCGCCATCTTGGCAAAATAACTGCTCGTGATTGGTTGAATTTCAATACAGTGGGTTTTGATAGTAACTTCTTGAATGATATAGCGGGTTTTGTTTCTCACTCTCAGTTTTAACATGTTTTTTTTGGTCGTGATAAGGGAGATGTTAAAACTCAATTTTATGTTAGTCTTATTCCTCGGAAAAATGTGAACCAGATGTCATACTCAGATCATTTCCTCAAAAAATCGGATATAACGGGTTTTGAAATTAAAGGACTCAAAATTCCCAACTGATCACCTACCAAATAATGCATGATGTAAATTGGGACTAAATGCTAGGATAAATGTCTAGGATAAATCTTTATCCATTTTTATTTTTGCTATGCGACATCTATTGACTTTTCTGCAAGTCCAGGAGGAATATTTATTTTATTTTTAACCTAATGAGTGGAACCTCAAATTGTGATAATTGTAATATTATTTAACTAAGCAATTTTGTTTAATTATTTATTACAAGCTGGTTTCCGGCATGCGTTGCAATGACATATTCAAATAAATAAATTATTTCTCCCTGCATGTCCTATCCAGTGCGTCCTCGTTCCTCTCTCGCATCCCACACCCTACCGCGTTCCCCTTCCACCTTCCCCGCCCACCCCCTCTCTCTACCGCTCAGTCAGTCCCAGAACATTCGGTTTTCATACAGCTCGCGTGCCACCTATTTTTTTATTCAAATTTTCATTTTTCGTAGGTATATTACAAATATTCATTTTTGTATATTATAAGAACAATCAATCAAATTTGGTATCTAACATACTCGTAGGTACCTATTTAAAATACCTATCATTTAAAAAATCCATAGACAGCTCTTTTAATACAAATAAATTCAATTTCATCGAACGTGCGAACTATCAAACGTGCGAAGTTAAAATAGTCATTAAGTTTTCTAAAGTTATTCAATTTTCTGCGCTATTTTCACAATTTTTCATTCCGTAAGAACCTTCTATCAAATTGGCTTGACCAAGGGAAACAGGGATTCATTATATATATACTATCTGACCCGACGAACTTTGTACCGCCTCAGAATCAATAACTGTTGAATTAAATTAAGTTAAAGTTTCACTCCCAGACACACTGACCTCCAGATTCCTACCCACCCCTCATGACTTTTTCCTTCCCAGAACTTCCTATCCTACCCTTCCTTATAAAGAACCTCCACACAGCATCCCCTAAGATGACATAGGTCCCGAGTGGAGCTTATGTAAAAAAATGCGTTTCATTTCAAAGATTTATTATTATTGTTTTTTTTTCCTTTGGAGGGGTGCAGAGACGTTCACCGTTTCTCTCATTTTCGACTATTGACGTTTAGTATGTAAGAAAAAGGGGCAGCACTATATGATTAAGAACAAAAGCAAAACAATCAGCCCATTGACATTTGACGTTTTTGAATTTTTGGAATTCACGCACAGTTAAATATTATACCTATCACAATATTGCTGCAGTTCTTTCAAAATATGAGAAATCGTTCCATACGAAATTAATGAAAAAATTAATTTTCTTTGGAACTTTCTTTTTCGTGAATTTTTGCCATGTTTTAATAGTTATTCTGTTATCCGGGGCTGAAACAAATCCAACAAATCAAAGATCATCAAAATCGGTCCAGCCGATCTCCAGTTATAAATAGTGTAACTAACCCGACTTTGTTTTATATAATAAAAGATATGGATTAATTAACGCCGATCAACTAAGTCCTGTACCGGGTTTTCTGGGAGTAGACGATTTGAAAATGCAGTAAGAGTAGGTTCCGCTTCCCGCGAAGAACTCGAGTTCAAGAGCCCACTCCAGCTGAACATACACATCGCTAGCACGTACCCCTATCATGCGGGTTAACAGCTCAATATGGACACACAGGACGAGGCCCAGTCTGCCAGACACCTCTACGTTATATGAAAAGAAACCACAATATACAGATAATTAACGCCGATCAACTAAGTCCTGTACCGGGTTTTCTGGGAGTAGACGATTTGAAAATGCAGTAAGAGTAGGTTCCGCTTCCCGCGAAGAACTCGAGTTCAAGAGCCCACTCCAGCTGAACATACACATCGCTAGCACGTACCCCTATCATGCGGGTTAACAGCTCAATATGGACACACAGGACGAGGCCCAGTCTGCCAGACACCTCTACGTTATATGAAAAGAAACCACAATATACAGATAATTAACGCCGATCAACTAAGTCCTGTACCGGGTTTTCTGGGAGTAGACGATTTGAAAATGCAGTAAGAGTAGGTTCCGCTTCCCGCGAAGAACTCGAGTTCAAGAGCCCACTCCAGCTGAACATACACATCGCTAGCACGTACCCCTATCATGCGGGTTAACAGCTCAATATGGACACACAGGACGAGGCCCAGTCTGCCAGACACCTCTACGTTATATGAAAAGAAACCACAATATACAGATAATTAACGCCGATCAACTAAGTCCTGTACCGGGTTTTCTGGGAGTAGACGATTTGAAAATGCAGTAAGAGTAGGTTCCGCTTCCCGCGAAGAACTCGAGTTCAAGAGCCCACTCCAGCTGAACATACACATCGCTAGCACGTACCCCTATCATGCGGGTTAACAGCTCAATATGGACACACAGGACGAGGCCCAGTCTGCCAGACACCTCTACGTTATATGAAAAGAAACCACAATATACAGATAATTAACGCCGATCAACTAAGTCCTGTACCGGGTTTTCTGGGAGTAGACGATTTGAAAATGCAGTAAGAGTAGGTTCCGCTTCCCGCGAAGAACTCGAGTTCAAGAGCCCACTCCAGCTGAACATACACATCGCTAGCACGTACCCCTATCATGCGGGTTAACAGCTCAATATGGACACACAGGACGAGGCCCAGTCTGCCAGACACCTCTACGTTATATGAAAAGAAACCACAATATACAGATAATTAACGCCGATCAACTAAGTCCTGTACCGGGTTTTCTGGGAGTAGACGATTTGAAAATGCAGTAAGAGTAGGTTCCGCTTCCCGCGAAGAACTCGAGTTCAAGAGCCCACTCCAGCTGAACATACACATCGCTAGCACGTACCCCTATCATGCGGGTTAACAGCTCAATATGGACACACAGGACGAGGCCCAGTCTGCCAGACACCTCTACGTTATATGAAAAGAAACCACAATATACAGATAATTAACGCCGATCAACTAAGTCCTGTACCGGGTTTTCTGGGAGTAGACGATTTGAAAATGCAGTAAGAGTAGGTTCCGCTTCCCGCGAAGAACTCGAGTTCAAGAGCCCACTCCAGCTGAACATACACATCGCTAGCACGTACCCCTATCATGCGGGTTAACAGCTCAATATGGACACACAGGACGAGGCCCAGTCTGCCAGACACCTCTACGTTATATGAAAAGAAACCACAATATACAGATAATTAACGCCGATCAACTAAGTCCTGTACCGGGTTTTCTGGGAGTAGACGATTTGAAAATGCAGTAAGAGTAGGTTCCGCTTCCCGCGAAGAACTCGAGTTCAAGAGCCCACTCCAGCTGAACATACACATCGCTAGCACGTACCCCTATCATGCGGGTTAACAGCTCAATATGGACACACAGGACGAGGCCCAGTCTGCCAGACACCTCTACGTTATATGAAAAGAAACCACAATATACAGATAATTAACGCCGATCAACTAAGTCCTGTACCGGGTTTTCTGGGAGTAGACGATTTGAAAATGCAGTAAGAGTAGGTTCCGCTTCCCGCGAAGAACTCGAGTTCAAGAGCCCACTCCAGCTGAACATACACATCGCTAGCACGTACCCCTATCATGCGGGTTAACAGCTCAATATGGACACACAGGACGAGGCCCAGTCTGCCAGACACCTCTACGTTATATGAAAAGAAACCACAATATACAGATAATTAACGCCGATCAACTAAGTCCTGTACCGGGTTTTCTGGGAGTAGACGATTTGAAAATGCAGTAAGAGTAGGTTCCGCTTCCCGCGAAGAACTCGAGTTCAAGAGCCCACTCCAGCTGAACATACACATCGCTAGCACGTACCCCTATCATGCGGGTTAACAGCTCAATATGGACACACAGGACGAGGCCCAGTCTGCCAGACACCTCTACGTTATATGAAAAGAAACCACAATATACAGATAATTAACGCCGATCAACTAAGTCCTGTACCGGGTTTTCTGGGAGTAGACGATTTGAAAATGCAGTAAGAGTAGGTTCCGCTTCCCGCGAAGAACTCGAGTTCAAGAGCCCACTCCAGCTGAACATACACATCGCTAGCACGTACCCCTATCATGCGGGTTAACAGCTCAATATGGACACACAGGACGAGGCCCAGTCTGCCAGACACCTCTACGTTATATGAAAAGAAACCACAATATACAGATAATTAACGCCGATCAACTAAGTCCTGTACCGGGTTTTCTGGGAGTAGACGATTTGAAAATGCAGTAAGAGTAGGTTCCGCTTCCCGCGAAGAACTCGAGTTCAAGAGCCCACTCCAGCTGAACATACACATCGCTAGCACGTACCCCTATCATGCGGGTTAACAGCTCAATATGGACACACAGGACGAGGCCCAGTCTGCCAGACACCTCTACGTTATATGAAAAGAAACCACAATATACAGATAATTAACGCCGATCAACTAAGTCCTGTACCGGGTTTTCTGGGAGTAGACGATTTGAAAATGCAGTAAGAGTAGGTTCCGCTTCCCGCGAAGAACTCGAGTTCAAGAGCCCACTCCAGCTGAACATACACATCGCTAGCACGTACCCCTATCATGCGGGTTAACAGCTCAATATGGACACACAGGACGAGGCCCAGTCTGCCAGACACCTCTACGTTATATGAAAAGAAACCACAATATACAGATAATTAACGCCGATCAACTAAGTCCTGTACCGGGTTTTCTGGGAGTAGACGATTTGAAAATGCAGTAAGAGTAGGTTCCGCTTCCCGCGAAGAACTCGAGTTCAAGAGCCCACTCCAGCTGAACATACACATCGCTAGCACGTACCCCTATCATGCGGGTTAACAGCTCAATATGGACACACAGGACGAGGCCCAGTCTGCCAGACACCTCTACGTTATATGAAAAGAAACCACAATATACAGATAATTAACGCCGATCAACTAAGTCCTGTACCGGGTTTTCTGGGAGTAGACGATTTGAAAATGCAGTAAGAGTAGGTTCCGCTTCCCGCGAAGAACTCGAGTTCAAGAGCCCACTCCAGCTGAACATACACATCGCTAGCACGTACCCCTATCATGCGGGTTAACAGCACAATATGGACACACAGGACGAGGCCCGGTCTGCCGGACACCTCTACGTTATTATGAAAACACGGGCATCAGCCTAGCATGGTGGTCGAAAAATCCGCTAATTAATGTAACCATAATATTTATAATAATAATAACGTTTGTATTTATATAGCGCAGTTTTGTGTCATTCAGTGCGCTTAACTATAATAAATTTAAAAATAATCCTACAGTGCTCCTGAGAAATATTCTTACATTAAACATAAAAATAATCCTACAGTGCTCCTTATAATATTGAGAAAAAAATGAAATAAAGAATATACAGTATTTACAAAACAATGACAAGAGAACAAATTTAACAAAGACAGTGCTGTTATAGCATACACAGGAAAATAATAATAATAGACAATACCGATGCTGATAAGTTTTAAGATTTTCAAAAAAGCATTTTCGTTATTTGTTTGATTACATCTACCGGATCTGCCGGATCTGCCCTGATGATGGACACTGCAACGATGTCTGAAACGTTGGCTAAAGAAGGAGGTAGCGCAACACGGCATAACACCCTAAAAACAAATATCGAAAATACCGATGCTATTGTAACACAGGACAAAACATGAAAATTTAAAACTAAAATATGATATACTTAAAGAAGGCAGTTTGCGTTCAGAAATGAGAAATATTCTGACATTAAATTCGGATATTAAACATAAAAATACAATTAAGAGGAAACCGAAAATAAACAATCACGGGAAACTTGAGAACATGGCTTATTACGTATATTTAAAAGATGTTAGGATTTATGAATGGTATGATTTTTTAAATAATTTGGTTTTTAAAGCCCGCTTAAATTCAGCCAAATTCTGGATATTAGTAAGAGCCGAGGGAAGTTTATTCCAAATGAGAGAGCCAGTTACACGAAAATAGCGATCATAGTAAACAGCTCGATTTGACCTAGAAAGTTCGATTAGACGATTAGTAACATTTAGATCTGTTGACCTTAGAGTAAGCTGTCTCTCGCTTAAGTTTTGTCGGACACGATACATAGGCTGGCGCCATTCCTTGCAATACTTTTAAGGTCATTAAGCAGATATTTATATTTATGCAATGAATAAAGAAAAAAAAGAAACCACAATATGATTTATTTATTTTTATTCACCTCATTGTTTTAATATTACATGATGCCTATTAGGGTTTATGTCTTAACGCCAGTAACATTTGGCGGGTTTTTGGCTACTAGAGGGGTTTTCCGGTAACTTTTGAACAATGGACGCCCGGGGGACACATCTTTAGTTCGACAGTCGAATTTTGATTTATTTAATTAATTTCAACGGTATACATTAAGGTACCATAAGCATTGATTAATATCACAAATTCATAAATAATAATATGAAAATAATATTTTTTTATTAAAAAAGAAAGAAAAACATTCCCGGGTTACGAATAACCCGACAATATTTGAAAATCTCCTACTACCACCACAGTAAGCCGAAAATTTTGCTTGAGTCGTGATGGAGGACTTAGCCAGCCGAGGAATCGAACACGGAACGCCTGGGTGGGACCCAAAAGCGATGCCCACTCAACCACTGACCAGCTAAAAAAGAGTTTAACATATAACTGTGGCATTTTAATGAGAAATGACACCAGAGAGACAATTAAATTAAAAAATCTATAATATAAATATAATTAATATTGATTGAAAAGGTTCGATAGCATAGCCCTCTTGTACCTACCTTCCATGCAGTTAAATAGATCTGCCACATCTGCATATCTGTTACTAACATCATGTAACCTAGGTATAAGCGAGTGTTTCGTGTACTCAGTCCTATTATTGTTGTATTTAATCAGGATTTTATAAATACTAATCAATGTAATCAGCAGTACTTACTGTAACCCGGTTTGTGGGCAGTGGAGCATAATGCTTATTGTGACCGTGTAGTCATTATTTGACGGGCGCAGACCAGCAAGTTGTCTGTCGCGTAGCTGTACAGGCACATACGAGGAGGGCCGGTCTGCCGGACACCTCCATGTGCTGGCGGGCGCAGACCAGCAAGTTATCGTAACGGTAGGTACTGACCATGAGCTGCCTGTAGAGGAGACGCAGCTCGTCCAGCGGCGGATAGCTGTCCAGCTGGAAGGCGAGCGTGTAAGTGTGTGGCGATCGTGACATCGGTGGGGACCTGAACACGGCGGGGCCCGGTCTGCCGGACACCTCCACGTGCTGGCGGGCGCGGCCCAGCGAGTTGTCCGCCGCGCAGCTGTACAGACACATTTGCAAACATTGAAATGAGAGTTACATAAGTGTAGGTAGCAGAAAGCGATATCTAATACATAGACAATAATAACATAAACTCGTAGGCGAATCGTGAAAGTAAACGCATTTTTTGGGATTGTTTTCGGTTTTTTTTTTAATTAAATAATTAATTTCATCCAAAAAATATCATGAGTATATAAAATAATCAAACAGTATTATTACCCCTGCATCTGCGTACACACGCTAATCACAAATAGATACAAATGGAAGTGCTGCCATCTATCATCAATATGCGTAAAATAATACGTACCCGCGAGTTTTTTCTGACGTTATTTTAGTATGGATCAATTACAAAACTCTGCGTCTCGCACACGAATAATTCCAACAACCTGATTTATATAAAAATTGGTTAGTCCGGTACTCTGGTTTCCCTTAAAAGAGTGACGGTAGTACTTAGTTGTATAACGCGCCTGTATACATATGGCGATAATGACGTCATTGCCCGTCCCGGTAACTTTGTTTCTGTCCCGGTGACTATCTATCACTGGATGACACAGTGACAGTGGATCCGAGGAACAGGCAATTTTTGGAATCAATTCTTATTGGATTTCTAATAATGGTTACCAGTCACCAATACTAACTGGGCGAAGCCAAAAGCCCGCAAAATGAAATTTTGCGGTTTTGCGGAAGCCCGCGAAATGGCCGCCCGCAGCGTCTAGCAGTAAAAACCTGCGGAGCGTGTTATTAAGAGCGTTTAACCAGCCAGCGGACGAAAATCCACATTTCGTCGAAAGTTGTTCTTCCGATCGTGCAGGACGGTTACAATGAGAAAGATTAATTATTCTCCGTACCAGCTTTTTTAAATTATAACTCAATATCGAATTTATTTCAATCCAAATTAGCTTTAATTTATACATTCATTCAAAAATGCTGAAAGGCGTGATGATAAAACTATTAAAATAGTGTACTTTTTGTAGTTATTTTTTGATTATAAGTATTTATCATTTTTCAATAATGTCTAAATTTAATAAGAATGTTAAAAAAATCTGAAATATATTAGTTTGTAAGTGCGCAAATAAATACACAAATGGACCAATTTTCGTCAAGAAACACATGTACGTACATATTTTTTAATGATTTTATTGAAACTAAAATTAAAATTCTAATACATAACTTTGCTAGATAATGTATTGATTTATTTTACTGTATGATTACATTATTTGAAATGGGTGTGGTATAATACAAAAACTTTTTTGAAAATTTAACAAATCTGCCAACGACCTATGGAATAACCTTATTAGACTAAAAATTTAAAAAAATTCTAAAAATTTATTACATACGAATGCTAGATAAAAGAAAAATCTTTCGAAATCCATTTACAATTTTTTGTGGAAAAGAGTCAATACGTCTAAAAACTTTTTTGAAAATGACGTATTTCAGGCTTTCTCTGGTAATGCCCTCTTAATTGCTAGTATCATTTTACTACAAAGTCGTGTATTAGTTAAATTTTGAGTATATTTTCACTTAATACTTTTAAGTTTCATCCTTTTCTTTTACATAGTAATAATAACATACTATAAATGACAATAACATTCAGTTACAAAATTAACAATCACATTGTTATAAGAATAATGTTACAATGATTGATGTCATTAGAGCAGTATCTAATAGGAGAAAAAAATAATATGAATGTAAGAACGGTTGTATAGTACATTATATTATATCCACTGGAGGGCTTTTTGCCATAATATGGCACTATTTAAAATACTTCGGATTGCTTTGCTGCCAATTTCGGCAAATTTTCTCTTATTTGTAAGTAATTAAGTAGAAGTTTATGATTTTAAAACATTTTTTTATAAACCCTTAGAATATGTGATAATCGACAAAATATAGGTGAATTCATTGGCCATATAGAACTATAATCAGTTTGAATGTCTTCATATTAAAATTCGGAGATATGATTTTTTTAATGTGGGCGGAAAATATTCAAAACGGTCACCACAAAAATCTCGAGCAATTGGAGAAAAAAGTTTTAAATTGCGCTGTGGCTCCAGTGGGTAGGTTACCTGTAATTGCCAAAGTCCTCTGGTTGGACGTTACTGATGAGCAGCGAATGGTTCTGTTGGTGTTGTCCCATGGTCAGGCGGTCTGTCTGTGACAGCGGGAACGAGTTCTGGTACCAGGATACCTGTGGACAAGCATTGGTGCAGTTAATTGCTGTTTCCAACCACAACGGGACAAATTTCTTCTGTTTGATGAAGGAATTTACGCTCAAGTAAAAAATATAAAAGTGTACAGTTTTTATCATAATATCTCAAATTTCTTTCAAAAATACAAATTCGACAAATTTCCGACAAATTTTCCGATTTTTTTTCCGAAAAATAAATTTTTCTATGATTAAAATATTTCAGAACATGAAAAATTTTCAAACCTCAAAATAAGAAAATCACGAAGATAAATGTCTGAATGTTTATACAAAAAGTTTCCGAAAGAATTTTATGAAAAAAATAAAATTTTCTAACATGAAAAGTTTCCAAGCTTCACATAATATGAAAAAGGTAAATGTTTTTTCAAAAAATTCTCGACTTTTTAAACGACCAATTTTCTACGCTTTTTTTTCAGAAAAATCAAAAATTTCTAAACATAGGCGATTTTCAAACTTATGATAAAATTAATAAAGATAATTAAATAAAATAAAAATCTCCCTATTTTTCAGAAAAATAAAATTTTCCAACTTCAAAAATTAAAAAAAACAAATATCATAAATGAAAAAGTTAAAAATGTCTATCCAAACACAACATTTTTCAAAATCAAAAACTGGACCTTTCAATATTATTTTTAGAAGGAAAAACCATTTTTGGAATAGGCTTCAAATTAGGAAAATTTGCGCTGTGCCGATTAACAACAAAATGAATCTAAAATAAATATATTATTTGTACATAGTCATATCTTATGCAGATTTGGTTAAAAAATGTAGTAGATATCACTTACATCACATTTTTAATTTTTTTCCGGTTTATGCATATATTCTGAGACATTCCGTATTTTTTTAATAGCATTTTTGAAACCCTGGCGATTTTCTAATTCCTATCCACCCCTCGTACATTTTTCCTTTACAGAAAATCTTTTCACTGAAAATATCCTTCACACAGCTTCCTCAAAGATGACGTAGGGCCTGAGAGATTTTTTCCTTGGGGCCTCCTATGTGGAGCCAATGTAAACAAATGTATTTATAAATATAAAACTTAAATAATCAAATATAAAATATGTGTAATCAAAATAAGTAATAAAAAGTAGGTATTCCTTTAATTGTACATAGATGTAAATTTTATCTGTGACTGTGCAGTCAGCAACCATTCGCCGCAGAGCTTCTTGAAGCACTGCAACGATGTCAATGTTCTAACAGATATCAAACGAGTGTGAACACGACTGAAGTAAAACTTCACTAATTTATAAAAGAACATATGACAATGACATTAACATTGACATTGACCTTGAGATTGACATTGACATTGACATTGACATTGGGGTACCATATGAGATTGGTGTGAAATATGACCAAGGGGTGACCTACGACCTTGGGGTGAGCATCCTTATCCTTATCCTTATCCTTATCCTTATCCTTATCCTTATCCTTATCCTTATCCTTATCCTTATCCTTATCCTTATCCTTATCCTTATCCTTATCCTTATCCTTATCCTTATCCTTATCCTTATCCTTATCCTTATCCTTATCCTTATCCTTATCCTTATCCTTATCCTTATCCTTATCCTTATCACTCCTCAAGTCAAGCGTGCTTAAAGGCCGACCGTTCGCCTCACCATCGATCGCCGTTTGCATCGATTACCGTTCGCATCACACTTTTCGTAGCAACACACTTTTCGTAACATCACACTTATCAAAACATCACACTTTTTGTAACACATCACCACTTTTGTAACACATCACCACTTTTCGTAACGCATTCAGCTTCCCCCCCGAGCCGAGCGTGCGAAAAGAAGTTTTACTTCAATTATCGAAAATAATGATTTTATAAAATGAAACTAAAAACGATAGTTACCTCGGCCACCGGGTCAGCTAGTACTGTGCAGACCAACTCTGCTCTGAACCCCTCCCCGCTGTGTACCCACGAGCGCTCTACGGAAATCTCCGGTGGATCTGAAATAAACAGAGGCCATTGTTAGTTATCAGCCAAATGGTTCTCGGGGAGCTGCAAGCTCATCGTGCAGTCAGGCGAGGCAAGTTCGGACACTGTGTTTCCAGGAAAGGAAGTCGAGGAACTAGAAAGGAAAAAGGTGCGAGGGGTGGGTTGAAATCTGGGGGTCAGTGAGTCTAGGAGTGATGGGCGTATAAGTCCATCCCTCCCACTGCGGTGTAAGGCGATGTTTCGAGGGTCCTTATGATGTATTCAAAGGATCTCCTTCAACCATTATCTGCCAAACCAGGAAATATTTATTCGATAACCAACTCCTCTGCCATAGGTTACCCCAAGTGGTTCGCTACGGTTGGTGATGTAGTAGGGGTGACCGGGTCTTGGAGGCGTATGACAAGGACACACTGAACCCCAGATTCCACCCACCATTAAAACCCTTTCCTTCCCAGAACTCTGCTCTCCTTCCTTTCCTAAAAAAACCCTTCACACAGTATCCCCAAAGATGACATAGGCCCTGAGGGAAATTATTTTCCTCAGGGCCTCCTGTGTGGAGCTCATGTAAAAAAAATGGGAACCGCCGCCTCTGGGAACATTAGTCAAACGATCTCGGGACACTACTCACACAAATGTGGGACAATGCTCACACAATCTCGGGAAAATACTTACACAATATCGGTTTAATTCTCATACAATCTCGGAACAATACTCACACAACCTCGGGATAGTACCTACTCACCCAATCTCGGAACAATACTCACACAATCTCGAGATAGTACTTTAACAATCTCGAGACAATTCTCACACAATCTCAGGATAATACTTAAACAATCTCGAGACAATACTCACATAATCCCGAAACAATTATCGCACAATCTCGGTACAGGTACTCATACAATCTCGGGACAATACTCGCACAATCTCTGGACAATACTCACACAATCTCTGGATAATACTCACACAATCTCTGAACAATACTCACACAATCTCTGGACAATACTCACGCAATCTCGGAACAATACTCTCACAATCTCTGGATAATACTCACACAAATTTGGGACAATACTCGCACAATCTATGGAAAATACTTACACAATAGCGGGTTAATTCTCATACAATGACTGGACAATTTTCAGACAATCCCGGAACAACACTCACACAACTTTGGTATAATACTCGCACAAATAAATTTTATTTGATTAATTTGTGTGTTTCACAATTTATTCATTTAAAATAATATATAGTATATTTGCGACACGTTCCAGAGTGGAAGATACTCTCAGTATCGCCCTGGTGTAAGACCACCTTTCAGAATTGAAACGTTGCTTGAAGTGGCTTCTGCCGTGTTTGGTGACCAGATCTGAATAGCCAGGTACTTCGCCACCTTCCTCTTCCATATCTCCTTCCCCTCTCCACTGCCTTCAGCCTCACAACCACCGTTCGTATCGTGACATTTCGCTCTACGCCGAAGTGTTATTTATCCTATCGTTACATAAAGTGTAAATCATATCGTATTATATCGTATGCTTTATGTGAACTTCTTACGTAAATCGACTCGTGACTCAAACTTTATCGTAGTTCTAATAATCGAACAGAACAATCTTATCGTATGCCTTATGAAAACATCTGTGACTATCACCAAACGGAAACCAAGCCAGAAGACACAACAGCCGTGAGTAATAATTAGTGAGTACCTCTTAATTGTGATCTACCTATCTTGTTTGGTGGTCGGGCATAACTTATCGAAATCCATAAGCGTTTTAGCAAAGACTTGCTGCAAAGTTACTCTCATCCTCGTGCCCCGTGCACGATTCAGTCATTTTCATAATATTACGTAAATAAAAACGTGGATAACAACCACTCTGCCTGTTCTGTTTCAAATTGCCATCTCAACACAGGCGTTTCACACTAGTGAGATGGGCAGTTCATCATTACTGTAACCAAATGTAATATTAAAATAATGAAATTATAACAATAAAGAATTTAAAAAATCTCCGGACAATACTCACACAAGACCTGCAGCGTGAAGTCCCGATGCAGCGGCGCTCCCACCCCGTTGTCCACCGTGCAGCGGTAACGGCCCGCCGCAGCACGGGCCACGTGTTCCAGCACCAGCTGTGGTCCTTCACCAACTCGAGCGCTATCGTTCTGTAATCAAACACATTTTCCAATTACATCAACATTGGAATGTCAAAGAAAGTCAGGGTGTATCTATTGATACACATCTCACAAATTTATAAAGCCATCTCGAAAGATATATGCGTTATAAATACGATAGCAGTCAAGTACAATGAGCGTGTTTATACGTCAACGCGTATGTCTTCATAGAAATCGTCCTAACTCCGTTATTGTTTTAGTAACATCCCTAAAACAAAAAGTAAAAGTTTGATAGTAGATCAAGCTATACACCCCTATCAAGTTGGCTATAGAAATACATAACAAGAATATTCTGTCAGTCGCGCGGTTGACACATATTTTTACCCACCAAATTGCCTACGGGCCTCTCGACATAGTTATTTTTTATTAAATACTAGCTGGGTTATCCGGCTTCGCTCAGGAAAACATTCGAGAGTGTTCTGCAATGTTTCACTTTGATGTTCTCGATTCCCTATTCTCGAACATTCCACCATTTTCCAGAAGGTTCCGGGATGTTCTGAAACGTTGTGAAAAGCTCTCAAATACTCTGACTGGGGTGTCCGGCATCGTTCATGCAGTTGATGTGAGATTGAATTGATATTCGAATCCACGACGGATCTTGCTTTACATACCCCATATGGGTAGCCCCATACAAAAAATGGTTCCGGAATGTTCCATAATGATCTAAGCTGTTCCGGTATGTTCCTGAACGTTACATCCTCTTCCCGAACGTTCCATAATAATCCGAGATATTCTGGAATGTGGTGGAATGCTCAAGAAATTCTAAATTTCAACGGGGCGAAACTTCCAGCCCATATATCTTTAAAAACACGCCCTTCAGGTAAGAATGGGAACTTTCTTCGTGGAGGGCTACCACACAATATAACAACCGTTATCGTACCGGGACTCGTCTTTGAGTTTTAGCAGCATGCAAATGGTGTTTTTAATAATATAATTATCCAAACTTCTAGAACTTTCCAGAACCTTCTAGACTCACTGACACTCTCCGCCACTCATTTCTGAAAGCTTCTTGAACTTTCTCCTTCCATAACATCCTAGAGCATAAGGGAACCTTCCAGAACTATCTAGAACCTTCTTGACTCACCGAAACACTCCAAGAACTTTTCGGAATTCTAGACTCACCGACGTACTCCGCCACTCCTTCCCGAACTTTCTACAGCTTTATCGAAATTTCTAGAACTTTTCGGAACCTTCTAGACTCACCGACGTACTTTGCCACTCCTTATAGATTTTTCTACAGCTTTTAGAACTTTTTAGAACTTTTCGTAGAACTTCTAGACTCACCGACATACTCCGCCACTCCTCCCAAAACTTTGTACAGCTTTACTGAACCTTGTAAATCTTTCCGGAACCTTCTAAACTCACTGACGTAACTCTTTCCAGAACTTTCTATAGCTTTATCAACCTTATGGAACTTTATAGAACCTTCTAGACCGACATATTCCGTCATGCCTTCCAGAACTTTCTACAGGTTTATTATTAGTTTGTAGTCTCACCGACGTACTACGCCACTCCTTCCTGAACTTCCTACAGCTTTACAGAACCTTCTAGAATTTTTTGGGACCTTCTAGACACACCGACACACTCCTCCACTCCTATCAGAACTTTCTACAGCTTTACGGAACCTTCTAGAACTTCTAAAGTTTTATCAAACCTTCTAGAACATTCCGGAAACTTCCAAACCCACCGACATATTCCACCATTCCTTTCAGAACTTTGTACAGCTTTAACTTTATATATACTTTTATTCTAGACTTAACGTCATTTGTTTCTGAAAACTTCTAGAACTTTCTCCATCCACAATTTTCTAAGCATTTGTGAACCATCAGATCCTTCTAGACTCACGGACTTACTCCGCCACTCCTTCCAGAACTTTGCACGGATTTATCGAACCTTCTAAAACTTTTTACAGCTTTGTGGAATCTTCTAGAATTTTCCGGAACCTTTTAGACACACCGACACACTCCTCCACTCCTTTCAGAACTTTTTAGAGCCTTATGGAACTTTCTAGAACTTTCTACAGCTTTATCGAACCTTCTAGAACTTTCTACAGCTTTATCGAACCTTCTAGAACTTTTCACAACCTTCTATACTCACCGACTTACTCCGCTACTCCTTCCAGAACTTTGTACGCCTTTATCGAACCTTCTAGAACTTCCTACAGCTTTGCGAAATCTTCTAGAATTTTCCGGAACCTTCTAGATACACCGATACACTCCTCCACTCCTTTCAGAACTTTTTACAGCCTTATGGAACCTTCTAGAACTTTGTAAAGCTTTATCGAACGTTCTAGAAGTTCCTGAATCTTTTAGACTCACCGCCTATTATTACCGCCTATTAAAGCTTCTAGAACTCTCTCCTCGCACAATTTTCCAAAGCATTCGTGAGCCATCAGAACCTTCTAAACTCACCGACATACTCCGCCACACCTTCCAGAACTTTCTACAGCTTTATCTAACCTTCTAGAACTTTTCGGAACCATCTAGACTTACCGACATACTCCGCCACTCCTTCCAGAGCTTTGTACAGCCCTATCGAACCTTCTAGGACTTCGTAAAGCTTTATGGAACCTTCTAGAATTTTCCGGAACCTCTTAGACACACCGACACACTCCTCCACTCCTTTCAGAACTTTCTACAGCTTTATCGAACCTTCTTGAACTTTCCGGAACCTTCTGGACTCGCTGACACACTCCTCCATTTCTTCCAGAACATTTCAGAGTCTTATCGAATTTTCTAGAAGTTTCCGGAATCTTCCAGACTCTTCTTGAAGTTTCTAGAGTCTTCTTAGAACTTCCAGCCCTTATATCTTCAAAAGTAAGCCCTTTAGGTAAAAACGAATACCCTTATTCCCTAGGGGGGATAGAGATCTACCATACCATATAACTCTCTTGATCGTACCGGCACTCGTTTCTGAGTTTTTGCGTTCCGCACGTTTTTTTGGGTTTTCTTTTATAATATATATTGATTTTTATATGAAATGATTAAAAAGTGAGGTGACGGAACTGCTTATTATACATTTATATAATAGAATAAGTATTGTTGTTTACATAATCTGTGATTTTAGTACCATTTTCACATAAAAAAATCACGTGAGTCATTTTAACATTTTTTTTTAAATGTTTGCATCCCAGATTTTAATATTTACAAATGTTAATATTTATTTGTAATATAACAATTTAAAAGCTTATTTTGTAACCTTTCTAAAACAGTTTTTAATATTCGGCTACGTTCAGAAATGTTTCATTTAAAGAGCTTTAATTATGAAGCGGTAATAACACAAAGTTTTCCTAAAACTGACATTTCGTTTGAGACATTATAAGTGAATACGGTAAATTTACGACTAGACGCCGCATGCCACTACACTTTTAATAGGCATATATTTAAAAAAATAAACTACCCCTAAACTTAATTACCCCAAGAACCATCTGTTTCAGTCGAGAACGGCAGAAAAACGTGCATTTAAATTTACTTTCGTAAAAACTTTTATTCACGTAATTTTCCGTTTTGACGCCGACGCCATATTGAATCTTGTCCATAGAAACCACATAGTGACGTGTATCAGCAGTGCCAACCATACAAAACAAATTCATAGTAAAATAATTTGCACACATTAAAGAAAGTGCCCCCTTTATACCGCCTGCTCACGTCAAGGCAAGAAAGACATCCCAGTTTTCAAGTAGTTTAGCGGCTACGCTAGGTTTGTGTAACATGGTTTGTGAATCGGGCGTACAATCTCACAAGACGAAAGCTAATTTTAATTTTACGTAATCGAAATTTAGAATGAAATATTTTCCACTTCCCCCAATGCAAATAGTTGCCTTTTAATGTAATTAAGGTGAATTAAAAGGTTTTTTTTTTAAAGTGCATATTAACCGTTGCCAGCGATCTCCAAAAGTTACCGTGATTTTCGCCGTATAGCAATCTTTTTTTAATATTATGAAAATTTGTCCTGACTGAAATCGATGTTTTTTGCGGTAGCTAAGTTTAAAAATAGTGTACTTTCCAAAATCTGTGCCTATTAAAAGTGCGGCGGCTTATCCATAAATTATTTTGAAAATTTGTACGGTAACTTTAGTTAGTACCTTCCTAGAATTTGTGTGATTTTTGCCATATAGCAATCTTTTTTTAATATTTTTCGATTGGTACCCTGGAAATAGTGGAAATTGTTCAGAATGCAAAATAAAGTAATACGAAACGTCAGCCGTAACGAGAAATTACGTACAAATTTTTTTGTTTATGAAATGTAAATTTAAATACATATTTTTGCACCGGTCCTGACTGAAACCGATGTTTTTTGCGGTAACTAAGTTTAAAAATAGTGTACTTTCCAAAATCTGTGCCTATTAAAAGTGCGGCGGCTTATCGTAAATTTAATGTGAATACTTGCGATTTTCGGAGGGGTTAAGATAACTAACACAAACTTTTTATAGACTTAACCACACCGACCCCTAAGTTTGTTTACATGGCAATATATAAGCTTGTTGCAGCAGTCAAGTACAATAAGCTTGCTTTCAAGAAAACGCGTGGGTTCTCAAAATAATCGCTATAATTCCGTTAATGTTCTAGTGACAACCCTTAAACAAAAAGTAAAAGATTCATATTGAATCAAGATTCACATCTTTATTCAAAGTTGTCAATAGATATACACAAAAAGGTTTTATTTCGTAGAAACAGTTTTCACCCGCCAAATCTGTTAGATATTGTTAATTTTTTATTAAATATTCTTGTATGAAATGGTAAAAAAGTGAGTAGTTTTTTTTTCATAATCCGTGATAATATTACTGTTTTTCCATAAAAACATAACGTGAGTCAATTTTACAATTTTTTTTTTTATTTTTGTATTCTAAATTTTAATATTTATTTGTAATAATACAATTTGAAAAACAGTTTTAAGTACTTATTTGGCTATGTTCAGAAACATTTTATTGAACATTTTGATGATTACGGTTTTCAATAATCTACGGCATTATAGTGCGGGGTGGTGCGCTTCATGCATTTATTAAGGTTTTCCAAACACTCACTAGCGCATCATTAAAGTTATGTACATATAATAGAAATAAAACATTCCCAACCGAGTTATTTTTCAAGGAGAAAAAAATATTCAATGTCCGTAAATTATTTATATTGCAGACACGAAATATGTATCTATGTATATAAAAATAGTTTTTATTTGTTTGTATGCACATATGTACAAGCTATGCGTTGCTAAACCCTTCTTCGGATTGCGATGAAACGTTGGGGATTTGATATGCGCATGCTCGCGCTTATTATTGTGTATAATAGTGAGTTCTGGCATCATGAAATTATGCATTGCTAACAGTTCTTCTGATTGCGATGAAACTTTAGGGATTTGATGTGTGCCTGCTAGCGATGGTTTCTATATATATATATATATAATGATGAGCTCTGGCATTATGAAATTTGTATAATAAAATGCAATAGGTGGTACGCGAGCTGTTTGAAAACTTAATGTATCGGGAATGAATGAGTAGAATGCGGGAGGGTTTTATTGATCCTCGAACAAGTATGTAAATAGATTAGTAGTAGTGTTTTGTGTACACCTCACGAGGCGAATCTGTGCTGAGGTGTTCCCATATTTAGGATTAAGTGCTATTCTTTCAACATAAGTGGAAACATCGTATCCTCCTTGCATTATCACGTCTAAAAGAGATCAAATGAAAATCTAGTATCTTTCAACGGTAGCAATCTTCCTCCAGGCCCTCCATTGATATGCTTGGTGTAACCCTAAGTGACCAGCTCAGGTATGGGGGCTCCATCGAAGTCAGAGTAAAGATAGCCTCCCAAAAACTGGGCGTACTGTACAGGGCCCGCAGATACTGCACATAGTACACAACTGATAACCCTGTACACATCACAAGTGCACCCTACGGTTGAATTTGGCAGCCACCTCTGTTCTGGAGCTCCAAAATACCTGAAAAATACCCTCGACTCTGTGCAGAAACGGGTTTGATAGATTCTCCCATCTTAACAGACGGATTGCAATCTTTAGAGCACAGGCGTCGGGTGGGAATGCTATCCTTGTTCTACCGGTATTACAATGGAAGATGCTCCGAGGAACTAGCATCATTGATCCCTTCGGCACCGGTGCATAGTCGGGAAACACGCCAAACGCGTGCCAAACATTTGTACACGGTTGACATTTGTCACATGAGAACGGGTCGTTTCTTCGACTCGTTGTTGTGTTCAACAGCTCGGTTGTGGAGTTTTTTTCAATGTCGATGGGTGTTTCAGGTTGATAATTATTGCTTATAATAATTGTTATTTTTTAATGTTTGGGTTGGGTTATGTTTGGTAAGGTGTTATAATGTTTTGAGTAAATTGAATACCTTGTTGTTTAATCCAGTCTTTGATGTACAAGGCATGTTCAGAAAGTAAGTGTACTGATTTTTTTTAAGTTACAGGATTTTGTTGATACCCTTTCAAATAATCGGTAACCCGTTTAACGCATGTGAGCCGTGGCACAAGTTTCTTTATGCCCTCCTCGAAGAATTCTCCCGCCAGATTCTTCCCCCACTTCAATTCCATTTGTAGCACTTGCTCGTCGGTTGAAAATTTATCTTCATCCACGCATGCCTTCAAGAAGGTAAAAATATGATAATCTGAAGACGCCAAGTCAAGGGATTACGGGGGGTGGTTAAAAACATCCCAACCAAATGAGTCCAAGAGCGTAGACGGACGTTTTCTTGAAAAAAGCACACTTCTCTGGTCAGCATTCTCCTTCTTTTGTTTTGAATGCTCTTTTTGACCTTTTTTAGGGTATCACAATTTTGTTTTGCATTAGTGGTCTCAACTTGAGGCAAAATTCGACCAAAATGGTGCCTTTTTGGTCCCAAAACACGGAGGCCATAATTGTTTTTGCCAAAATTGTGGTTTTCAATTATTTGACAGATTGTTGAGACGCCACTTTGACGACTGTTTTTTTTCCATGCACGTTAAATGTCACTTACTACATTTTCAGTCGCAATAGAGCTCAGAAATCCTCACCTTTTTTCTTGTAGGTGTTATTCCTTAGCGGATCACAGCACTTGGTGGGATTTTTTGCCGACATCTTTCACGCAACTGGACACTACAACGTGAGTTTACGTACTACAATGTTCCTGCGATGCTCGTTCTGGTCAGAAGACCCCCTTCTACCACCCAGTATTGCCATCCCTCAAAAAACTAAAAACCACCGCCCGTTATGGTCACAGTACACTTACTTTCTGAACATGCTAAGTATTTTTGTGAAGAATTTATTTATTTATTTATTTATTATTAGTTTTAATAGCAAGGTTTGTACATGTATGTATAATGTATAGTATAAGTATAGATTCTTTTTTTTTCACAGACCTCCTCACTAGGATTTCCTGTTCTGAGGTGGCCTGTAGTTTTTTAAAATATTTGTATTTGGTTATGGATTGTCTTTATATCGTCTTCATGATGTTTTTAATTTTGGTATCACTTTGATCTCTCAGCCATGTTTTTACTTTTTTAAATATATTCATTTCCTTTATATTTTTGATTTGATCTGGTAGAGCATTGTATAATTTCATAATTGTCGATGTAGTTAGTAAGTAGTTGCTTCAGTGTAGTGGACATGCACTTATATAGTTTGGTTGCGTAGTACTTAGTTTCTTTGCCAAAAGGACTTTACATAAAATAATTAAAATTGTGGTTGAAAAAGTATATTTCGTACCGCTAGGTGATTAGTTTATCCCTATCCAGAAAAAAAAATTATGTTATTTGACATTTTTTTTTTAATTTTTTTTTTTGGCATAAAAAATACCTATAACCCCAAATTTTAACCTTCCTACCCCCACCCTCCCATTTTTAATCGCGATTTTAGTATTTTTATATGAACAAATTCAACCGTCTTTCATATTGTTATGAAGCACTGCTGAAATCATTACCTTTTCTCATTTTAAAATATGAACACTGCTTTATAACGTCGAACCTAGCGGCACGAACTATTGAGTTAATTAATTGTTGATAGTTACAACAGGAGGACTGGCAACACAAGTCGTTATGGAAGGGGGAGTTTTTTTCTTTTCCGGAGCCGGGAATGGAACCCACTCTCGCCGGCATGATCTCTTGGGCTAGATCATGGCTGTGACAGTCGTGTAGTATTAATTTATTATAAGGGACGAAGTTTTAAAATTCAGTCGATTGGCGCGTGAAATTAATGTGGAACGATCTTTGATACGTGATGCGAAAGTGCACCAAAGATTTCAATCAATAATGTCGCGAGATTGGTCTCCGCGGTAGTTCGTATTATTCGAGAAGTTTACCGAAAATTATCGAGGCGATCGGTAATAGTATTTACGCTGCACGAGACGCGCCGGAATGTACTTGTCGGGTGCCGACAATAAGAATGCCTCATTAATCACGTGGAGAAAAATAATTCCGCTCACCGGCTTGTATTAAAAAAATTACACGTACGGTAATACTAACGGTCCCGCTTGCTTGCTATGTAAGCCCCGTAACATCGCCCCCTTGGAGTTCCACTTCCCTTGGAGCCCTGCTTTGCTGCGAAGGTGTCGGGAGGTCTTGCTGGTCATCCTGTTGCGAACTGGCCGATTATCCTGTTGCAAACTGGCCGATTATCCTGCTGCGATCTGTTAAGATGAGGATCGGCTGGAGGTCCTGCCAATCATCCTGTGGCGAACTACGAGACGCGGTTCGGTTAGGAATATTGTGAATGTAGCTAGTTAGTATAACATCAATCGGTCCCTGAGGGTGAGTAGATTCTGTTTTCGTTTATTGTACCTGACACTATTGAAATAATACATACGTTCTTTTACATTTAAATTGGAAATGAGATACTTGTTGTTATTTAATTCCCTAACACGCTGGAGATCACATACATATACTCACTCCTGAGATGAAGTTTCATGTTTTATTTCACCACGGGCATAATTCTGCACAAAAGCGGTATTTTGGCGCTCGGTTTAACCGAAAAGTTCGTGGTGAAACCATAGTACATACAGTATTATCCCTACTATACTCAACCCTTAATTACAGCGCAACAATATTTCAAACAGAATGAAATTATTTATGTTGTTGAATGACAGATGGCGCTACGTCTGCCTCATCGAACTTTCATCCACATATGCGCAAGTCATTCACGAGAAGCGTGGCGTAGATTGACATTTCATTCGGCATCATGTTCTCGCGTGGGCAAACCATCGAGCTTATATGTGTTGGCAAAAAATATCGTACACTCAATTGTTCTTCGAAGTTCATATTGATTTTCTTCATTTAATTTTAATACTCTAGTTGGTATTTTAGTTTTTATCGGCGGTCATCGTCTACAGCGCTCCATTCCTCTTTCTGTCAAAGATCCCATCCCCGTACAATTATCATACATTCGTTATTTTTTATTTAACAACCAAAATATTCACTAGAAATAATTTATATGGCAGAAGAACGTTCGTCGGATCAGCTAGTAAATTCTATGTAAAACTTCATGCTTCACTTTACAATACAATTCTACTGTAACTTCAAGGATAACCTTAGTTCTGTAATCAACCAAATCGTCCGATTAAATCAACATTAGAAAGACATGGTGTTTGAAAGAAACAGTAAAAAAAACTGTTTTTTTAAGTGAAAACTTCATTAACACTTTTGTGATTTGAAAGTCGATGAAACGGATACGAGCGACACTAAAAAAAGAAACACGTACATCTATAGGATTTAGCCTGCAAAAGAACGAGATAGACTAATAATTGGTGTCCGTTTTGTGCGGTGTTTCGTAGTATGTCTCTTCTTTGTACGATGCTTTGGGAAATGAAATTTAAAATATTTTTTTTTAACTTGGAAACAATATTAGTAAAAAAAAATCCCTACAATTATCCTATTCCTGATATTTTGTATTCGTTTCATTCTCTCGAAGTTTAGTTTTCTGAAGGTTTCACTTCTACCGCGTGTGAACTGCACAATTTTTTTTGTTTTTTTTTTTGTTTTTACATTAGTTCCATCCTGAGAAAAATAGAGATAAACAGCTTATCCACTAGACACTGGTGCGATCACGCTAAATAAATAAATTGGCCTTTGATTGCTCGAGATTTACCAGAACGTTATTTTTTAATTTTTCGCCAACAAAAATCATTTTTTCATGGAAACATTAAAAATTATTATAGTTCTATAAGCCAGTGAATTAACCCGTATTTTACCGTTTATTTCGTATTTGTAGAATTTATAAAAAAAAATTATATAAAAAAGGTTATAATCGCGCGAATCCTGCATGTTTTTTTTTACTTGAAACTGCCGTGAGGGATACTTATTCGAGTCAACATAGAATATTTTCGATTTCTGTATATTTTCTGTAATATACTTGATAATGAAAGGTGCATGCATATCTACGGAAAAGGGACTTAATTTTATCCATAAACAGCTAATAAAAAATTCGGCGGGAAAAAATATTTAAAAAGTGTATTTTTAATATCGTTCTAAAATAGTCTACGAAGTTCGGATTTGCGATATCTATGGTCCATAATATATTAGTATATTAAAGTATAAGTGGATAAACAGGTCTTTAAAACACGCGCGATTTTTCGAGCACGATGGCGTACCCGAGTGCTCGAAATAAAGCAAGTGTTTTAAAGACCAGTTATCCACGAATACTTTACGCTATTTTTTTTTATTGGTACACTTTGAAAACATAAATATTGATATTATTATTAAAAATTTGGAAATAAGAACTATTAATGAATTCGTGATGTGACATCACAATATCTTGTTGTCATGGAAATGAAAAACACAAACATTCATTTGCAATCTGTCACATAAGATTAATAGTTGACATCACAGTTTTTACTAGTTATTTTGTGTTGTAAAATGAGTTCTAACATTGATAATTTAAATACCAAAGCAGAATCGCGGTTAATACCTGAAAAATCCAAAGACGTTTATAAAAAAGAATATGAAAGGTTCATAACATGGATGGAGGAGCAAAACGTAGTAGATGTAGATGAACGAGTTGTGCTTGCTTACCTTCAGAAAATGTCGGAACAGTACAAAGCATCGACTAGGTGGGCCATACATTCGAAATTGCAATGTCTGTTGAGGATAAATAAAGGGGTTGATTTAAAATCATTTGTGAAAGTGCGTGCATTCATGAAGGCAATTAGCAAGGATGACGTTGCCAAGAAGGCGTATGTATTCAAAGTGTTTGTTTTATTTGACGTTTAAAATATTCCTGTCAGATTTATAGTTAAAAGTTGACATTTAGACTTCACATTTTGTTGATTTGTTGATGTTGCCATGGTTACTTTAAAAAACGCGTGTTCCATAAAGTGCGATTTAAACACGGTAGAGCGTACTTTAAATGAGTAAAAAAGGGCACCAATAAAAAAAAAAAATTCAATAGATTCGTTTTAAAATAAATCGATGGCCAACGAAATGTTTAACGAATGGTAGGAAAATGAAGTCTATTTTG
Organism: Limnephilus rhombicus; assembly: GCA_929108145.2. Classification (NCBI taxonomy): domain Eukaryota; kingdom Metazoa; phylum Arthropoda; class Insecta; order Trichoptera; family Limnephilidae; genus Limnephilus; species Limnephilus rhombicus. The sequence continues at coordinate 48,195,372 of OV815289.1, read as the reverse complement.
AAATCGCTATCAATCGCAGAAAAATAAAAGTGCTGCATTTTTCGACCAAAATCGCTCTGTGGTTTGTGGTTTTAGAGTAAAATTAAATGATCTTGTTGGAATATGAATGTTTATTAAATTGGTAAGCTCTGGCGAGTGTAGAACCTTATTCAGAATTTTAAATAACAAGATTTGCTCAAAAATTAAACGTCGTGTATAAAGGGAAAAGTTGTGAAAGCTTGTAAAGCTTGATTAGGTGTATTTTGGAAAGTGAAAGTTTTGTTTATAATTTATGTGTTAGAAATAAAGTATTAACTTTGTTTGTAACCATTATTAATTTTTTTAATACCGACCGGTTTCGCTCAATACAAGACGCTTCAGGTATACAATGAAACTGAACTAACTTAATACCCTTTGTGTTTTATTTGTTCATTTTATATTTTATACTTCATATTTTATATTTTATACTTTATATTTTACATTTTTCATTTTATATTTTATATTTTATATTTTATATTTTATATTTTATATTTTATATTTTATATTTTATATTTTATATTTTATATTTTATATTTTATATTTTGTATTTAATATTTAATATTTAATATTTAATATTTAATATTTAATATTTAATATTTAATATTTAATATTTAATATTTAATATTTAGTATTTTATATTTTATATTTTACTTTTTATATTTATATTTTATATTTAATATTTAATATTTTATATTTTATATTTTATATTTCATATTTCATATTACATATTTTATATTTATATTTCAAATTTCATATTTCATATTTCATATTTTATATTTTATATTTTAAACTTCATATTTTATATTATATTTTTTATGTTTTATACCCTGAAGCGAAACCGGTCGGTATTAAAAAAAATATATGTATATTTATACATAAATAAATCATGGTTACCTCTTCTGCAGCCAACTGGGGCCGAAGGAAGACCCAAAAATTACTATCCTTCTTATATTTACTTAAAACACATGAAGTATATTTTTGTCATTTTAGGTGTTCCTGCGCAAAGGATTAATACGTAATGTGCCGTTAAAAAACTTGTGAAAAAATCGTTGATCGCACAAATTTTTTTTTGTCAAATGTTGGTAATATTCCCTGCCCAATAAATGGACAAATCATAAAAATAAAAAATTGGATCTCCATGGTTTAAATGCCCATAAAAAAAAATCTTGGGGTCATCGGCCGACCGACCCCACATGGTTACGGACGTTATGTTTGGCATCTTGGCCTGTCGAGGGTTACAAAAAAAGTTATTAATTTATTTCAATTAATATATTAAACCACAAAGTGGCTGCTTTATACCATTATAATATAATTTATGTTTAATTTTTTTTTTTTTAAATTTTTTAGAAGATGAAAAAAGAGTAGAAATAAAGAAATGTCGATAGTATTGGATTTGTTTCTCACCATGCGAGTCCATATGACGCTGGGCACCGGGTTGCCGGCAGCGCGGCACTCAAGCGTCGCGCCGCCGCCGCGACGCGCCACGACGCGCCCGCCCTCCGGCGCGGCGCGCACCGACGCCGGCACGAGGATCTCCACTGTATGGACCTGGTCGCGCGACTCACGGTCGCTCACCTGACAGACGTAGTCGCCCGCATCCTGCCAAACAAACACACAAACAGTCAACACATTTATTACCTACCATGAGCCATAGATAAGCCCTCCCATACCCAATTCCAATCTCAATCTCAAATGACACCACCTTTACGAGAAATTTCATAATACAACTACCCATAGAATTCCGTTGTATCTCTTGCGTGACGTAGTTGTTTTACTAGGAAGAAATTAAACATATTTATTCAATTGTTACGTTATGTATTCATAAGTTATGTACATATTTTTTAGATATTCATATAACTGACTAAATTGATAATAATAAAGTCCGCGATAGCCCGTACATAAAATATTTCTAATTGCCTGAAATTTGTGTTTTAAAAATGATCTTCGCAAAGCTAGTAATTCCGTTACCGCGAACTTGCTGGAAAACAAATTAGCTCCATGCAGACCAACTAAAGCAGGGTTTCCCAACCAGTGGTCCGCGGACCACTAGTGGTCCGCAAGAGGGTAGAAGATGGCCCGCCGTTCAATAAACGACTAGGGCGACCGGCGCGCGGGCGGTCCCTGGTCGAGAAGTCTGAATAAAAAAAATCGGGACAATATTCAGTTTATATCATTATTGTGCCTTGTGGTCAGTGGCCATTATGGTATTCCGTTTCGCCCCACCCCATCCTACCCCGTTCTACCCCTTCCGTTGTGATAAATATTCTTCTAGAAACCGTCCCATCCTATCCCATTCCGCCCCCTCTGCGCTATGGTAAATATTCTGCTAGAACCCGTCCCATCCTATCCCATTCCGCCCCCTCGTTGAGGTAAATATTCTTTTAGAACCCATCCCACCCTATCACATTCCGCCCCCTCCGTTGAGGTAAATATTCTGCTAGAACCCGTCCTACAGTATCCCATTACGCCCCTCCCGTTGTGCTATCCGTCCCGGGTGCCACCCATGCTAGCCTATGCCACTGGTCACAAACAGTGGCTTAGGCTAGCATTGGTGGCACCAGGGACGGATAGGGCGGATAACGTGATGTCACCCCCACCCCCCTCCCCATTAAAGTTTTAACATAACACAAATTTTAACTTCATAAACAATTGGTCCGTTCTGGGGGGGGGGGGCTGGATTAAAGAATTGTGGTCTTCTTAGGGGTAAAACTCGGTCGGGTGGCACCCGGCGCACTGCTTGTGGTACCTGTCGGAAAAATAAACGTACAAGTGGTCCCGGGTCAGAAAAAGGTTGGGAAACACTGAACTAAAGGAAGAAACCAAAACTTCTTGCGATCTTTTGACTGTAAGACAATGGACTTTCTTTTTGATAAATGTTTCGTAAACCAATATTTTTGGTTCCGGTGTCATTTTTAAGACCTACACGCCCTGTCTAAATATACTTGGTCCATAGACATCCAAATGGATAGACAAGCAGTTACAGGTGAGGGGTCAAACCAAACTATGGAGGGCGAAGAGGGGAAAGATGACTGTGATTCGTTATACAATCAATCTGACAGTAAATAGGCATCTCGCATTACAATATCACCATTTAGTTCTTAAAAGCAAAATCTGCTTTGAATGAATAGACCTTTTTACATGGGAGCGCGAATTGCTTGCCATGATAATAACATATTTGCTAAGGCCAAATGCTTGCCCCAAAAAGACTCGCCCCAATACACATAGCAATATTTTGTTGCCGTGTTTAGTTAAAACACTATTACAAATGTTTCATAATTTACTTACCCCTGTAACCAGCGACGAGCACACTGGAGAACCGCCCACATTCGCTATGTGCACATTGATATGTAGATATATTGTATAGCATACGCTACCGTTTTGGCGTTGTATTTCGTTAAATGTATGGATGTTACCTTCTAGCTGTTCACGGCAAGAATGATGACGTCACACATTTTAGATTCAAGCGAGGCTCTATCCCCTCCCCATGGAGCGAGCCGGTTCCAAGGAGGAGCTTCAGCCGGCGCCATGTGGAGGGGGAAATAATACGTTTTTATCACTTAGGGCAGGTCCAGATATATTCATATGTCCGTGACTTGTCCCTAGTTTTCTTACTCGGAACTCTAATATTAAGTCACGGACATATGAATATACATGGACCTGCCATATATATTCATATGTCCGTGACTTGAGCAAAATAATTCCCCTCAAGGCCTATGTCCTGGATGGGTAGGAATCTGGAGGTCAGTGTGTCCAGGAGAGAGGGGCGTATGAATCCATACCTCCCACTGCAAGGCGATGTTCCGAGAGAGTACGGCTGGTGAAGTCAAAGAGACGCCCATTCTATGAACCATTCTCTATTTAAATAAATGAAGACAATATAAGCGAAACTCAATCGAAAATCTGGAAATAGAAAAATCAGAAAAACATATTGACACCTCTGGGACTCGAACCCAGCAAGAGGTCCTGGGTTCGAGTCCCAGAGGTGTCAATATGTTTTTCTGATTTTTCTGTTTCCAGATTTTCGATTGAGTTTCGCTTATATTGTCTTCATTTATTTAATTATTACAATTTGAGGTTTCACTCATAAAGTTAAAAAAAAAAAAAATAACCATTCTCTCCCTATCCGGCCTGTCATGCAGATGGTTAGCAGACGCACCCCCGCCGAGACCCGGAAAACCTTACCACATAAACCCGAGCACCCCTGCTATGTCACCAAACGTAGCCAACAACTTGGGGTGACCTAGCCGAGAAGTGTTTCTGCAATCTACTTCAAAGCGGTAAAGAGCCAAAACTAGTATAAAAAGCAAACATTTTAGACACTTAAGCCCATACTTCGTGACCCGTTCAGGGGGGGTCTTCAAATACCGCGCTTGGTACAAATGAGCGCGGGGGGCTTAGGTTTTTAGTCACCGGGGGGAGTTCTTCACGTAGTATGGGTTCGTTCCCTAACATCTCAGGCCCCGATCGTATCTTGTCAGAGGGTCAAAATATTTGCGCTTTTTTATGTGAACACCTCACAAGAGTCCCAACTGCTCCCATCTAGATCCAATGAGATATGGCATCCCCAATTGGGGTACCTTGTGTGGTAGTGGGGAGGGAAGGAGATACGGAAATGCAAGGTGTGGAAGTATCTGGCTATTCAGATCTGGTCACCAAACATGTCCTAAGCCTTTTCAAGCAACGTTTCCACGACATTTAAACGACCATTTATATCCCAGCTCACCTAGAGAAATCGTCGTTTCTCCCTTACTATCATAGTGAAAAATATGATCTAAGCGGTATTGGAAAGAGGAAACAACACGTTTTATCGGATCTGCCGGATCTGCCCTGATGATGGACACTGCAACGATGTCCGAAACGTTGGCTAAAGAAGGAGGTAGCGCAACACGGCATAACACCCTAAAAACAAATAACGAAAAAACAACACGTTATATATTCAAATCTAAAAATTAACCACAAAATAATTAAAATGTACACCATTATGAAAACAAAATATCCGATCGCAGTTAGAAAAAAAGTAAGGTGAGAATTTACAAATTAGGGTTAATTATATATATAGACCTGCTCTAAGTGATAAAAGCATATTATTTCCCCCTCTCCATACCGGTTCCTTGGAACCGGCTGGGCTTGCGAGAGCCTCGCCTGAATAAAAAAAAATGTGACGTCATCATTCTTATCCAGACCAACGTTGAGCTCGCATCGTACATTTTACGAAATAACACGGCAAAAATGGTAGCTTGTGCTATACATTACGAATGCGAATAACGAATGTGGGCGGTTCTCCAGTGTGCTCGTCGCTGGTTACAGGGGGTAAGTTAATTATGAAACATTTGTAAAAGTGTCTTAACTAAATACGGCAACAAAATATTCGTATGTAAAAATATGCGAACTTTACTTTGCCGCATTTGGACTTCGCAAATATGTTAATAACGTGGCGAGCAATTCGCGCTCCCATGTAAAAAGGTATATTCATTCAAAAGCAGATTTTGTTTTTAAGAACTAAATTGTGATATTATAATTCGAGATGCCTATATACTGTCAGATTAATTTTTTAACGAATCACAGTCATCTATTTGTATTTAGGTGTAAGATGGTACAGTATATTATTATCCAAAAACAAAAATAGTATAACAGAACCACTGAAATATGAATTATTCAAAAAACAAATTAAGTCCCTGAAATTGGATAATGACATATTGTGTCCTTAATGTAATATAACCCTAATGTAATTATTTAATTTACCCTTACTTAAACTGCAATATTTAATATTGAAAAATATGTATTGTTATTGTCCTTATATAACTGTTTTTGTCTAAATTATGTACCTATCTAAGATATTTATTTCATAAGTTCTGTGATAATTGTTTACATAATGAACAGTATTACTATTTTTTTGCATGTAAATACTCCTCCCATAAACACGAGCTCCTAGAGCTCAACTTATGGAGTAGTAGAATAAAATATGAATCTTTTTATAACCTTGCCTATATTATCATTTGTAATGTATAAACAAAAATCTTGAAATAAATTAATAAATAAAATAAAAAATAATAATAAAAAAATCTTCCCCCTCTTCGTACCGCCATAGTTAATTTTTCCCCTCATCTGTATGTTCTCGTCTATTAAATTTGGATGTCTATGGTTTGCATTAAAAATAATTATATTTAAAAAATTATATGGGTATTTTTAATTCTTAAATTTGAAAGCTTAGTTTATAAACTTTCAAAAACAGTTTTTAGTTTTCGAATACGTTCACATATATTCCATTTATTTGGATTTTAATGCAAAGCTGATATATCTTTACCTACTTTTAAATTCGCTCAATTTTTGAAGGGTTGGTAGGTAGGAATTGTTAGTCTTTGTACCTGAGGGCCAACTTGCGTGATCTGCAAGTTGTATCCATCTACTAGACGGAATCTGTCGTCCCGGATCACCATGAGGCTAGCCGCAGTCAGCACTGCAGCTCCCCTTCTCCATAGTAACACCAGGGATCCTGTAAAAAACAATGATGTTATATACTGCAAAGAATGGACGGTTACCTCGAGAGTGTTTTCTCTTGGGGTAAAAATAATCTCGTTGAATTTAATGTTTCAAAGACCCAATCTTGTCTGATTACGTCTAAAAGGGATCGAAATGAATATCTATATATCTATAATAAACTGGATGAACAGGGTTACAAATGAAGATGTTATGGTTCGGATGAATAAAGAAAAGGAAGTAATTAAAACTATAAAAATCCGAAAACTTCAATATCTTGGATATGTGATGAGACAGCCAGAGAAGTATGAGATCTTGCATGTCATAATGCAGGGAAAGATTGCCGAAAGACGCGGTCCTGGAAGAAGGAGAACATCGTGGATGAAAAACCTGAGACAGTGGTTTGGCCAGTCTACTGTTGAGCTGTTCTGGGCCACAGTAAACAAAGTCCGCATAGCCAACATGATAGCCAACGTCCGTTGTACGGACAGGGCACAAGATGAAAAGGAAGAAGATTCACCTGCCTAAATGCTGTCATTATAACTAAATTGTACTGAAATTGGAATAATTCTGTTGTACAAAAATTTATAAGCAATAAAATAAAATAAATTTTCGTTAAAACCTATATCCATCGATCATGCTAGGTACCCTGGAGTCGCATTGGCAATTGATTAAAAATACTTAATTGACAGTTTCTTTTTTTTTTTAAATATATTTCTTATTTTATATATATAAATTTAATAATTTTTTATCTATGCCCGTATATATTAGTGTTATAATTTTTAATAAACTTCTCTTTGTTCTTGCCTTTACACACGAGTAATTTCACTCTCGTAAAGGTTATATATTGTATACATATATGTGTTTTTACAGTTTTTTAATCAATGTTGCATGTGTAATTACTCATGATTATGTTATATGTGTATGCATACAAAAACTAATAAAAAAAAAGCCCGAAATAATTGTAGAAAAACTCCCCATTGAATTCCGATGTCTGCCTTCGAAAGCATGAGTATAAATGCAAGTTCCCTACAATATACGAAACGGAAGAAGCAGCAAGTCCCCGATGAAAACGTAGTAGGTGTTGCACTTCGACAGGAACTCAATAATGCAAAAAGTGAAGGTAAATATGCGTAGAGTCTGCCTCACGGATAATACGGAACGTTCGTGTTGTGGAAGTTTGATGCACGGATAATACGGAATGTTCCTTTTTTAACTAATAGACAATCAAATATGACATTTGTCGGAAGTACCAATCTTATAAAATAAATTCTCTAAAATAAACTCGCATTTCATCATAATTTTAAAAAACATCCCAGGTTTGGAATGGTTTATTTGGCAAAGCAGGGTTTGTCTAGCGGGTTTGTGTAATTATTCTAATACATTTCTTTCCATGTTCTGCTGTTATAAATACAGGTACAACTTGTCAATAATGCATTCACTGAATAAATTATTGTTTTACACGGCGATAATATTTTTCTATGATTGGCAGCATTGATTGATTGTCTATGAAATGTTAAATAAAAACGGTGAATGTATCAATGGCGTTACCGCGTGAGTAAATCTTACTGTCTGAATAAAAAAATATTCCGTACTAACGAGTAAGCGGAATGCATCATTATCATTACATAGTATAAAATGAAGTTGCTCAAAAAGTATGTGCGCATATATCTTTTAAACTATGCAACGGATTTTCATGCGATTTTCACCAATAGATAGAGTGATTCAAGAGGAAGGTTTATATGAATCATACATGCTTATTATAGTAGAGAAAAGCCGAGAAATTCGCAGCGGGCAGCTGGCAAGCGGGTGGTGTGGATTTTATAAAGGTTGGGTAATGGCATTGTGTATTGTTAGCCACAGCAACGTGTGGCTGGGTCCGTTAGTAAATAATAAAAAAAAAATACTGACCCAAATTTTGCACCTGGCATGGCAGGAGTAGGGTGTCCCCGATGACCGCGCGGTAGGTCTGGCCCCGCGACAGGAATCTCGGACTGTCATCTGCAAACAAAATTATCATCAAAACACATACTCGTAATAGTCAGTATACTGTCTGTTCAGTCAAAAAGGCAACAAGTTTTAGAAAATACAACTTTTATGTTTAAAACCCCTCCGCAATGTAAGCAGATATAAGCGTTAGAAATAGGACAACAGTCAAGTACAATAAGCGTGTTTCATCAGCGCATGTGTTTCCCTATAAATCGTTTTAACTCCGTTATTGTTTTAGTTACATCCCTAAACCAAAAAGTAAAAGGTCGATAGTAGATCAAGCTGCACATTTCTATCAAGTTGTCTATGGAAATACATAACAGGAATCAGCTGTCAGTCGTGTAGTTGACAAAAATATTTATCCGCGAAATTTACCACCGGCGGCTCCACCGCGCTCCACATTTTAAATTTTTATTAAATATTTTTATATGAAATGATAAAAAATGAGGTAATTAAAGTGTTTATTTAACATATATTCAATAGAATAACTATTGTTATTTACAAAGTCTGTGATTTTAGTACCGTTTTCACATAAAAACATCACGTAAGTCATTTTTACCTATTTTTTATGTTTGCGTTCTAAATTTTAATACTTACAAATGCTAATATGTATTTGTAATATAATAATTTGAAAGCCTATTTTGTAACCTTTTTAAAATAGTTTTTACTATTCGGCCACGTTCAGAAATGTTTCATTGATAGAGCTTTAATTGTGAAGCGGTTATAACAAAAAGTTTTCGTAAAATGTCATTTTGTTAGAGACACCAAAAGTGAATATTCTCGAAAATTCGGAGGGGTTAATTAATACAACCGTATATCTATTAGGGATGTTATGGATATGAAATTTCGGATATGAATACGGATATAGGAATAATATGATACCGGATACGATTTTAGATTTTCACGGCAGTATTTTTTTTATTAGTTTTTGGGGTATTATGCCATGTTACGCTACCTCCTTCTTTAGTCAACGTTTCGGACAGCGTTTGCCCTGATGATGGACACTGCAACGCTGTCCGAAACGTTGGCTAAAAAGGAGGTAGGGCAGATGTGATGATGGACACTGCAACGCTGTCCGAAACGTTGACTAAAGAAGGAGGTAGCGTAACACGGCATAATACCCCAAAAACTAATGACAAAAATTTTATACCGGTTTCGGATACGGTTACGGATATGAAATAATTTCGGTTCATCCGCTGGTTTCGGATAATTTCGGTTACGGATATTAGAATTTTAAAATTATAAAAGCGAAATACAAATAACAAATTTAGCCCATATTATCATTTGTTTTTGCAATCAGTCAAATAAATAACTATTATTATAGCCACTTTAAGTGCTGTCTAGGTACCTATGAAGGAATGTACTTAAAACTACAAAAAAAATATATAATAAACAAAAAATATTGTAATAAAACCTTGGTATATACACTTTCACTCTAATCTAAGTATATAATAACAAAAACAGTTCTTAATGAATTTTGTGTGTAATAAAACCATTACAAAATATTTATTAATAACCTTTAACTTTAATTGCAGTAACCAATAACAATAGTTCTTCGTATTTAGCAATGTGTTTTGGTTTAATATGAAGTTTCAGAGAAATAGTGCCAACTCCTTCGCGTGAAAAGTTTTTACCGCACTGTTTACATTTTGCAGAATCTACATTAATTTCATCAAAAAATGTCCAAATTAAACTAGACTTAGGACGCATTAGCCTTTTGCCAAGACCAAAGGTATTGAAATATAAGTAGATGTGCTATCTGCAGTTTTTACTGTGTGGGACTGCGCTTCCGGGTGTCGCCGATATTGTTTACCAATTCACAAATAAACTAAATAAAAGATTAATTAACGAATAAACCAAACGAAAATTAAACTAAATGAACGAATTCTTTCCGTATTCAAACAATATTGCTAACCAATACTAATGTGCATCTTCAAAAAATCAACGAAATGAACGAATTATTTTTGTATGCAAACAACAACTACTAATTAGGGCGTAGTTTCGCGGACACCATAGCATATCTCTTTTGTATTTGAATATCTTTGGCCAAGACTATAACAATTTATTTAAACAACACCTTGAAACTAAGTAAGTAAATAATAAGTTTTAATGTTTGTACACCCACAATCACAAAATAAATTATAAGCATGCAAATTACAAGAGACACGCGCGGCTTGTGGGACAAGTGAGTAAGTGACGGCTCGGCCGGGCAAAACAAACAAAACCCTGTTGTAACCTGTCATTTAGGCCTCATTCTCACGGGAGCTTTTTTAACGTTCGTTAAAAAAGCGTTCAAATAGAACAAATGCATTTCCAAGTATATGTTCATACGTCAGCGCTTTTAAAACGCGACGTTTTTTTATCGAGCAGTGTCGCATTTTGAGCGTTGGGCGTTGGGCGTTAAAGGGAATAGATCATATGAAACTTCGTATTATTATTCACACGAGCGGTAAAACAGCGCCGGTGCATAAATATTTATACGTTAATCCTGTACATCCATCTAAAGTAATTAGGATTCTAGATAATCGTCGATATCGCCCCGCTAAATCAACTGCACCAAGTTCTAGGCCACACTCCGCACAAAGCTTTTTTACCACTTTCAACCAAAATATTTGCCCATATCCATCCAACACTGACGAATCAAGTTCAATAACTGTTCAGAGCCCGTTGACTTGTATAAGTTCACCAGAAGAATTTTATTTATCTCCAGATGATTGTTAAATTTAATACCTAAGTTTTTAATAAACATAAATTGTTTTGTAAGTTTGTAATTATTGTTTTATTTACCTCCGTGTGTTACACTGAGGTAAATAAAACTAGACGTTGTACAAGTGGTATCGCCAAACGCATGTTGGCATCTTGAAGTGTTATTCGAGGCCCCACTTTCGTCAACAGTTCGCCAAATGTTGTAATAGACAATCAAAAATAACTAAAAAAAATTATCGGGGTATTGCCTTAATTCTTTGTACAGTGTCACAAACTGCCCTTTTAAGTATTCCAGTTCATTCATAGGATGAACCCAGAATGCCTTTTGTTTTCTTTTTCGTCTTCTAGCAACACAAATCGCTTTTGCTATTAATTATGCAGAAACAATTCCCACGTCTTACGGCGAGAAACGAAACAAGAGTGATTTTTTAAGCGTTCGTATGAACAATCATATCGAGAACGTTATAAAAGCGCCAACGCCGAGTTTTAACGCAACGTTTTTTAAAGTCTCGTGCGAATTACGCCTTAGGCCGGCCGCAAACGTCAGATTTTTCCATCCGATTATCTGATCGGTTATAATACCGGGCCACGCCTATTTTCAGATTGGATTGGACGGCCGGCGCGGCAGTAATGTAAATAGGCCACGCCTTTCCGCGCCCACCGTCCAATCGAATTTTGTCTGATCAGACAATCGAATGGAAAAATATGATGCGTGCGTTGTCACTTCGACTCCGCCTTTATCCGAAACCTTTATATACATAGGTTTCGATTACGTGTTATGAAGTAGTGCTGAAATCATTACCTTTTCTCATTTTAAAATATGAACACTGCTTTATAACGTCGAACCTAGCGGCACGAACTATTGAGTTAATTAATTGTTGATAGTTACAACAGGAGGACTGGCAACACAAGTCGTTTTGGAAGGGGGAGTTTTTTTCTTTTCCGGAGCCGGGAATGGAACCCACTCTCGCCGGCATGATCCTTAGGGCTAGATCATGGCTGTGACAGTCGTGTAGTATTAATTTATTTTAAGGGACGAAGTTTTAAATTTCAGTCGATTGGCGGGTGAAATTAATGTGGAACGATCTTTGATACGTGATGCGAAAGTGCACCAAAGATTTCAATGAATAATGTCGCGAGATTGGTCTCCGCGGTAGTTCGTATTATTTGAGAAGTTTACCGAAAAATTATCGAGGCGATCGGTAATAGTATTTACGCCGCACGAGACGCGCCGGAATGTACTTGTCGGGTGCCGACAATAAGAATGCCTCATTAATCACGTGGAGAAAAATAATTCCGCTCACCGGCTTGTATTAAAAAAATTACACGTACGGTAATACTAACGGTCCCGCTTGCTTGCTATGTAAGCCCCGTAACATCGTTCCCTTGGAGTTCCACTTCCCTTGGAGCCCTGCTTTGCTGAGAAGGTGTCGGGAGGTCTTGCTGGTCATCCTGTTGCGAACTGGCCGATTATCCTGTTGCGATCTGTTGAGATGAGGATCGGCTGGAGGTCCTGCCGATTATCCTGTTGCGAACTGGCCGAGATGAGGATCGGCCGGAGGTCCTGCCGATCATCCTGTGGCGAACTACGAGACGCGGTTCGGTTAGGAATATTGTGAATTTAGCTAGTTAGTATAACCTCAATCGGTACCTGAGGGTGAGTAGATTCTGTTTTCGTTTATTGTACCTGACACTATTGAAATAATATATACGTTCTTTTACATTTAAATTGGAAATGAGATACTTGTTGTTATTTAATTCCCTAACACGCCGGAGATCACATACATATGCTCACTCCTGAGATGAAGTTTCATGTTTTATTTCACCACGGGCATAATTCTGCACAAAAGCAGTATTTTGAGGCTCGGTATAACCGAAAAGTTCGTGGTGAAATCATAGTACATACAGTATTATACTCAACCCTTAATTACAGCGTAACATACGGTTACGGATATTTTTATTTATTTTGGATATCCGATAATTTCGGTTATGGTTACGAAGCTCCCTAACATCCCTAATGTCAAAACATATTAATCTTATATATAAAAATGAATCGCTAAATGTGTTGCTAAGCGCAAATCTCGAGAGCAGCTGAACCGATTTCGCTAATTCTTTTTTTAGAATATTCCTTTGAAGTACGAGGATAGTTTTTACGTAGAGAAAAATTAAGAAAATTGCGCAGAAAATTGGATAATTTCAAAAAACATCGCACGTTTGACAGTTCGCGTATTTGAGAATGACATTTTGCAAAACGATGATTGCTCAATCAGGATTCTATTTTTGAAAATCTTTAAGTTGATAAATTTATTTAAAGTAGGTACTCCCCTAATAGTTTGAATCGAATTAAGAATTTAAGATATTTTAAATAGATACCTATGTTAGGTAGCAAATTTAATATACATGAAAAATGTAAATTTGAATAAAAATTGTAAAAGGTGGCACGCCGGCTGTTTAAAAACTGAATGTTCTCTAATTGAATATATGGAACACGGGAGGAGGTTGGTGGGACGAGGGTGCGGGAAAGGGAAGAGGGAAGGCGGGGAAGGTGGAAGGGGAACGCGGGAGGGGGGTGGGGGACCTGGGAGGGGAACTCGGGAGGGTGGTTCGCGGGACGGGGGAAGGGGGGGAGTGGAGTGGGGAGAGGGAAGGTGGAGGTGACGTAGTGGGAACGCGAGGGGGGAAGAGGACGCAGGAAAAGAAGGGGAGGCGGAAGCACACAAGGAATGGGAAAGGACACGCAGGGAGAAACAATTTCTTTATTAAATGGCATAGCAACGCATGTCGGGACCAGCTAGTATTATATAAAATCAAAATGTGTTTGGAGATTAGTGAGATGTCTGTGTATTGCTATATTAAGTATAAGAAATGTTAGAAACTATTAAAATATCTTCTTTAAACCCCCGCGAAGGTTTATGGATTATTTCAACCACATGACAATACATTTGAAAAGTTTTTCAATCATTACAAAATTTCTTGCAAAACTTAAAAAAAATTGAGAATGGCATTTTGCCAAACAATGATTGTCGAATCAGAAATCAATTTTCAAAACTCTTTAAATTAATGAATTAATTTGGAGTACTTACCTACATAATAATTTGAATCGAATAAAAAATTATTGATTTTTTAAATAGGTACCTCCTATGATAAGTTTAAAATTTGATTGATTGTTTTTGAAGGGAATGGCGACGCACGGGAAAGGACATGCAGGAAGAAATAATTTATTTCTTTGAATATGGCATTGCAACGCATGCCGGGAACCGGCTAATATTGATAAATCAGCCAAGAAATAAAGAAATAGAATTATGTGGTCAGAAATTTGTACATTTTTTACTTTTTTTTTTTTTTTTTTTTTTTAATGCCGGCAACCCGGTCGTTTATTGTAATAATAATCATATACACACAAGTTAGTAGCCCGCCTCACTAGACTAAGTCTGTTCCGAGGCGGGTACATATATATATATATATACATAAACTTAGACACATATACATTTACATATATATACATGCATATACACAATTATGTTCATACACACATACACGCATATGCGCACATACTTACACACAGGTATTCGCAAACGTGTACATAATCAAACTCATAGATACATATTAAAACCTAAATACATATAATCAAATAAGAATTATTGGGAGTTGAAATACAGTTATCAAGGAATTGACAAATTTCCATAAAACCAAAAATTCATCAAGTACACATAGTAATGCTAGCGTCTAAATCTAGAACTATAAGATTTCAACAAAATAATATACATATGAGGTAATAATAATATAAACTTTCGCAAAACAAAAGCAGTATTAATAATAAAAGCATTCGTAATACAAAAGCAGTATTAATAATTAAGATAAAATTTCTATAAGTAACCAACACATATAAGTAAATAAAGAGTGAGGATTAAAGACTAAGATGAGATTACTAATAACTTGGTGATGCTTGCCCTTTTTTTGTGTAGTAACCATGTATTGAAATGTTTGTATAACCAGTTTAGGTTGTTTTTTGTGGTACAGTAGGTGGTTTCTTTTAGGAAGGTGTTGAAAATGTGAGGTGCGAGGTAAGATTCGTGTTTTTGGGCAAAAGTTGATTTAGTTTTAGGCACTAGAAGTAGGTTACACGATTTAGCTCTTGTTTTTTTCGGGTGAGTTATGTGGTATGGAGAGGAATTTACGCAGTTTATTTGTATGATCTTTTTAATGAACAGCTTCCTGATATCTAGTATGTTATTAGTAATAAGTATGTTTTCCGTCGGGTGAAGATAAGGTTTTTTGAACATGATCCTAATTAATGTTTTATGAATTGTGTTAAGCGGTTTAATGTACTTGTCGGCAGCTCCCCCCCAAGCAGAAATTCCATAAGTTAGGAGGCTTTGACAAAGAGCGTAGTAAACATTTTTTAATTGTTTTAGTGGCATAATGTTTCTAATAGTTTTGAAAATAAATGTTAGTTTACGGATTTTTTTAGTTAGTAAGTTGATATGAAGTTCCCAGTTTAATTTACAATCCACTGTTAAGCCTAGATACTTGATATTATCAGTATGTTCTATTTTTTCGCAGTTGTGGTTTGAGGGATTTGAGGTAATATCAGGGTGTAGGTATAAAGGCGGAGTGATTTTTGGTTGCCCGGTAGTGGTTTTGCTGAATGTTAAGTATTTTGTTTTGGAGATGTTTAAGGTAAGAAGATTTTCGTCCAGCCAATTTTTTATTTCTAACATACCAGTTTCCGCACTTTTGAAGGCCTTTTCCCAACTCGGTGCTCTGAATAGAATTACCGTGTCATCTGCGTAACTGATTACGTTGTAGTCGATAGATGCAATTTTAATATCGGTAAGTTCATTTATGTAAATGAGAAATAGAAGGGGACCAAGTACACTACCTTGTGGGACGCCATACTTGATTTCTTCCGGATCACTGTAGCATTTATTAAGTTCAACTATTTGTTTCCTATTTTTAGTATAGCTAATAAACCATTCGAGCGGCGGACCATTGATACCATTATTTTTAAGTTTTTCGTACAGAATGTCATGAGAGATAGTATCAAAAGCCTTAGCCAGATCTAGAAAAACTCCGATGACTTTGGATCCTACATCTGTATTTTTGACAATGTAATCAGTTAATTCGGATATAGCCTGTTCTGTGCTCATTTTAGCTCGAAAACCGAATTGACAATCTGAGAGTAAGTTGTGTTTATCGAGGTAGGATATTAGCCTTTTTTTCATTGCTTTTTCCAAAACTTTCGATAAAGAATTTAATAGTGAGATAGGTCTGTAGTTAGATATGAGAGATTTGTCCCCTGACTTGTGAATTGGAGTTATAATGGCAATTTTTAGTTTATCCGGGAAAATCCCTTGGCTAAAGCTTTGATTGAATATGTGTAGAAGAGGTATAACAATAAATTCTCGCAGATTAATCAGAATTTGGTTTGAGATTTTGTCCGGGCCCGGAGCGCAATGTGGTTTGAGAGATAAAATAAAGTCGGAAATTTCTGTTTTATTGAGTTTATATATATTAAAAGAGTGTAATGGTTGCTTGGTAGGGCTGTGTTTAGATGAAAGTTTTTTTGCAGTGTGGTGATTGTTGAGGATTTTGCTTGCTAGATTTAGGCCTACGTTGGAAAAATGAGAATTAATATAATTAGCTAGTTTAAATGGTTCGTTCTTAGTTTCAAGGATTTCTCCATTAATTGACAGTTTCTTGATATTATTATTCTTCTTGGGTTTTAAATATGCTGCTTCATTAATGACTTTCCAAGTTTTTTTTGGATCCGTTCTGGCATTTTCAATTGCGTTCCTATAAAATTTGTATTTGGCCTGCTTAATTAATTTGTTACATAGATTTCTATATAATAAGTAGTCATGATTAAGTTTACCGTCATGTGGGTTTTTATGTACTCTCATGTGCATTGCGTTTCGTTTGTGAATACTCTTTACTAGCCCTGCAGTGATCCATGGTTTAATTTGCAATGTTTTGTGAGCTTTGTTTTTATGTGTTTTTATTGTAGTGTGCTTGTTAGTGTACTTTTCCATAGTTATTAGGAAAGCATTTAGAGCTTTGTTCGGGTCTTTTTCTTTTAGTGTTGAAGTCCAGGATTCATGACTAATTTCTGCCCTAAGTGATTTGAAGTCTATGACGTGTTGTGTGGTGTTTGTAGGCATTTTCGTTTTATTTTTGAAGTTCGATCTAATGCCGAGTGAAGTAGTGTAGTGATCGGTGACCGTTGTGTGAATAATGGATGAGATGGTTATTTTCTTGGTTTTAGCAAAAATGTGATCAATGCAAGACTTGGACTCAAGGCTTATTCTTGTGGTAGAATTAATAGTTGATTTAAGGCCATAATGACTTAAAAGACTTAGATATTCGTTAGTTTGAGGATTGCAATTCAAAATGTTTATGTTCAGATCACCCGCTAAGATGAGTTGTTGGGTATTTGTGTTATCATTCAGAAGTTTTTGTAGAGAATTTAGGAAAGGTGTAAGATTTTTAAAGCAAGGAGGTCTATAAATCGCAAATACAGATAAATCAGATCCAAGTGATATTTTTATGCAATTTGCTTCCGTTAAATTTATTTCAGAGATAAAGGGATTCAGCGATTCTGTTACGAAGATAACTATCCCATCATTTTGGTTGAGTTTAGTAGTAGTATGGAATGTCGAATATCCAGGTAAGTAGATATCGGTGTAAGAGTCATCTGTCCAGCATTCACTTAAAATTATTATATCAAAGCGGGAGTCGAGGTCTTGTAAAAGAATTGTAAAACTGTCTAAGTTCTTGCGAATGCTTCTAATATTTTGGGATATTATATTTAAAGAGTTATTTGTGTGGAATACTTTGAAATCTTGAGAATTTTTGAATATATGTTCTTCATGATAGGGTGGTTCAAAATCAATGTTTAGTAGTGAGTCCATTTGTAATAGATGGAGTTACCTATACAGTAGACAGTTAAAAATAATGTAACCAATTAGATTATGAGCTGTAAGTCGTTGACATGTTTTACGTTTATTATTTTTGAAGTATGATCAGAGTTCTTTTTTGTGAGGATTTTATTATTTTTGAACCAAGTATACATATAATTATTAACTTTAGCTTTTTGTTTTGTCTTCCACAGCAGCTCTTTAAAGTAAGGGGTTAATAGTTCACCTACAAATATGTTCTTCTCTCTAGCGTTCTTGCGGGAGTTCAAGACTCTCTGCTGGGCTTCCTCATCTTGAAGTTGTACTTTGTATCTGTAAGTTCCGCCCTCCATTTTCTGTGTACGATCTTGATAACGGATTATTCTTTTTATCTTCTGTGATTCGACATTAACTTGTATTTCCTTGAATAATCTGTTTTTTTTTAACTTTAGTAGGTATCTTGGAAAATTCGACTACCTCCGGAGGTTAGGTTAAGTTAGGCCACTTGTTCGGGCAGACAAGCTTTGCTGAGATACCTCTGGAGGTGAAGGTACTCCAGGTTAAGTTAGATTATTTTAGCTTAGGTTAATTGTGAATTTTATTGTGTTAGCATGCTCTATACTTTGTTTAAGGAGCTAAACGTCGCAAAATTTATAAAACTGAGAAGACTTCGGTGGCTGGGTCATGTGGAAAGAATGACCGAGCATCAAGCACCAAAGTCCCTGCTGAACTCAAGACCGATAGGGCGAAGGAGCCTGGGAAGACCAAGATTAAGATGGAGCAACAACGTCCTCAAAGACATACTATCTTGGAGCTTCTCAACTGGAGAGAGCTGGCACAAAACCGAGATGAGTGGAGGAAGACTCTTGAGGAGGCCAAGACCCATCAGGGGTTGTAGAGCCAATAGTGATGATGATGATTGTGATGACTGGAGGTAAAGTACGGTCAAGTTAGGTTGGGTTAGGTGTGTATGATAATGTGTTATCTACCTCTGGAGGTAAGGTTAGATTAGGCCACTTGTTCGGGCAGACAAGCTTTGCTGTTAGATATCTCTAGAGGAGATGGTACTCCAGGTTAAGTTAGGTTGTGTTAGCTTGGGTTATTATGAATATGAGTGTGTTTTTTATCTCTGGAGGTGAAGTTAGATCAGGTTAGGTTGGGTTAGGTGTGTGTGAGAGTATGTCAGCTATCTCTGGAGATTAGGTTAAGTTTTGTTCAGTTATCCAAGCAATGTGCCTGTTTACTAAGTATCTTAAGATATCTCTAGTGTTGAAGTTAGATTGGATTAGATTGGGTTAGGTGTATTAGTGAGCATGTCAGCTACCTTCGGAGGTCAGGTTTGGTTAGTAACTTGTTCGGTCAGCCATGTAATCTGAGTGTGTTAGATATTTCTGGAGTTGAAGTTAGGGCAAGTAAGGTTGGGGTAGGTTTTTTTTCATTAACTCCACACAGGAGGCCCTGAGGAAAATAATTTCCCTCAGGGCCTATATCATCTGGGATGCTGTGTGGAGGGTCTTTTTGAGGAGAGGAATGAATGAACATTGGTCTTGAAGAGACCCATGTTGTAGGAAGGAGGAAACACAGAGGCCGGCAAGTCATTCCACAGCCGAGCTGTTGAACACAAAAACGAGTCGAAGAAACGACCCGTTGACAAATTTCAACCGTGTACAAATGTTGGGCACGCGTTTGAAGTGTTTCCCGACTATGCACCGGTGCCGAAGGGATCAATGGCGCTAGATTTCTCGGATCATCTTCCATTGTAATACCGGTAGAATAAGGATAGCATTCCCACCCGACGCCTGTGCTCTAAAGATTGCAATCCGTCTGTTAAGATGGGAGAATCCATCAAACGGACCGCCCGTTTCTGCACATAGTCGAGGGTATTTTTCAGGTATTTTGGAGCTCCAGATCAGAGGTGGCTGCCAAATTCAACCGTGGGGCGCACTTGTGATTTGTACAGGGTTAGCAGTTGTGTACTAACGTAAAGCAGTTGGTCAGGTCTGTTCAAGAGTGAGTCCGCTACCTCTGGAGGTGAGGTTAGGTTACTTGTTCGGTCAGCCAATCAGTCTGCCAGAGTACTGAGTGTGTTAGCTATCTCTAGAGGTGAAGTTAGGTCAAGTTAGGTTAGGTTGGCTTATGTTGGGTGCGTATGAGAGTATTTCAGCTACCTCTGGAGGTAAGGATAGGTTAGGTAACTCATTTTTTATTTATTTTTATTTTTTTTATTCTTCATTGCACCCGTTAAACTGCCAAAGCAGTTTGTCAGCAGGTCAATTTAACAATATTAATATAACATTAAATCACAAATATAACATGAGACCACGATACACAAAATAGATACAGAAGAATAACTTTTAAATAGCTACAATACAGAGGCATAAAATATACAGATAGACAGATATAACACAGGCAAATTACTCTTAGTCATATTTATACATAAGATTACAAAACAATATCAGTATAAAAAGTTTTGATCCATTAGCCATTTTTTAATTTATTTTTTTTAAAGCGGTGGTGCAATTTCATTCGATTTTTATGTTTACTGGCATCTTATTAAATATGGTGGGGACAAGAGAAGTGAATGTCCGTTGTCCGTATTTATTTATAATTTTCGGAACGGATAAACCCTCATTTTTACTAAATCTAGTGCCATGTGCATGGTCAACTTTTTCTTTATATATTGAATCTGACAAAAGGTTTTGGCATACAATCTTAAACCATAATATCCCTCGAACAGGTAATATATTAACTGACTCATATAATAATTTTATGTCTCTTCTTTGTGCATAAATACTTTTGCTTACCAAGAGCTTAGTCAAAGAGTTTTGAATTGTTTGAATGTATGTAACCTATATTTGTCTTGCACGAGTTTCCCCAAGACGTTATTCCATATCTGATAGTAGATTCCGCCAATGACAAATAAATTATTTTTAACGTACTTATGGGCATGAAATATTTAATTTTGTAAATTCGGTCATATTATCAATGTGCCAGTGTACTAAGTATGTTAAATATCTCTGGAATTGAAGTTAGGTAACGTTAGGTTCGGTTATCTTTTTTTCAATTATTTCTGGCTTTCACCCTATTGATAGGTTGTGTTAGGTGTAAATGAAAGTGTGTCAGCTTTCTCCAGAGGTAAGGTTAGGCAAGGTAACTTAAGTTGGTGTCAAGGTGTTTTGTGAATAACTTTATCAGTTGTTCTCAACCAGTCTGTCTTCGTGCTAAGTGTTGGAGTTGGAGTTCATGTTAGTTGGACCCGGAGCACGTGTGAGTTTGTTAGGTTAGGTTAGGTATGTGTTGGGTCAGATTAGTATGTTTTTCCGACTTGTCAACTACCTCTGGATAGGCTTGTTAAAAAAATATCGATATTTTTTAATTCAATCCATCGATATTTTTAGCCGATATATTTTGATCCGATATATCGATACAAAATATCCAATATCGAAAATTGTATCAAATACGATATTTTTATTTATTTATGTTACTTAAGTCACTAGAATCCAAAACCGTGTAGGACGAACGGAAACAATAACTGTATTGGTTCATGGCATCTGGCGGTTGAAATTTTAACTAATGATAGCTTACAAATCTATCGTCTTTGCATTAGTATTTGTGATCACTAATACTATCTCATATGCGTAGGTACATACATAGAATGTATGCTATTTTTCGCCATTTTTTTCCTAAGCCACTCCTATGTGTTGGTTCCTAATTGTCTATGATTATTGACGATGCCTTGTTCCAAACACAAAGTCCTCTTTGACAGATACGTTACGCCAATAGAATATTACTGAGATGCATACAAACTTTGAATGCGTCTCAGTTTACATATAACTTAGAAGACAGCTTTTTAGTTTTTGATATTTTTGTAATTATTACCTAATAAAAATGAATACTGATAAAAATGCCTTCATTTTGATTGAGATTTTTGTACATTAAAATAATGCACATTGTGTATAAAAATTACAATTGATAATATTGAGCTGAATTCACTTTTATTTCAAAAATACAAAATGTTTTGAAAATTTGACCGATATATCGATACATCGATATTTTTCCTCGATATATCGACTTCGATATTGATATTTTAGTAAATATCGATACATCGATATACTGATTTGTTTTTCAATTTCGACATCCCTACCTCTGGAAGTGTGCTGTTGGGCTCCCACGGCCGCGGCGAGCAGCAGGGCGCCGAGCAGCGCCGCTCCTGCCCTCCTCATACCGGACACAGCCGCATGCCCCGCACAGCCCAACACCTGGAATCAAACAACATTACAATATCATTATTGTATGCATAGCTAGAAAAGGTTCATTAGATAACCAAACGACACTACGCATTATTGTTTACATAGCTAGAAAAAGTTCATTGTTCAGAGTTATTCCATTTATTTGGATATTATTGCAAAGCGGAAATATTTTGATATTCTGATAAAATAGGCCCGAGGCCTGAGGAGTTAAAATCTCAACCACTAATGACAGTATACAAGGACTATCGTGACGGACTGTAAAGAGAGCCGGCTCTCAGACTAGACTGAACATTCCTTTTTTTTTCTTTTTTTTTTACATGAATACCGCACAAGAGTCCCAACTAATCCCGTCTGATGCCAGTGAGACTATGGCGTCCCCAATTGGGGTACGTTGTGAGGCTGAAGGTAGTGGGGAGGGGAAGGAGATAGGGAGGGAATAACCAGACAAAACCGGAAATATGTCATTTTTAAATCAATTTTAGCCGTATTTACTCTTTTCAGCAGAAAAGTATAAATTGATTTCGAAGGATTGTTCTTTTATCTGGTAAAGTAATGTTTCAAATTATGATAAAATGAGTTTATTTTTAGTATAATAAGGTTATACCATAGGTCGTTGGCAGATTTGTTAAAAAAATTTCAAACCAAATTTTGTATTATACAACACACATTTGAAATCATAAAATCATGCAGTAAAATAAATCAATAAACTATCTGGGAAAGCTTTGTTTCAGAATTTTAATTTTAGTTTAAATATAATAAAATCATTAAAAAAAAGATCCCCGCACGTGTTTAGTTGATGAAAATCCTTCAGTTTGTGTATTTATTTATGGTCTTACAAACTAATATATTTCAGTCTTTTTAACATTCTTATTTTGCTTAGACATTATAAAGTACATAATTTTAATAGTTTTATCATCACGTCTTTCAGCATTTTTGAATGTAGGTACCTATAAATTAAAGCAAATTTTGAATGATATAAAATCGATATTGAGTTATATTTTTAAAAAGCAGGTATGGATAATGATTAATCTTTCTCATTGGAACCGCCCTGTAAGATCCTTAGAACACTTTAGACGAAATTTGAATTCTCGGCCGCTGGCTGGTTAAAGGTCCTTAATAGAAAGTGACGGTTTGTGATATTACCATAATGTTTTAGTCAACGAGTGGTTCTCTACGTTTGTGACTTAACAGAGGTTCTTGGTTTCATGGGGTGAGGTTTGTCAAGGTCTTGGCTGCCGATGTGTCTGCCCACCTGCTGCGTAGAGGGCCGGATCGTGAGAGACTGGTCGATTAGGTCTTTAGTTTTAAATGTAAAAACGTCTAGAAAGGCCATTAAATTAAAGTTTATTTCTAGAATTTACACTGAATTTGTGAAATAATGTTGAATATACAAATTTCACATACAATTTGGGAGGAAAGTTTGGGTACCGCTACCCCGGGAATCATTTGTTGGATAACCAACACCTCTTCGTTTGATACAACATTATTCCATCGATAACTCAACATTGAAAGTTTTACAATCATTATAAGCAATGACGACCTCCGTAGTCCAGTGGGTAAGACTCTTAACTCACAACCCGGAGGTCGCGGGTTCGAACCCGGCATGCGCAAATAAATTTTACTTGATTAATTTGTGTTATTTCACAATTAATTCATTTAAAATAATATATAATATATTTGCGGCATGTTCCAGAGTGGAAGATACTATCAGTATCGCCCTGGTGTAAGACCACCATTCAGAATTGAAACGCTGCTTGAAAATGGCTTTAGCCGTGTTTAGTGACCAGATCTGAATAGCCAGGTACTTCCCAACCTTCCTCTTCCCCACCTCCTTCCCCTCCCCACCACCTTCAGCCTCACAACATACCCCAATTGGGGATGCCATAGTCTCACTGCCTCCAGACGGGAGCAGTTGAGATTCTTGTGCGGTATTCACTGTAAAAAAAAAAAAAAAATCAATAATTATCAGCCTGAAACACTCATCAACATTGAAAAATCTTCCGAGAAAAGATACTTGCCGCCAACGGGACTTGAACCCGTGTCCTTCTGATTGCCGGTCAGCTGCTCTTGACCACTGATCTATGGGGGCTTATCAAATACCCGCCAAATAATTCAATATATACTAGTGTTTCATTCAACAATTACTGCTTATTATATTTTTTCCACCTGAAAAT
Source organism: Limnephilus rhombicus (assembly GCA_929108145.2). Taxonomy (NCBI): domain Eukaryota; kingdom Metazoa; phylum Arthropoda; class Insecta; order Trichoptera; family Limnephilidae; genus Limnephilus; species Limnephilus rhombicus. Next base: position 48,170,862 of record OV815289.1, on the reverse strand, counting down.
AACCAACTTTATTTTTGCGAGAGAGACATTGTAAGTGTTAAATCCCTCGCTAGGTGGCGTCGAGACAAATTATGACTACATTTATTGGGGAAATACTTAAACTTGTCAAATATTAATTATATTATTTATATTATATTGTTTATATTATTAATTATAAACGCGAAACAAATAATTTTGTATCGATTGCTCGAGATTTGCCAGAAAATATATTTTTTAATTTTTTGCTATCATAAAAAAAAATTCCTTCGAATTTTAACACAGAGACAACAAATTATTATAATGCTATAAAGCCAATAAATTGACCTGAATTTTACTGTTTATTTCATATTTGTAGGATTTATAAATGTAATACTAAAAAAATCGTAAAGTTTATAATCGTTCGAATCCTGCGTGTTTTTTTACTTGAAACTGCGGTGAGGGATACTAATTCGAGTTAACATAGAATATTTTTAATTTATGTATGTTGTCTGTGGCATACTTGATGCACATCTATGGAAAAGGGACTTAATTTTATCCGTAAACAGCTGATAAAAAATTCGGCGGTATGTAATACATAGTATAAAATGAAGTCGCTCAAAATGTATGTGCGCGTTAATCTTTTAAACTACGCATTGGATTTTCATATGGTTTTCACCAATAGATAGAGTGATTGAAGAGGAATGTTTGTATGTATAATACATGTAAATTATATTAGAGAAAAGTCGAGAAATTCACAGAAGTTCGTTCTACGGAAGAAATTGGAAAATAATGAGCAAAATTAAGAAAGGGACCTTCAGATGGTTTGGGCACGTAGAGCGAATGAGCGAAGAAAGTAGTGTAAAAAGAATATATGATGCAAATGTGAATGGTAGAAGAAGTCGGGGACGACCGAGAAAGACATGGCACGATCAAGTGAATCAGATACTTGAGACGGGCCATGTCAAAAGTCAGAATAATAGAAGAGTATGTATGAGACGATGTATGAATGTGAGTGAGGCAAAGAGTGTGTGCCAAGACCGAGTTGTTTGGCGGTCCGTCCTCTCTGCCTACCCCTGCGGGGAAACGGCGTGATGGTTAGTTAGTTAGTTAGTTAGATGTCCTAGAGTAAGTAGGTATTTGATTTTCCCTTTTCAAATATCAAGCATTGTATAATTAGTGGCGAGTTAATTAGTTTATATGTATAATACATGCTTATTATAGTAGAGAAAAGCCGATAAATTCAAATATTCAATTCAGGCAGCGGGCAGCGGGTAGCTGGCAAAGCGGGTGGTGTGGATTTTATAAAGATTGCGTAATGGCGTTGTGTTTCGTTAGCCACAGCAACGTGTGGCCGGGTCTGCTAGTAATAGATAAACCATTTCAATAGCATCGTTTTAAAATAAATGGCTGGCCGAGGAATAATTACAATAAATAATTACAATAAATAAATAATTACAATAAATCTGTACCCGAGAAGCATACGGATGCAAGTCCAAAATTTGAAGAAATGAGTTTTTGATGCGGACTTGAAGTAAATTATCATGTTTATCAGTGGCAGAAAGATACAGGTCCTATCATGAAGAAAACACAGGATTTTCAAAATGTTTTACGAATGGTAGGAAAATGTGGTCCATTTTTGGACCGCTATCTTGGAGTTACTTTGGACAGGAGCCTGAATTGCCGGAAACACATGGAAACAGTGGGCAAAAAAACCAGGACAAGACTAAACTTAGTCAATAAGCTGGCTGGTACTAGCTGGGGATGCGACGCCAACACGCTCAGAACGGCATCCATTGCCCTGGTTTTCTCAGCAGCTGAATACTGTGCTCCAGTACGGGCCAGAAGCGCCCACACTTCCATGGTTGACGTTCAGCTTAATGCCACAATGCGAACCATCAGCGGAACCTTAAAATCGACTCCTCTTCCTTGACTCCCCGTACTTGCAAATATAACCCCGCCAAATATCAGGCGAGAGATTGCAACACTGAGGCAATACAAGAAGGCGCTGCAAAAAAGCGAAATACCCTTGCACGATGATGTCGTTTCTCACCCGGCATGCCGCTTAAAGTCTCGAAAACCCTTCTGGACGGAAGGAGAAAGACTCCTTCGAACACCTCTCACCCCAGAAGATAGGTGGAAGCTTGAGTGGCAATCAGCCAACGTCAAAAACGCCCATCTCGTGCAAGACCCCACTGAGAGACAGCCTGGGTTCTCATTGCCTCGCAAACTCTGGACTGCCATCAATAGGATAAGGTGCTCCCATAGCCGTTGTGCTCACATGATGCATAGATGGGGCCTTAAAGAGTCGGCGACGTGTGAATGCGGTGCGGTGCAGACCACCGAACATGTGGTCAACGAATGCCTGCTCCATTCATTCCCCGGCAGGATTGATGAGGTCCACAGGGCAACGCCTGAGGCCCTAGACTGGCTCGCAGACCTAGATGTCTCCCTCTGACCCCCCACCATACGAAATAAGAAAAAGGACCACTATCAATCGTAGAAAAACAAAAGCGGTCCATTTTTTGGCCAATATCGCTCCAGTGCTCAGTTATAAAATTCGTGGAAAATCCAAACCAAAACATCGAAATTATCAACGTTTTGTTTATCCCAGTGTGAAAGATCACCTATTTAAAAAATACATTACTGATAGTGTTGTATTTGTGACAGGAATTCGTTTGGCGCTTGACTTTCTGTGTGATTACTTGTCGCTCTCTGCTCTCCGCTGGCCCGCGGTGGTCTCTGTGGTTGAGGGGTAAGACTCTCGAGTCGTAATCCGACTCAAGAGGTCGCGGGATCGAATCCGAGAGTGAGCAAATAAATTTTATTAAATTAGATAAAGACAATGTTAGCAAAATTCAATCGAAAATCTGAAACAGAAAATGATATGGTCATGTCTGGGACTCGAACCCAAGACCTTCGGCTTTCCGGGCTGCAACTCTACCAACTGAGCTAATGTGCCCCTATCCGATTCGGTCTTTTTAACTGTATCATTCCTCGATCAAGAACTATCAACTTTATCTTCATTTTCTTAACAAATTTCCACCATTTAGAATTGAAATGTTGCTTGAAATGGCTTTAGCCATGTTTTGTGATCATATTTAAAAAGCCAGGTACTTCCCCGTCTTACCTTTTCCATCTCCTACCTAGCTTCAGAACACAACCACAATTTTTTTTTTTTTTTTTTTTTAATGCCGGCAACCCGGTCGTTTATTGTAATAATAATCATATACACACAAGTTAGTAGCCCGCCTCACTAGACTAAGTCTGTTCCGAGGCGGGTACATATATATATATATATACATAAACTTAGACACATATACATTTACATATATATACATGCATATACACAATTATGTTCATACACACATACACGCATATGCGCACATACTTACACACAGGTATTCGCATACGTGTACATAATCAAACTCATAGATACATATTAAAACCTAAATACATATAATCAAATAAGAATTATTGGGAGTTGAAATACAGTTATCAAGGAATTGACAAATTTCCATAAAACCAAAAATTCATCAAGTACACATAGTAATGCTAGCGTCTAAATCTAGAACTATAAGATTTCAACAAAATAATATACATATGAGGTAATAATAATATAAACTTTCGCAAAACAAAAGCAGTATTAATAATAAAAGCATTCGTAATACAAAAGCAGTATTAATAATTAAGATAAAATTTCTATAAGTAACCAACACATATAAGTAAATAAATTGGTGATGCCATAGTCTTGCTGGTTCCAGAGGGGAGCAGTTGGGACTCTTGTGATGTATGCACACAAAATAAGCTATGTTATCCATCATTGCACAAGCGAATTTTTCCTATTTTTATATTAACTCCACACAGGAGGCCCTGAGGAAAATTATTTCCTCAGGGCGTCTGTCGTCTTTGGGGATGCTATGTGAAGGGTATTTTTAGGAAAGGAGGGAGGGGAAGTTCTGGGAAGGAAAATGTAATGAGGTTTGCAAAAGAAATCTGTTGGTGAGTGTGTCTAGAAGTGACGGACGTATGAATCCTTACCTCCCACTGCGGTGCAAGACGATGTTCCGAGAGAGCACGGCTGGAGAAGTCAAAGGGACTCCTTCAACCAGTCTCTCTCGATCTGGCCTGCCATTCAGCTAGCGGACAGATGCATCCACCGCAAAGACCCGGACAAACCTTACCCCATAAACCCGGGCACCCCTGCTAAGTCACAAAATGTAGCGAACCGCTTGTGGTTGCTACAATACGTGGTTCTTGAGGCGGTGGTACCCATACCCGTCTCCCAAATTGAACTCCTTCCCATACCCACCCTCATACATTTTTCCTTCCCGGAACATCATCTCCTTCCTTTCTCTGAAAAGTTTTTCTATTAGCTTCGCTATTATAGTAATTACTTACATTATAACATAATCATATAACTGTTTTTTCCTCGTTACTTATTTTATTTTCAGAAGGTTTCCTCGACCGGTCATAGCCGTTATTTTTCTTTTTCTTTTACTAACACTACTATTATCTCTTTTTGATGTTACCTATTTCAGAAGAATGATTCCACGGGCTTCTACTTCTATTTATCTTTTGTATAATGTTAATGTAAGTACTTGCATACTGCTTACTAACCCCGTATGCATGGACATTGGAGGGTCTAGAGTCGTTCAAATAAATGTAGCTTCGTTAAAAAAAAAGTAGAGTCTTGACGTTGGCGGTGAAGGAGGAAACCATATGTTTCCTTATAACGCCGTTGGGAAAGTGGTGGGGTCCCCTCCAATTTCTCTGAAAAGACCCTCCACACAGCATCCCAAAGAATATATTCTCTGAGCGATGGTTTCCCTCAGGACATTCTGTATGGAGATAATGTAAAAAAAAGCTGTCATCCCACATGATGGAAGCAAATTTTCATTTTGCGAAAAATGAAATTTTTGTGCACTATTTACCATTTTCAAATGTAAAATCCACTCAAAAATGCCCTTAATAATAAGTTAGTATGAATAACAAACGAATTTATACACAGAGTCGATTTTTAGTACTTAAAGGTACTTTGGTTTGTAAAGTATATAGACAAGTAGTTTTATCCTTGATATATTTAAATGAAAATATATTTTATGCTTTTGTTATTCGATGGTACATTGTTACATAAAAAAATAATGTAACAAATGAATTATCGGTGTATGGGTACTTTTGGTGTGAAGTTTGCTAACATTCAACATCTTTATATTGGTAGCATTTAAATGTTTACCTTTGCTCAGTTGGTGATACTGAGGATCTGCACAGAGGGGTTCACTAGGCAGGACTGGCCTTGAGCTCTTCATTCTTTGAGCAGCCACAGGTGACCACGGCCACCGTCCCTGTGGCGGGTCGACGTAATCAAATAGTAATAGTTCGCCATTATTTTAACAACATGTGAAGATTGATAAATCCGCGCCCATCAGCGGCATCCATTATTGAAGACCATCAGGACAATCATTAAAATCCTGGATCAGCAGCGGAGTACCATGGGAGCACATTATTTCTGCTGGATTAAAACCACATCCAGCATCTGCAGACGCAGACATCACAAGACCTTCCGACTAAGCCTGGAGCAAGAGGTGCTCGCAGAGGCCGAAGATCGCCCACCTTGGCCGTCATCAACATAGTCGGCTGGCTGGCAACCGCCCTGGGACGGGAGGCCTGTTCGTCGGTCCAGCCTGCCGTTCAGCACATGTCAGCAGCGGAGGGAGCTGACCGCCCATCTCCGAAGGCAGCAAGCAGCAGCATGGATCGCTTACATACGGCATCACCCATTCATCAACTCCTCAAGATTAAACAGTACTAACGCTCCATAATATGCCCATTCAGAATTTAGTCTAGTCCTGGTTATTATTTGTACTTAATTAATTAATTAATTTAACTGCGTCAAAGCACCGTACTATTTCATTTAAATAACCTATCCTCATACAAAGTATTACACAGCCGCCTGCTTAAGGTCCACACTGAGATATAAATTCTAGTAATAATCACACTTGTCTCATGCTCTCCATCTATTATATTCCTAACATTTTAGCTTCCAATGCGAAAGCTAAATATTTTCATAACATTTTGGCGCTCCAACGAAAAATATCTTCATAACATTTTGGCGTCCAACGCAAATATTTTCATAACAACATGCTCTCTGCCCATCACTTCGGGGTCATTTAATTATATATTGTGTAATTAGGTACATATATCGTAATTTCCCTAAGCCGACTGCATATTGTATATATGTACGCCGAGGGGCAACTGTCAGCGGATCTTATATATAAAAATCTCGTGTCACGGTGTTTGTGGTCGCACTCCTCCGAAACGTCTTGACCGATTTTTATGATTATTTTAATGTATATTTGATAGGTATGAGAATAGTTTTTAAAGCATATTTCATACCGCTAGGTGATTAGGATGTCCGTATCCAGAAAAAAAATCTATTTTTTTGACAATTTTTTTATATTTGATTTTTTTTTATTTGGCATCAAAAAATACCTATATCCCCAAATTTTAGCCCTCCTACCTCCACCCACCCATTTTTAAATCGCGATTTTAGTATTTTTGCATGAACAAATTTAAACGTCTTTCGTATTTAAAACAGAACGAAATTATTTATGTTGTTGAATAACAGATGGCGCTACGTCAGCCTCATCCGCATACGCGCAAGACATTCACGAGAAGGGTCGCGTCATTTTGATATTTCATTCGGCATCGTGTTCTTTGTATTGGCTAAAGACGGACTGACAAAAAATATCGTACACTCAATTGCTCTTCGAAATTTATATTGATTTTCTTTATTTCATTTTCATACTTAAGTTGGTTTTTTTTTTGCTTTTATCGGTCATCGTCTACAGCGCTCCATTCCTCTTTCTGTCATAGATCCCATCCCCACACACTTACCATATATTCGTTATTTTTTATTTAACAACCAAAATATTCACTAGAAATAATTTGTACGGCAGAATAAAGTTTGTCGTGTCAGGTAGTACATGTATAAAAATCTCGTGTCACGGTGTTTGTAGTCGCACTCCTCCGAAACGGCTGGACCGATTTTAATGAAATTTTTTGTGTATATTTGGTAGGTAATAAAATAGGTCGTAAAGTATATTTCATACCGCTAGGTGATTTTTGGGTGTCCCTATAAATAAGGTGTCCCAATAAATCCTACTTCATTACATAGTCTAACATGAAGTCGCTTAAAATGTATGTGCGCATAGATCTTTTACGCTGCGGTTTTTCATACGGTTTTCACCAATAGATAGAGTGATTCAAGAGGAAGGTTTATATGTATAATACATGCTTATTGTATTAGAGAAAAGCCGAGACATTACATAGTATATAATGAGGTCGCTCAAAATGTATGTGCGCATAGATCTTTTTAATTACGTAACGGATTTTCATGCGGTTTTCACCAATAGATAGAGTGATTCAAGAGAACAGTTAAAGAGATAGAGTGATTCAAGAGAACACTTCAAGAGATAATTCGTCCATGTATACATTGAACAGGATTGGGGACATACACCCTCCTTGCCTTACTCCTGATCGCAAATATATCGGTTGGGAGTACGTACTTGCCCACCGTACAACGTTTTCCTGCTGAGAGTGTCATCGGGATAGTGTGTTGATATACATAGTAGGTATGTTTCTAGCTTCCAATTTCTCCCATAAGGTTTTATGACATACCCTGTCGAACGCTTTGCTCAGATCTAAGAAGCATCCGTATACAGTAGTTTTTCGTTTCTTGTAATATTCTATTATTTGCTTAGCGGAGTATATTGCCATATCAATGGATAATCTGTACTTAAAGCCCATCTGATTGTGTTTAGAATTGAGTTTACCTTCTATTTCAATCAGAATTACCCTTTCAAATAGTCTTGCAATTATAGTTGCCAGGGATATTGGCCGGTAATTGCTGGAGTTGGTCATATCGGGCTTTCCTGATTTCAGGATCGGGGTTATAATGGTTTTCATCATTGCACTCGGTAGATGGTTGTGTTTGAGGATTGCATTGAACAGAATGTTTAAATTACTAGCTGATTCCCGGCACGCGTTGAAATGCGCCATATTAAAAAAAAAATAACATTGTTTCTCCCTGAATCACCTTTCCCGTGGGTCCCCGTTCCCCTCCCGCGTCCCCTTCCTGGCTACCAACGTAAATTATAGCCTATATGTTATTCTGATGTATGAGCTATATTATTGTCAAGAGAAAAGTTTATATATATATAATACGTGCTTATTATATTAGAGAAAAGCCGAGAAATTCAAATATTGAAATCAGGCAGCGGGCAGCGGGCAGCTGTGAATTTTAGAAAGCAAGCGGTGTGAATTTTAGAAAGCTTTGGTAATGGCGTTGTGTTTCGTTAGCCACAGCAACGTGTGGCCGGGTCTGCTAGTAATATTATAAAGGCGAATATTTGTATGAATGTATGTATGTTTGTTACACTTTCACGCAAAAACTACTCAATAGATTTTAATAAAACCTTACAATAATATATCTCATACATCATAATAACATATAGGCTATAGCTCTTAGCTCTGGCATTATGAAATTTGTATTAAAAAAATTGCATTAGGTGGCACGATTAGTAAGATGGATTGGGGAGGGGGTGGGAGGGGGAGGGAGGAGATAAGGGGTGACAGAGGAGGGGGGGGGGGGGGGGGGAATAGAGAAGGTGGAGTAGGCGGGGTGGGAATCCTCCTAACACTATGCGAGCGAAGCCGGGGGCAAAAGCTAGTATTATTATTATAAAGGCGAAGGTTTGTATGGATTCATGTGTGTTTGTTACTCTTTGCCTCAAAACCTACTGAATGAATTTTAATAAAACTTCACAATAATATAGCTCATACATCAGAATAACATATAGGCTATAATTTACGTTGCTAGCCAGGAAGGGGACGCGGAAGGGGAACGGGGACCCACGGGAAAGGTGATTCAGGGAGAAATAATGTTATTTTTTTTTTAATATGGCGCATTTCAACGCGTGCCGGGAATCAGCTAGTAATTTAAACATTCTGTTCAATGCAATCCTCAAACACAACCATCTACCGAGTGCAATGACGAAAACCATTATAACCCCGATCCTGAAATCAGGAAAGCCCGATATGACCAACTCCAGCAATTACCGGCCAATATCCCTGGCAACTATAATTGCAAGACTATTTGAAAGGGTAATTCTGATTGAAATAGAAGGTAAACTCAATTCTAAACACAATCAGATGGGCTTTAAGTACAGATTATCCACTAATATGGCAATATACTCCGCTAAGCAAATAATAGAATATTACAAGAAACGAAAAACTACTGTATACGGATGCTTCTTAGATCTGAGCAAAGCGTTCGACAGGGTCTGTCATACAACCTTATGGGAGAAATTGAAAGCTAGAAATATATCTACTATGTATATCAACACACTATCCCGATGGCACTCTCAGCAGGAAAACGTTGTACGGTGGGCAAGTACGTACTCCCAACCGATATATTTGCGATCAGGAGTAAGGCAAGGAGGGTGTATGTCCCCAATCCTGTTCAATGTATGCATGGACGAATTATCAAATCGCCTGGACACCAGGGCGGGCTGTCGTATTAATAATTTATGCCTAAATCACATAAGTTATGCGGACGACATGATTCTCCTAGCTCCGTCGATCAAGGGGTTGAGAACATTATTAAAAATCTGTGAAGAATATGCAAATAACCACAACATGATGTACAACCCCAAGAAGACGGAACTAATCGCATTCCACCATGGAAAAAATCCCGAGAAAATGCTCCCTGTAAAACTTAATGAGGAAAATATAAACGCATCTAAGATTGTAAAATACTTGGGACACATTATTACTGAAGACCTCTCGGATGACGGTGATATTGAACGACAGCGGAGAAGTATCAGTATACTGTCTAATATGATTGCCCGAAGATTCTTCAAATGCAGTAACAATGTAAAAAAAACATTGTTCAATGCATTTTGCACTAACCTATATACATGTGAAACATGGTGTCACTACCGTACCAGCTCAATAGAACGACTGCGGATCCAATATAATGATGCTTGCAGAATTATATTTGGATACAGAAGATACAGCAGCGCATCTTCAATGTTTACGGAGCTAGGACTACACGGATTCGCCGGTCTGATGAGACACCGGGTCACTGGAGCCAGGATGCGGCTAATGGCTTCCGATAACAAAGTGGTGATCGCAGACTTCCAGCACCAAGCGCCACTCCTGAGCGAGCGCTGGGCCCTAGCTCACTCCAGACCACGTCCTACATTATAATTGATTATTTATTTTATTTCTATTATCGCTTATGTCTTTTATATTTGTTTGTTCTATTTACTTTTTTTACTTTATCTGTTGTGTAAATATGTACAACTTTATGGGACGTCTGGGATTCCACTATCCTCCCCACATTCTGGAATAAACATTATTATTATTATTATTATTATTTATATGGCAGAGCAACGTTTGCCGGGTCAGCTGGTTTATAATATAATGTATATAATATAATTATCTAGTTTATAATATAATTTATATCATGCATGTATTTTTTTTTATCGCAACTTTATTGTTTTTATTTCTCACTGTACTTTTAAATTTATGTTGCTTTTATTTTTATTTCATGTTTGTATTTTTGTTTTCTATAGTAACTTTTATTTATATTATATTTTTCTTTCTCGTGTTAAAATTGTACAGTCTTTATACATGTAAAGGAAATATATTCCCTTTAAATTTGAATCCTATAATGTCAAATAGAATGCAATCATCGATTGTCATTTGTTTTGTTATTCTATTATTTGATTGTTAGAAAAAAACCATTCAAAGTGATATTAATAAACATATATGTCGTTTCTTAGTTAAAAAAAACTTTGCAACACAAGTGTTTTATTTAAAAATTAATAAAAAGGAATTAAACCTATCAACTTATTATAAAACGACATGTAGGGGCGTGTAAATAGCCCCTGACACGAGGGATGACTACCCTATGTAAAATTAACGAAAATTGAATTCTTCCCTATGTGACACAAAAAAACAGTCGACCCAGCAATCTCAAAAACCAAAGTGAAAACAAACAAACACTCACTCAGAGAAAGCAGCTCAGCCACGATGTCCACACGAAAAAAGACACTTCTTTTCAATAAAAATGTCAAGTCGATATTGCATAATCTTGACAGATGTTTCGCACAGCAAGGAAGTTTCAACTATGATAAGAAATATTTTCAACAAAACAGATGATGACAGTTATTCACTTGTTTGGATACTATTTTTAAAAACAATCCATTTTAGGTGTCTTGGATGAATTATTCTTATGACTGACCAGGAGAGACATCTCTTGGCCTTTTACTGACACTCCCGTCAGAAGTAATTGCTTGATTCACAAAGGTAAGGAAACGCATGAATACACTGCATCTCAAGTCACATAGGTTCAATTCAATACAATACAAAACCCATAGATGGCGACCTTATAGCATAAATTATCAATTTAAAGAAATTAATGCCCAAATATATTTATGGCGCGTATCCATATTCCCCGCCTTGGAAGTTCGTAGAGCTTACAAAAGAAAGAATATAAAAATACAATTGAAACAAGAAATGAAATAGAAATAAAGTGACTATTCACCGGTAATATTCAGGAATGACACGCATTGGAAATTCGCAGAATCTCATAAAATAAAGAAAAATTACTAAAAATACAATGTAATAAAGTTCAATTGACCAAGATAACGGATATTAAGTAATGCCATGTCTGGGTCAGAGATCATTGAAACAATGACTAAAATCAAAAAAATAAATAAATAAAAATAAACAAAAATAGATAAAATATAAAATTATTGCGTTGGAATGGGATATAATTTGACAACCGGACGTTTAAAAGAACCAAATCTTGTCTTTACCGTCGCAACGCGAACAATTTTATCCATTCCGGGATGGATTTCAGTTATCACGCCTAAAGGCCAATTTAACGGAGGGGAATCTTCTTGTCCCACTAGTACGACAGTTCCGATATCAATCGGATGATCAGAAGTAGTCCACTTCTGCCTGACTTGCAAGGTGTGCAGATACTCTGAACGCCACTTCTTCCAGAAGGACTGAACCATGCTGTCTAATAATTGCTTACGCTGAGTCAAATTGATTTTACCGTCTGCCAGGACAGAAGCAGGCAAGTACTGCAATGGTGTCGACATTAAAAAATGCGCAGGCGTAAGGACTTCTGGATAAGGGTCAGAAGACATAACTGTAAGTGGACGCGAATTCATTATGCACTCAATTTGAACTAGCACAGTCTGTAACTCCTCATAGGTGAGAAGCTGAGTTCCAATCACACGGTGCAAGTGTGTCTTCATGCTCTTTATGTTCGACTCCCACATACCCCCAAAATGAGGCGCGCGTGGTGGAATCATTTTCCACTCTATACGACGCTTAGCGAGTTCGCGCTTTAATGAGGGCTCATATTCAGATTCAACCAAAAACTTGTAGAGGTCATCTAATTGTGCCTTCGCACCCACAAAATTAGTACCATTATCTGAATACAAGCATGTTACCGGGCCACGCCGAGAAATAAAACGGCTGAAAGCAGCCAGGAAAGCATTTGAAGTTAAGTCAGAGACCAACTCAATATGAATAGCCTTGGTCACAAGGCATACGAATAGACAAATATATGCCTTTTGAGAATGTTGTCCTCTCCGACGAGTCAGCGTAATACGGAGTGGACCTGCGTAATCTACACCGGTATGTACGAAGGCCTTTGCTTCTGCAACACGATATGACGGTAAATCTGCCATCTTCGGTGTAGGATGCGATGGATTTAAGCGGAAGCAACAATTGCATTTCCGCACCATCGCCCTAATAACAGTCCTAGCATCTAATATCCAATAGCGTTGACGTAAGATAGACATAAGAAGTCCTGGGCCTGTATGACAGTTCACGACATGAAAGTGAGCGATGATCAGATCGACAACACAGTCATGTTTGGGAAGCAAAACCGGATGTTTAACCTCAAAAGGTAAATCCGATTTAGAAAGCCGCCCCCCAATACGTAACAGATTATCTCCATCAAGAAATAGAGATAAACTCTGAAGTCTTTTGGAATGAAATTTGCCTTCCTGGAGTGCAGCAATATCTCCTGCAAAATGAATACTCTGCACAGCACGAATCACAGCCTTTTCAGCAGTCATAAGATTATTGACCGTTCCAGAGGAAAGTGATATCTTTTTTATGAATCGGAGGACATAAACAACAATCCTTAGTAGTTTATCCCAAGTGGATATACGCTGAGCCAGTTCACTCAGGACCGATTTTTCACCCTGAAATGTTGCAATGAGCACATTAGCCTTGTGTTCAGGCATTTCACCAGTATTGGTAGGGTGAAACGGTTTTAATGGCCATTCCAAAGGTGGGCTGCGAATCCATGATGGGCCGTTCCACCATAAATCATGTGAAACGAGTTGGGAAGGAAGCATGCCACGAGAAAGGCAGTCGCTCGGGTTTTCACTACCAGCAACATGGTAAAAGTTCTCTGGAGACAAATTTTCTTGGCACTGAGCTACGCGATTACTAACAAACACCGACCAGCGATGCGGTGAAGAATGTATCCAAGAGAGCGCAACGGTAGAATCGGAAAACGCATATGTTCCTGCAATAGGAAGACGCTCAGAATAATTATCTTGAACCGTCCGTATTAATTTGGACATCAATACTGCGGCACAGAGCTCCAAACGAGCGAGGGTCGTCACTTTGGTGGGAGAAACCTTTGATTTTGCGCACAACAATCTCACTGTAATTTTTCCAAACAGATCAGTGGTGTGCAAATAAATCACACAGCCGTAACCATTCATGCTTGCATCGCAGAAAGCAACAACGAGCACCGTACTGTCTTTCAGGACACCAACATGGCGAGGGATTTTTATCATTGAAATTAGCGGAAATTCCTGTGTAAGCGCCGAAAACCGACGAATAACGCTATCAGGGGGTGTATCATCCCAACCAATGTTGCACAGCCATAGCTCTTTGATAAGTAATTTAGCGTACAGAATGACAGGGGCGACCAAGCCGAGGACATCAAATAAACGGGCGACTATGGAGAGTATGCTCCGCTTTGTGCACTTCTCCTGAACATAAGATGTCGTAAAGAAGAAGCTGTCATCAGCTGGTTCCCACGAAAGGCCCAACACCTTAGAGGTATTGTTAGAACCAACAGTGAAGTCCACTGGGCTGCGGTGAGAATCCGGGAGGTTCTCAAGTACAACTTGAGAATTACTAGTCCATTTTACTAAATCAAAGGCACCGGACTTAAACAACGAGATTAATTCTCGAGAAAGACGTATGGCGCTGGGCTCATCTGCAATAGAATAGACCAGGTCGTCCATATACAGCTTGGACTCTGCCACTTTGGCAGCATCCGGGTAATGTGGTCTCATATCTTGGGCCAACTGGCGAACCGTCCGCATTGCTAAGTATGGACTTGCCGTCAAGCCGAAAGGAACTCGATTGAACTGAAAGGTTCGTATGAGACCATTATTTGAGAATCGAAATAAGATCCTCAGGTATCTGCGATGCTTGCTAGGAACTTCAATCTGTAAGTACATTTGCTTTATATCCGCAGTCATAGCGATGGGAAAAAGACGAAAGTCAAGCAAAAGCAGAAACAAATCGGCTTGCAAATTGGGACCAGTATGAATAATGTCATTCAGTGACAGCCCTGTGTGTGTTTTAGCACTAGCATCGAGCACAATACGAGGCATTGGTTTGTCTGGACGAGTGACAGCATGATGTGGGATGTAATATCCATCTTCTGTGATATCAGACTCTGAGACTTCTGATAGGTAATTATTTTCAATATATTCACTGATAACCTTGTTATAATTCTCCTGCAAAGCAGGGGAATGTTTAAATTTTCGCTCCAATGCCAAAAATCGGCGTTGGGCAGCAGTACGAGAATTACCCAATTGTCTTGGATCTCTACAGAAAGGTAAAGCAACAGAATATCTACCATCATCAGTGCGAGAAATTGATGAAGTAAAGAGATTCTCACATTCTGTCTCCTCCGGACTTAGAAATTTTATATTAGGTATCTCTTCTAACAGCCAAAATTTTTGCACTAAATCATTAAGTGCGAGTGCCGAGAATGATGTGTTTGTGTTGAGCACATTATTGGGGTAATCACCCATCAACACGAAACCGAAAGCGGTCGATAACGCGGGGGGTGCACTAGTACCCGATTCAACCCTGTTCCCTAAATAAATATATGGGAACAGTTGTGCACCGATGACGACATCCACGCATCCAGGAATATTCCATGTTAAGTCTGCGAGAGGTATGCCCTCTAAGTACCTCATATCACCCTTGGCTATATAGTGATTAGGTAATTGGTCGGTGATATTGTCAACGACAAGCGCATGTATATTATATTTATTCTCTGGGTATACGCGAGACTCAATATCCAAATACACGTAACCGAAAATTGGTCGAGACGTTGATCCAATTCCTTTGACGAACGAATTACTCAAAGGAATTATTGGTAAATTCAGCGTCTTACAAAAATCGACCGTAATCAAATTATTCTGAGAGCCATTATCGATTAGGCACCGAACAATAACTTTATTTCCGTTTTTAAGCTTCGCGTATACTTGTGCGGTCGAAAGTAAAATAGAAGAGTTCGGTGTTACTTTGGCACAAAGCGAACACGAAGGATTGACATTCGCGGTCCCCTCCACTTGCTTATCACCAATGCCAGTTCCATTGATGCTGGATGACACTGGAGGGGGGACTGACGGTTCTTCACTGGTAGGTACTTGCGACGTATGTACATGAGTATTGGTTTTCATATTATTCACACTGCCGAAATGTAAGAATGTATGATGACGTTTATTGCACAAATCACAAACTAACCCCGATTTGCATGACTTGATTGTATGTGAACCACTAAGGCAATTTACACAGGCATTTTTCGATTTTATAAATTCAAATCGAGCCTGTGGGGAACTCATACATTTAAACTTTGAGCAAACGTTGATTAAATGATCAGTTTTGTTACACAGAATACATCCTTTCGGCGGAGCTGGGAAGCGCGGAATATTCGCATTACTCGCGACGAACGATTTAGTATTATTTGATCGGGAGGACGAAATGGGATGCGTTTTATTTACGACACCATGCGAGTTACTCGTTCGTTCTAAAATCTTTACTTGATCTTGTACAAACGAAACTAACTCATTATAAGAAGGAATTTCTTTATTACGAACTGTCAGCTCAAAGTTCTGAGCCGTCTGTGAATCAATTTTTCTTACCGCGCAGTGAAACAAAATAAAATCAGTTAAATCTTCAATACCTAACTGCTTTAATGCCGACACTGACGAAGAATATCTTTCAATGAAAGAATTGAGACTGGTAGATGTATTCGTGCAGTTTTTCGCATCGAGAATATTATTTAAATAATGTGTTCCTAGTGTACGTTTATCTTGATATTTTTTAACTAAACTCTCCCAAATGATCTGATATGTATCACCCGAAGGCACAATGCCTGCGGTTATGTTCAAAGCCCCGTGTGTGAGTTTTCCGACTAAGTACTGCACACGCTGCGAGTCAGTTAGCTGTCTATTATTATGGATATTGGCTTTAAATGACTCAAAAAATTTCGACCAACTTTCATTCTTACCATCGAAGGTTGGAAGATCTATTGCAGGAAGATTAATCATACACGGCTCCCGCGACTTATTTTGTGACGTCAGTGACTCTCTTACAGAAGTTTTCATATTCGATCTAGTTCGTTTGACCTTCAAAAAAAGATCATCAAAAGCATTTAAAGCTTGAAAATCTGGTTTAAATTCTGGATTTAAAGTTAACTGACGATCATTGATGCTATCTATAATATTTTCAAATTGACTTCGCATTTGATCAATCATCTCTGACTGAGCCATAAACACTTCGTTATTTCTTGACTTAAAATTAGATATATTATTTGTTGCATTATACAGATCGTTCATACGAACAAAAAGATTTTCCTTTTTTGCGGTTAAAAGAATAAGCGATCTGTCTTGAGCCTCATCAAAACCCTCCTCCGTAATTCTTGGCATTTTTTTATATATGCGAAAAGATTACCACAAAATTTTACAATAATGTTACAATGTTAATAATTAATTAATAATAATGTTGCGAATAATTATCCAAAATTACGACAATTCTGCGAACAATGTTAACAATCAATTAATAATAATAATGTTGCGAATAATTATCCAAAATTACGATAATTCTGCGAACATCCAAATATGTCATCCAAAAGCAAAAAACAAGACCAGCTATAGTTCTCAAAAAATGAGAGGTACTTCAAATTTACCAAAAAAAATACGTAAATTCAAACATCCATGTAATTAAGCTATAATCTCGAATTGAATGTATGAATGAATTAATAATCCAGGCTACGAAGGACCAATAAATATGTAGGGGCGTGTAAATAGCCCCTGACACGAGGGATGACTACCCTATGTAAAATTAACGAAAATTGAATTCTTCCCTATGTGACACAAAAAAACAGTCGACCCAGCAATCTCAAAAACCAAAGTGAAAACAAACAAACACTCACTCAGAGAAAGCAGCTCAGCCACGATGTCCACACGAAAAAAGACACTTCTTTTCAATAAAAATGTCAAGTCGATATTGCATAATCTTGACAGATGTTTCGCACAGCAAGGAAGTTTCAACTATGATAAGAAATATTTTCAACAAAACAGATGATGACAGTTATTCACTTGTTTGGATACTATTTTTAAAAACAATCCATTTTAGGTGTCTTGGATGAATTATTCTTATGACTGACCAGGAGAGACATCTCTTGGCCTTTTACTGACACTCCCGTCAGAAGTAATTGCTTGATTCACAAAGGTAAGGAAACGCATGAATACACTGCATCTCAAGTCACATAGGTTCAATTCAATACAATACAAAACCCATAGATGGCGACCTTATAGCATAAATTATCAATTTAAAGAAATTAATGCCCAAATATATTTATGGCGCGTATCCACCACATTTCGTTTTAAACCAAAAATGGAGAAAATTCAATTCGAATTTACGCTATTACCTGGAGGCGATGGCAGGTCAAATATTATTAGCATTACAAAAATAGTCACAAGTGATGAAAAAGTGTTTACAATACCAGAAATGCTACGATCCGCCAGCTATCACGAGGAGATAATGAAAACTAGTGCTTTTGGAAAAATAAAAAATAGTTTGAAAAAAAGATACCAGGTTAGAAGAGTCTGGTTAACCATGACAGAAGAACTAAAAAAAACATATGTAGACGAAGATGGAAACCTACAGTTTGGAGACCAATACCTCGAAGAATTGGACGAAAAAAGTTTACAAGTACATCAAAAAGAAGATGCATTAGGAAAATTAATTGAAAAGTTAATGGAAGATAAGCAACAGAGCCTAAAAAACATTGCTGAGAAGGTTGTTATAGAAAAATTCTGCATTCAAAATACAAATGCAAGCCAGTGGATGGAAGTGTTTGAAAAAGAATGTTTGCGGTTTGATGTGACCATGGATGGAAAAAAAATAGAAATACTCAGATTGTTCATGGATAAATCTTGTATAGACTGGTACAGTTCCATGATTATAAAACTAACAATGAACTCAGAGTGGTCAACATGGAAAAACAAATTCTGTGAATCATTTGCAAACAAAGGATGGAACCCTGTCACATACGCACTATCATTTAGATACAAAGATGGTTCTCTGTTGGATTATGCTATGAGAAAAGAAAAACTTCTATTGGATGTGAGAAGATCAATTGACACCGGTACTTTGATAGATCTTGTTGCTTCCGGACTACCAGAATTCATACTTAACAAGATCGATAGAGAAGGATTACAAGATACTGTAGATTTGTTTAATGAAGTAAACAAGTATGAACATATGGTCAACAAAAAAAGATTTATGAATAAGAAAACATTTGGAAATGCAGAACATAATAAAAATAGGGGTAAAAATCCATGTAAAATTTGTGAAAAATTGAATAAGGGCATTCGTTACCACCCTGAAGCTACATGCTGGTTCAAAACAAAAGAGGATGAAAAATTTAAGAGAAATGCCATTAAACATGTAAACAATTCAGTGATAGAAACTGAATTAAATGAAAATGATCAAAAAAACTAATAGTAACACCATTAATAAAAGTCAAACTATTACTAAATGATAAATTAAAAATATACGGAATTTATGATTCAGGTTCAAATGTTTCTCTAATTAATTCTAAATTATTGAATCTAAAAGGAAAAGGAAACAATTTGAATGAAGCAAATTTAGTCACGATTAATGGTGTTAAAAAGACGAGTGGTTTGACAACGTTAAACATAAAAAATTTTGAATTGGAGAAAAAATTTGATGTGTACATTATTGATGAACACAATTTCAAGTATGATTTTTTGATTGGATTAGACATGATAAAAGACTTCAAACTTATCCAAAGTGAAGACTTACAAATATCACAGAAACTCTGCCTAAATAATACAAATAAAAAAGAAAAATATTTTACAGATATGAAAACGAATACTGAACTTAATCATATAGGAAAACACAGAATTAATTTTAACGAACATGTTTAAGAAGAAGATTTTAAAATAACAATGAATCATTTAAATAATGATAAAAAAACAGAAATAAATGAACTAATAGACAAATACACATCAGTGTTCGCGAAGAGTAAATATGATGTTGGCACTGTCAATGGATATGAAGCGAAGATAGACTTATTAGTGGATAAATATTGTAGTAAGAGGCCTTACAGATGCAGTTTAGAAGATAAAAAGGAAATAGAAGAGCAAATAGCAAAATTATTAGACAATAAACTGATATCGAAGAATAATGTTTATTACAAGAAAGTAAAAAAAAAAAAAAAATAATTCTATCAGAAAAATTCAGCATAGATTTTATCAAAAATGTTCACACAGACCTAGGTCACATAGGAATTAATCAAATGCAAAAAATGATAAGCTCATGGTACACATCAGAAAACATGACAAACAATATAAAGAGAACTTGCGAAAGTTGTGCAGTATGTTTAAAGAACAAATCAAGAGGTCAAAATAAATATGGATTGATGTCCTACTTGGGTCCCGCAACAAAACTTTTTGAAATATGTTCTATTGATACGATAGGTGGTTTTGGGGGTTCACGGTCAACAAAGAGATACTTGCACCTGCTATCAGATCATTTCACGAGGTTTGCATATATTTTGACGTCAAAAACTCAAAATACCAACGATTTCATCAAACTCTTAAACTCCACAGAAACTAATGACTTTGGCATGATACTATCAGACCAATATCCGGGTCTTAATTCTAGAGAATTCAAAAAAATTTTGGATGAAAAAAATATTCCAATCATTTTTACTGCAGTAAACTCGCCTTTCTCAAATGGATTAAATGAAAGATTAAATCAAACGCTAGTCAATAAAATTAGATGCAAAATCAACGAAAATGACTTAAAAGTGGCTTGGACAACTATAGCCCGTAATTGTGTAAAAAAACTATAATGAAACGGAGCACACTGTCACTGGTTATGCGCCTCAGTACCTACTTAACGGCACAGATGTTACGATTTTGCCAAATGAGTTAAAACTTAAGAAGACTGACATCGATTTGATTCAAGACAGAAAAAAAGCTCTGGAAAATACTATAAAGTCACATAATTACAACAAGATGATTTACGATAAAACCAGGAGACATATTAACTTCAAAGTTGGTGATACTGTTTTTGTGGAGAATGGAAACAAACTTAACAGGAAGAAGCTCGACGAATTGAGAATCGGACCCTACAAAATCATAGAAAAATTATCTAACTCAATTTACAAGATAAATACTGGTCGAAAAAAATTAGAATCAAATTTTTTCCACATCTCGAAATTAATTCCAGCACCTGCATTGATGAACCATGAAGAGGATATCGAAGATGAATGAAAATTTTTGCAATAATTTTCTTTCCCGCGGGGGGGGAGATGTAAAGGAAATATATTCCCTTTAAATTTGAATCCTATAATGTCAATTAGAATGCAATCATCGATTGTCATTTGTTTTGTTATTCTATTATTTGATTGTTAGAAAAAAACCATTCAAAGTGATATTAATAAACATAAATGTCGTTTCTTAGTTAAAAAAAACTTTGCAACACAAGTGTTTTATTTAGAAATTAATAAAAAGGAATTAAACCTATCAACTTATTATATATATTTATGTAAAAGCCCTCTGGGCGTAAATTAAATAAATAAATAAATAATAATATCATAAAAATTTTATATGATTTTTATTTATACATAATAATTCTATATAATTTATTTAATATTTTGTAATTAAAAAAAATATTATTCTTGTGTTCAACAGCTCGGCTGTGGAACGATTTGCTGGCCTCTCTATTTCCTCCTGACTGCAACATGAGTCTCTTCAAGACCAAGATACAGGCAAACCCTAGTGGGATTAATAATTACATGCTACAAATGTATTTAAACTGTGCAGAAGCAATAAATGAATAAATGTTCATTCCTTCCTCTCCTTTAAAGACCCTTCACACAGCATCTCAGATGATATAGGCCCTGTGGGAAATTATTATCCTCAGGGCATCCAGTGTGGAGTTAATGAACAAAAAAAAATTAAATAAATCTAGAAGCATTTTCTAAAAAATATTCGTACTAAGCGTTCCCAGTCAACTGAGTAAAATTGTTTTTTAACCTCGATCGGGAGGCGGATATGGGTACCGCCGCCCAAGGAACCATTTATTGGATAACCAACATCCATGTCATATATCACCATAAAAGTTGGATCATTTAACAAGGGTGCTCAGGTTCATGGGGTGAGATATGAATATGTCTTTGCAGCGAATGCGTCTGTTCACCTACTGCGTGGCGGGCCGGATAGAAGGAGACTGGTTGAAGGAGACCTAACCTTCGGCAGGTCTCTCGATTTGCACCATCGGTTTGCACCACAGTGGGAGTGATGGATTCATACGTCCGCAACTCCTGGACACATTGACCCCCAGATTCCTGAGCACCCCTCGTAACTTTTTCTCTCCCCACAGCAAAGTCTCTCCACACAGCATCCCAAAAGATGACAAAGGCCCCGAGGGATTTTTTCCTCAGGGTCTCCTGTGTGGAATAACGTAAAAATATCACATTTAAGTCTATCGTTTATTCTTATAATTTTTTTTTTTAATTTTTAAAAAAGAAAAACAAACATTCCCGGGTTACGAATATTTGAAAATCTCTTACTACCACCACAGTAAGCTGAAAATATTGCTTAAGTCGTGTTGGAGGAATTAGCCAGCCGAGGAATCGAACACGGGACGCCTGGGTGGGACCCAAACTCGATGCCCACTCAACCACTGACCGGTCGTAATAATTCGCTTCTATACTAACATCGTAAAACTACAAACTTTACTATTACAGCTAATTTCAAAAAGTAATAATAATATGAAAAAAAGGTATTTTTGAATGTAAATCAAACAAGGCTCAAGCTGGAGGAGTGGTGAATGAAAATTATTACGATTGGGACCACCAATCATATTATTTTTTTTTACATTAACTCCACACAGGAGGCCCCGAAAAAAATAATTTCCCTTGAAGAGACCCATGTTGTAGGAGGGAGGAAACACAAAGGCCGGCAAATCGTTCCACAGCCGAGCCGTTGAACTCAAGAACGAGTCACAGAAACAAGCCGTTCTCATGTGACAAATGTCAACTGTGTACAGATGTTGGGCGCGTGTTTGGCGTGTTTCCCGACTATGTACCGGTGCCGAGGGGATCAATGACACTAGTTCTTTAGAGCATCTTCCATTATAATACCGGTAGAACAAGGACAACATTCCCACCTGACGCCTATGCTCTAAAGATTGCAGTCCGTCTGTTAAGATGGGAGAATCAAACGGACCGCCCGCTTCTGCACAGAGTGAAGGGTTTTTTATAAGTATTTTGGAGCTCCAGACCAGAGGTGGCTGCCAAATTCAACCGTGGGGCGCACTTGCGATTTGTACAGGGTTAGCAGTTGTGTACTATGTGCAGTATCTGCGGGCCCTGTACAGTACGCCTAGTTTTTGGGAGGCAAACTTAACTCTGGCTTCGATCTCCCATACCTGAGCTGGTCACTTAGAGTTACACCAAGCATAGTATCAATGGAGGGCCTGGAGGAAGATTGCTTTCGTTGAAGGAGACTAGATTTTCATTTCGATCCCTTTTAGATGTTATCAAACATGATCGGCTATTCAGATCTAGTCATCAAACACGGCTAAAGCCATTTCAAGTAATAAGACTTAACCTACCCATACTGAAAAAAAATCTTTTAATTTAGCTTTTTTATCGACTATAACACAAGAGTCCCAACTGCTCCCAATGGTCTGGAGCCAGTGAGACTATGGAATCCCCAACTTTGGTATGTTGTGAGGCTGAAGGTAGTGGGGAGGGGAAGGAGAAGTGGAAAATATGCCTGGCTTTTCAGATCTGGTCACCAAACGCATATAAAACCGTTTCAAGTAATGCCGTTACATTTGCAAATGGTAGTATTTTACTAGGGCGATACTAAGAGTACAGTTAAACCGATTACTCAGTGTATATTATAATAAACTTACCAAATATTTCACAATAGTTGTTCTAACACGGGACCGCTCCCAAAGCCAAAAATTTTCACTGGAATATTCTTAGTAGAACACTTTTAACAGAATATTAACCAGAAAAACACTTGAAACTAACTTAAATATTGTAGATTATTGTTCGATATGCAAACCGGTTTCGTTTGCAGGACGCTGTTTAATGATGTATCCTTCAGTTTGATAGCAAAAGCGAATAAACCAAGAAGGAAAAATCACAATAATTCTAGACGGAGCGACGCCATGTTGAATTTTGTGAAACCAACTCGAATTTTCCTCACAAAATCAACGTTGAAAGGAAAAATTATATATTAAAACACTGCACTTTTATAATTGCGTTTGTATTTAACATTGTTCAGTTGTTTAACTTGTGTTTTTTCGCGTAAATAAATTGAAAATTGTTTTATAAACCGAGTCTGAATACGTCTTGAGAACGGGCTACCGACAGCGTTAGACACGAGAATATCTACTCGTACATGTGTTTGTACGGGCATGTTAAAATGTGGTTCCCCAAAAAGAAATGTAAAATGGAACGGTTTATTTGGAAGTTTTTTTTTTAAGTAAAACATCTTTACGCACGCTCGACTTGGGGGTTAAGCTGGTGAATGCGTTACGAAAAGTGGTGATTGTTACGAAAAATGTAATACGAACGGTAATCGATGATCGATTGCTAAGCGACCGGTTGGGCCTTTCCGCACGCTTGGGAAGTGATAAGGATAAGGATAAGGATAAGAAAAAGGATAAGGATATGGATGGTCACCCCAAGGTCGTATGTCACCCCAAGGTCGTATGTCACCCCAAGGTCGTAAGTCACCCCAAGAACGTAGGTCACCCCAAGGTCGTAGATCACCTCAATGTCGTAGGTCACCCCCAAAGTCGTAGGTCACCCCAAAGTCATAGGTCACCCCAAAGTCGTAAGGCACCCCAAGGTCATAGGTCACCCCAAAGTCGTAAGGCATCCCAAGGTCGTAGGTCACCCCAAAGTCGTACAAACACGTACATCTATAGGATTTAGCCTGCGAAAGAATGAGATAGCTATAAAATATTTATTTATTTCACGGGTACTCAGTCTTTTTTCAATTTTTTTTTTTATTGTACAACAGACAGGTTAGTCCACTTATGGTACAATTTTCTACAACTAACAATACATGTATATAGTTTTTTTAAAAGATGGTATGGTGATATCAAACACATCTATATCCGCTGGTAGGGCATTAATTAATTGTCATGCTGTGTTGAGCCATGACATCTGTCCGACCCTGCGGTATGTAGAATAGGGTGTGGCTACGAGTTCGACAGTATTTGTCAGGAGCGAATAAGCCACAGCATGACAGGAGATATGGACAATCAATAAGGTTTTTTATTAACTTTAATTCGAATACCATGAGTCCGGCATTACGCCTGGTCTCCAGGCTTTGATAATTTGTCTTCTTTAGCAGTTCCACGTGATGCATGAATTTCGGATATATTCCGTAAGATCGCATGTAAACATACCTTAGGATTTTTTTTTGAATTTGTTCAATCATATTTATATATTTAAGTTGATATGGTATCCAGACAGTACTAGCGTACTCCAGCTTGCTTCTGACCACTCCGTTGAACATGGCGGTCATTGCTTCTATGTTACTGAATTGTTTGCAAGTTCTAATTACAAAACCAATCATTTTGGAGCAAGCCGAAGTAAGCTGCACTTGATTTGAAAATGTCAGCCTGGGATCAAAGGTCACCCCAAGATCCTTGATGATATAATAATAAAATACGATAAACCCACGGTTCCAGCAAGCCTCCTTTAGTCTAGAAGTATATAAAAGCCTGACGAAACTTTCCAGGCCAGACATTCAAGGGATCAAAGTTCAAATAATACAAAATCTAATCCAATCTTCAAATCATTCCAAAATGAACAGGCAAAGAAAACACAAAAGAAAGCGACATCTAGCGACATGCAGAAGAAAACCCAAAATCCTCTAAAATCTTTATAAGATGACCAAATGTATAGGAAAAGGTGAAAAAATTCGACGACAAAAATATGGAAAAAATCATCCTTCACATTGATCAAAAAAGTGCTTCGTAGTCTTCCTACTCTTGTAAACTTTGGTTTTCTGAAGGTTTCACTTCTACCGCGTATGAATTGCAAACTCTGATTTTTTAAATAATAACTTTTTTAGCACCGTTGTGATTTAAAACTCGATGAAACGGAAACAAGCGACACTAAAAAGAGACAAACATATACATCTACAGGATTCAGCACGATTGGTCTCCTCTTTATGCCTTGCTTCATAGCGTCCACACTTTTGTCTACTTTAGTTTTCTGAAGGTTTTAATTTTACTGCGTGTGAACTGCACACATGTTTTTGAAGCGATAGCTTCTTAAGTACCGTTGTTACTTGAAACTCGATGAAACGACACTAAAAAGAGATAAACACATACATCTATAGGATTTAGCCTCCGAGAGAATGAGATAGTATAATCGGTCTCCTTTTTATGTGCGGTGCTTCTTAGCCTCCCCACTTTTGTCTACTTTGGTTTTCTGAAGGTTTCACTTCTACCGCGTATGAATTGCAAACTCTGATTTTTTAAGTGATAACTTCTTTAAAACCGTTGTGATTTAAAACTCGATGAAACGGAAACGAGCGACACTAAAAAGAGAGATACACTACATCTATAGGATTTAGCCTGCGAGAGAATGAGATAGTATAATCGGTCTCCTCTTTGTGCTGTGCTTCGGAGCCTCTCCACTCTTGTCTACGTATGTTTCGTTTCTACCGCGTATGAACTGCACACTCTAATTTTTTAAGTGAAAACTTCTTAAGAAGCATCGTTGTGATTTGAAACTCGATGAAACAAAATAGCGACTTAAGTATGAGTGTTGGGCTGGAATCTGGAAGTCAGTGTGTCTAGCAGTGATTCTTTCTTGTGTCAGTGAACTTCCTCTCCTTTATTTCTACGAAGATACTCTCAGTATCGCCCCGGTGTAAGACCGCCATTCAGAATTGAAACGTTGCTTGAAATGGCTTTGGCCGTGTTTGGTGACCAGATCTGAATACCCTGGTGCTTTTCCACCTTCCTCTTCCCCACCCCCTACCCTCCCCACTACTTTCAGTCTCATAACATACCCCAATAGGAGATGCCATAGTATCACTGCCTATAGACGGGAGCAGTTGGGGACTCTTGTCAGGTATTCATACATAAAAACAAAACAAAAAATTGTAAAAAATATATATAGCTGGTGTATATTATAGTCCTACATACATATATGTGTTGAATAAAATAATAAAAAAGAGAAGAGAGAAAAAAAATTAAATAACCAAATAAAACGTATAATAATAATTGTTTGTTTAGCATTGTCATTTAAATAATAAACTAACCATCACAGAGATGACGGACCGCCAAACTCGGTCTTGGAACACGCTCTTTGCTTCATTCACATTCATACATAGTCTCCTATTTTTCATACATACTCTTCTATTATTCTGACTTTTGACATGGCCTGACTAAAGTATCTGATTGACTTGATCGTGCCATGTCTTCTTCGGGCGTCCTTGACTTCTTCTACAATTCACAAAAGCATATATTCTTCCTACACTACTTTTTTCGTTCATTCGCTCTTCATGCGCAAATCATCTGAGGGTCCCTTTCTTAATCTTACTCAATACGTTTACATCGGCCTTGCATTCTTTGCGGATCTCCACGTTTCTCACACGATCATACATGGTTTTACCACACATGCACCTCAAGAGTCTCATTTCTACAGCATTCAGTCTACACTCATCCTTCCCCTGCCAGTTCTATGCCTCACTGCCAAAGATATTGAAATATAAGTAGATATGCTATCTGCTGTTTTTAGTATGTGGGTCTGCGCTTCCGGGTGTCACCGATATTGTTTACCAATTAACAAATGAACTAAAAGAACAAATAATTAACGAATAAACCAAACGAACGTTAAACTAAATGAACGAATTCTTTCCTTATTCAAAATATACTGTTAACCAATATTAATGCACATTTTCAAAAAATCAACGAAATGAACAAATTCTTTTTGTATAAAAACTACGCTTATTAGCGAGTAGTCCGGCGACAGTTGCGCGGACACCATAGCATATCTCTTCTGTATTTGAATATCTTTGCTCAGTGCCATACATCAGGGTAGGTATCAGCACTCAATTATGGACTGCTAGCTTCGCTTTATAGCAGTTTCTTATTAGCGCCAACGGCGTTCAGTCCGTTAACATAATATGTAGTATTAGAATAAATAATATATAAATCAATAACATATTTAAGCACAAACTATTTATTGATTTGTACCCTGATGATGCTTGAGCAAAGTGAAACAGGTCGGTAAATTAATTAATAAAAATTCTAGGTTTTTCAAAAAATAACTGTTTTATTTTAATAAAATTGATAATTTATTTGTCTTAGTGACCCCCAGATGAAGAATCTTTGGCGAAGGTGTAAGCATGCGCGGGATATCGATTGGGTGCGCGCGCTACACCCCCCCCCCCACAGGGTGGGTCGCCGCTCGTCTTAAAGCGGGGTGTGCTGTCAGTATCGCCCTAACTAACTAACTAACCAACCATCACGCCGTTTCACCGCAGGGGTAGGCAGGAACGAGTTTTTTTTACATTAACTCCACACAGCTGAATTCGGAAGGCGTTCGTTATCAAATGAATGCCATAGGTCATGCCAATTAGTTCGCTACGTTTGGTAACTTAGCGCGGGTGCCCGGATTCATAAGGGTCAGGTTTGTCCGGATATTGGCAGCGGTTGCGTCTGCTCACCAACTGCGTGGCAGGCCGGATCGGGGTAGACTGGTTGAGGAATATCTTTTGACCTCTCCAGTAGGACGCTTCTTTATTTCTTCCTAGAACTTCCTCTCCTTCCTTTCCCTGAAAAGATCCTCCACACAGCATCCCCAAAGATGACATAGGTCCTGAGGGGAATTATTTTCCTCAGGGAGTTAAGTTATGGAGCTAAAGTTATATAAAAAACACAGGAGACCCTGAGAAAACTAATTTCCCTCATCTTTGGGATGCTGTGTGGAGGGTATTTTTAAGGAAAATTAGGAGACGAAGTTCTGGGAAGGAAAAAGGTAAGAGGGGTGGGTAGGAATCTGGGGTCTAATATATCACCAAACGTAGCAAACCACGTGTCACACGTGGTTTGGTGGAGGTGTTGGTTATCTAATAAATAGCTTCCAATAAGATGAATCTCACCCACGAACCCGGGTACCCCTGCTACGTCACCAAACGTAGCAAAACACTTGGGTGTTGGGTGACCTACAGCAAAGGTGTTGGTTATCCAATAAATGGTTCCCGGGGCGGCGGTACCCATGCCCGCTTCCAAAATTAAAAATGAATCCCTGTATCTATGCATCTATATGGAGGGGGGTGAGTGGAGGGGAGGTGGGGGTAGGAGTGGGGGGAGTTGCAGGGTGGAGGGGGTTGGGGGAGGGGGCGAGGGGAGGAGGAAGGAAGGTGCGGAGGGGAGGGGGAGGAGGGGAACTCGGGAGCGGGCAGGGGAACTAAAAGCCGCCCGCAGAGCCTAGCAGCAAAAACCTACGGAGCGAGTTTTTGACTGCTAGTAAAAAAAAAATCTGAATTCCATTTTAGTATCGGAGAAAAATAATTTATTTCTGTTTACAAAAAATCAACACTTTACAAAACTCACAATCAGAAAACACATGCAATAATCTTAACATATCAAAATGAATGTTTCTTTGTATGTCCCTTATGCGGTCCCTAAACCATCAATCCTCATGGAGTGAGATTAGTTCATGTTTGATGACCGATGTGTTTGCCCACCTACTGTGTGGCAGGCCGGATCGGGAGAGACTGCTTAAGGGAGGCCTTTTGACCTTTCCAGCAAGACTCTCTCAACCCATCGCCTTGCACGTCAGTGAGATGAATTCATGCATCCGTCATTCCTGGACATATTGAACCCCAGATTCCTACCACCCCTCTTACCTTATTCCTTCCAAGAACTTCTCCTCTCCTTAAAAATACCCTCCACACAGCCTCCTCAAAGATGACGTTGGCCCTGGCCAAGGGGAATTTTGTTTTCCTCAGGGCCTCCTGTGTGGAACTAATGTAAAAAAAAAAAACAAAATAAACGATTGCGATGAAACTTTGGTGAGTGGTTGTGCGCACGCCCGCGATGGTTTCATTGTATACTCGTGAGCTCTGGCATCATGAAATGTGTGTAAAAATGTTGCAATAGCCACCTATTGCAAAATTTTAATACAAATTTCATGCGAGCTGTTTAAAAACTGAATGCACGGGTTCCAAGACAGTTGATCCGCCGATTAGTTGCCCCCTGGCATACTTATATACAATACTAGCAGACCCGGCCACACGTTGCTGTGGCTAACGAAATATAACGCCA
Source organism: Limnephilus rhombicus (assembly GCA_929108145.2). NCBI lineage: Eukaryota > Metazoa > Arthropoda > Insecta > Trichoptera > Limnephilidae > Limnephilus > Limnephilus rhombicus. The sequence continues at coordinate 48,140,910 of OV815289.1, read as the reverse complement.
TTACCCAACCTTTATAAAATCAACATCACCCGCTTGCCATCTACCCACTGCCTTTTTTTTTTACAGTGAATACCGCACAAGAATCTCAACTGCTCCCGTCTGGAGCCAGTGAGACTATGGCATCCCCAATTGGGGTATGTTGTGAGGCTGAAGGTAGTGGGGAAGGGGAGGAGGTGGGGAAGAGAAAGGTTGGGAAGTACCTGGCTATTCATATCTGGTCACTTAACACGGCTAAAGCCATTTTCAAGCAACGTTTCAATTCTGAATGGTGGTCTTACACCAGGGCGATACTGATAGTATCTTCCACTCTGGAACATGCCGCAAATATACTATATATTATTTTAAATGAATTAATTGTGAAATAACACAAATTAATCAAATAAAATTTATTTGCGCATGCCGGGTTCGAACCTGCGACCTCCGGATTGTGCGTCAAGAGTCTTACCCACTGGACTACGGAGGTCTTCAAATAATTGAATACTTGAATTTTTTGACTTTTCTCTATTATAATAAGCATGTGTTTTACATATTAACCTTCCTCTTGAATTTCTATTGGTGAAAACCGCATGAAAATCAGTTGGGTGGTTTAAGAGATCTATGCGCACATACATTTTGAGCGACTTCATTTTATACTATGTAATGATGATAATGATGCAGTCGGTTTAGGGAAAATACAGTATACCTAATAACACAAAATATAACCCGAAGGGGTGTGGAGAGAGGATGTACCGTCGAATAACAAAAATGTAAAACATATTTTCATTCAATATATCAAGGATAAAACTACTTGTTTATATTTCATACTGTATATCATCATCATTACTATTGGCTCTACAACCCCTGGTGGGTCTTGGCCTCCTCAAGAGTCTTCCTCCACTCATCTCAGTTTTCTGCCAGCTCTCTCCAGTTTAGAAGCTGCAAGATAGATATGTCTTTGAGGACGTTGTCGCTCCATCTTAGTCTTGGTCTTCCCAGGCTCCTTCGCCTTATTGGTCTTGAGTTCAGCAGGGACTTTGTTGCTTGATGCTCGGTCATTCTCTCCACATGACCCAGCCACCGAAGTCTTACCAGTTTTATAAATTTTGCGACGTTTAGTTCCTTAAACAAAGTATAGAGCTCATTGTTATAACGTCTGCGCCAAAATCCATTTTCTAGAACCGGTTTATTCTGTATATACCAGATACTGTTCTTGATATATACTGTTCATATTGTATATACCATAGTAAAAGTACTAAAAATCTACACTGTATATAAATTCGTTTGTTATTCATACTAACTATTTATTAAAATTATTTTTTAAGTCAATTTTACATTAGAAATTGATAAATAATGCATACAAAAATTATAATTTTATAGTAAGTATCGTTTAAGGGGGGCAATGACAGTGCATGAACGCATGAACTGTCGGGGGTAGGCGTCTACTAATATCTACAGCAATTCCAAAAAATGAAAAAATCGGACTCATATCTATGAGAACCAAAGTGGGGACTAATATCTACAGATCAAACTGCTGACTAATATCTATGAGAACCAATGTGAGGACGAATATCTACATCTCAAACTGCTGACTAATATCTATGAAAATAAAAGTAAGGACGAATATCTACAGTTCAAACTGCTGACTAATATCTATGATCGTACTTTAAACTTTACTTAAGTCTTTACGTAATTACTATTTACGTAATTACTAATTACTTTAAACGTTTAAGTGTTTACGTAATTAGTAATTACGTAATTTACGTAATTGAAGTGATTTATGCTTTTCAGTACAACCTCTTGCTCAGCTGGCCTCTTTAGATATTAGTCCAGCCTACGCTCCATAGATATTAGTCACCACTGGGACCGTCATAGATATTCGTCCGACCATAGCTCTGTAGATATTAGTCCTCACTCTGAAGTTCGTAGATATTAGTCCAACGAATGAGCTGTAGATATTCGTCCGACATACAGGCTGTAGATATTAGTATCTGGAGTCCTGTCGGGGCACCACAGGGACCGAATAGATGGAACGCGGAAGGCGGAAGGGGAATGCGGGAGGGGGATTGGGTATTGGAGGTTATCCACCACTTACCCGCCCTGGTTTAAGTAACAGATGGTTACTCCTTCAAGGCTCTCGCAAGGACCCTAATTTTTTTTTAATGTACCAATCTACATTTAATTTTGAACACCTCCAGTGTCCCTGCATACGTTGTTAGTAAGCAGTACGCAAGTGCTTAGCGGGAAATTATGATACAATAGGGGGAGTGGGGAGACGGAATGCGGGGAATGTAGAGAGGGAACGCATAAGGGGAAAGAGAGGCGTAAAGGGAATGGGACGAATGGGAAACACGCGCAAACGCAGCGAGAAACAATTTCTTTATAAAGTGGGGTTGCAACGCATGTCGGGAACTCACTAGTTAAAAATAGTATTACAAAAGGAAACAGGTTCAAATTCTTTAAGCAGGAAAAACCAGACACAATACGTCATTTTTTAATCAAATTTGAGACGTATTGACTCTTTTCCACAAAAAATTATAAATTAATTTCGAAAGATTGTTCTTTTATCTGGTAAAGCCACGAGTATGTTTTAAATTTTGAGAAAATATGTTTATTTTTAGTATAATAAGGTTACACCGTAGGTTGTTGGCAGATTTGTTAAATTTTCAAACAAAATTTTGTATTATACAACAAAAACCTACTTTTCAGAATTCTAATTCTAGTTTTTTTTTGTTTTTTTTTATTCTTCATTTTAAGCACCCGCTAAACTGCCAAAGCAATTTGTCAGCAGGTCAATTCAACAATATTAATATAACATGGTTAGCAGGTCAATTTAACAATATTAATATACATTAACCCGTCTGTTTTTCTAGGAATAAATACAACCCAAAACACGTAATCGCATTATACTTTCATAAGATCAAAAACGTCCCGAGCGATCTTACATTTTAAAAGCTATATATCTCTCTTCCTCTCATGCAAACATATGAATTTATCTTTTAATCAGAAAGAGAACAAAATAATGCCTCTTATTGTATTAGAAACATGAAAGCTATCTTGCCTAGATATTTTACAATCTCGATCCAAAGTGACGATTTCAGAATTTACGCGCGAAACCGAGGCTTCCGGATTGTGAGGTGCGAATATATTGAACCAAACAGACGGGTTAATATATATTGACTGGTCAGTGGTTGAGTGGGCATAGCGCTTGGGTCCAACCCGAGCGTCGCGTGTTCGATTCCTCGGCTGGCTAAATCCTCCATCACAACACAAGCAACATTTTCGGCTTTCTGTGGTGGTAGTAGGAGATTTTCAAACATTGTTGGGTTATTTGTAACCCGGGAATGTTTGTCTTTCTTTTTTTAAAAAAAAAAAACATTAAATCATTTTTTAAATAAAATTATTTAAAAAAAAGATCTGCGCACTATTTACTTACGGTCTTACAAACTAATATATTTAAGATTTCGCTTAGACATTATTGAAAAATTATAAATACTTGCGATCATAAAATAATTACAAAAAGTACATTACTTTGTTAGTTTTATCATCACGCCTTTCAGCATTTTTGAATATAGAAAATATATTTCAGGTTTTTTAATTTCAGCAAATTTTGAATGAAATAAAATCGATATTGAGTTTTAATTTTAAAAAGCTGGGACGGAGCATAATTAATCTTTCTCATTGGAACCGCCCTGTACGATTGTAAGAACATCTTTCGACGAAATTTGAATTCTCGGCCGCTGGCTGGTTATTGGCCTTTAAGGCGCCGCAACCGCGCTCAATAAGAAGAAGATGGAGAGATATGTAGTGACGAATGTTAGAGGAGCGCGCTAATATTGAAAGCGATAAAATCAATACGAAAATTGTAAAAATGTGTTATAAAACACGACTTGTTAAATAGAGCAAAACTCGCTCGGGGGTTGGATAAGTTTTAAGATTTTCACGGCCAAAAGCATTTTCGTTATTTGTTATTGGGGTGTTATGCCGTGTTGTGCTACCTCCTTCTTTAGCCAACGTTTCGGACATCGTTGCAGTGTCCATCATCAGGGCAGATCCGGTAGATGATGATGGACACTGCAACGATGTCCGAAACGTTGGCTAAAGAAGGAGGTAGCGCAACACGGCATAACACCCCAATAACAAATAACGAAAATCGCTCGGGGGTTGTCTGAAACAGCATTTAAGGACCACTGTGATTTTTTTCATACACATAACTTGAAAAATAACAGAAACAATCAATTTGGGAGGCGGGAATGGGTACTAGGTCACCCCAAGTGGTAATTTAGCAGGGGTGTCCGGGTTCATGGGGTGAGGTTTGTCTAGGTCTTGGAAGCGGATGACCAGGATATACTGAACCCCAGATTCCTACCCACCCCTTAAACCATTTTCCTTCCCAGAACTCTCCTCTCCTTCCATTCCTTAAAAAAACACCTCCACACAGCATCCCCAAAGATTACATAGGCCCTGAGGGAAATTATTTTCCTCAGGGCCTCCTGTGTGGAGCTCATACTTTGGCGCATACTTTGCGATTTTTTTCTATCGAAGGAATTTAATATAATTTGCGTTTTGGCGTGGAACGCGTCTAGATGTTATCTTCAAAAATAACATTATATTTTAGATATGCAAGAAATCGATAGAAATTCGAGTAGTGGCGGCTTAAGGGCCCGCAACCCTGATTTGTACCGATTTATTACATATTTCCCTTAAACACGGTAGGTTTTAAAGCTCTTAAAAATATTCTTGAAGATAATAATAATAATATTTTTGGATGATTTTTGTGAAAAATCACCTCAAGGGCGCTGTACAAACTTATAATACATTTCTAAAATCTAAAAACTACAAGCTAGGCAAACAATTATAAACAACTTATGGCTAAAAATTGCATACATCGGTTCATTGATCACCGATACGAAAATATGTGTACAGTATTTTGACCAATGAACGCGATGCTGCCTAAAATTTAATGAAAACAGGACCATACTTACCTGGGAGGTCGCTTGAAATTAACACTGTATATTGTCCATTTAAAGAAATTTAGATAGAGTTCGCACGCAGAGGACATTATTGTGAACACATGTTATTTAAAAACAAAAAGGGCGGGACAGCGCGTACGCAGTCCCGACTACCAAAAATTACGCGCCCGAGTTATCCGCATTAGGGATAATAGCAAGGGTCAGCCGAACCGGAGTGCAATGGAACAGCCTCGCCCTGGGGGTACCGCCGCGCGCCCTAGTGATTAGTGATCACGGTGTCCCCTACGCCAGGTAAGTATAATATATAGACTTTGCCCGCGCCGAAACGCAAATTATATAAAATTCCCTCAATAGTTTAAAATCGCAAAGTACGCTCTGTTAAAAATTGAGATACTACCAGCACCTATGGGTTGCTTGAGCAAACTCCCAGGCTTTAGTATTTCAAACAAATGGTGCGAAGCTTGGCTAGTCGCTGATCGGTAGCAACCTGTTTTAACTACGAAGTACGTACTACAGAAGAAACCATTTTTTTGTAAATACTTCCAAATGTCAAATGTATAATAGTTGATTCTTTAAATGTGTGCTGGTGTTTTCATTATAAAAATGCTAGCATCTCATTATTATTGCTTCTTCCTAACGCAAGTTTTAACAGTAAAACAACTGCCAGTGTTTGGCCCGGTGTGTTGTCACCGTAAAATAATACATTTATAACATATTCCTGTGAATTAAAAAGTGAAGTTTTATGCAAAAGGAATTATTTTATTTAAAAGGACCCTTACAATTTTAACACGCTCCAAAAATTATTAATAACACGTTTGTTTCAGTTATTTAACAAGTTATATGTAACACAGTGTTTCTTTAAATGCTGTTTAAGATAATGCCCGCGAGATTTTTGCTCTATTTGAAACGAGTCGTGTTTTATAAAATATTTTCATAATTTTCGCATCGATTTTGTCGCTGTAAATGTTAGCGCTCTCCTCTGACATTCGTAATTTTGTATCTCTCCATCTTCTTCTTTTCGGGCCCGGTTGCAGAGCCTTAATTCTAGATTACAAAGCTTCGTGGAACCGACTTTGCTTAAACATTATTTTACAATTGTCGTTTTTTTGAAATGCATTGAATTTTATTTTTTTTTCTTAGTCTCATTGGTGAACGTTTTCAGTCATTAGGCTATTATTGGGCTGATGAAAGATTGGTAAATAACGACAGCTAAATAATATCAGGTAAATAATAATAAACAATTATGTATATTTTTGTTATTTGTTTTTGGGTTGTTATGCCATGTTGCGATACCTTCTCCTTTATCCAACGTCCATCATCAGGGCAGATGTGTTGGATGATAGACACTGAAACGATGTCCGAAACGTTGGCTAAAGAAGGAGGTTGCGCAACACGGCATAACACCCCAAAAATAAACAACAAAAATACTTTTGGCCGTGAAAATCTAAAATTAATTATGTATTTTAATAATAATAAAGTAATAAATTTATCACATTAATAAAAATGAAATTTATGACTTATAAATTTATTTTATTAAAGTAATGAATTTATATTGTAGCTATTCCAAATTCCTGTAATATTCAAAAATCTGTTTCAAAGAAAAAACGAAAATATACAGATTTATGAAATGAGATTAAAAGAATTTGGCATTCTCAGACTTTAAAAATATTAACATTTGTTATTTCGGCTACTGGCATTATACCTAGGTCTCTCATTCAAAAAGTAGGCATATTAGATTTGTCAAAGAATTTGTATATGAAAATGCAAAAATCAGTCGTCTCTATATATATAAATGAATCGACAAAATGTATGTACGCGCATAACTTCCGAACGAATGCATCAAATTAAATAATTCTTTTTTTGTGTTCGTTATTGTCAGGACAACGTTTGTATAAAACTACTGGTGAGTTCCGGCATTATAAAATTTGTATAAAAAAAATCGCAATAGGCGGCACGCGAGTTGTTTGAAAACTGAATGTACCGGGACTGAATGTATGGAATGCAGGAATGGTGGGGGTAGGGGGGAAGGAAACTCGGGAGGAGGGATCGTGGGACGGGGTGGAAAAGGGGAAAGGGGAGTGGAGTGGGGTGAGGGAAGGTGGAGGGGGCGGAGTGGGAACGCGAGAGGGGAAAAGGATGCCGGAGAGGAAGGAAAGGCGGAAGGGGAACGTGACGAATGGGAAAGGACACGCAGGGAGAATCAATTTCTTTATTAAATGGCATAGCAACGCATGACGGGTACCATCTAATTTTAAATACATGTAGGATTACAAAAGATTTTTTAAATATTTATATTAAGGGATCAGTAGGATTTAAAGGTCAAATTAGGAATTCCACAGAGCCGAACCCTCTGATATGAAAATATCTGGAGTCGGTGAATTATTTTCCCATTTGGTCTCTTTGACATGTTGTTCTTGTATTATTTTGTATTTATAATACTTACAAGCTTTTGCCCCCGGCTTCGCTCGCATAGTATTAGGGGGGTAACCACAGAGCCTCCTCCACCTTCCATATCCCCACTCCAATCCCCCCCTCCTCCCCCCCTCTCACCCCACTCCTACCCCGAAATCCCCCCTCACCCCCCCCCCTCACCGCCCTTTTTTTACATGAATTCCGCACAAGAGTCCCAACTGCTCCCGTCTGGAGCCAGTGGGACTATGGCATCCCCAATTAGGGTATGTTGTGAGGCTGATGGTAGTGAGGAGGGGAAGGAGATAGGGAAGAGGAAGGTGAGGAAGTACCTGGCTATTCAGATCTGGTCACCAAACACGGCTAAAGCCATTTCAGGCAACGTTTCAATTCTGAATGGTGGTCTCACACCAGGGCGATACTGAGAGTATCTTCCACTCGGGAACGTGCAGCAAATATACTATATTATTTTTTAAATGAATAATTGTGAAATAACACAAATTAATCATATAAAATTTATTTGCCACGCCCTGCCCCATACATCCTATCCCTCCCACACCCCTCCTCCATACCCGTTACATTCATTTTTCAAACAGCTCGCGTGCCACCTATAGCAATTTTTGTATATAAATTTCAAAAAGCCAGAGCTTTAAACTATAGCCTATAGCCTTTTCTGATGTATGATCTATATTATTGTAAAGTTTCATTAAAATCCATTCAGTAGTTTTCGCGTGAAAGAGTAACAAACATACATCCATACAAACTTTTGCCTTTATAATATTAGTAGGATAGGGTATAGTGCAAATGCATAGCGTGGATTGACTAGATGATCATTTGGGGAATTGTGTGAAAGGGTTTAGTTTTTCCTGTGGGGAAAATTTAACCCGGACATTTAAATCTGCTGCGTAAATTAAGTAAATAAACATAAGTAAATTAAGTAAATAATAATTATGAGAAAATACTAATAAACAATTATAAATAAACAGTAAAAAAAATATGATACGAAAGTAGTAGATTATCAGCAAGTAACGTAAGCTCTGGTGTTATGAAATTTGTTTAAATGAAAATGTGTGTATTTCATATATTTTAGCGGCAGGGAGGAAAGACAGGGGGAAGATGGGGTTTGCGGAAAGGGAAGACATGAAGGAGGGGGGTGGGGAAGGTGGAAGGGAACGGGGATGCACGGGAAAGGACATGCAGGGAGAATCAATTTATTTATTTGAATGACATAGCAACGCATGCCGGGTACCAGATAATATTTAATAAAACGATTATAATTAAGCAAAAATAATGAAAATGTTTAACCTTCCATTAGGCGCACCCTTGACGGCCGGAGTAGTGCAGCGGTAAGGCGCTTGACTCGCATTCCAAAGGTCGCGGGATCGAATCCCGGCGTGGCAAATAAATTTTATTTGATTAATTTGTGTATTTCACAATTAATTCATTTAAAATAATATATAGTACTAGCTGACCCGGCCACGCGTTGCTGTGGCTAATAAAACACTTTGTAAAATCCAACCTTTGTAACCACCGCCGTCTTTGAGTTCATCGCGAAGAGATCTTCAGTGCGGTTTGCACGTGAGGTACTCGTAGCTCGTCGCCCATTTGATTGACTTCGACGATCTATGTCAGCTCGTCTTTTACTTGGCATATTAAAACAGTAAATAAAGTACCCCTACCCACCCACTCTACACTAATACCTACCCACCCAATCTACATTATTAACTAACAACGGCTCCACCCCTACCATAATAAAACATTCTTCTTAACTGTCAAATTAGTATAAGCCTGACGAAGGAACGTTTGTTCCGAAACCGGTCGGATTTGCACATTATATAAGTGGTTTATACAAAGTTGTATTGTTTCATTTTTCTATAATGGATAACCACAAAGTAATAGCTACATTCAAAAATAGTAAATAAAGTTCTCAGGCACTGACAAACTGATGATAGAAGGTTTTGAATGCTAACAGAATGACAGGTAACGTTTGACAGCGACTGAAATATGACAATCAGAATTCTTTTTTTTTTTAAATTCCAATTCTCGATTACGTTGTGCTTTTGAAAGTAGGTAGGAACAGTAGAACTGTTTATATGAGAAAATGAAATTGTGGTTTTTACTATCTTCCTCACATTTTTTTTTCATATTATATCACCGTTTAAACCTTCCCTGGACTCCGACAAACATTTCAAAACCAAAATCACCTAAATCGGCTCAGCCGTTCTCGAGTTTTAGCGAGACAAACGAACAGCAATTGATAAGAATAATAAGATAAGAAGATATAATGTGTATAATACGCTATCCGTAAAAGATAGATATATGCCTTCGCGGACTTTTTTGTAGATCTATAAAAGAGGAATATCCCACCATTAATTGTTTTGTTATATCCCAAAAGAAATAGGCAGCGTTTTCGATGAAAGCTACCAGGCGGCTGGACTTTTTTCCGACACTTCTAACAATTATCCTTGTGTTTCAACCAATTTACACAAATCCTTGACAAATCACATACCTTAACCTTCCTTACGAAACACTATATCTATTGGTGAAAACCGCATGAAAATCCGTTCAGTAGTTTTCGAGTTTATCGCGAACAGACAGACAGACAGACGGCACGGTGGGCTTTACTTTATAATATGTAGAGATGTAGAGATATTTGCGGCACGTTCCAGAGTGGAAGATACTCTCAGTATCGCCCTGGTGTAAGACCACCATTCAGAATTGAAACGTTGCCTGAAATAGCTTTAGTCTTGTTTGGTGACCAGATCTGAATAGCCAGGTACTTCCCCGCCTTCCTCTTCCCTATCTCCTACCCTCCCCACTACTTTTAGCCTCACAACATCTCACTCGCTCCAGACGGGAGCAGTTGGATTCCGCAACTTTAGGCGTCTGGTTTTAGAAGACTACTGAATATTTCATGATATTGTATAGTATTTAACTATCGCGCCGTTTCTCCACAGGGTTAGGCAGATAGGGCGGACCGCCAATTTGGTCTTAGCACACATTCCTTGCCTCGCCGATTCATACATCATCTCATACACGCTCTTCTATTATTCTGACCATTGTCATGGACCGACTCAAGTATCTCATTCACTTAGTCGTGCCATGTCTTTCTTGGGCGTCCTTAACTTCTTCTACCATTCACATTTGCTTCATATATTCTCTTTACACTCCTTTCCTCATTCATTGACGACCTCCGTAGTCCAGTGGGTAAGACTCTTGACTCACAATCCGGAGGTCGCGGGTTCGAACCCGGCATGCGCAAATAAATTTTATTTGATTAATTTGTGTTATTTCACAATTAATTCATTTAAAATAATATATAGTATATTTATGCGCATTTTCCAGAGTGGAAGATACTATCAGTATCGCCCTGGTGTAAGACCACCATTCAGAATTGAAACGTTGCTTGAAAATGGCTTTAGCCGTGTTTGGTGACCAGATCTGAATAGCCAGGTACTTCCCAACCTTCCTCTGCCCCAACTCCTTCCCCTCCCCACTACCTTCAGCCTCACAACATACCCCAATTGGGGATGCCATAGTCTCACTGGCTCCAGACGGGAGCAGTTGAGATTCTTGTGCGGCATTCACTGTAAAAAAAAAATAAAAAAAAACATGCCCAAACCATCGGAGCGTCCCTTTACACATTATACATAATGTATTGGTGAATAACCGTTTTACGGAGAACATGGAAAATAAATAAATAAATAAATACAGCCTTGCATTCTTTGCGGATCTCCATGTTTCTCACACGATCGTACATGATTTTACCACACATTCGCCTCGGGGATCTCATTTCTATAGCATTCAGTCTACTTTCACCCTTCCTCTGCCAGTTCCATGTCTCACTGCCATACATCAGGGTAGCTACCAGTACTCCATTATGGACGGCTAGTTTCGCTTCTTTGGACAGTTTTTTGTCGGTGCCAACGGCGTTCAGTCCTCCATTAATGGAGTTACCTGCATTCGCCCTACTTTAAATATCTCTATCAGCGTTCTCATCTCTCGTAACCATACTTCCCAATTAAACAAACTCGTCCACTTGCTCCAAGTATTCATCATTCACAACTATGTTCACACTATGGTCACCCTAAAAATCTACATTAATGTACTACCTAGCGCCATCAGTTTAGTAGGTACCAGTAGGTACCCATAATCTAATCTCAATCTGTAAGAAATACAACAATATTATTCCTTCAAAATCTGTATAATTTTGTGTTATTTTGTTAACTTGTATAATTATTGTTAACCTCAACACAGGCTTGTCCTAGTGAGGTAACAAATTGTATTGTAAACATTTTTACCTGCAGTGTAAAGAAACAATAAATAAATAAATAAATAAATGTTGCACATTGATTTCGTGCTCTCTCTTTCAAATACCATGACTTTAGACTTACTTACATTTATCATTAACTCATTCTTCATACATACTTCGTTTATCCTAGACACGAGAGACTGTAGATCTTCCATTATTAAGCAGGGCGACTCAACTTTTTAACGACTGTGCATTGAACATTGACATCTTCAATGTCACCTTCAGAGAATTCAGTAACTATCTCTTGACATAAACTGTTTTATGGAGAACCTGAATAAAATAATGTTTGATATCAGCACCGCATCATCAGCATACAATAGGCAACACGCTTTCAGATTACTCAATTTTGCGCCCAATCCCATCTCTTTCAATTCTTGCATACAATTATCCATGTATAGATTGAATAAACTTTTATCTGTATAAGTAATAAATACAGAAAACATAAATTTGTATTCACTTTTTAATTTGTACGTAATAGTAAGTTTAAGTCTGTGAAATCTCAAGTCTTTTACACATCTGACACAAAACCACGCCATAAATTTTATTTTATTGTTTTTATTTCTTGAAGTCGTGGTGGCGACCCTGGCAGTAGTTGTACGACATACAATATAAACGAAAAAGAAAAGACAGGTTGAGTAGAACAAACAAAAATCGAAAACAATAAAAAAACAAGGTTATACAAATATGGATGATTACAACTAAATGGAAAAGGACAAAAGAGAAAAGAAACAAGACAACTGAATAATAACAAAACAAGATAAAATTTTGCAACTACTTATTTGCGTATGACATTTTTACGTAAAATATTAACGTAACATATTCTAAATTGATAATATGATACAAATATCATGAAATACTCACCCAGCTCTCAATATTATTCAAGAGATTTTTCATGTTCACAACCAGTTGCACGCGGAATCTGAGACGCAATAAAAACAAAACAGCATGCGTGTTTGCGATGAATGTCATTGGGGTACTGAGGAGACGTACGTCACCGGCAGTGTGACCAGATTTCATTTTACAAATCTACTGCTTGTGGAGGTTAAAAAACTACTAAATTCTACTAAAAGAGAACTATAAAATACTAAAAATCTATTACAGTTTTTCGCTGTTGTGTTACAACGAAGAATGTAACCGATTATTTAAATCGTTACCTTCCAACCCCGAATGCGGTAATATATCACGAATATAGGCGAGCCCAAGAGAAGCACGTTTCTGCGACGGACAAGAAAGCAACACACCATGGCGTCTCGATATCGTAATGTAGTTTTATATCGTAACATTTTATTCATATTAGAATATTCAAGGTTACCTTTTTGTTAAACATAATTTTACTTGGGTTGTGTAGTTTAAAAGCTCTGGCGTCCAACATGTTCATTATCTTCCAAATAACGTAAATTCATTATATCGTAATATAGTTTGACTGATGTATTAATCTCTTCGAGCTTTACAAACACCACTTTGAGATTACATAATCACCTAAAGAGTATGTTAATTAAACACTTCATAATGTCATTTGTAATTTAGAGTCAATAAATCTTTCAACGGAAGCAATCTTCCGAACAGGCCCTCCATTGATATGCTTGGTGTAACCCTAAGTGACCAGCTCAGGTATGGGGGCTCCATCGAAGCCAGAGTAAAGTTAGCCTCCCAGAAACTGGGCGTACTGTACAGGGCCCGCAGATACTTTAATAATGCACAACTGCTTACCCTGTACAAATCGCAAGTGCGCCCAAAATTAATTTTTTGCGTCCCACGGTTGAATCTGGCAGCCACCTCTGGTCTGGAGCTCCAAAATACCTGAAATACCCTCGACTCTGTGCAGAAACGGGCGGTCCGTTTGATAGATTCTCCCATCTTAACAGACGGATTGCAATCTTTAGAGCACAGGCGTCGGGTGGGAATGCTATCCTTGTTCTACCGGTATTACAATGGAAGATGCTCCGAGGAACTAGCATCATTGATCCCTTCGGCACCAGTGCATAGTCGGGAAACACGCCAAACGCGTGCCCAACATTTGTACGACGTCGGTTCCTCACTGCGGTTTTCGTATGAAAAAGCTGAGGATCCGGCATCGGGAAGTACTCCATGTTTTACGAGGGCTTGATGTTAATAAAGCTAGTGGGCCTGACGGAATACCTGCCCTGGTACTGCAAAGGTGCGCTGCAGAAATAGCTCCAATTTTGACGAAGCTTTTTAAACTGTCCCTGAAGACTGGCTCTGTGCCCTCTGGTTGGAAAAAAGCGGTTATCCATCCTATTCCAAAGAAGGGTGACCGCTCCAACCCGGCCAACTACCGCCCCATAGCGATCACATCAGTTCTGTCTAAGGTTATGGAACGTGTGATCAACGACAAACTGCTCACATACCTCGAGAAGAACAAAATTATTAACGACCGTCAATACGGATTCCGGCGGAACCGCTCGTGCGGTGATCTTCTCGCGTATGTGACGCATGTTTGGGGGCGATGCCTGGAACGTTTCGGTGAGACCCAAACGGTTGCACTGGACATATCCAAGGCCTTTGACCGGGTTTGGCACCGAGGACTTGTCAACAAACTGCATTCTTACGGACTTCCCGCATCCTTGTGTACGTGGATTGCCGACTTCTTGAGGGAGAGGTCGATTCAGACGGTAGTCGATGGTTTCACCTCTTCCTCTCACTCGATAAATGCTGGCGTCCCGCAGGGATCGGTTCTGTCTCCAACTCTGTTTTTGTTGCACATCAACGACCTTTTGTCATGTGCACCAATTCACTGTTACGCGGATGACAGTACAGTTCATGATAGCTTTTTGTTTGACAAGCCCCCAAAGGGCTCATAAACTCCAACAGCTCGTAAGGCTTTGAAGCAAAGAATGGACGGTTACCTCGAGAGTGTTTTCTCTTGGGGTAAAAATAATCTCGCTGAATTTAATGTTTCAAAGACCCAATCTTGTCTGATTACGTCTAAAAGGGATGGCAATGAAAATCTAGTCTCTTTCAACGGAAGCAATCTTCCGAACAAGCCCTCCATTGATATGCTTGGTGTAACCCTAAGTGACCAGCTCAGATATGGGGGCTCCATCGAAGCCAGAGTAAAGTTAGCCTCCCAAAAACTGGGCGTACTGTACAGGGCCCGCAGATACTTTAATAGTACACAACTGCTAACTCTGTACAAATCACAAGTGCGCCCCACGGTTGAATTTGGCAGCCACCTCTGGTCTGGAGCTCCAAAATACCTGAAAAATACCCTCGACTCTGTGCAGAAACGGGCGGTCCGTTTGATAGATTCTCCCATCTTAACAGACGGATTGCAATCTTTAGAGCACAGGCGTCGGGTGGGAATGCTATCCTTGTTCTACCGGTATTACAATGGAAGATGCTCCGAGGAACTAGCATCATTGATCCCTTCGGCACCGGTGCATAGTCGGGAAACACGCCAAACGCGTGCCCAACATTTGTACACAGTTGACATTTGTCACATGAGAACGGGTCGTTTCTTCGACTCGTTCTTGTGTTCAACAGCTCGGCTGTGGAATGATTTGCCGGCCTCTGTGTTTCCTTCTTCCTACAACATGGGTCTCTTCAAGACCAATGTTCATTCCTTCCTCTCCTCAAAAAGACCCTCCACACAGCATCCCAGATGACATAGGCCCTGAGGGAAATTATTTTCCTCAGGGCCTCCTGTGTGGAGTTAATGTAAAAAAAAAAAAATCTTAACAGACGGATTGCAATCTTTAGAGCACAGGCGTCGGGTGGGAATGCTATCCTTGTTCTACCGGTTTTACAATGGAAGATGCTCCGAGGAACTAGCATCATTGATCCCTTCGGCACCAGTGCATAGTCGGGAAACACGCCAAACGCGTGCCCAACATTTGTACACGGTTGACATTTGTCACATGAGAACGGGTCGTTTCTTCGACTCGTTCTTGTGTTCAAAAGCTCGGCTGTGGAATGATTTGCCGGCCTCTGTGTTTCCTCCTTCCTACAACATGGGTCTCCTCAAGACCAATGTTCATTCCTTCCTCTCCTCAAAAAGACCCTCCACACAGCATCCCAGATGACATAGGCCCTGAGTGAAATTATTTTCCTCAAGGCCTCCTGTGTGGAGTTAATGTAAAAAAAAAATATATATATATATATATAATATATTCGATTGCGTCAGACTTTCATTTGATAATACTGTATATCATCATTAATGCTTTATCTTTCAGATTGTATGAGCTAGCCATACACTAAATATTAAAACACAGGTGCAATTCAAGTAATAGCAGTTATATTGGCACGATCGTAGTTTTTTTCCGCTTTAAGAATTTAGCCGTTACAAGAAGCAAAATTGTTCTCTTGATTATAACGATGAAACAATAAAATGAACAAAGAAAACACCATAAATTAGAAAAATCAATGTTTATTACTTAAAATTAAAATCTACAGAAATACAGGTTTTTTTTTAAATTATGATCGAGTTATGGTTCTTCTTCTTTATATTGGGTACTACTGCGTAACTCGAAAGTATTAAAAAAAGTCTTAACAAGAATAATCAAACTCAAAGCCTGGGAAAAACACGGAAATTTTCTAACAAGCCCACTTTGAATTGAATGTTTTGTGGATTAATTTTGAGCTATTTTATATTTTATTGACCGAAACACATTCATAGAACAATAAACTATGTACCAAAACAACATTACTTGCGTTAATTACGTAAATGGATAGGTTTTATGATGTTTTCGTCAAATAACATGCATCGACTTTGACCGAAAGAATCGTGGTAAATCTGACATTTTGATGTCACAGATAAAAAATATTCTAAAATATTCCGGTGTCGCCAGGTGAATGAAACTAGTGGCTATAATATTATCAATGATGTTGGCGGAAGCGATTCTGACATTGTCCTATACAAATTTTGTACATAGGAGGGTCAAAATCGCAGAAAAACATGTTTTTTTCACGCGCATGCGCAAAACTGCGCACATCCTCGCGCTTCGGCAAATACAATATAAATTATTCTGAGTGACTAGGTGCACTGCAGGTTTCGCTTTGGTAAAGGGTGAGAATATAGCAAGCGATTGTGACGTTGTTCTTCATACACTTTCTTTATACATAAGGGTCAAAATCGCGTGTAATTTTTTTATTTTATTTTATTTCTCGTGACACTCCGGTACACGAGCGGCAAGGGCCGGGTTAAACAACTAGAAATTACATAACACATATTAACGTAAGTAACTTGCATACCGTCTGTTAAAATTGTAAGGGTCCTTTTAAATAAAATAATTCCTTTTGCAAAAAACTTCACTTTTTAATTCACATTGGACATGTTATAAATATATTATTTTACGGTGATAATACCGGGCCAAACACTGGCAGTTGTTTTACTGTTAAAACTTGCGTTAGGAAGAAGCCATAATAATGAGATGCTAGCATTTTTATAATGTAAAAACCTGCACACATTTAACGAATTAACTATTATACATTTGACATTTGGAAGTATTTACAAAAAAATGGTTTCTCCTGTAGTACGTACTTCGTAGTTAAAACAGGTTGCTACCGATCTACCGAACACTCAGCGACTAGCCAAGCTTCGCACCATTTGTTTGAAATACTAAAGCCTGGGAGTTTGCTCAAGCAACCCATAGGTGCCGGTAGCATCTCAATTTTTAACACCGTCACCTTCTTTCATATTTCTTATATGTTTTGATGTAGCCATGTGTTCCTTCAAATACACCACTCTACTTAGCACTTCACAGTTGCATGCTTTACAATGAGCACCCGTAGTATTTACTTTGATTTACATAACCATCTTTTGAATGACGGATCTTGGTCCCATTCATCACGATATCCTTGTGTATATTTACGTTTCATTATAAAAACTTTCAAAAAAGGAATTCCCACTAATCCATCACACTCTATGCTCACGGCACGAATGGTTATGAAAAGAATGCCAATTAAAGACAAACCTACCTAATCCATTTTTTTCAATGCATGTGGGATTCCCCCAACCGCTTTCCCTCTCGAATAATGAATATTAGAAAGAGATAGATACAATCCATTCGATGAAAAGTGGAATACCCCGCGTTTTTTCAACAGACTTGCCATATGAAGGCAAAAAAGTACCAGAATAGTTAAAAAGCGTGAATTCTACCAAAATATACCAAATAACTTTTGCCTACTAGATACTGTTACCGGTAGCTCGAAATCTACCAAAAAAGTAGAAATCTACTAAATCTGGTCACACTCACTAGTCACACTCACTGGTCACACTCACTGGTCACACTCACTGGTCACACTCACTGGTCACACTCACTGGTCCCCCGAGGAATTCAGGAAATCGCAATTGTCTATTAATCAGTAAAATGAGTTCGCTTCTGACTCACAGACCGCGCGACCGCTGAAAGGTCAACAAAACACGACTTGTTTAAAAGCAAGCAAAAATCTCTCGAAAAATGCTTACATTTCTTTTAAAGATACACTGTTCATTTTTTCATAGCTTAAACATGGAAAAAGAAAAAATGTCTCTATTTTAGAGACTTATAATAGAGAACTTCAGTCCAATTTTTTTTAATGAATAATGACATTCTAACTTAAATAACTGCATTTATATTTTTAATTTTTAGAGTTAGTTTTAATAGTTAAAATAATTGTCAATGTTTTAATTTTTCAAGACCCCCTGAAAACCACCGTATGTATAGTGAATCGTGTGACGTCATCACTCCTGAAAAATTACTATAGGATCGGGCAATCAGCTGATCAACTACCGCCATTTTGAAATCCGTTGTTCGAAGTGTTCTCCCTAGAAGAAGCATTACTATTTTTTTTTGTGCAGTAGTTTTTGAATATTTTCAATAATAGAGATAAACTAAAAAGAGATACCTTTATAGGCCTAAATAATGTTTCAATAAACACAACAACTAAATGTCTATAAACAGTACGTAAATAAACGAATAATTAATATGATGGCTTGTGTTAAATCATACATTCCCATACAATGACTTTACGGTGACGTCACGACACGTCGAACAGTGACGTCACCACAAAAATTTCAATAATGCCAACTTGACGGCGTATTTATACGACCCGATTAAAAACGGACATTTTAATAATTTTTTAAAAACTCTGTGTTTAATATTATGAAATAAAACTTATATATTCAGAATCAGCGTTTATTGGTCTATATGAACTTATTTTTTAAAGCCATAATATTTTTCACTGGAGTTCCTTATTAATTTCGAAAAAAAAAAATATTTTTTTAATTTTCGGAGCATATTTTGCAATTTTTTTCTATCGAGAGAATTTCATATAATTGCCGTTTCGGCGCAGGAAATGTATGGATATTATCTTCAAGCATAACTTTCATTTTTTAGTGCTTAACTTTCGTATACTCGCGCCCAATGGCTTACGTATACTCACGTACAGTATCTCAGATCGAGATTTCATCACGTCTGTATTCTTTTTAAGTGTAGACTTTTTAAGCATTATTGATTAGGTACCTCAATACCGATTTTATTTCATTCAAAATTTGCTTTAATTTATACCTACATATATTCAAAAATGCTGAAAGGCGTGATGATAAAACTATTAAATTTATGTAATTTTTGTAATTATTTTTTGATCATAAGAATTTATTATTTTTCAATAATGTCTAAGCAAAATAAGAATGTAAAAAAAAACTAAAATATATTAGTTTGTAAGACCGTAAATAAATTGACAAACTGAAGTATTTTTATATTATCTTGAAGTACTTTAAGTATTTTTAACCACAAAACCAGCAATCCAATATTGCCATCATTTAAACAAACAAAATCTTCCAAAAAAGTACTTAATATGGATACATTAAAAAACAAATTTCAATCAGAAAATTGGATCGAATTATTACAATGTCAATATCTGCTGTAAAATATTTGAAGAAAAAATATCTAAATACATAAATGACTCGTCAAAAAATGTAATTCCCAAACACAAACTGTCTAACTTCAAACCTATAAAACCATGGATTACTCATGGATTAATAGTATCTGTACGACGTAAGCAAGCTCTTTATAAATTAACAACTCAACAACCTAATAATAAAAACTTACTTAACCACTTTAGAGCATATAAAAATAAACTTACATATATCATAAAACATACTAAAGAAAGTTACTATAAACGGAAGTTGGATCTAGCTGAAAATGATAGTAAAAGAGTATGGACGGTTGTAAATGAAATAATTGACAAGAAAAAGAACAATAATAACGAAATCAATGCTATTAATCATGATAACTCAAAAACATGCTGTAAAGAAAACCCCTCAAAAGCTGCAAATATATTTAACACTTTCTTTGCAAATGTTGGGAAAAATCTCGCCAATCTCATTCACATTGATCCAAATATTATAACATCTCCAGACTGTAATAACTAACTAACTAACCATCACGCCGTTTCCCCGCAGGGGTAGGCAGAGAGGACGGACCGCCAAACAACTCGGTCTTGGCACACACTCTTTGCCTCACTCACATTCATACATCGTCTCATACATTCTCTTCTATTATTCTGACTTTTGACATGACCCGACTCAAGTATCTGATTCACTTGATCGTGCCATGTCTTCCTCGGGCGTCCCCGACTTCTTCTACCATTCACATTCGCGTCGTATATTCTTCTTACACTACTTCCTTCGTTCATTCGCTCTACATGCCCAAACCATCTGAGGGTCCCTTTCTTAATCTTACTCATTATGCTTACATCAGCCTTACATTCTTTGCGGATATCCACATTTCTCACACGATCATACATTGTTTTACCACACATACGTCTCAGGGATCTCATTTCAACAGCATTCAGTTTACTTTCATCCTTCCTCTGCCAGTTCCATGCCTCACTGCCATACATCAGGGTAGGTACCAGGACTCCATTGTGGACTGCTAGCTTCGCTTTTTTTGACAGTTTTTTATTAGCGCCAACGGCATTCAGTCCACCATTAATGGAGTTACCGGCATTCACCCTTCTTTCAATATCTCTTTCAGCCTTCCCATCTCTCGTAAACATACTACCCAGATACACAAACTCATCCACCTGCTCCAAATATTCATCATTCACAACTATGTTGCATACTGTTTTCGTACTCTCCCTTTCAAACACCATGACTTTAGACTTACTTACATTCATCGTTAGCTCATTCTTCATACATACTTCGTTCATCCTAGATACGAGAGACTGTAGATCTTCCATAGTATTAGAAATCAGCACCGCATCATCAGCATACAACAGGCAACATACTTTCAGATTACTCAATTTCGCGCCCAATCCCACCTCTTTCAATTCTTGCATACAATTATCCATGTATAGATTGAATAACCATGGTGACATTACGCAGCCTTGCTTGACACCTTTTGTGATGTCAAACCACCCCGTAAAACCACCGTTTACCCTAACACACGCAACGCTTCCCTCGTACAGAGACGCAATTGCCTGTATGAGATTTGTATTCACTCCATACTTGGACAAAACCTTCCATAGCTTTTTCCTGTCGACTCGGTCGTATGCTTTTTGTAGATCTACAAAGGCGCAGAAAAGTTTTTGGTTTTTCGCCAGAAATTTCTCAGTAAGCATACGCAAGGAGAAAATCTGGTCCATGCATCCCTTTCCACTCATAAAGGCACCTTGCACATCCCATATTTTATCCTTTGTTTCCATTCTTACCCTTTCAATCAATATTCTTCCGTACAGCTTGCCGACTGAACTTAGCAGGCTAATAGCCCTATGATTTCCACATTCCATACGTGACCCTTTACCTTTGTATAACGGCATGATTACAGCCCTTCTCCAATCTAATGGCGTGTAACCCTCCTCTAAACACTGGTTAAAAAGTTTGCACAACCATGTGAGAATAATATGGCTATCTCCTTTAAAGTATTCGGCAGCAATATTGTCGAAACCAACAGCCTTACCATTCTTCATGCATTTTATCGATTTTTTTTTATTTTATCCACGCTGATTTTGATTGAATTCACTCCGTCATCGTTCATACCCGATTCACTGCTGGCCTCACTATCACCCGGATTGCTTTCAAAAACCTCCTCAAAATATTTCATCCATCTCTCTTTTATTTCTTCCTCATTCTTCAACATTTTTCCGTCTTTCGATTTTATGACTTTCCGGCTTCCGTTCTCTGAACCACTCCGGGACCTTTTGACCTCCTTCCAAAACAGTTTAATGTTTTCTTGGAAGTGTTTTGTCATTTTTATTCCCTCTTCCTCTTCCAGGCGTTTCTTTCGTTCTTTCACTCCAACACTTACTCTTTTCTTACATCCCTTATAAACTTCTTTCGCTCTATCTCTCTCTTCGCTAGAATCAGTGCCAGCCGCTATCAGATGTAACCATGCTTTCTTCTTCTCTGAGACCAGTGCTTTGATCTCGTCATCCCACCATGCGTCACCTTTCTTCCTACCTTGCGTACTTATTCCACATACATCTCTAGCAGATTCACAAAGACTCACCTTTATGTGGTTCCATGTTTCATCGATGCTTAGACCGTCCATTTTCTTCTCATTCAATCTCATCTCTGCCAAACTCTCATACTCACTTCTGACATTAGCATTTTGCAGTTTTTCTACTTTGACTCTTGTTGGAGTTGATATCGTTTTCACTTTAGAGCGCCAGCCGCGAAAGAGGTTTACTCTCGACACCACCAGAAAGTGGTCAGTTTCAACCTCCGCCCCTCTGAAAACTCTGGTGTCCTCGGTAACGGCTCTCAACCTAGAGTCAATTACCACAAAGTCAATTATCGATCTTTCATTTCCTCTTTCCCACGTATATTGGTGGACACATTTATGATCGAAAAAAGTATTCGATACAAACAGGTTCCACTCAAAAATAAAATGACAACATTTGAAGTCACCACAGAGGACGAAATAGTTTCTATCATAACCGATATGAAAGGAGGATCTGCTCCGGGCTTTGATGCAGTCACGGTTAATATTTTAAAAAACATAAAAAATCAAATTTCTAAGCCATTAATGCATATAATAAATACAAGTTTCCAAAGCGGAGTATTTCCATCAATTTACAAACAAACTACTATTACCCCAATATTTAAGTCAGGTAATCCAGAAGAAGTAAATAATTACCGTCCCATATCAGTAATCTCAAATATAGCAAAAAATTTTGAAAAACTAGTTAAAAAAAGAATGAGCCAATTTATAAAATGCAACGATATAATTAATGAAAACCAGTTTGGTTTTATGGAAGGTAGAAGCACACAAGATGCAATTGCAAAATTAAGTAGCCTTGTACATAGTTCATTAGATAAATCATTTAAATGCTTGGGAATTTTTATAGATCTCAAAAAAGCATTTGACAGTATATCACATGACAAACTTATAAGTAAATTAAGAAACATTGGATTAAATGGTTCAGCTCTAGAATGGATAAAAAGCTACCTTTTCAAACGTCCCCAAGTTGTAAAAATTAATGGTGTGCTTAGTTCACCAAAAATGAGTCACTTCGGCATACCTCAAGGTACAGTCCTGGGACCATTACTGTTTATTATCTATGTTCATGACATATTCATACAAAAACTAAACGGAAAAATAATATCTTATGCTGACGATACTGTCATAATAATTGAAGGTACGGATTGGAATACTGTTAATAATCTAGCTAATATTGATATTAACATATTGAAAAATTGGTTCGATTTTTTTTTTTTTTAGTATATTTATTCAGTTTTTTTTTTTTAAATTTTACAATATTAATCTTTAAAATCTTACAAAACTGATCAATCAGTTTGATTGTAAGAAATCTCTCAGTTGTCCTATTTAATTAATACTATTATACTTTTATGTTTTACATTGTAATAACTGTGTAAAATCTAAAATACTAATTATTATAAACTACTAATTATTATAATGTTTATGAATACAGTGTGTGATAGTAATTTCCAGGTATTTGATCAATATTCGATCTGGGTATTTGTATATAATATTGTTTGTTTTCATGTTCTACGGAGATAGAATGATTTAATTTTTTTTTTGATATTTGAATAAGATGTCTCATTTTTAATATTTTCAGGTAATGCGTTAAATATTTTCGGAATTCTATGCCTCTTTGTTCTATCACCGTATACATTTTGAGATTTATTAATAATAAACATTTGTGCTTCTCTATGCCTAGTAGGGTAGTTGTGGTTTATAGGTTTTTTGAATT
This sequence comes from Limnephilus rhombicus, assembly GCA_929108145.2. Lineage (NCBI taxonomy): Eukaryota > Metazoa > Arthropoda > Insecta > Trichoptera > Limnephilidae > Limnephilus > Limnephilus rhombicus. Next base: position 48,117,081 of record OV815289.1, on the reverse strand, counting down.
CTGTATTCCAGAATTCATCTAGCGTTAATTGATAATCTACCTTACTGTGTATAGAGAGGACATTACACAAGGAGAAAATTTTTTTATAATCACCTTCACGATAAAAATCTCCTCTCTCTAAACACTGAAAAAACAAAATTTATCCCATTCTCTATCAATAAATTCAAATTAGAACCAAATTTAAACATCATAATACACCAAAGTAAATGTAATAAAAGTAACTGCAATCAAGATTGTGCTATACTTAGTCCAACTCCCAAAATCAAATATCTTGGTGTATATATAGATCAACATTTTAAATGGAAAACACATATTTGTGAACTCGTCAAAAGGATTAGGAAATGTATTTATATATTTATTAGACTTAGAAATATTCTTAGCTTAGAAAACCTAAAAAGAGTGTACTATGCAACTGTTCAATCTATATTGCAATATGGTATTATTGGCTGCGGAGGAACATATGACAATATTTTAAATCCCCTCAAAATTGTTCAAAGGTTGATAATTAAGGTAATCTTAAAAAACCCGTCTAAATTTCCTACTGAAATTCTTTTTTCAATATTCAATGTGCCTATAATAGACAAAATCTATAAAAAATATTCAATTCTTCAAATTTACAAAGAAATACAGTTAAATACTCGTAACTTCCAATTCAATACATCAGCAAGATACCAGAAAACTATTAAAATTCCTAAATTTAATACTAAGCACATCCAAAATTCCTATCTTTATCTGGGCATAATCTATTATAACAACCTCACATTAACATTAAAAACCATCGAAAATATGCAGGAATTTAAGCCCAAATTAAAAAATTACCTGAAACTACTATAAAAGTCCCAAATATGTTTACTTTGTATCTTAAAGTCTGCTATTTTATAAATCATTTATTCCTTCTTTTTTCTTTCATTTCTTAGTTTCTAAATCTCTGAGTCTACTATTGTATAAATCTTGCGTTCTTTCTTACGTATCCTTTACTTACTTACAATAATTTTTGTTACTAACTTACATGATTCTTCCATTTATAATGATTTTTTAATTTATATTATGATTTTTTTAAACTCTTCAGGATTTTTATTTTTAAATTATACAAGATTTTTTAACCTTCTTATTATTTACAATAGCCGTTATTACTAACTTACACGATCATTAATTTACTAATTGAGCTAGAACTCCCTCACCAAACACAAGAGCATTGTCTCTTTATGGTGAGGAAAGGCAATTTATTTTTATTTTTTGTTAACCTTATGTAACTATGTAACTGTTGTAACTTCATATGTATTTTTTTTTTTTTTTTTCAATAAACAAGTATTTTCGTCACAAAACACGTGTGCGGATCGTTTTTTATTGATTTTATAACTAAAATTAAAATTCTGAAACACAGCTTTCTCAGACAATTTATTGATTTATTTTACTGCATGATTATATATGACTTGAAATGTGTGTTGTTTAATACAAATATTTGTTTGAAAATTTAACAAATATGCCACGGACCTACGGTATAACATTATTGTGCTAAAAATAAACATTACATATTATATAAAATGAAGTCACCCAAAATGTATATGCGCAAGAATCTTTCAAACCACGCAACGGATTTTCATGCGGTTTTCACCAATAGATAGAGTGACTCAAGAGGAAAGTTTATATGTATAATACATGCTCATTATAGTAGAAAAAAGGTGAGAAATTCGAATATTCAATTCAGGCAGCGGGCAGCTGGTAGTGTGGATTTTATAAAGGTCGGGTAACGGCGTTGTGTTTCGTTAGCCACAGCAACGTGTGGCCGGGTCTGCTAGTTTTCTCATAATTTAAAACATAACTTTACCAGATAAATGAACAACCATTTGAAATTAATTTACACTTTTTTGTGGAAAAGAATCAATATGGCTGAAATTTTATTTAAAAATTACATATTTCCGGTTTTTCTGGTTATTCCCTGGAAATAAAACATGACATTTTATGGACAAAAGTGTATTAATTATTATTTTTTAACCAATAAATACACCACTTAATAAAATTTAACATAACAAAATTAGACTTAAAAAAATGCACTAAAAAGGAAAAAAATAATTTCGTATTCTTCTACAACTTCATAATCAACTTACTTTTTCTAATCATCAATATGTAGGTACGGTTGTTACTTTTGGAGTCGGTGTCAGTCAAGGTAGATTTGTAACTACATACATAGTTATAGGTGAGATGTGCTTGTGTCGCACATAGGGTTGCCATCTGTCCGGCTTTAGCCGGACATGTTAGGCTCTTTTAGGTCGTGTCCGGCTAAATATTTATATGTCCGGCCTGTACGGCTTTTGTTAGGCTTTTTGTTAGTGTAACGCGGTGCACGCAGCGCCTGCAGAACGAACGCAACGCAAGCTACGCAAGGCGCAACGTGTTACGGACGAGGCGGGGGTGGGCGACAGTGGCTATTCTTGGTTCGAGAGGGTTTTGTCTTTAGTCGGCTCATTAGTGGCTCTTTTATATCAATATATCAAAGTCGAATCAAATGTACAAACTTCAGATATTTCAGTCAACGAAGTAATTGACCAGTGTTCACAAATAATGGAAAATATAAAAAAATGAAAGACTGGAACAAAATTTCTGCCCAATCAAGTTACCGCAATTTTACGGCATTTATCAGAGGCTTACCCAGATCGCGTGGAAGAATTTAAAGAAAACATGAATAATATGTTCAAAATTGCCAAAGACTACTTAAACTCTTGGACAAGTGATTTTTTTAAATTTTTATTTCATTATTTTCATACATTTGGTGCTGAATTGAAATACTTTAAGTGGATGGATGACTTGAGCTGAGGTACCAAGCATGTAGCAGAAACGATAGACATTCTGTCTGTCAGAAACAATTGCTAAGATGATGTACACATTGTGTAATTTAAAAATGACATGTCAAGAATGTAGCAGAAACGATTGACATTCTGTCTATCAGAAACAATTGCTAAGATGATGTACACATTGTGTAATTTAAAAACGACATGTCAAGAATTTTATGAAATGATTTCCAAAGAAAACGACGTTTTGGATAAAGTAGGTGAAAAGGCCAAATATGCAAAATTATAGATTTTTCTAATTTTTGAATAATATGGAGATTTCGAGATTTTATTTTAGTTTTTTCGTTTTTGTCCACAAAGGTAGATTTGTTTCATTGTACTCGTATATTTGTTTAGTGAAAATTTTAGTTAACTGTTTAACCAAAAAAAGAGTTTCGTTTTGTTTGTTTGTTTTATAAGTTTATTTTGTTATGTCTACGGACAGAAGAATCAATATTATTTATTTTGTTATTGACATATTCTATATAAACGCCAAACGATGACAAGAATAAGACTAATTAATGATTGTTGTTATTAAACTGGTTAATGTGTGGTTAATAAACAACTGTAACTTGTAACAGATTTTTTATTATTATGTATGAAAGTTATGTCCAAAATTACGTACGTACTCCTATGTCCGGCTTTTAGGGCAAAATGTCCGGCCTAATACAACGCAGAGTCAGGCTTTTTTTATTTTAGAAGATGGCAACCCTAGTCGCACAAGCGACTTGCTGACTCCGACTCCAAAAATAACAACCGTACCTACATATTTATGAGTAGAAAAAGTAAGTTGATTATTAAGTTGTAGAAGAATACGAAATTATTTTTTTCCTTTTTAGTGCATTTTTTTAAGTCGTTTTTTTGTTAAAATTTTTGTTTATTTTTTGATTGTTAGTGAATCTGAAGTCCACTAAATGATTTGTCTGAATATGGATAAACCTACTAAACGTGCTGCTCATATGAGACAGACATAATTTGACCATAACGTCAAATTAAGAGATTTGGCCGAGTTTCGTTAATTTGTCATGGATCCGATAATCAGAACCTAACCAAACTCTCATCAAATTATCCTTGAAGTACATCCTTTCCAATAAAAAAAGAATCATCGAAATCGGTTGGTGTGATATTGAGTTATCCGTCCATTTGTCGCGCACATACTTAATGCAAATTTAAGACTTATATGGTTTTCTCATGGATGCCATTGTCGGATCTGGACCAAATAAAAATGGGACCACACGGGAAGCACCAGCTTTCAAACAAAAAAGAATTATCAATATCGGTTCACCCAGTCAAAAGTTCTGAGGTAACAAACATAAAAAATAAAAATAAATAAAAATACAGTTGAATTGGGAACCTCCTCCTTTTTGAAGTCGTTTAAAAAATGACTTAATTCGAATCATCATTGAAATGCAGAGATTTAAACAACTGGTCAAAGAAATCTGCAAGCAATTTTTGAACGCTCATTAAATATATAAATTATCAAGGGTCTTGAGAGATGTCGCTAAGAATCAAATTATTACGAAATTTAGTGTCCGACCGAAACAGGATTTTCTACCGAAACCGAAACCGAATCTTCGGTAAATGTCTCAGTTTCGGCCGAAACCGAAAACGAAACTTTTTTAGACATGTTGAAAATCTATTGTTTACTGAAATTTGGCTTATTTTTTGCAATTATACTATCAGTTAACATGTGTTAAATGAAATAAAAAAAAGACAATAATTGAATAATTGAACTTTGGAATTTACACTTTTTACTTGTACCGCTCACTTAATTGTGTACTTTAGCACTTTAGTTAATATTTCCCACACACAGGCAGTGTCTTAGTGGGTTCCTGTGACGAATCAAATTTCGTCACAAATAAATTTGAATAAACAATTTAGTGTTATGAAAGAGTCTCGCTCTGTACAGCAAAGACAAAGAAAGTGATGACACTGATGACAGATTTGGGTGCAAGGGCTAAAACGGAAGAAGAAAGAAGTGCGGGGTAGAGCCACGGGTCCTATGAATTCATAGGGCACGCCGCGACAGACAGTCAAGATCTAGACGGGGAAGAGAGGAGACTCGAGTGGTGTACAACAGAAAGTACGCGTTCCCCGCCCAGCGGCGTGATGCTGGGCGGTGGATGAAGAAGAGGGGTCAAGATTTAGACGGAAGAGAGGGGGCACGTGTAGTGGTGCAACACCGAATACGGGTTCCCCGCCCAGCGACGTGGTGCTGGGCGGTGGATGAAGAAGTTATAGTTGAGTTGAAGAAAGTGATTCGCAAGATGTGTATTTCCCCGCCCGGTGACCTAGAGCGGCGACCAAGCGCGAACAGTGGCCAACGTACGAAGACGATGGCGCAGGCGGAAGGAGACTCGACTCGGCTAGGAGGGCCTGAGCTGCTGAACCAGAGGAGCTGCCATCGAGGACCTCGGCCTTATCAAGGCACCCGCAGACAACCCAGTGACACGAAGGTAGTTTCAGTGAACAATTAAATGATGATGTGAACAACCCCGAACCATATGACAACCATTTAAGATTTAGATATAAGTAGATCTAAGTATAATTAAGATTGTGTATTAATTTGGCCAAACCTAATTAAAATCCTAACATTTAAAATCTCTATAATTAAATTCATCCCCTTTTTGTCCCAACCCAAGCGACCCGAACTGATGAGAAGAAAGAAGAAAGTACAGAGGTAGGTATAAAAACTGCACTTATTTAACTATACATCAATGATTATCCTGAGCTAGCTTCCTGTAACAAGACGATACGTTACAATGCCGCCCGACGTGTGGCAGTTTTAGGTATTTTGCTATATCTATCACTAATGCTATCGACATTTATGAACCCCGTCCCTGAAAACGAGGTAAATATTTGCATGTTTTTATTAAAGTGAATATTGTAGGTATTTTTCTCGATACCCATTTGTCATATTTTTGTGTCGAGCATCATTTAGGTATGTCCTTTTCTTTGTTTAGCTTGGGTTAGACTTTTTATCGTTGCCTCAAAATCGAATAGTAAATGTGCATCTCATAATATTATTGGATAATATGAGATCTGTTATATTTTGAATATTATCTTTCTCTGTTAACGTTTTTATTATAAACAAATGTGCGGCGAGGTCGGAGACGTAATATTATTTGAAGTTGGAAATGTCAAGTGTTATTTTTTGTTGGAAGACAGTTAAACCATCCTACAAATCGGCGCGTTGACTTATACAGAATTGTAGGTACCTGGAGTTCAAACCTTTTATTACCGATCGGCTGAATAATAATTTCAAGAGTGTTTTAGATTTCATACGGTCACAAGTAAGACGGGCGATGTCAAGTGTTTTTTTGCCTAAATTTATGTGTTTGGGCTAATGATTTTAGGGTACTCATTCGAGGTTATTTTTTGTTGATATTTAGGCAGGGTGTTTGACCCCCGAGTAGGGAATACGTCTTTGTCCCGTTGACAAAGGTCATCGAACCAAATAAATTATAGAATCAGTAATATAGATTTGCCGTGTATGGACGGTGTAAGAATAAAAATATAATTCTAAATGTCATTCGGAGAAATATATTTCTATACCACGATTTTGATCAATTTTATGTGTTCGGTAAAAATCCGATAATTCAAAATTGAAGGCGAAAGATGTCGAGGGGAGAGAAAGGGTTAAGACGCACTTACTAACGCGATTTGAGGAAAACAAATATCTGCGTTTGGCAAAACCGAACATTATCTTGCACCTAAAGTCTCGCGATGTTTCGAAAGCCTGCGCAGATGAGAAAATAAGGGGGCGTGCGTGAATGTGCAGATGAACTGCGTTAGGAACGTTTTATGTGAGCGATAGAAGGGAGCACCTACCACTGACACGATTTGAGAGGTACAAATACGAACGTTTGACGAAATAAGTATGCCGAGTACCTAAATGTCTCCATATTTTGAAAGTAATCAGCGTGAGTGATAAAAGGCCGGTGTTGGTAGTAGTGCGTCCAGAAGCAAAAAAAATGCGAAAACGAAGGCGAGCACTAAATGTCCCACGATTTGAGTGGCACAAATATGCATGTTTGACGAAATTTGTACGAATAGTAGTCTGCATGCGTGATAAAAGGCCGGTGTTAGTGTTGTCGTCAAACGAATGTGAGCACTGAACTTTGCACGATTTGAGTGGTACAAATACGCGCGTTCGATGAAAAGTAATATGCGTGTACCTAAATGTCTCCATACTTGAGTAGTAGTCTGCGCGCGTGAGAAAAGGCCGAAAATTGTGTAAAAGTGCAAATAATGAAAAAAAAAAATGCGAAAGAATGCGAGAGAACGCGTGAGGAGGAAAAACGCGTTTCGAAAGATTCTACATTCCGGTTTTGGTGGTTTCTCCGTGTAATAGAAATTACCTGGCGCCTAATTTTCATTGTGTATCGTGTCGGGAGATGCACTCCAACTCTGTAATCATTTTTTGTTTAATTTTTTTCATCCATTCTCAGACGTACTATGGCATGTACACCAGATTTCTTGTTTTTTTTATCGATGATGTAGGTGTTTAACACTCCCAGATCCACGATGCGATTTTAGTTTACAACGCTCTTTCAAACATCAATAACTCCTCAAATGCTTCAATCATTAAATCAACATTTTAGGTATTCCTAAAAAATATATTTTTGCATCCGTAAAAAATATTTAAAAAATTGTGACGATTCTGTATAAAATAATAAAAAATATTTTCCTAAAAGTCGACACATTTCTATGTCAGATGAGACAACAAATTTTAAATTTCTATGGGAATAACAGAGAAGACAAAACATTAATTCATTCCAATCTCACAAACCTACGTCCAATATTACGATCTCCTTTTAGTAATGTATGACAAAAAGAGATGTAAAATAAAACGTTAAAACCTTTTGCCTATCTGTAGAGACTATTTTACTTCTCAAAGTTGACATCATAATACGTTTGTTGTCGCTTTCTAGTGCATTTATTTGAAATGTCTGAAAACAGAGATGACAATATTAATTATCTTGCTGCAAAAAAACTTGGGTTGCTTGACATTCCGTTTTCATTAAAAAAAGAGCCACAAAAAAAATAAGGAACCACATCGGAAGGTTCGGCCGACCGACCACCTGATCCTCAAACCAGAGTCATTTTTTAATCCCTTTCTGCGTATTTCCTTAAAATTAACGACAAAATGTTACCATTGTAGACAATCAGATTACGGGGGATGTTTTTTGTTTAGTTTTATGGGTTTTGGGTTACTTGCAGGGTCATGCCACATTATTAGTTCAGAAGTAATAAATGTTTGTTTAATTTCATTTTATTTCTATCAAATAATCTCTTCGTGGAAGACTTGATTAAGACAATGCCAATGCAGTGCTTTTTTTACAATAGCTCCACACAGGAGGCCCTGAGGAAAATAATTCCCCTCAGGGCGTATGTCATCCTCGGGGATGATGTGTGGAGGGTCTTTTTAGGAAAGGAAGGTTTGAAAGTTCTGGGAAGGAAAAGGATATAAGGGGTGGGTAGGAATCTGGGTGTCATTGTATCCAGGAGTGACGGACGTATAAATCCATCTCTTCCACTGCGGTATAAGGCGATGTTCGGAGAGAGTACAGCTGGAGAAGTCAAAGGGACTCCCTCAACCATTCTCTCCTGATCCGGCCTGCCATGCAGTAGGTAGGCAGATGCATCCGCCGCCAAAACCTGGACAAATCTCTACTCACGAACCCGGGCACCCCTACTAAGTCACGAAACGTAGCTTACTACTTGGGGTGATCTTTGGCAGAGGTGTTGGTTATCCAAAAAATGGTTCCCAGGGCGGCGGCACCCATACCCGCCTCCCAAATTGAAAAGCAAGGCATTGAACTGCCAAAGAAAGGATAATTGTTGACATGCTGTATAAATGAGATTCCTGATATTTATGTGTTGTAAAACCATATAGTTACATTATAGGTAAAGCGAAATACCCTTGCACGATAATGTCGTTTCTCACCCGGCATGCCGCTTAAAGTCTCGAAAACCCTTCTGGACGGAAGGAGAAAGACTCCTTCGAACACCTCTCACCCCAGAAGATAGGTGGAAGCTTGAGTGGCAATCAGCCAACGTCAAAAACGCCCATCTCGTGCAAGACCCCACTGAGAGACAGCCAGGGTTCTCATTTCCTCGCAAACTCTGGACTGCCATCAATAGGATAAGGTGCTCCCATAACCGTTGTGCTCACATGATGCATAAATGGGGCCTTAAAGAGTCGGCGACGTGTGAATGCGGTGCGGTGCAGACCATCGAACATGTAGTCAACGAATGCCCGCTCCATTCAATCCCCGGCGGGATTGATGAGGTCCACAGGGCAACTCCCGAGGCCCTAAACTGGATCGCAGACCTAGATGTCCCCCTCTGACCCCCCACCATACGAAAGAAGAAGAAGAATAGGTAGAGCCATGTTAATTTGTGGAGATCTAGAAGGGATACAAGGCCGATAAAAATTATAATAATTTCCACCTTTTTATAGCGCCGTTTAGCGATAAAGTCACGTCAAGTGTACTTGATGGATGGGATTAAAAGGTACGCTTATTTAGTTAGGGCATTCAAAAGGGAAGATATGAAGGGAAGGGAGGAAGCCATGGCATGGTCAAGTGAATCAAATACTTTCAGTCGGACCACGCCAAGAGACAGAATAATAGATAAATGTAATAGATAATAATAGAATAATAATAATAGATAAATCATTTTGAAAAGAGCACGTTTGAATGTATCGTATATTGAAATTTAATATATATACCTCGCGGTAGTCCTCCGATAGAGTGCTCCGTAACGCCACCAAGCATCTATTTATTCAGATTTATCTGGACGAGTATTAGACGATTTAAGAAAGCGAATGAAGCAAGGAGTATTTGTCGAGATAGAGGGTTTTGGTGGTATATCCTCTCTGCTGCATAATGTAGTTTCGGTATCGAACTTCGATCAATGCTTGGTCGAAGGTATCGAAGACAATACTTCATCCAAAATACGATTGTAAACATTAATGCACCACCATAAAACTCTTTTGTGAGGGTCAGGTGCAATATTTAGAATCTTACCTACCTATTTTATTACCAAAACTACCCCCATAAAATAATTATTTTAAAAAGGGACTTTCTTTCCATTGAAACAGTAGCAAAGTGACGTCTTTACAATGATTATTACATGGAAGGAAGTAGCAATAAATATAAATGGTTAGGTTTCAATGCATTGAAGGTACAATTTGCAATGAATGTTAGGATTTTTAGAATATATATTTTTTTAAATAATTTATTATTTTTACTATTTTAGAACGCTAACTGTCTTTGTTTAACTTGCTATTTCGATCATCTTCTAAAATGAATATTTTTCTTAATAACGGCATGCCGCCACCTCGAAAACCATTTATTGGACAACCATCACTTCTGACATAAGTGACCTCAAGTAGTTTGTTATGTTTGGTGACTTAGCAGGGTGCCCAGGTTCATGGGGAAGGTTTGGTTCCGGATCTTGGCGGCGGGTACGCTGCCTACCAACTGGCTCTGCGTGACTGGCCGGGTCGGGAGAGGCTGGTTGAGGGAGACCTTTTGACCTCTCCAGCAGGAAGATCTTTCCCCAAAGATGACATAGGCCCTGAAGCGAATTATTTTCCTCAGGGCCTCATGTGTGGAGCTAATGTAAAAAAAATACTGTATGCCTGCACTACAGTATCCACAGCTTACGTTCTTATAGTTTCGTATAGTACTAGATGACGTGTGGTCGCCATTTTACGATTTATTGTTGATTTACTTTAGACGAATGCATTACATAATATGTAGGTAAATATAATAACAAAGTCTTTGTTTTGCTTTTTTGTAGAAATCTTTTACATTTACATTTTAACCTATATTTTGTTATGATAAACACATCGGATTAATGTTAAAATAACAATTTACCTAAATGTGTTTTTGTCGTTATGTTCCTGTGAAATAAATGTTTTTAATTTGCTGTGTAAACTATTTCCACTCATAAAAGTCAATTTTATCCTAAAAGTTATCACTAAAAATCGATATAAAAAATAAATTTGGCAAAAATGTTAAAACATACGAGTATTTAAAAAATACTAGTGGGCAGTTCACACCGGTAGAAGCGAAACCTTCAAAAAATTAAAGTAGACAAGAGTGGGAAAGCTACGCAGCACCGCATAAAGAGGAGACCGATTATTCTAACCCATTCTCTATAAATGCTATAGATGCATGTGTTTGTCTCTTTTTAGTGTCGCTTTGTCGTTTCATCTAGTTTCAAATCACTTCGGTGCTAAAGAAGTTTTCACTTCAAAGTAATTATGTCATTATTTTTTTCGTGGTTTGCTTATTGTTTTTTTTAGTGTCGCTTTTTCGTTTCATCCAGTTTCAAATCACAGTGGTGCTAAAGAAGTTTTTCACTTCAAAATAATTATAATTTTTTTTTCGTGGTTTGTAAAAACTGTAACAAAAATTTAAAATTCGAGTGTTCTTTAAGTATTGTATTTTTATTGTAATCTATTTCTCTATGCAACTAGTGTTAAAACCATTTTATCCGGTATTAACTTAGATCAGCAAACATGAAAAGCTCTTTACGATAAAGTATTTATGTAAATGTATTTAAAAAATGATAGTAGGTCGGTGTCAGCCCTTACTAGTACCTAGCGCATTCCACATGTGGCTTTCTGAAACAATAGTGCTATTCTGGAGGCTAACATGACCCTAGGCGGTCGCTGTCACAGCCGCCCGCCTTGTTGGGCGTTTCAAATAATATTTGATGATTTATTATGAATGATTATTTTTTTAATATTTCAGTTTTACGGCACAAAATCAATATGTTTTTCTTACAATAAATTAATATAAGCCAAATAAAAAATATTCACCACAATATTTTTACAAAAAACCTGAAATAATTTCCAAATCCCATAGAGTAACGCTGTGTTACAAGACGGTTTGTCGAGGGTATTTTTAGCATGGTATGGGAAAGGTTAAAAGTTTAGGTAATGGAGGAGTGAATAAATATTAGTAACGGCCTCCCTTACAAAAATTAAGCTTGTTTAAGAGTACAGCTAAAAGGATCTACGCGTAAGCAGGTATAAAATTTTATTATACTTCAGACTTTCCAGCGGTAATGATGGGAGATTGAACTCAAGTGGTACGTATGCATCCATTCCTTACCCATCCTGGTACGTTGAAATTTTTGTGAAATTATGTTATGTTGTCATTAGTTTTTGGTCATATGGTTGGGAAGAGCTTCATAAATAAACAGTGGAGGATTCCTATCCTCAAGTGCTTGGAGAGAAGTTCGATGGGTTAATATAAGAAGTGTTATGTGGAATATGTTAGTCATTGATTTTATTGTTTTTCATTGTATCTTATGGGTCACATATTAAGACGTCAGTTTTGATATGGTTTTGAAAGAGTGTGAAGTGAAAAGGATCGTCATTCGATATTGGAAAATGATTTAAGAGATGAGGACATATGTCCGAGGAGCAATGAAGATTATTAATGTTACAATGTGTTTTAAATTTTAATTTTGAATTGTTTAAAATAAAAGTTTTGTTTAGATCATAAGTATCGTTCCCGATATAAGAATTGTTTAGAATTTAAGCATTTCCATGATTAAATATATAAAGGTTGTCATGTGGGAAAAGGGGAAAAGAAAAATTTTATTTCTAGGAAACCAAAATTTTCTTTTGTAACGAAGGGGGTATTGTGACGAATCAAATTTCGTCACAAATAAATTTGAATAAACAATTTAGTGTTATGAAAGAGTCTCGCTCTGTACAGCAAAGACAAAGAAAGTGATGACAGATTTGGGTGCAAGGGCTAAAACGGAAGAAGAAAGAAGTGCGGGGTAGAGCCACGGGTCCTATGAATTCATAGGGCACGCCGCGACAGACAGTCAAGATCTAGACGGGGAAGAGAGGAGACTCGAGTGGTGTACAACAGAAAGTACGCGTTCCCCGCCCAGCGGCGTGATGCTGGGCGGTGGATGAAGAAGAGGGGTCAAGATTTAGACGGAAGAGAGGGGGCACGTGTAGTGGTGCAACACCGAATACGGGTTCCCCGCCCAGCGACGTGGTGCTGGGCGGTGGATGAAGAAGTTATAGTTGAGTTGAAGAAAGTGATTCGCAAGATGTGTATTTCCCCGCCCGGTGACCTAGAGCGGCGACCAAGCGCGAACAGTGGCCAACGTACGAAGACGATGGCGCAGGCGGAAGGAGACTCGACTCGGCTAGGAGGGCCTGAGCTGCTGAACCAGAGGAGCTGCCATCGAGGACCTCGGCCTTATCAAGGCACCCGCAGACAACCCAGTGACACGAAGGTAGTTTCAGTGAACAATTAAATGATGATGTGAACAATGGAGAAGCAACCCCGAACCATATGACAACCATTTAAGATTTAGATATAAGTAGATCTAAGTATAATTAAGATTGTGTATTAATTTGGCCAAACCTAATTAAAATCCTAACATTTAAAATCTCTATAATTAAATTCATCCCCTTTTTGTCCCCACCCAAGCGACCCGAACTGATGAGAAGAAAGAAGAAAGTACAGAGGTAGGTATAAAAACTGCACTTATTTATTGTCTTGTATATATTTTTTCCTTTCTTACATTATTTTTATCTTGTGTTATGTTATATATATTTAGAAAAAATGCAAAAATTACTTTTGAAATGTATGTAAAAAATAAAGGAAAAAAAAAATGTGCCAAATTTTTTTTTTGATTTTACTAAAAAAACAAACATTTTAACTACTTCTTGAAACAAAAATTTGTTCATAATCAACACTTATGTACATTATAAAGTAAGGATCTCATTAATTGCGTATTTTAATTTAAATTGCGTTTACAATCACAAAATTCTTAAGACTAAATTTACCGTTTATTGAGATCTTTTGCAGAGTTTCTGTGCGGCCGAATGTTCGGCTGAAAATCTGCCGAAACCGAAACTAGATGTTTTGGAGGGAGGAGGAGAAGGGGACGCGGAGAGGATGGGGAGGTGGAGGGGGCACGGTATGAATGGGAGCAACAATTTCTTTATTAATTGGCATAGCAACGTATGCCGGGTACCAACTACATAGTATAAAATATAAAATAAAAAATAAAAATGAATCGCCGAAATGTATGTTTATTTATTTTATTTTATTTATTTATGTACATATGCATGCATATATATTAACAATACATTACAATGTGATCATTTGTCTGTCCAACTGGGCAGAATACCCGTTTCAGGACAGCCAAATTGTATATTTAGTTCATAATATTCTTAACAAAGGAATAGTTTCGTTCAAGATATCAAGGGAATTTGCTTCTGTCAAGACAACTTTTGAGAACACTAAGAATTGTATATAATTAAGGGATGGTTTCTTTATGTCTTTAAAAGAATCGCAAAGATGTGATTTTTTCCAGGTCAATTTGGAGAACGTAAATAAATGCATTCAGAGTGAATGCATTTATTAATGTTCTAAGAGTGTTTTCTTTAGTGAGATCACAAGTAGGAGATTCTTTCCAGGCCATTTTAGAGAACATTTACAATTGCATAATCAGAATTTACACATTTATAAACCAATATTTGACATATGAATTCACAATGTATTTATAACTGTTTAATTTTAAAGTACTATAATTTTTAGAATTTCTTAAATAGTAGAAATTACACAATTATAATCCAAATATATGACAAATGATTTTTCAAGCTCGTTTTGGAGGATATTAATTTATTTAGTTGTTTATTTATTTCTTTTATTTTACGCGCAGAGGGCTTTTACATAAATAATAAATAATAAAGGCAGTACCTCCATCTTTAACATGAGAAAACAAATAGTTTAGATAAAGTTACGATGTGAATAAAAAGTATATATAAATTAAATAAAAAAATAGGCAACAAAAGTTTTGTACAGTGAGATATATAATATCAATATGTTACGATCAAAAAAAAAATACGTACATAATTTAAAAATCCAACCAACAAATTTAAAAGTGATCCAAGGTTTGCAAAATTGCAACATTAACCGTGTCTTTTACACCTATAAGTATGTTTCGCTGTGTCAAGCCGATGCGATGTATCGATGGTACCGACCTCCTGTACCTCTCTATGGAGTTGCAGGAGTTCGAAACCATCGGACCTATCCAATTCGAATTCAATATTTTAGGTAAAAAGTTAACCAATTTTTTTTTCTATGAAATTACAAATGTACGCGGATAACTTCCGAACAACTGCACCAAATTGGATAATTCTTTTTTTTTGTGTGTTCGGTAATGTCAGGACAAGGTTTGTTTAAAACTACTGGTGAGCTCTGGCATTGTGAAATTTGTATAAAAAAATTGCAATAGGTGGCACGCGAGATGTTTAAAACCTGAGTGTATCGGGACTGAATGTATGGAATGCGGGTGGGGGAAGGAGAAATTGGATAGGGGGTTCGCGAGAGAGGGGAGGAGAACTTGGGAGGGGGGTGGGGAACTAGGGACGGGGTTCGCGGGACGAGGAAAGGTGGGGGGGGGGAACGCGAGAGGGGAAGGGGACGCGGGAGAGAAAGGGGAGGTGGAAGGGGAACGAGATGAATGGGAAAGGACACGCAGGCAAAAATAATTTCTTTATTAAATGGCATAGCAACGCATGCCGAGTATATCATATATATTATGTCAACCAACTCACACAAAACCTTTGACAAATTATACACCTAAACCTTCGTCATGAATCCCTCTATCTATTGGTGAAAACCGTATAAAAATCCGTTGCGTAATTTAACGTACAGACAGCGGGTGCGAATTTACTTTATACTGTAAAGATGGTGTGAGTGATGGTGACACAGATTGTTTTGTACACCAATCGGTGGTAATACTTGAGTCGTTCAATTCTATATCCGCTATATCAACTGTCACTGATTCGGAGAAAACCGCAAAAAATTGCCACGTCTCTAGCATAAATAAAAAATTGTATTTTATTTTTTTATATAATGAATTGGAGTAATATACATTCGAAAAGTGTTCATTTTTCAATGTATGTGAAGAAATATTTAAGTAATTTGGATAAATAAAATGGATATAGCGGATTTTGATACTCACTTCATGATTTGCATGGAATATAGAGGCTCGAATGTAAATGGTAGAGTCAGGGACGCCCGGGGAAAACATGGCACGATCAAGTGAATCAGATACTTGAGTCGGGCCATGTCAATAGTTAGAATAATAGAAGAGAATGTATGAGATCATTCTCATACATTGATCGTATGAGAATGATCTCATAAGATCAATGTATGAGAATGATCATGAATGGGTACCGCCGCCCTGGGAACCTTTATAGGATAACCAACACCTCTGCTATAGGTCACCCCAAGTGGTTCGCTACGTTTGGTGATTTAGCAGGGGTGCCCGGGTTCATGGGGTGAGGTTTGTCTAGGTCTTGGAGGCGGATGACCAGGACATACTGAACCCCAGATTCCTACCCACCCATAAACCCTTTTCCTTCCCAGAAATCTCTTCTCCTTCATTTCCTTTAAAAAAACCTCCACACAGCATCCCCAAAGATGACATGGGCTCTGAGGGAAATTATTTTCCTCAAGGCCTCTTGTGTGGAGCTCATGTAAAAAAAATATATATCGTCTACTAGCGAGTTCCCTGCATGCGTTGCAATTTCTTCATTAATGAAGAAATTGTTTTTCCTCGTGCGACATCTTCTGTTTAAAATTATATTGTATAGGTATTTTCTTATTTCTCCGTTATCAATTTTCCAGTAGAACAGAATTGAAAACATTTTTAATTTCATCAACAGATGTCTCTTTCGTTGGAAAAAATATATTATTTACATAACGTTTAGTTTAGTCCAAAAATTAATGGCAAATATAACGACCTATTTAATTATTTTGCTATACAATTTGTTGAATTAAAATTCTTTATTATATACTTTAAAGTTAAATCACCTTTGTTGCAAAGTTTGTAAAGTACATTGGAAGTTATTATTGTTGAATTTAAAGGAAACATCTCCTCCTATATATACATATAAATCAATTGCTGTTCGTTAGTCACGCTAAAACTCGAGAATGGCTGGGCCGATTTAGCTGATTTTGGTTTTGAAATGTTTGTCGCAGTCCAGGAAAGGTTTAAAAGGTGAGAAAATATGGAAAAGTTGCGAGGAAGATAGTAAAAACAACATTTTCATTTTCCCATATAAACTGTTCTACCCAACTTTCCTGTCAAACATTTGACTTGCTCGGGTCCACCAGAATTGAAGCAATTATAATAATAATAATGTAAGCTTTTTTTAAAGTTTTCTAATGATTTGAAGAAGGTTCTTACGGAGCGCAGAACATTGAATAATTTCAGAAAACTTCGTACGTTTGAAAGTTCGCGAGTTTGACGAAATAAATTTAGCACGATTTGCTAACCGTTCATCCGATTGCGATGAAAATTTGGCGAGTTGTTGTGAGCATGCCCGCAACGGTTTCTATATATATACTGGTGAGAACTGTTTGAAAACTGATGAATGGTATGCGGGAGGGGGAGGCGGATGGGAGAGGGGTGAAGGATAAGGGAGGGGAGGGGAACTGGGAAAAGGGGGTTCGTGGGAGGGGTGGGGAGGGGAACTCGGGAGGGGGGAGGGGAACTCGGGAGAGGGAAGAGGAACTCTCGGGAGGAGGGTTCACGGGACAAGAGAAGCGGGCGAGGGGAGTGGGGAGAGGAAAGCCAGAGGGGAAGGGGACGCGGGAGAAGAAGGGGAGGCGGAAGTGGAATGGGACAAATGGGAAAGGACACGCAGGGAGAAACAATTTCTTTATTAAATGGCATAGCAACGCATGCCGGGTACCAGCTAGTATTTAATAAATTTAAAAAAGGTGGTATTTAAGGCGCCGCATCAGCGCTCCAAAAGAAGAAGATGGAGAGATATGTAAGTACGAATGTTAGAAGAGCGCGCTAATATTAAAACCAAAGATATTCAAATACAAAAGAGATATGCTATGGTGTCCGCGCAACTGTCGGCGGACTACGACCTGATTAGAGTAGTTTGCATACGAAAAGAATAAATTCATTTCGTTGATTTTTTGAAGGAGTGCATTAGTATTGCTTAACAATATAGTTTGAATACGGAAAGAATTAGTTCATTTAGTTTGACGTTCGTTTGCTTTAATCATAAATTATTCGTTCATTTAGTTTATTTGTTAATTGGTAAACAATATCGGCGACACCCGGAAGCGCAGTCCCACCTAGTAAAAACTGCAGATGGCACATCTACTTATATTTCAATATCTTTGATTAAAACCGATAAAATCGATGCAAAAATTATGAAATTATTTTATAAAACACGACTCGTTTAAAATACCTAGAGCAAAAGTCTCGTGAAGCGTCTTAAGTATCATTTAAAGAAACATGGTGAATTTTTTCTCATATAACTTGTAAAATAACTGAAACAAACGTGTTTATAATAATTTTCGGAGCATACTTTGCAATTTTTTTCTATCGACGAAATTTCATAATATGCGTAAAAACATCAAACATGTAAGAAATCGGTCGAAATTCGGGTAGCGGCGGCTTAAGTACCTGCTTACAAATCACATTATGATTTAGGAGGAAATTTTGGTTTTGATTTTTTGCAATTTGCCGCCCGGGAATCATGTATTGGATAAGCAAAACCAATACCCCTGCCATTTGATTTTATTAAGCAAGGGTTCCCGTGTTAATGGGGTGAAGCTTGTTTAGGTCTTGGCGCGGAAGCGTTTGCACACTTACAACGTGGCGGATCGGGAAATCTTCAGCTTCAACTTCTTTAGCAGGACTCTCTGGACCCATTGAATTACACCGCAGTGGTAGGGATGGATTCATACGTCCTTCACACCTGAACACATTGACCCCAGATTCCTAACTACCCCTCATACCTTTTTTCATTCCTAGAACTTCCTCTCCCGCCTTTTCCTGAAAAATCCCTCCACCCAGCACCCCAAAGATGATAAAGGTCCTTAGAGAATTTTTCCCCAGAGCCTCCTATGTGAATATAAATAAGATCCCAAAGGCGTATGTGTGGCAAAACCATGTACGATCGTGTGAGAAACGTGGAGATTTGCAAAGAATGCAAGGCTGATGTAAGCGTAATGAGTAAGATTAAGAAAGGAAAGCTCAGATGGTTTGGGCATGTAGAGCGAATGAACGAAGAAAGGACTGAAGGAGAATATATGACGCAAATGTGAATGGTAGAAGTAGTAGGGGACGCGCGAGAAATACATGGCACGACCAAGTGAATCAGATACTTGAGTTGGGTCAAGAGTCAGAATAATAGTAGATCAATTATTATAAGCAAATAAAATAAACACTAGTATATATTGCATTATTTGGCGGGTATTTGATAAGCCGCCATAGCTCAGTGGTCAAGAGCAGCTGACCGGCAATCAGAAGGACACGGGTTCAAGTCCCGTTGGCGGCAAGTATCTTTTCTCGGAAGATTTTTCAATGTAGATGAGTGTTTCAGGGTGATAATTATTGCTTATAATAATTGTTACCCTTTGTGCTATACATAAAAATCTTGTCTAAACGTTGGTTTATAAATTAAAAATAATAATTAATAGTAGATCATGTATGAGACGATGTATGAATGTGAACGAGGCAAGGAGTGTACGCTAAGACTGAGTTGTGTGGTCCGCCCTCTCTGTCTACCCCTGCATAAACGGTGTGATAGTTAGTTAGTTAAATAAGAAAAAAATAGTAAGATATTTTTTGGACGCGAATTCTACAAACTGTGTGAAAATTTATGTTTTTTTTATGGGTTTTCAATTTTTTTTTCACTCTTTAAACTACCTAGTTGAAATTTTTATTTTATTGTCAACTAGCAGACCCGGAAACACAACGCCATTACCCAACCTTTATAAAATCAACACCACCCGCTTGCCAGCTGTCCGCTGCCCGCTGCCAGCTACCTGAATTGAATATTTCAATTTCTCGGCCTTTCTCTACTATAATAAGCATGTATTATACACATAAACCTTCCCCTTGAATCACTCTATCTATTGGTGAAAACCGCATGAAAATCTGTTTCGTAGTTTAAAAGATCTATGCGCACATACATTTTGAGCGACTTCATTTTATACTATGTAATGCAATTCGAGCGATCGCCACTAATAATACAACGCTTGCAATGCAACACTGGATATTTGAAAAGGGAAAAGCAAATACCTACTTACTCTAGGACATCTATTTTCCAATTTCTTTCGTAGAACAAATTTCAAAAGTGACTATAGTACGGCCCGCCATGCCAGTCGTTTTAAATCGCACAAAAATATGTTTTCTTTGAATTTCTCGGCTTGTCTCTAATAAAATTTACATGTATTATATACATAAACATTTCTCTTTAATCACTCTATCTTTTGGTGAAAACCGTATGAAAATCCGTTGCGTAGTTTAAAAGATTAACGCGCACATACATTTTGAGCGACTTCATTTTATACTATGTAATAATAAATAATGATAATGATGATGATTAATTCTTCTCAAAAACAGAATATTTTGAACGACCTCTGTTTAAAATAACATATATTATTCAGTTCTTAATTTGTCCGTTATTCACTTTACAGCAGATCAGATTCCAAAACATTTCGAGTTTTATTAGCAGATGTCTCTTTCGATTAAAAAAAAAAAAATATTGCGTTAATTTTTAGGTGTGTTCTAAAATGGCAAGCATACGTCGTATTTAAATATATTCCTTTAAAATATAGTCTACTAGCTGACCCGACAGATGTTGTTCTGTTTTAGCTATGAATATTTTATTCGAACCGGAATAAATAATTATAAAAAAATATTTCAAAATCATAATGTTTATTGTAATGCATTTTGATACAATTGGTTCTCCCTGTGTGTCCTTTCCCATTAGTCCCATTCCCCTTCCACCTCTCCTTCCTCTCCCGCGTCCCCTTCCCCTCTCGCGATTCCTCTCCGCCTTCCCTATCCCCACTCCCCCGACGGCCGGCGTAGTCCAGCGGTAAGGCTTTTGACTCAAACACCAAAGGTCGCGGGATCGAATCCCAGCTTGGCAAATAAGTTTTATTTTATTAATTTGTGTGATTTAACAATTTATTCATTTAAAATAATATATAGTATATTTGCGGCATGTTCCAGACCGGAAGATACTCTCAGTATAGCCCTGGTGTAAGACCACCATTCAGAATTGAAACGTTGCTTGAAATGGCATTAGCCGTGTTTGGTGACCAGATCTGAATAGCCAGGTACTTCCCCACCTTCCTCTTCCCTATCTCCTTCCCCTCCCCACTACCTTCAGCCTCACAACATACCCCACTTAGGGATGCCATAGTCTCACTGGCTTCAGACGGGAGCAGTTGGGACTCTTGTGCGGTATTCACATAAACAAAAAAAAAGCTTCCCTCCCGAATTTCCCCCCCCCCCCTCCGAGTTTCCCTCTCCCCTCCCAGATTCCCCTCCCCCCTCCCGCGAACCCCCCTCCCAAGTTCCCCACCCCTCTTCCCCCACCCACTCCCGCATTCCATACGTTTAGTCCCGCTGCATTCAGTTTTAAATATTTCAATTCGAGTAAATGTATGCTGGAGGGGGGAGGGGGGAGGGGGAGCAGAACTCGGGTAGGGGGTTCGCGCAAGGGGGGGAGGAGAACCAGGGATTAGGAGGGGAACCTTGGAGGGGGGAAGGAAACTCGGTAGGGGATGTGGGAGTGGAGTAGGGAGAGGGAAGGTGGAGGAGGTGGAGTGGGAACGCGAGAGGGGAAGGGGACGCGGTAAAGGAAGGAGAGTTGGAAGGGGAACGGGAATGGGAAAGGACACGCAGGGAGAAACCATTTATTTATTTATTTTTTGATAAAAGCAACCATATTGTGGTTTGTCAAATAAATTGAAATAAAACAATAACTTAGTTTGTAACCACGATTTAATTATTTAATTTTTTATATAACAACCGGTTTCGCTTTACACAAGCATCTTCAGGGTATAAAATTAAATTGTTCAATTTTGCGTTCACATTAAATATTTTCTATGAAGTTTCTTTTAAATGGTCTATTTATTATCAAAATCCACAAATAAACATATACTAGCTGACCCGACCACATGTTGCTGTGGTTAACTAAACACAACGCCATCTACTGGATGGTTATCAACGCCATCTACTGGGTGGAAAATCCGTCCAGTAGTTTTTGAGTTTATCGCGAACAGACAGACAGACAGATGATACGGAGCACTTTAATTTATAATATGTACATTAGGGTGGAACACTTTTGTATGAAAAAAATTTTTTTTTCGAATTTTTAATTGGAATACCAGGTAAAGGTTGCTTTATGTAATTGTACATTACACTCCTCAATTTGGAAGTTCTAGCTCGACAGCTTGAGCTCCCGCCATAGACTTGAAATTTATTTTTTAAAGTTTTTATAGACGTTTTGTATTATCCACCCTATAAACAAAATAATAAGTAAATATAATATTTTATACATTAAATGATAAAATAAAGGTAGACTTTAACTAATAAAATCATTTATTTCAAAAGTAAACACAGGTTCAGAAAGTTATGTAGGTATGAATAACATCATTTTTTATGACAAAAATCTTTTTTCGTCTCAAACCTTGGCATTAGCTTTCGAGATGCTAATTTAGATTTTATGAATCCCTCTTATCTTGTCTTGTCGCATACTCTTAGAGCTGCTTTTTTCATCACTTTTACAGATCTTTCCACAGCCTGGGTGAGGCAAGGCAGTCTCATAAACTCCAACACTGTATCTTCTCCATTTTCAATAAGATCTTGTAATTGCTTATCGGAAATATTCATCAGTATTGGGGGTTTGTATAGATTTTGTTGCCAGTCAATCATGTCTGTGTAAGAACGTGCATTTAAGTCCACTTTTGGCACCTCAAACATACGCCAAACAGAATTTGTATTAACTTGACGAGCCTTTAAAATGCGTCTTGCAGCGAGTTCTCTAATGTGCTCACGTGAATCATACTCAACAACAAGTTTTCTGGATGAGCAAAGTAAATGTTTCGAATTATAACAGGGTCCACTATCGCTAACAACTCGTTGGACAAATATCGAGTGCTGTTAATGAGCTTCCATAG
This sequence comes from Limnephilus rhombicus, assembly GCA_929108145.2. Classification (NCBI taxonomy): domain Eukaryota; kingdom Metazoa; phylum Arthropoda; class Insecta; order Trichoptera; family Limnephilidae; genus Limnephilus; species Limnephilus rhombicus. The sequence continues at coordinate 48,094,238 of OV815289.1, read as the reverse complement.
ATGATTTAAACCATCTTTGCAGGATGAATGTGTTTTGATAGCAAACCAGTCAGGAGCGTATGATTTGCTAAAGTCACAAGATTTTATTGTGGATTTTCCGTAGAAACATTCAAACGCAGTATGCGATTAGCTCTTGTCAACTAGCGGGCATGGGATAGATTATCCGGGCTTCTCTGTAATAAATTAGGAGAGCAGGATCCATTTATGACAGCAGTAGTAATTTCTTGTAAATATTTCTGGTCTGTACTGAGATCTGTGGATATTTGTAGAGGTAGTTCACCTTCTATCTTCTTAAAGTTGGCCAACGGCAGCGTCTCGCATATCTCTAATGCTTTACCAATTTGACCTGCAAATGATTTAGGTCCTGCAGTAGGGCCATCCAAATAGGTAAACAAATGCCTCAATGGTAACTTATTATAGATAGTCTGTTTTCCAAAATATGAATCACGCCCCTCACTTTCCCTGCATTTGTGTTTGTTCCATCACAGCCAACAACCATTAAACCCACTAGTGATATCTTTTCAGTCGTTAAAAAGCTGTTGATAGCTCATTCAATATTTCTTGCACTGCCCGATGTTGGAACCAGATACCCAACATAAATACAACCTGATTCTTTTATAATCGAAATATGTTCCTCTTGTACAATCACTCTAAACCTCTTCGATAATTTTAAAACAGTTTTAGCCTGTTAGTGCGTTGGTCTTTTAAAAACATTTGTTCCTCTTTTGGCACTTTTTCGCTCAAACAAGTACAGCTTACAAATTCTTTACATTTACATGCAGCTATGTCAAAAGGCTTTCTACTTTGTGCTCTGAACTCTTCTAACTTTTCTTCCTTAAGTTTTTCCAAAGACTTTTTCAAATTATAACACTTTGAGTGATAACTTTTTAGTAACTGTAAGACTCGTTTGTGTGTGACAATTGGAATAGAAGATTTTATCCACAATTCTTCAATTTTCATTCCAACTATTTCGGCAACTTCCAAAAACATAGGTTCATTTGATGTGTTATTCCTTACTTTTAAGTCTTGTCGAACCTATTCATAGAATTTCATCACATTTTCATAGGTAGGTAGAATATTCTCTTTCAAATCTGCACTTTCACCAAATATTGGACATTTGAACGTTTGTCTTGTAGAAGTCATGTTTAATCACTTAAAAAACGTTTATCAACAAGTACTCGTGAATATAATTGACGCGCGACCATTCACCTTGAGACAATTATCGTTTTAAACAATATACTGCATTTCGTAGATTGTCACATACCGCCCCCCGCTTCGTCCCGCACTTTGCTCCTTTGTCACAGGGCCCCCAAAACAGTAGTTTTTGTAAATGTTCAATGTCTTGGCGGGGGCTTTTACCGGTGTCTGATATTTTTTAAATTTTTAATTGAGGTAATTGATGGAAATTGGCAACATAATACAACTATTCCAAATAAAAATTCGAAAAAAAAAAATTTCGTTCCACACTAATGAAACTCACGTATTATTATGAAAGTGAGAAAAAATTTTTTTTCACAGGAGGCCCTGAGGAAAATAATTTCCCTCATCTTTGGGGATGCTGTGTGGAGGGGTTTTTAAAGGAAAGGAAAGAGAGGAGAGTTCTGGGAACGAAAAGGGTTTCAGGGATGGGTAGGAATCTGGGGTTCAGTGTGTCCTGGTCATCCGCCTCCAAGACCTAGACAAACCCCACCCCATGAACCCGGGCACCCCTGTTAAGTCACCAAACCAAAATATGTACAAAATATGCATGTTACGAGTATATCTTTGCACCCGAGAAGCACACGGATGCAAAACTTGAAGTAAATTATCATATTCATCAGTGGCAGAAAATCAGTACTTGGATGGGTGATGATACAAGTCCTATCATGAAGAAAAATAGAATTTTCAAAAATGTATCCGGATGCAACATCCTTTGATGCCACAACTATCTAGAAGCAGGGAGATATACGTGGACTTGCATCTTTATTATTTAGTTACATTTTGAGTATTATGCTCAAATACGTTTTCATCCTTCTGCGTCTAACATTATTACGCTTTCTATGGAAGTAAACAATTTTCAAACATTGATCCTTTCATAATACACCACATGTCAAAACAAAATATTTCATTTCACTTTGAAGCAGACGGACTCAAGTCCGTGTTGTGTTTGACTCAAGTCAGCGTTTTTTTTTAAACAATATTTTTAGTGACCGACTGACGGTTCGGTTTCGGTTTCGGTTTTGGCAAGTTTCGGCAAAAAATCAAGTTTCGGCATCAGTGCCGGTACGGCGTGATTGTGTTGTGAGTTTATGTGTTATTAGGTTATTTTTTTATTACTTCTGTCTTAAGCATTGAAGTTCTTTCCGTTGAGTTATTCACTCGGATTTATGAGTGATGAGAATTATGTACAAAATAAAAGAGGTTATATTTGAATCACATATTCATTCATTACTAACAGTACATTTGTTTTTAGCTTACTAACAGTACATTTGTTTTTAGGTTCACTTACAGTATATTTGTTTTTAGGTTTACTAACAGTTTATTTGTTTTTAGGTTTACTTACACTACATTTGTTTTTAGGTTTACTTACAGTATATTTGTTTTTAGGTTTACTTACAGTTTATTTGTTTTTAGGTTTACTTACAGTATATTTGTTTTTAGGTTTACTTACAGTATATTTGTTTTTTGGTTTACTTACAGTATAGGGTAAGCGGTACTATCTCTGGCACCCCCCCATTGATTGGCACTCCTGAATTGAAACAGTAATATTAGTGGCTACGGCGAGAAATATATCTCAATTTTAGACATATTGTATTCCTATACTATCCTATTTTTAGATGGGCATAATGTATTTTGTTGAAAATTGACATGCTACCGGCATCTGTTGGTTGGTTAGGGTAAACTCCGACTTTGTATCGATCCAATTAGATGGTGTGAGTCTCTGCTAAAAGGCTAAGACCGAATCGGTGGTTTAGGAACCTGTTTTAACTGTTGGAACGAGTTAGGTGAAAGCCATATTGGTAAACACTTACAAACGTCAAATGTGTATTTTTTATTCTATAAATGTGTGCAATTTTCATTATTCCTCTTTCCTACGCAAAGTTTAAATGGTAACCAACCATGACAGTGTTGGTCCGGTGTATTCAGTATTATCACCGCTATTGTAAACATTTATAAAACATGTCACACTGTGAAAATAAAAAGTGTAGTTTTTTGTAAAAATTGTTATTTATTAAAGGATCCTTACAATTTTAACATGGGCCTTACGATCCGGATGGCAATCAGAGGATTGCTAAATCTTCTAGATATAAATATGTGTTGTCTCTTTTAGTTTCGCTTTTGAAGTAGTTTTCATTTAAATAAATATTGTCTACCCAAAAGCACCTCAAGGAATAGAATTTAAACGTAAACTCATTACGTGTTTGATTATACACTAGTGGACTTAAGTATGGACACTTTTCATAAATTTCTTATATTTGATGTTCATTCTCTCTTTTTTAAATCACGTTGGGGTTTAAGTATAATTTTGTTAGCTAATTGATTCAACAACATATTATACCGTTATATTTTGAATCAATTTAAATGATTTTTTTAGAAAAATAACAAAAATGCTGAATAAAACAACGACATGGCAAAACACACATTATTTATTAATTACGAACATTTTGCATAATATTTCAAATTAGCATTTAACGTTAGTATTTTGTTAGAAATTCTTTAAGTTTAATAACTTTTCAAAGTCTTCTAGGCATGGAGTCCACAAAACGTCACTAATTTTCAGGTTTGATGACATGGAACCATGTTTGAAAAAATTATTTCAATTATTTCTCTTTTATTGCTGGATTTGCAACTTGAAACCAGTATTTTCATTCTAGAACAGAGATTTTCAATAGGATTCAAGTCTAGATGGTCCCCTGGCTTAGGTAAAACTACAATATGGTGGTTATGTAAGCATTTCATGCTCGTTTTGCTATGTGGCATGGGCATGGGGATATGTGGCATGGGGGTCCATGCTACTGTAAATTGCATTTACTACGGTTCCCCTCGACTGACCCCTGACCTCTCTACTTTGTGGTTGGTTTAGACAGAAAACGAGACATTAAAGGGTTGCCAAAATTCAAAAACATTATTCTCAAAAATTGGTTGTTTTAAAGGCGTTTGCTCCCATTTATCATAAAGAGTGATAATAATTCACCATATGACATATTGTATGGTACTTTTATTAATCAACTATAGCATAAGGAAAACAAAAAAAAACTTAGAAGGGTTCCGTAATAAAATAAGTTGTTTTTTCATAGGGCAAACGACAAGATACAAGAAACCTCGAAAAGTGTCCATACTTAAGTCCACTAGTGTAATTGCAATGCAAACAGCTCGCTGTGTTCTATAAATAAGTGACCTTTCACTTAATTATAATAATGATAATTATTTCAAAGCGTCGCTCGTCGGTGGTACACCTTATTTTGCGTCGCATTCAATGTTATCTAAAGGGTCCTAGCACGGTCGATAGATAAAGGGTTTATCGAAAATGTCGGTAACTTTTCGTCGCTCCCGAGCACGACTGCAGTCAGCTAACGTACAAACAATAGTTCACTACGACTAAGTGTTCCTAATTTATTTGACGTGAACTGTTGGTTGTTCGTTAGCGGCTGCAGTCGTACTGGGGAACGATGACAATTTACCGATATTTTATATAAAACCTATATCGATCGACCATGCTAGGTACCCAGATATGGGAACCGCCGCCTCGGGAACTAACAAGTCTAACACTTCTGCAATTGGTCCGGCAGGTTACTTAGCAGGGGTATCCGGGTACAGGTCCTGGCGGAAGATACGTCTGATCACCAGCTGCTTGGTGGGCCGCATCGGGAGAGGCCGATTGAGAAAACCCCTTTCACCTCGCCAGCCGGATCTCTCCCGATCCAACGCTTTGCTGGATAGGGATGGATTCACAAATCACTCCTGGATATACTGACCACCGGATTCCTACCCACCCCTTTCAATGAATACCGTCATCTCTCGGGACCTGAAGGTCAAAAATTTTAAAATAATTTTTTTATTAATTGCTCTCGGCTGGAGCCAGTGAGTCTATGGCATCCCCAAATGCAGTATGTTGTGGGGCTGAAAGTAGTGGGGAGGGGAAAAAAATGGGGAAGAGAAAGGTGAGGAAGTGGCTGGTTATTTAGATCTGGTCACCAAACCAAGCTAAAGCCATTACAAGCAACGTTTCAATTCTGAGTGGCGATACTGGGAGTATCGTCCACTCTGGAACATGCCGCAAATGTACTATGTATATTATTTTAAAAGAATTATTATAATTGTGAAATAATTCAAACTATTAAAAATATTAATTTAAAATAAAACAATAACTTTGTAAACACCACTTTTATTTTTATACTTTATGCCGACCGGGTTTCGCTACAACCGTAGCTTCATCAGGGCAGTATAATACTCTACTAATATTAGGTTACATTTGTGTTATAATGTATAATTTACCAATAATGGGCTGGGCTGGACTCGTCAAGTGGAGGAGGAAGGAGGAGGCATAGATGGAGAATTGGGAAGGGAACGGACGTGTTCTTTATCAATAGGGAACAATTTTAGTATGGGACTTTTATTTAAATTAAGTTGGTTATTTACTACCTTACTATTAGTGTTTATGGCTTTCCTAAGTTCAAGTGCCTCTAAATTATCCAACCTTATACCAATGTTGTTTTTATGAATAAGTTTGGCGCCAGCGTTTTTGTCAAATTTATGATCGTTTTCAATCAAGTGGTTTGCAAATTCTGAAAATCCAGAGCTGTGTAAACATTGAAGATGTTCTTTGACACGGGTGTTTATGTTGCGCGCTGTTTTACCAATATAAAAAAAGTGCGCAGTCGCTACATTGAAGTGAGTAAATTCCCGAGTGAGATAGAGTGTCTTCCTTATCCTTACCGTTCATTAAAAGTTTGCCTTTATTATTATTAGTGTAAAATGCTGGTTTGATTTCTGATGGGAGATTTTTAACACTTTTTTGAGAGAAATTATTGATGTACAGGATTCTACGCCATTGATGAGGTTGATTATTATTACTTGGTATATTATTATTATGAGGTGGACTGTTGTATAAAAATTTACTAGTGGATAATTTTTTATTTAGAATTTTGTCGACTATATTTGGGTTGTAACCGTTATTTATTGCGATTTGTTTGATCGTAGATAGTTCTATTGCAAAGTTGGTATTTGATAAAGGAACTGTAACTAATCTATGTGTCATGGAATGAAACGCTGAATGTTTATGGGAGTTGGGATGGTTAGAGGAATTGTGAATCGTTATGTCAGTGAACGTCGGTTTGCGGTAGATTTTAAATTCGATTTTATTATTTATTATTGATAACGTAAGATCTAAAAAGTTTAAGGTAGAATTGGTTCCTATTTCTATGGTAAATTTAATTTGTTTATGGAAGGAGTTTATTAGCAACAGGAAGGAGTTGAGTTGTCTCTTGGTTCCCAACCAAACACAGAATCGTCACATCGTCAACATATCTCTTCCATAACAATAAGTTTTGTAATACTGGTGATTTACTATTAAAAATATTATTTTCTAAATTGTCCATGAATATATCAGCGATGAGGGGTGATGTCGGTGCCCCCATGGCCAAGCCTTCTTTTTGTTGATAAAAACATTCATTGTATTGGAAATAGTTTTGGTTAAGACATATATTAAACAGGTGAGATAAATCCTTAGAGAAATTATTTGGTAACTTTGAATTTTGTAGCAATTTAGATAACACATTTTTACTTTCAGCTACGGGGATATTTGAAAACAGGTTAACAACATCGAAGGAGACTAATTTTGCACCATTGGGGATATGTAAGTTTTCAAGCTCATCAATCAAGTCAAAGGAATTTCTAATGGTGTATTTTGGATCAAAAATTTTTGAGTTATTGAATACATACTTTCGCAAGCTCGGAATCGATTCTGCGACCTTCGGATTTCGAGTCAAGAGCCTCACGTAGCCTACGTAGCGCAACAATAAAGACTGACTCACTTCACTGACTGACGCCTTTTATTTCACGCCCCGTCTCCGATCCGGCCCGCTCTCCCTCAACTGGTGACCCCGAAGTGATTTGAACACGCAGCAAACAGCTTCCTGACAAGAGTGTTACCACGACGCACCGGTAACACCGCAAAAACGAGGGAATCGGTAGAGACGCATCAGCATGGACGCACCGACGAGCAGCATCAACCCGGCTTTTCTGCAAACCTTGGCATCATCGTCCCTCAACTGTACTCCGTACACTGGGAAGGGGGTGTGTGGCGGCCACTTCTGCCAAATTCATGGCGCCGCCTCTGAACCACACAGAACACGCTGGAAACTACGAAATACCTACAGTTAGTTACTACGGCCGCGCCGCCTCGTAAATAATAATTCCGCCACTTACGCGAAAGGCATAGAACGTCTGGCTGTACCATACAAGTGCCCGCAGAAGGTTCGAGCGATTTCTCAGCTTTGCGTGAATTCACTCAGCATTGCCTACTGTGAGGTTAATTACACGCCGCGAGTATATAAGCAAGCGCTCGCTCGCTGAGTCTCAGTTCAGTCTTCATTCATGGTTCGACATTTACACATCGGGCGGTGATACAGTGTCGCTACGCATTATTCAGTCCACGAGGGCTGATATCGCTCTCCTAGCAAGTGATTTAACGCATATCCAGTGTGACTTCAGGAACATCTTCATGACACCTTCGAGGACTCCATTTCCAACTACCATCTCGCTGTCCGGCCCATCGCGCCTCGACATGAGATGTCAAGCAACCAGCAACTGGCAACGAGCCAGCAACCACAACCGGCAACAAGCCAGCAACCAGCAACCGGCAACGAGCCAGCAACCAGCATCTTCATCGCCTCTCAAGGTTCCTTCCTGCGTCACGTGTGTCTGTCGACTCAAAGGCCACACAGCCGCCATACCTCGTCAACACGACGACGGTCGACCGCCTGGACCAAGGTCACTTCTACACCGCCATGGTGTAGAGCAACACGCCGGCTCCCTGAAGACCAGTGATCTTGGTAGTTAGTTTTTACAATAATTAACCTCACTGTGGGCTCACAAACACGCCCACAACACACTTGTGGTGGTTATTGGTTCCACCCGGGTAGTTAGTTTTTACAATAATTAACCTCGGCTCACAAACACGCCCACAACACACTTGTAGCGGTTACACAACTAGTTGGTTCCACACTGGTAGTTAGTTTTTACAATAATTAACCTCACTGTGGGCTCACAAACAAGCCCACAACACACTTGTAGCGGTTATACAACTAGTCAATTCTACTCCGGTGGTAAGTTTTTACAATAATCAACCTCACTGTGGGATCACAAACACGCCCACAACACACTTGTAGCGGTTATACAACTAGTTGTTTCCACCCTGGTAGTTAGTTTTTACAATAATTAACCTCACTGTGGGCTCTCAAACACGCCCAAAACACACTTGTAGCGGTTATACAACTATTCAATTCCACTCTGGTGGTAAGTTTTTACAATAATCAACCTCACTGTGGGCTCACAAACACGCCCACAACACACTTATAACGGTTATACAACTAATTGTTTCCACCCTGGTGGTTAGTTTTTACAATAATCAACCTCACTGTGGGCTCACAAACACGCCCACAACACACTTGTAGCGGTTATACAACTAATTGTTTCCACCCTGGTGGTTAGTTTTTACAATAATCAACCTCACTGCGGGCTCACAAACATGCCCACAACACACTTGTAGTGGTTATACAACTAGTTGCTTCCACCCTGGTGGTTAGTTTTTACAATAATCAACACCACTTTGGGCTCACAGACACGCCCACTGTACACTTCTAGCAGTTATTGATAATGTAATTTTCACACAAAACTAAGTGTATCACATTAAAATAGTAGATCGTTTTCCTATTAATAAATAATCACAGTGAGAACAGTTATACTATAAGAATGAATTTAAAAACAAAATCTTGAAATTAACATGACAAGTGATATTTGAATTTGAAACCATTTGAATTTGAATTTGAAGTTTGAAGTCAAGTGACATTTGAAGCCATAGACAAAAAGTTAACAGAATATTCTACCATTCTAACATCTACCTACATCTAATAATAATCCATAATATTATAATGGAACAAGAAAACTCTGCCCAACAATTCCTGGCAAAGGCAACCTCTATTTTAAACCTATTAAATATCATCATAATGGACACATCTAACAAATTCACCAAGGAACAAATAGCGAAACTCGCCCCTAAATTCACCGATCTATTGGGTAATGTCGGTCAAATGGGTGTAAAGTTAGGGAGCCTTGAAGGAGAATTGAAGATCTACAAATATATGTCTTCTAATCAAACACCCGAAAATAGGAACAGAACGTATAGTTCGATTACGTCCAACCAAGTCCTCACGAAATATCCACCGAACACAAGAAACAATGCCCCTATACTTCCTGCGAAACCAGCCGTACTTATCTTCCCCAAAGATGACAAGTCACTTTTTTCCAGCAGTAGTCTTGAAACTCTCAAAACCTCAACTAACCCATCATCTTTGGGAATTACAATCACGGGGGTACGAGAAATAAGGAACGGAGGTGTAGTCGTGCATCCAAGTACCGATGCGGAGGCCATAAAACTTGCCAATGCACCGACCCTATCCGATGCTGGTCTGAAAGCAGCAGTTTCTTCACATAAACTTCCTCGGATAGCTATCCATGGTCTACCTCAAGTTGTGCCCCTCGAGAATATCATCTTGGCAATCCACCAGCAAACACACGAAGAAACCGGTCTACAAATTAATGAATTGAAAGATAAATTGCAGTTCTCTCACAAAGTAGGACCTCGTACCGGATCGTGCACTCATGTCTTCAGAGTTCCTCCTTCTATTCGTCACTCCCTCATTCGCTTCTCTAAACTGGCTATGGACTGGCAAATACACACCGTAAGGGATTGGATCGACAGTCTAAAATGTGGACACTGTCAACTTTACGGCCATACGGCGTCGAAATGTAACGCAGACATGCCTACATGTTCTCACTGTGGAAAACCTAGACACAATCGAGATGCTTGCCTGACTCCTGAAAAGCCACCAGCATGTGCTACCTGCAAGTTCTTCAGAAAACCGTCCACACACAACACTGGCTCCCCTGACTGTCCTGCCCGCCAAGCCGCTGAGAGACGCGAATTATCTCGAGTCGATTTTTTAGGCTGAATCAGAATCGACACCTTATTAATACTAACTTTTCCACCTATTATCAACATATTCGTGGTCTCAATACTAAGCTAAACTCCTTTAGATGCTCCATAAATTTATGCCCTTATGATTTTTTATGTTTTACTGAAACATGGCTATCAGACAATATTGCTTCAACAGAACTTGGACTACATGACTACATTATTTTTCGCTGTGACCGCTCTTCCTCTTCTAACAAGTGTAGAGGAGGTGGGGTAATGATATGTATTAAAAAAAAATACTCTTGACACATTCTTGAATCGTCTAATAATGTATCTGAATTATCCAAAATTGAATCTAACTTGTGTTATAAATCTTATATTGAACTCACTGAGACAAAATTAAATCTTAACCCTAAACAATTTTGGAAATTTATTAAACAAAAACGTATTGATAACGATCTCCCTTCAAGTTTATTTTTTAATGATACTCACGCCACCAACGATTTCGATATTGCCAACCTTTTTGCTGAAAATTTCTCCTCTGTCTATACTGATAACATATGCACCATCCCTCCACTTAAATATGCTAATACTATTGACCTTAATACTTGCGAAATCACACTTGTAGATGTTTTCAATTACTTAAAAAATCTTCCCAGCAAAACAAGCACTGGTCCTGATGGTATACCTGAAATATTATTGAAAGAATGTAAATCTGTTGTATCTAAGCCAATTTGTATATTATATAACTTATCACTATCATCTGCCACTTTTCCGGATTCCTGGAAGGTTTCCTATATACGACCTATTTTTAAATCGGGTAATAAGTCGAACGTAGAAAACTATAGACCTATATCGATGTTATCTCATATTCCTTAAATCTTTGAATCTATAATCACAAAAAAATAACACCTATTTTCAAAAATGTGCTGATTGAGGAACAGCATGGCTTTAGATCTGCTAAATCTACCACTACAAACTTACTCTCCTTCACCAACACCGTAGTCAATGGCCTAGAAGATAAATCACAAGTAGATGTTCTATATACCGACTTTTCTAAAGCTTTTGACAAAGTAAAACACGCTATCCTCATGGCCAAGCTATATGCTATAGGTATACGAAACCCATTGCTATCTTTCTTTAATTCTTATTTAAGCAATAGAAAACAAAGAGTTAAAATAAATAACATAGAGTCTATTATTATTGAAGTAACATCCGGCGTACCGCAAGGAGCACATTTAGCCCCGCTTCTCTTCAACTTGTTTATAAATGACATTATTCGTATTTTCTCTCACACACGCTTTTGGCTTTTTGCTGATGACAATAAGATCCTAAAAATTATCAAAAACTACCATGACTGCCTTCTTTTCCAATCAGATATTGACTCTTTCAATGACTGGTGTAAAATTAATTGCTTGGAACTAAATGTCGATAAGTGCAAAATTATGTCCTTCTACAGATCTAAAAATCCGATTGTTCTCGAATACAAATTAAATAATAATTGCCTAACAACTGTTCAATCCATTAAAGATCTTGGTGTCTCTCTTGATAGCAAGCTTTCTTTCCGGGAACATATAAATACGATTGTTAATAAATCTCTCAAACTACTTGGTTTTATCACTAGAACCACTTCTGACTTCAAAAACATAAATACCCTAAGAACTCTTTACTGCTCCTTGGTTCGCCCCCATCTTGAATATGCTTGTATTATATGGTCTCCTTTTTATGCTGTCCATATTCGTCATATTGAATCCGTTCAACATCGGTTCCTAAAGGGAATTGCTTGGAGGCTTGGATTAGAGCGAGGCAATTACTCGTATGCTGAAATTGAACAAACTCTAAACCTTTCTCCTTTAGAAGATCGTCGGATAAAATCTGATCTCATTTGTTTCTTCAAAATTATTAACTGTTTAATCGACTCGCCTACATTACTACAACTCATTACATTTAATATACCTTCTCGTAGACTCAGAAATAAAGACCTGCTTTTCCTCAATCAGCACTCGACTAACTATGGTTATAACTCACCACTGTCCAGAATGTGTAGACTGGTCAACTCACGTCAAGACCTTGATTTTTTTGGTATTAGCTTAAATGATTTCTGTCGCTCTTTAAACAAATGAAGATATGTAATATTCACCCTAATTTTTGCAAGGTCTTGACGTGACTTGACACTTATTTTTCTTCTATTTTCACTGTTTGTCTTTGCTTTCATGTACCATCCGAATCCTTACATTGTTCATTTATATACTTCGTGATACTTTGTTTTAAATTGGACGTAAGTCCGTAAATAAATAAATAAATAAGTAAATAAATAAATAAATAAATAAATGTAGCAGCCAGCCTCTGCTACCTCATGCCTTTGATCAGAGGTTCCGAAACGTATTTTTCTCGTAGACCCCTTTCAAAATTTTACTGATTTCGGTGGACCCCTGCTGCTACATTTCTACCACATTCCCGAAACTCGTCAAAAATGTGAAGATTAGATCTAACGATGGAAATTTGCGTCACGGTTGAGTTCCAACCCTAAATTCGGAGTGGTATAAATAAAAATAAAAAAGTGTAATTTCTTTTTATAAAAATAATACATGATTACATACTTAGGTGGGAAATACATGTAGATGACTAAAAAAATGTTTTTATTTTTTTTTTCATAAATTGTTAGTATAACTGTTTAAGAAAATTTATTTTAATTTTTTAAACTTTATGAGTAAAATCTCAAATTAAAATATTTAATTAAATGAAGACAATGTTAGGACCCTTTGCTAACATGGCAAGTACTCTACCGATTGAGCACTTGCCATGTTAGCAAAGACCTGGGTTCGAGTCCCAGCGGAGCCAATATCTTTTACTGCTTTTACCGTCTCCAGATTTTCGATTGAGTTTCGCTAATATTGCCTTCATTTAATTAAATATTTAAGAATATGTTCCCAAAGTTTAAAATAAAAATTTCAATTCGTTCCGGTGTTATGAGGGAGTTCCAAACCGCGTGGTAAACTTGAAACGCATTTTTCTCGAAACGACTTTATTGGAATTTGTGTGTACTCTAGTTTTAAAAGAAACTTTTTAAAAATGTCCAATTACCTTATTTAACACTAGAAAGATCACGACCGTCACTTTGACGGCTGATCACTTTTTTCAAATTGAGAGGCAGTCATGAGTACCACTGCCCCGGGAACCATTTATTGGATAACCAACACCTCTGCCATAGCACACTCCAAGTGGTTCGCTACGTTTAGTGACTTAGCAGGGGTGTCTGGATTCAATGGGTGAGGTTTGTCTGGGTCTAGGTGGCGAATACGTTTGCCCACCTACTGCGTAGCGGACCGGGTCGGGAGACACTTGTTGAGGGAGATACTATAGATAAGTATCTCCCTCAACAAGTTAATATGACCTTTCTCGTTCCGTCGCCTTGCACCGCATTGGGAGGGATGGATTCATTCGTCCGTCACTCCTGGATACATTTACGATTTTTTCCTATTAATTTGGGAGGCGGGAATGGGTACCGCCGCCCCGGGAACCTTTATTGGATAACCAACACCTCTGCCATAGGTCACCCCAAGTGGTTCGCTACGTTTGGTGATTTAGCAGGGGTGCCCGGGTTCATGGGGTGAGGTTTGTCTAGGTCTTGGAGGCGGATGACCAAGACACACTGAACCCCAGATTTCTACCCACCCCTTAAACCCTTTTCCTTCCCAGAACTCTCCTCTCCTTCCTTTTCCTAAAAAAATCCTCCACACAGCATCCCCAAAGATGACATAGGCCCTGAGGAAAATTATTTTCCTCAGCGCCTCCTGTGTGGAGCTCATGTAAAAAAAAAAAAAAAATCTCTCACACTTTTTTTCTTCCGAGAACTTCCTCTCCTTCCTTTCCCTAAAAACACCAATTCACACATAAATTCACACAGCATTCCCAAAGATGACTTAGGCTCTGAGGGTTTTTTTCTCGGGGCTTCCTGGAAAATAGCATGTGAGTGCAAAATGCTGCAAGTTTTGTACAAGCATGTGTTATGTTTGTACAATATCGAATTGTTACGTTTTTTATAAAATCGAATGCACTCCCCGCAAACGGGTTTCTTACAATTATCACACCTATCATTGATTTGTTTTTTTTAAATATTTTTTTATTAATTTGGCGCTGTCGTCTTTCAGTAGTTTTATTTTCCGGTTTCTTTTCTTTTTCGTTTATATTAGCTCTACATAAAAGTCCTAAGGAAAATAATTCCCCTCAGGGCATTTGTTATCTTTTGGGATGCTGTGTGGAGGGTACCTAAAGGAAAAGGAAGAAGAATAGGTTCTGGGAAGGAAGGAGACGAGGGGTGGGTTGAAAACTGGGGTTCAGTGTGTTCAAGAGTGCCCGGACGAATGAATCTGTCCCCACCACTGCGGTGCAAGGTAATGTTCTTAGTCCTGCTACCAATGTCAAAAGATCACCCTTAATCGTTCCCTGTCGATCTGGCCTGCCACGCAGTTGTTTGGCAGACGCATCAGCCGCCAAGATTCGGACAAACCTAATCCCATGAACCCGGGCATCTCTGCTAAGTCACAAAACATAGCAAACCTCTTGTGGTGACCTATGGCAGACGTGTTGGTTATCCAATAAATGCTTCTGACAGTTCTTCAGAGGCTAACGCAGCTGGATCAACTCTGGTATTTGTATACTCTGTCCTTCTCCAACAATCCATTAAATAAATTTGGGCAAGAGCAATATTTTTTTGGTATTTTTATAAATTATGTGAGTATGAATAATGAATAATACGCGATACCGAAAGAAAGAAACAGACATAATATTACTATCATAAACGAGGAGGAATGGGATGTTGTTAACTTGGGTAAAGAAGGTTGTAAACGAACTCAGCATTATGGCCCAAACCGTCACATTGACGGCGGCGGTCTTTGTAGGTATAAGTCAATATATCTAAAAAAGTAATTAAGACCCATACCTGTTTTTTTTTTTTACCATAGTTGTTAAACCATAAATCATGAAATGTTAAAAAAAATCACACCCATACAATAATTATTAAGCATTATATTGTCACTTTACTTCGGGCTGCCGTCAAAATGAAGGCTCCGGTCTTTCTAGTGTTAAATAATTACGCTCTATCTATGTGAACTGAGAACCTTTGGTTGTTGCTGTCTGTCATCAGTTCTTTTGTTTTGCTCTTTCAAAAAATATTCTTAAACCAATCTTTTTATTGTGTTTTGGCTGTAAAAAGTTTAGTGTGTTGGAATCTTCTCCCCCCTGATCTTCCAGGAGTCACTTCTTGCTGCTCATTTTCAGATATTTATATAATTTTCTTACTTCTGTCACTTTTTATATTTGCTGTAATTTTTTGAACAATGGAGGAGGATTTCCCTCCTGTACCCCTTACAAAGCCCCCAGATCCCCCTCCTGACCCTCCAGATGGAGACATTTCAGATAAAATAGACTTTTCAGAACATTCAAACATTTCAGACGACAATGAATCTGTCATCCTAACCTCAATTAAAAAAAGAAAATTTAGTCCCCTTTCCCCAAAAAAACATGATTCGCCTTTGTCTCCTCAGTCCCCTCCAGCTCTTCCTCAACCTCCTCCAACAATCTTTTACTCTACTCATTCCCGTGGCCCCTACATTGTATATGCGCAAAAAACTGAACAAGGTAAAACCATCCATCCTCTTGAATTTGGTAAATTTCTTTCAAATAACAAGAACCTTTCGATTAAACCTGGAGGTGTTAAAGCCGAGGGTCGCTTCCGAATCTCTGTTGAATTCCTGTCGGGTTCAGCCGCCAACAATTTTATCAAAAATATATTTATTTCATCAAATTCTAAATTCAAGGCGTACATCCCAACTTTCAATGTCACTCGAATGGGCCTGGTCAGGGGTATCTCGACCGATCTGTCCATTCCAGAAATCCTGTCCTCACTTTCAACCCCCCAACATATCAGCAATCCCATAAAAGCCAGGAGGCTAAATTATAAGGACACCTCTGAGGGCATCGTTTCCTGGAAGCCCTCCCAATCTGTCGTCATCACATTCGAAGGACAATCTCTTCCCTCCCATATTTATTTATTTTTCAACTCCTTACCAGTTGAAATATACACTTATCCCACCACTCTATGTTACAACTGCTGCCGTTTTGGTCATACCAAAGCTGCATGCAGATCCCCTCCCAGATGTTTCAAATGTGGAGAAAACCACTCGGCTGACCAATGTTCTTCTCTCTCTTCACCTAAATGTTTTAACTGCTTAGGCGCTCATTCCGCCATTAACTCTTCTTGCCCCGAACAATCTCGCCAAAAAAATATAAAAATTTCTATGGCCTCTGAGAACTTGTCTTTTCTGCAGGCTTCTAAATTATTCCCGCCTTTCAAAAAATCATTTTCCGAGGTTTTATCCAGTAACTCTTCATCCAACCCTCTCGCCTCCTCCTCAACATCTTCCCGTTCAACAAAATTCACATACAAAAACCCTATCTCTAAACAGGCTCGTGGATACGATCAGCAACAACACAACTCACTTCTCTTAAATCCCAATGGTTCTCCTCTTTCACACGCCACAAATGGGTGCGCAAACAATTATAATTCATCCTCAACAAACTATCAAAAGCTTTTTGAACAACTCTCCCAAGATAATTCTTCATTTATTCAAACTCTTATTATGCTTCTAATTGACCTAATTTCTTCTCAAACTAATCTACCGTCCAACGCTGCTTCTATTATTTCCACATTAAAATCATTTATTCAAAATGGCTCTTCAAGATGTCAGAATTCTTCAGTGGAATAGCCGCAGTGCTATTTCTAACAAATCAAACCTTCTTAACCTATTAAATTCAAACCTTGTTTCTGTGGCTGCTGTCTCGGAGACATGGTTTACTCCATCCACCCACTTTAATGTGGGAGGGTACTCCTGTCTCCGCGATGATCGCCCGGAAGGTACGGGCGGTGGTGCTGCCCTTTTTATTAAAAAATCCCTTCCGTTTTTCCCAATAAATAATATCAAACCCCCCAATGCTGACTTTCAAATGGTTGCAGCTAAAATAAAGGACACTTCCTTTGTTTCTATCTATCTTCCCCCAACATCGCACTTCAATAAACAAGCGTGGTTGCAAATTGTCCGTCAACTAAGCCCTCCTTTCTTTTTATTGGGTGATTTTAATGCCCATTCCCCCGTTTGGGGTTCTGCTTTCTGTGATCGAGACGGTCGAAGTGTGATGGATTTCCTAGATGAATCCAACCTTTTTCTTTTGAATGACGGATCTCCTACTAGAATCTCTCGCCCCAACACAAACCCCAGTGCAGTGGATCTCTCCATATGCTCTATTAATCTGGCACCTCTCTCCTCGTGGGTGGTGTCCCCCGACCCTTGCTCCAGTGATCATTTCCCGATCACCATCACTTATCAAACTTCTTTCCATCCAGACAAGTCCCATATTTCGACAAAGATTAAAACAAAACACACCAAATGGGACGAATTTAACTCACATATGGATAAGTTTATACAAAATTTATCCTATACCGATACATTATCTGTCAAAGATGACTACGATAACTTCAAATCAATGCTCGTAACTGCAATCAATAAATCAAATCCTCCCCCTAAAACCAAATCTCTCAAAAAACTCCCTCCAACTCCCTGGTGGGATGAGGAATGTTCCAAAGTAGTGAGAATTCGGAAAGCTAAATCTCTTTCCTATCGTCACAATATGACTATGGAGAACTATCTCATATACAAAAATGCCGAAGCCAATGCCAAAAGGGTATTGAGGTCAAAAAAAAAATCCGGGTGGTACAACTTCTGCAGTTCAGTATCTCCGAACACTCCAATTTCGGAAGTTTGGTCTATGATTCGAAGATTTCGATTCTCCTTCAGTCCAACATCTCCTCGAGCTTCTCATTCTAAATGGATAGACGAGTTCTTGGACAAAATTGCCCCCCCTTCTGTACCTAACTTAGATGAAATAACTCCAATCCACAACACTCCTATGTCTGATCATTGGCTTGACTCTCCATTCACTTTAATTGAATTAAAAAATTGTTTATCAACAGTCAAGGACTCATCTCCAGGCAGAGATGGTATACCTTATAGCATTATCAAAAATAGTAATGATAATGTTCTAAATCACTTTTTAAGCATCTTAAATAAAATCTTCCAGACTGGCATAATACCTGATGACTGGAGTTCTCAAATAATCATCCCAATTCTAAAATTAAACAAATCACCCAATTCTGGATCCAACTATAGGCCAATTGCTCTTTCATCCACCCTTAGTAAAATTTATGAAAAATTAATTAAAAACCGGTTAGAATTTTTTGTCGAGAGTAATCATCTTCTCTCTCCATCCCAATTTGGATTTAGGAAAAAGAAATCTACACAAGATAACCTTGCCATCATTAGCACTGATATTAATTTATCCATTTCTAACAAAGAAGTATGTCTTGCAGTCTTTATAGACATAGAAGGCGCCTTTGACAATGTTTCCATCCCAATTCTTAAAAAAAACTTTTAGGCCTTGGCTTACCCCTCATGTTTGTCCAATTTATTATTAATCTTTTTCTCGATAGGAAAATTTTCATTGAGCTACCAGATGTTACTCCTCAGAGTAGGTCAATTTGGAAGGGTTTACCCCAAGGCGATGTATTATCCCCCTTACTGTATAATATATACACACACGATATGCATGTCACCATTCCCCCTCAAGTAAAAGTTGTTGAGTTCGCAGATGACATAGCTTTCTTCTTATCATCCAAAATCATTCCATCCGCTGTCAAATATCTTAATAAAGCCATGGATGCCCTTTGCACATGGCTTACTTTAAATGGTCTTGAACTTTCAGTACAAAAGAGTCAGTGTGTTACCTTCTCAAATCGTCATAATAACCCCCCTGTTCAAATTTTATTTAAAAACTCTCCAATACCCAATGCTTCCGAAGTAAAATTTTTGGGAGTAACATTTGATAGGAAACTTAAATGGTCTTCCCACATTAATAATATAGTTACTAAATGTGAAAAAATTTTAAATATTATCAGATCATTGACTGGCGTTTGGTGGGGTGCGCATCCTATCTGCATTAAGTTGCTCTACAATGCACTTATTCGAAGTCATCTCGACTATGCCTGCCCACTTTTTAGTACTGCATCCAAAAATGCACTCAGTAAATTAGACAAAATTCAATCTAAGTCATTGCGAATAATAACTGGCGCGATGCAATCGTCGCCCATCAATTCCCTTCAAGTAGAATGTTCGGATCCTCCTCTTTGTTTAAGGCGTCAATTATTTGCTGACAAATTTGTTCTTAAATGTTTAAATTCTAAAAGTCATCAGATTATTCCCAGAGTCTCGTTGTTCAACGACTCAACACATTCATCTACAATCAGAGCTCGAACTAAACCTCTCCCTGCCATCTGTAAAAATTTTCGCTCTCTCTCAGAGCTTCAAATTATCAAAAATGATCTTCTTCCTTTGTACAAATTAAAATATAGTCACGTCACCCTATCCCCAACGATATTAGAAGGGATCGGCATCCTTAAAAGTCATTCCAATCTCCCAGCCCGTACTGTCAATAATATGTTCAATGACATTATTTCTTCTAAATGGCCCAACTCTTCTCTTTTATTTACTGATGGCTCCAAATCTCCGGACTCTCCTAACTGTGGTATTGGTATTAACGTTTACCACAATAATTCTAATGAAAGAATATTTTATTCAATTTCAAACCAATTTTCAATATTTTCTGCCGAGTGCATTGCGATTATTGAATCTCTCAAATATATAATAAAAAATAATTTTGAACATTCTCTTGTTCTCTCTGACTCTCTCAGTTTTTTTTTTTTTTTTTTTTTTAATTATTTTTTGAAACATTTATTATAATTACAATTTTACAACAAAATATTTTTTTTTACAGGTTTTTTTTTTTACTACTCTTCCATTAAAAGCATTTGCTTGTGTATGGAAGGGGAGTGTACATAAATGCTATTAGTTATTAGTTAGGTATAAGTTAGTACTTAAATAATGAATTGTACATAAATATATGTGAGCTGCAGTATTTATTTGATAATGGTGTGTTTTTTTTTTTTTTTTTAAAGAAAGAATGTTATGGAGAACTAAGATATTTGTAAGATTAGTTGACAGTAGTTTTTTTTTTTAGAATATTTTTAAAATGTCTCTTGACAGAGAGCAGTATTCGGGTTTTATCATTGATGCTTCTGATTTCTTCTGGTAGACGATTGAAAAAAGTTCTTCCCTGATAAGTATAATGATGCTGTGCAAAAGACGTATTTAGTTTTGGGCATAGAAAAACATGTTTAAGTCGAGTTCTGTTTTCATTTAAAAATGGATATTTATCTTTTTCTTTTATTATTTGAATTACTGAATTTTTAATATATAAATCTTTAAATGTGGGAACTTGAAATTCTTCAAACAGGCGTTCAGTTGGGTAATCTAAGGATTTTTTTAATATAATTTTAATAATTGTTCTTTGTACAATTTCTATTGGAAGAAGGTTACATTTATACGCGGATCCCCAACTAATAATAGCGTATTGTAGAGTGGATTGAACTAAGGCATAGTAGATTAAATATAGATTTTTTACCGACAGAAAATTTCTAATTCTTAAAAATATATATATTAATTTTCTGATTTTGTTTACTACTTGACATATTTGTTCCTTCCATTTCAGATTTTTATCGATAATTACGCCGAGATATTTAATTTTATTTGTTGTTTTTAATATTGTACAGTTTGATTTGCAATAATGTTGGCTGTGAATTTTAGTGTTATCGTGTATGACAATGTTAAAATTTTTGGGAGCGTCGTTTGGATGGATTGCAAATGGAATTACAAATGTCTTTTCACTATTTAGTGATAGTAAATTAGTGTCGAAAAAATTCTTAAGCGTATTGATGTCTTCTGTGGCCTGTAATTCTACATTTTCCCAAGTATTTTCACTTATTATTAAAACTGTATCATCGGCGTATGATGTAATTTGACCATGTAGATGTTGAAAAAAAATATCGTTTACATATATGGCAAAAAGGATTGGTCCAAGCACTGTACCTTGGGGGATTCCAAAGCTTGAAATCTCTTGATCACTATTAATACAATTGATTTTTACCACTTGAGGGCGGTTTTTTAAGTAGTTGGTGATCCATTTAATCGCGTTGCCTTTTATGCCAATATCATTTAATTTTTTTAATAGTATCTCATGGGATATGCTATCGAAAGCCTTTCTGAGGTCAATAAATATGCCCGCACATTTTTTACCTTTATCTAATGATTCGTAAATGTATGAAGTTACGTTAGCAATTGCATCTTGTGTGCTGAGTGATTTAATAAAACCAAACTGGTTTTTGTTTAGTATTTTATTACTATCTAGGAAATTTACCAATTGTTTTTTTACTATTTTTTCAAAGATCTTTCCTATGTTAGAAATTAGACAAATTGGGCGATAATTCGTTACTTGGTGTGGATCACCAGATTTGTAAATAGGTGAGATTATTGTGTTTTTGTAGTTCATTGGAAATATTCCTTTCGTTAAACTCAAGTTTATTAAATGAGTGATGGGTTTTATTAAGTAAGATTTCATAGATTTTAACATGTGTGTCGTAATAGAATCAAAACCGGGAGACGAACCTCCTTTCATATTTTCTATTATTTTTAAGATTTCACATTCTGTTGTTATTTCAAATGTTGAAAGTATATTACGTTTCAGTAAATTTTTATTTTTATGTTTTTCCGGGTTAGAAGGTTTATGAATATTTTTTGCAAGATTTTTTCCAACATTTGCAAAGAAGGAATTAAATATGTTTGCACATTGTTTAGGCTGTAAATTGGCATCTATAATTTAAAATATTCCCTCCAAAAACTTAAAACAAGTCCTCTTCTTCATCCTGATGATCACTTTGTATGTCTTATTCGAGTATTGATAACCTCCATTCAAAGCTCTGGAAAAACTGTCACTCTGATTTGGATTCCTGGACATGTTGGCATAGTGGGTAACGATATTGCTGATTCCTTGGCAAAACAAGGAGCGTCTAACCCTACCGTTACCCTCGTAAACCATATTCCCCTGTCTGATATTTTTTCCATCATCAAAGATAGATCCCGCAATGTTTGGACAGAGTATTGGAACATTGCTAGTCAATCCAAGGGTGCCCGTTACGCCTCAATACAAAGGGCTATCCCATCAAAACCGTGGTTTCAAAAATTCCCCCATTTTTCCAAAAAAGAAATTTCCCTACTTATTCGTATGAGAATCGGACATTGTTCCGTTCCTTCTCACCTTTATAAAATTCATGTGCTTGACTCCCCAGATTGTACGTTCTGTGGTCTAGATGTGGGAACTTTAGATCACATATTTTTTGATTGTCCCTCTCTAAATAAATATCCTCTCTTCTATCAAGCGTTATCAAAAATTGCCTCTCCTCCATTCAACATCTCATCTCTTCTAAGTCTGAACTCTACTCCAATCTTCCATAAAATTCTGAAATTTGCACATTTAAATAAAATTAATATATAAATTCACCTTTCCTTTCTCTGTAATTATAAATGATGGCCTAGAACACCCTTGAAGGGTGAAAGCCAGAAATAATTGAAAAAAAAAAAAAAATCTATGTGAACTGACTATGTGAATTACAACCTGAGAACGAGAAGAGAGAGAGTTGGGACAAAATAAAAAGAAAAATAGTGTAATTTCTTGTGTTCTTTTTATAAAAATAATACATTATTCCATACTTAGGTGGGAAATACATGTAGATGACTAAAAAAAATGTTTTTATTTTTTTTATTTCATAAATTGTTAGTATAACTATTTAAGAATAATTATTTTAATTTTTTAAACTTTATGAGTAAAAACTCAAATTATAATATTTAATTAAATGAAGACAATGTTAGGACCCTTTGCTAACATGGCAAGTACTCTACCGATTGAGCACTTGCCATGTTAGCAAAGACCTGGGTTCGAGTCCCAGCGGAGCCAATATCTTTTACTGCTTTTACCGTCTCCAGATTTTCGATTGAGTTTCGCTAATATTGCCTTCATTTAATTAAATATTTAAGAATATGTTCCCAAAGTTTTAAATACAAATTTCAATTCGTTCCGGTGTTATGAGGGAGTTCCAAACCGCGTGGTAAACTTGAAACGCATTTTTCTCGAAACGACTTTATTGGAATTTGTGTGTACTCTAGTTTTAAACCAAACTTTTTAAAAATGTCCAAATATTTTGGCAAAAAATCAAGGTTTCCTGCTGTAATTTTTTTGGGAAAAGTAAGGTTTACATAGAAGAGACACATGTTCTTAAATTAAATTCAAAACCCTATTGATTTGACATGAAAACTAAGCCTTCAAAATTTACACCAAAAGCTTCGTCTGATGGTGACGTTCGATGTACAGCATCTGATAATTTTCATATTTTCATAGCGAAAAATTCACAATTTTTTATTAAATAGATTATATAAAACGACCGCAAAGTGTCAATAAATTATACAAAAAATTCATGACAATCATTTAAAATAACCTAGTTCTGTATTTCTCACCTAGAATTAAATATCGAATATGCAAATTTGTTACTTGTAAAAATTTGCATATTCGATATTTAATATTGCTGGCCTTTTTAAAACACCCTACTCAAAAAAATTAATGGAGGTTTTAAAAAAGCAAATTATTGCTAAATATTAATGCTATCTGATCCACAAGCCGGCCTAACTGAAACAAAAATTTCAAGTCCGTGGACCAAAAAATTAGCAAAAAATTGCAAAATTATTTTTTCGCGCTATCTGTAAGGAATTAGGATTGCATGAGAACCGTAGCTCCTAAAAAAAATTTCGAAAAATATGAAAATTAGGATCTTAAAGCTTCAAAATGCTTTTTTTAAAGTCTCAATGCGATCATTTTTAGCCGAAATACAGCCTGTCAAAAATCACCGAACAATTTGGATTTTTTTTGCTCCCTTAATTTTTTGAGTAGTTTTTGGTATTATCTGCCTGCATTGATAGTTAAAGCCAAGCCAACATTTTTGTTCTTTACTATTGAAACCAGATAAGTTGTCGTGGACCCCCACATACAACTTGTGGACTCCCATTTTTTTATCACGCCAACGTAGACCCCCGTGGACCCCTGGGGTCCACCTGGACCACTTTGGGAATCACTGCTTTAGATTGTTTTCAAAAAGTAGCGATCTTTCTAGAAGCATATTAAAATAATATAAAAATATTTAAATTCAGCACCATTGACATTTAAACGACGTTCGTTTGGTTTTTCTAGAGACGCCAGATAGTTGTGTAAATCTATAACGCTGTCCATACATAAATTCATTTTGCAAATTATATTTTTAAAGTAGAATTCAATAAATATCTTACAACACCCAACCTTCTAGTTCTACAATAATAATAATTTATTTAAATTAAAACAAAACTTTTCCGTCGACGAAGAGAGAAACGAGTCACCGTGATTGAATTTTCCGCGAGTAAATAACATATAATGGAAATTCTTAGATTTATTGATACCTACCATGATCATTTAATTTATTGAAATTATCAGAACGAATTATTATTTTAATGTACCTTTTAAAATTATTAATTGGATAAATATCACTGAAAACTTCTTATTTGCTATATTTATTTTATTCGGGTTCTCCATAAAAATAAATAAATAAAACAGTTATACACTAAAAAATATGGAGAAGATGTAATTCAAAATTTAAAAAAAAAGTGCATGGGGGCAGTTTAACTATGTTGTGACGTATGTCAAGAGATAGTTACTGAACTTTCTAAAGGTGACATTGAAGATGTCGATGCTCAATGCACAGTCGTTAAGCAGTTGAGTCGCCCTGCTTAATGGTGCATTCTGATAGACAAAAGTTCTCGCTTTCGGAGCATAAAAAAGTGCTTGAAATCTTGGAGGACATAAAGATTGATCTCTTTCAATATTGGTGGATTTAGTATGGAACCGGAGATTAACTTTAAAAAATATTGGAATAAAAAATTTTGTAACATATCTATTTCGTGAGCAGGTACTGCGCAAAGTAGGTACTGTTTATTGTCTATGCTTTATTTATTTTTTCTTTCTTTTTTAACTTTGTTGGTTGGCCAAACTGGAAGGGGGACCGGAAACGTCATTCGAGGAAAGATGGGGGCAGAGATCACGTAGTTTTTTGGGGCGAGAGGAGATTTTTTGAAGAGGAGTTTTGTTATGGGAGATTCTAGTGCGATGTAGCCTAGTGAGAGTTTTTATATTCGTTATGCGAGTGTGTGACGACTCAAATGGCATAGAAGCCTTTTTATTTTGTTTTATTCCTCGCCGGATGCCGTGTGATTGCTTTACCCGCGTGCGGAAGTGAACTGAGACCGTAATCAACGGGCGATGTATTGCGTGATTTCCGCACGCCGCTTGATGGGTGCGGATCAGCTGTGCCTGTTTTGTTGGGTGGATTCCCTTTAAATGAAGCGGCTTTTAGACTCTGGTTGGATACCGATATTACCTACTTTGCTGTTCCTTTGGCCGGTGAGATTTCCGCACGCCGCTTGATGGGTGCGGATCAGCTGTGCCTGTTTTGTTGGGTGGATTCCCTTTAAATGAAGCGGCTTTTAGACTCTGGTTGGATACCGATATTACCTACTTTGCTGTTCCTTTGGCCGGTGAGATTTCCGCACGCCGCTTGATGGGTGCGGATCAGCTGTGCCTGTTTTGTTGGGTGGATTCCCTTTAAATGAAGCGGCTTTTAGACTCTGGTTGGATACCGATATTACCTACTTTGCTGTTCCTTTGGCCGGTGAGATTTCCGCACGCCGCTTGATGGGTGCGGATCAGCTGTGCCTGTTTTGTTGGGTGGATTCCCTTTAAATGAAGCGGCTTTTAGACTCTGGTTGGATACCGATATTACCTACTTTGCTGTTCCTTTGGCCGGTGAGATTTCCGCACGCCGCTTGATGGGTGCGGATCAGCTGTGCCTGTTTTGTTGGGTGGATTCCCTTTAAATGAAGCGGCTTTTAGACTCTGGTTGGATACCGATATTACCTACTTTGCTGTTCCTTTGGCCGGTGAGATTTCCGCACGCCGCTTGATGGGTGCGGATCAGCTGTGCCTGTTTTGTTGGGTGGATTCCCTTTAAATGAAGCGGCTTTTAGACTCTGGTTGGATACCGATATTACCTACTTTGCTGTTCCTTTGGCCGGTGAGATTTCCGCACGCCGCTTGATGGGTGCGGATCAGCTGTGCCTGTTTTGTTGGGTGGATTCCCTTTAAATGAAGCGGCTTTTAGACTCTGGTTGGATACCGATATTACCTACTTTGCTGTTCCTTTGGCCGGTGAGATTTCCGCACGCCGCTTGATGGGTGCGGATCAGCTGTGCCTGTTTTGTTGGGTGGATTCCCTTTAAATGAAGCGGCTTTTAGACTCTGGTTGGATACCGATATTACCTACTTTGCTGTTCCTTTGGCCGGTGAGATTTCCGCACGCCGCTTGATGGGTGCGGATCAGCTGTGCCTGTTTTGTTGGGTGGATTCCCTTTAAATGAAGCGGCTTTTAGACTCTGGTTGGATACCGATATTACCTACTTTGCTGTTCCTTTGGCCGGTGAGATTTCCGCACGCCGCTTGATGGGTGCGGATCAGCTGTGCCTGTTTTGTTGGGTGGATTCCCTTTAAATGAAGCGGCTTTTAGACTCTGGTTGGATACCGATATTACCTACTTTGCTGTTCCTTTGGCCGGTGAGATTTCCGCACGCCGCTTGATGGGTGCGGATCAGCTGTGCCTGTTTTGTTGGGTGGATTCCCTTTAAATGAAGCGGCTTTTAGACTCTGGTTGGATACCGATATTACCTACTTTGCTGTTCCTTTGGCCGGTGAGATTTCCGCACGCCGCTTGATGGGTGCGGATCAGCTGTGCCTGTTTTGTTGGGTGGATTCCCTTTAAATGAAGCGGCTTTTAGACTCTGGTTGGATACCGATATTACCTACTTTGCTGTTCCTTTGGCCGGTGAGATTTCCGCACGCCGCTTGATGGGTGCGGATCAGCTGTGCCTGTTTTGTTGGGTGGATTCCCTTTAAATGAAGCGGCTTTTAGACTCTGGTTGGATACCGATATTACCTACTTTGCTGTTCCTTTGGCCGGTGAGATTTCCGCACGCCGCTTGATGGGTGCGGATCAGCTGTGCCTGTTTTGTTGGGTGGATTCCCTTTAAATGAAGCGGCTTTTAGACTCTGGTTGGATACCGATATTACCTACTTTGCTGTTCCTTTGGCCGGTGAGATTTCCGCACGCCGCTTGATGGGTGCGGATCAGCTGTGCCTGTTTTGTTGGGTGGATTCCCTTTAAATGAAGCGGCTTTTAGACTCTGGTTGGATACCGATATTACCTACTTTGCTGTTCCTTTGGCCGGTGAGATTTCCGCACGCCGCTTGATGGGTGCGGATCAGCTGTGCCTGTTTTGTTGGGTGGATTCCCTTTAAATGAAGCGGCTTTTAGACTCTGGTTGGATACCGATATTACCTACTTTGCTGTTCCTTTGGCCGGTGAGATTTCCGCACGCCGCTTGATGGGTGCGGATCAGCTGTGCCTGTTTTGTTGGGTGGATTCCCTTTAAATGAAGCGGCTTTTAGACTCTGGTTGGATACCGATATTACCTACTTTGCTGTTCCTTTGGCCGGTGAGATTTCCGCACGCCGCTTGATGGGTGCGGATCAGCTGTGCCTGTTTTGTTGGGTGGATTCCCTTTAAATGAAGCGGCTTTTAGACTCTGGTTGGATACCGATATTACCTACTTTGCTGTTCCTTTGGCCGGTGAGATTTCCGCACGCCGCTTGATGGGTGCGGATCAGCTGTGCCTGTTTTGTTGGGTGGATTCCCTTTAAATGAAGCGGCTTTTAGACTCTGGTTGGATACCGATATTACCTACTTTGCTGTTCCTTTGGCCGGTGAGATTTCCGCACGCCGCTTGATGGGTGCGGATCAGCTGTGCCTGTTTTGTTGGGTGGATTCCCTTTAAATGAAGCGGCTTTTAGACTCTGGTTGGATACCGATATTACCTACTTTGCTGTTCCTTTGGCCGGTGAGATTTCCACACGCCGCTTGATGGGTGCGGATCTGCTGCGCCTGTTTTTGTTGGGAGGTTTTCCTTTAACCAATTGGCCCCATGACGTGCTGGATGGTGTCTTGGGGATCACTGTTGTCGTTTGGAAGAGAATCACGGCGACCGGACGTATGCGGTTTTAATAACTAACCGTAATTTTGTTAACTCTCTCTCTTTCCAAATCAGTTGATAGATGCTAAAAGTATTTATGTTTTTGTAAACTTTTCTTTGGTTTTATTTTCCCTTGCAAACTGCAATATAGTTTCTATTAATTTTCACCAGTTAAATAAGTGCCTCATTTATACGCATGACCTAAATTCCCTATCTCTACTATCCTGAGATGGATTTTCTAGTTGCTCTGAGAAGATAAGCTGTCGGATGACTAAGGTATGCTACCAACGCAACATTGTATTACAATTTTTCGGTGGATTTCTAGAGTATTAAAATTGAGCATTCCCGATAAGAACAATGATGGATATAGGAATGGGTAGTATGTATATTCCCTTATATACAGATAACGCATAAACCTTTTTTGCACTTTTTCTATTTCTAGGATATGGTTTTGTTCAGAAGGGGTCCAAATAATGGAGCTATATTCCAGGATGCTGGGGACAAGTGCTTCATATGTTCTCCGTATTGCAATTCCATTAGTATTTTATTTCATAATCTCGCATTACGAAGAACAAATCGAAGCATTTTGTTGGCGCGGGAGAAAATGTCAGATATGTGGGATTTGAAAGAGAAATTTGCTTCGGAAATCACGCCAAGGTCGCGAATCTCATTTTCGCGTGTAAAATTGTCGCAATTAAATACCACATATTTTTAATTTATGTGGTATTTAATTGCATCCTTATCAAGACAGTTACAAGACAATACTAACCATATTGTTTAACAATTATTCTATAAAGTCGCAGAAATATATGCCTATGAGCTGAATCCAAAAATAAGAAAACATTTACGTATTTCAAAAATGACTTAGGCTCTGGGGAAATTATTTTCCTCTGGACCTCCTGTATGGGGTTCATTTAAAAAAAATAGATATCATATAATTTAATTTTTCAAAAGAAGCAAACACATTGTGACTTGAAATTTTAAATAAATAAAAAGAAAATACTTTGTTTTACGTCACTTTGTTGTTATTTTTTTTCCGTCTACCGGTTTCGGTACCTCCGTACCATCATCAGGACTGAATATAAAAAATACTAACAAATACAGGAAAATACACATATATATATACAAATTGTTGAAGAAAGAGACAGTAAATTAGAGTCGGACAGTGCGTCAATTGTGGGAGGGAAGTGGGGGAGGGGCGAGTGGGATAACGGGAAACATACTTATAATGGGGTAAATTTTTTTTCCGTCTACCGGTTTCGGTACCTCCGTACCATCATCAGGACTGAATATAAAAAATACTAACAAATACAGGAAAATACACATATATATACAAATTGTTGAAGAAAGAGACAGTAAATTAGAGTCGGACAGTGCGTCAATTGTGGGAGGGAAGTGGGGGAGGGGCGAGTGGGATAACGGGAAACATACTTATAATGGGGTAAATTTCTTTCACAAATTGTATATATATATGTGTATTTTCCTGTATTGGTCAGTATTTTTTATATTCAGTCCTGATGATGGTACGGAGGTACCGAAACCGGTAGACGGAAAAAATAACAATAAAGTGACGTAAAACAAATTATTTTCCTTTTATTTATTCATATAATTTACACTGCGAAAATACTCATCTAGAATTAAAAATACAAAAAAAGAAGATTCCACAATATTTTATCATATTTCTAAACGAGATCATATGTTCCTTTCTAAATTAATATGTATTTTGGTATTGCTAGTTAAAAAAAAATCAAAAAAGTATGATCTGCTTTATTTTATAAAACGTATTTAACATTACTAATTCCTTGTTCACAATTTTAATGTAGACATAATGATATATTATCGTTATAAAGTTTATTTAAGTTCCTGTACTGAACAACTTACTTAAAAATTTTAAAGACTTTGAATTTAAAAGACATCGCAATAAAATGGTAAGGTGATAAGCAATATTGAATATTGGAATTTTTAGAACAATTGCAAACAAAATGCACGGCATATTAACATATCTCTTGTTAGCGTTTTTATTTCTATTCTGCATTAATGTATGCAAATTAATAAAACATGTAGTATCGTTATCATTGACTTACCTAAGTACTTAAGTAGTATTAATTAAGCACTGTATTTCCATAACAAGTTTTAATAACAATTCTGTTTTTCTCGAGTCACGTTGTGGTGTGTTCATGACCTTCGATCCCAAACACGAGTGCAGTTGTGTCGTGTTAGCAATATCAGGGGTCGAACCATTTGAATTCCGCTAATTTATTTGCTATAAACTTCAACCAGTGTCTAAAATAATTAATATTAATTATGCTTCTAAAATTACACCCAGTCATCTAACAGAAAAAAATAATTGAATGAAATAAAACAATAACTTGGTCACAATTTATTTAATTGTTATCATACCGACCGGTTTCGCTTTATTCAAGCATCTATAAGAATAGATAAGTTCCCAGAAAACTGGGAACTTATCTATTCTTGTACCGACGTCACCTCTGCATGTGAATTATTTATAAATACCTTACGTAACCACTTAACCGATGCTACATCATACACAAAAAGTAAAAAAAAAACGATCTGACACAAAACTCAAACCATGGATCACTGCAGGAATTCTCTACTGTATCAGAAAGCGCGATAAGATTCATAACTTCTGTAGAAAAAATCCCCACGATTATGCATCTCTCTTATTCTACAAACGTTATAGAAATAACTGCAAAAAAATAATTGACAGTGTTAAAAGAGATTACTACCATAAAGAAATCAGTGAAGCTTCCGGTAATAATAAAAAAATATGGAATATCGTTAAAGATATAGCCAATATTAATAAAACCAATACACCCATTGTTAAGATTAACATCGAAGACCAAATATTACATGTCAATTCCGACCCCGAAAAAATTTCCGACCATTTCAATAAATTTTTCTCCAATATTGGATCTAACTTAGCAAAAAATATTTTAGACAGACACAACGTCTCAGACAAAGATCTTGCAAACAATATACCCCTCACTAATCTTAGCTATAACCCTTTCCACTTAACTCCCACTACTGACGCAGAAATTTTAGAACTAATCTCATCCCTTAAAAACAGTAACTCTGTAGGTATAGATCACATTTCAACAAAAATCATCAAACATATCCAAAAATATATAGCCTCACCTCTGAAACATATAATCAATCTAAGCTTTAAAACTGGTGTATTTCCTAACTCCTTAAAACAGGCCACAATAATCCCAATATTCAAATCAGAAGACAAACTATCTGTAAATAACTATCGACCGATATCTTTACTTAGCACAATATCTAAAATCATAGAAAAAGCGGTGAAGAATAGACTCTACAAGTTCCTTGAAGATAACAAAATATTATCGGACAACCAATATGGTTTCCGCAAAGGTAGGAGTACCTCAGATGCAATAGCCGCCCTCACAAAAATAGTTTCCTTTAATCTCGACCTTGGTCGAAAACCGCTTGCTGTTTTCCTCGATCTCTCAAAAGCATTTGATACGGTCTCTCATCCCTTACTGCTTAAAAAACTTCAACAGATCGGAATAACTGGGATACCCTACACATGGTTCGAAAACTACCTAACAAACCGAACTCAACAAACTCTTATCCACTCTGACAAAATAAATAAAAGCAAAAAATTACCCGTGTCTTACGGTGTACCGCAAGGCAGTGTACTAGGACCAATCCTATTTCTTTTATACATCAACACACTATGTACCATGGATATTGGAGGTAAGATATTATCATTTGCTGATGATACAGTCTTAATATTCGAAGATGAAACATGGCAAGCAGTTATAAACAAAACTAATAATGGCCTAATAAAAGTGAGGCATTGGCTTGACACAAATCTCCTTACACTCAATATTGACAAAACACAATATATGACGTTTTCCATACGCAAACATAATTTTCCCAACAACTGCCCTAAACCAATAATTCACTCGTGTTCACTAAACATGCACCCACACCCACCCGGAACCCCACCTATTACAAATTGCACGTGTCCTACCCTTAAATCATCTAAGGAAGTTAAATATCTGGGCATAATCATAGATGACCAATTACGTTGGGAAGCACACATAAGTGGCACAGTAAAAAGACTCCGTAAGCTCTGCCATATATTCTGCTCTCTTTTAGATCCATCTTAGACCTAAAAACCCTTAGAAGCGTATATTTTTCCCTTTTTCAATCCATTGCAACATACGGTATTTTGGGATGGGGTGGTTGCACAGAATCCGTCATTAATCCAATAATTACAGTTCAAAAACTAATACTGAGAATCATATTTAAATGCCAACCCACCCACCCCTCTAATGTGCTATTTACTAAATTTAAGGTCTTAGATATTCGCCAACTATTCACTAAGACAAGCCTATCCTACATACGTAAAAATAACCTACTGGTGGCTCCACAACATCAAGCCAAAACCCGCTTTTCATCAAATCTGGGATGCGTGGTCCCAAAAACTAGAACCACATTCGCTCACCGACAATTTTGGTTCATTGCCCCCAAAATATACAATGCATTGAGCACCGATATAAAATCAAATATTACCATACCTCTTTTTACTATTCGTGTTCAAAATTGGATATTCAAAAGGGGACGAGATTTTTTTAAAGAATATATGACTTCCTAACCATTTTAAAAGAAAAGAAAATAATTAAATTAACTAAATAAAATATCATACTTCACATCTTTTTCCAACCTGACTTCACTGAAATCTAATCTAACCTAAATATATACTCTTCTAGACGATTAATTGACCAACCTCCAGTAAAAATTTTAGCTTTCAAAAAAAAAAAAATTATAGATTAACATATTTAAATCTTACTTCTTAGTATTTTATATAGTTATATTTTAGTATTTTATATAGTTATAAGTTTATATTTCAGTATTTTATTTTTTACATATATTTTATATAGTATTTTATTTTTAAATTTATATATTTATATATATATTGACCTCTTCCCGTAGTATCTTGATCCTGTAAGAAGTTGCTTGACAATGTTGATCCACCTTTAACACCGTATAACTTGGCTTTGATGGAATACATCTGTATGAATTGGCAACAACGTTACTACAAATACCAAGGTTGCCAGTTTTTCGGTAAAAGTTTTTGATATATTGCACATAAAATTTTCGAACTTTGTATGGAAATCATACGCATCTTTTTTGTTGATCCGGTCAAATCCCCATACGTTGTCGATCTGCCCAAATCCCCATACGCGGTTGATCCGCCTGTTGATAATCAAAGATGGCTGAAATAGGAAGCCTTCTGATTGGTCGGACGAAGCCTTCTCATTGGTTGGCAGATATGGAAGGCACCTACTAAAAAAAGATATCCATTTGTTCAGCAAAATTTTTACAACGGTTTTGAAGAATATATATTATTCTATATTCTCCACAAAATATTCAATTTGCTGCCCGCGGTCATTCGACAGGCGTTGCATCTCGCTCTAGCAGCATTCTAGCGGCACTTTAAACAAACGAGACAGCGCTAGTTTGATGAAGCCCCGAAAATATGCATGTTATGCGACAAAATGATATTGTTTAAAAATACGTTTGATTTAGAAGGTGGGTGTGTCGAACAAATGTATTTTGTGCAAATTTTATTGTAATTCCAATACATAGAAAGGCTAGTAAAAGCTTCGATATATACATAGCATATTTTTTTATGTTTATACTGTAAGCCGATTCAAAACGCCAGAAGAAGATTAATCAGAGTGCCCGGGTTCAATAAGTGATATTTGTTTAGGTCTGTGCGGCGAACGCGTTTGCTTACCTACTGCGTGGCAAGTCAAATCGCGAGAGACTGGCTGAGGGAAAAAATAATTCCCCTCAGGGCCTATGTCATCCTTGGGGATGATTTGTGGAGGGTATTTTTAGGAAAGGAAAGAGAGAAAGATTTAGAAAGGAAAAAATGATCCGACCCGCCACGCAGTAGGTGGGTAGATTCATCCACCGCCAAGACCTTGGCAATCTTCACCCCATGAACCCAGGGCACCCCTGCTAAGTCACCTAGCTTAGCTACCCACTTGGAGTTACCTATGGCAAAGGTTTTGTTTACACGCCTCCCATTATGAAAATATACACACAGGAGGCCCTGAGGAAAAAAAATTCCCTCAGAACCTATGTCATCTTTGGCATCTGAAGATGCTGTGTGGAGGGTCTATTTGGGAGAGGAAGAAGAGGAAGTTCTGAGAAGGAAATAGGTATTATGCTCCCGCTGCGATGCAAGACGACGTTTCGAGAGAGTGCAGCTGAAGAAGTCAAAGGGACTCCCTCAATCATTTTCTCCCGATCCGGCCTGCCATGCAGCTGGTGGGCAGACGCATCCGCCGCCAAGACCCGCACAAACCTCACCTCATAAACCTGGGTAACCCGGCTATGTCACCAAACGTAGCAAACCACTTAACCTATACCCAAAGGTTGAGAGGCGGGTATGGGTACCGCCGCCCCGGGAAGCATTTTTTGGTTAACAACACCTCTGTCAGACGTCATCCCAAGTGGATCACTACGTTTGGTGACTTAGCAGGGGTTTCAGGATTCAAGGGGTGAGGTTTGTCTAGGTCTTTACGGCAAATGCGTTTGCCCACCTATTTATTTTACGAATTTTATAGTCACCTCCGATCTATATGGATAAAATGGATCTAAAAGAAACTAAATAACTAACTAACTAACCATCACGCCGTTTCCTCGCAGGGGTAGGCAGAGAGGACGGACCGCCAAACAACTCGGCCTTGGCACACACTCTTTGCCTCACTCACATTCATACATTTAAGCATACATTCTCTTCTATTATTCTGACTTTTGACACGGCCCGACTCAAGTATCTGATTCACTTGATCGTGCCATTACTTCCACGGGTGTCCACCTGAGAAAAAATCTCTTACTACCGACCTTTGTCATCTTTGGGGATGCTGTGTGGAGGGCTTCTTTTTGTGAAAAGAAGAAAAGGAAGTCCGGGGAAGGAAAGGGGTATGAAGGGTGGGTAGGAATCTGGGGGTCAGTGTGTCCAGGAGTGATGGACGGATGAATCCATCCCTCCCACTGCGGTGCATGGCGTTATTCCGAGAAAATCCAGCTGGAGATATCAAAAGGTCGCCTTCAAGATTAAGATTTGGGAGGTGGGTATGGGTACCGCCGCCCCGAGAACCGTTTTTTGGATAACCAATACCTCTGTCATAGGTCACCCCAAGTGGTTCGCTACGTTTAATGACTTAGCAGGGGTGCCCAGGTTCATGGGGTGAGGATTGTCCGGGTATTGGCGGCGGATGCAGCAGCCCACCAGCTGCATGGCAGGCCGGATTGGGAGAGAGTGTTGAGGAGTCCCTTTGACTTCTTTCAGCCGTACTCTCTCGGAACATAGCCTTGCACCGCAGTGGAAGTGATGGATTCCTGGACACACCGACCTCCAGATTCCTACCCACCCTTTACTCCTTTTCCTTTGGGGTCGTCCAATAATCACATGATGTTTTTTAGCAACTTTTTAACCCCCTCCCCCCCCGGTGATATGTGGTGAGGTTTAAGACTACCCCCCCCCCCCCCATACCGAAATTCACGTGTATAATTTTAGTACAAAGTAAAGTGAAATTTTCAGAATATTATCGTGCGTTCCACGCAAAATAAATACACGTGATATCCCATTATATCCCCCCCCCCCCTTGTGATATTTCGTATTTTTCTGAACCCTCCCCCCCCTTTCGAGCTTCGCGTGATAAATTGACGACCTGTTTTCAGAACTTCCTTTCCTTCCTTTCCTAAAAAGGCCCTCCACACAGCATCCCCAAAGATGACATAGGCCCTGAGGGGAATTATTTACCTCAGGGCCTCCTGTGAGGATTTAATGTAAAAAAAACAGTGTCTCCCGATCCGTCCTGCCGTGCAGCTGGTGGGCAAACGCATCCGCCAACAAGACCCGGACAAATCTCACCCCATGAACCCAGGCACCCCTGCTAAGTCATTGAACATAGCAAACCACTTGGGGTGACCTATGGCAGAGGTTTTGGTTATTCAATAAATGGTTTGTGGGGCGGCGGTACCCATATCCGCCTCCCAAATTAAATTTTACCACCAAGACTAAACAAGTTAGCAATTTAAACCGAAAACATAATTTAACACTTTCGCTGTAGACTTCAATTGTCTGTACTGTTGTTCTTTATCAATTCTTTCGACCAAAAATAACATAATAACATCATTTGGAGAAACTTCTAACGGCACTTTACAGTGGTTAGGACTTTGACATCTAAGAACATGTTCTTAGATGTTAAATTTCTTTCTATTGTAAGGGGCAGTTGAAACCTTGTATAAATTGTGGTTATTTTGCACGTGCAGTCTTGAATGCTGAGTGTTATAACACGTAATATAAAGGCACCTACTAAAAAAAGATATCCAATGGATCAGCTAAATTTTTAAAACGGTTATGAATAGTTCGTATTCTTGTATATTCTCTATAAAATATCGTATTGAAACTTTTGTATTAAGTAATGGCTCACTTGTATCTGCGTCGCCACAGACTTAGTAATAATATGGTTGTATATTGAATTATGTAGGTATGTACTTTTAAGTTTTTGTGGATTTCAAACACTTTCAATTTTAAAAATGACACTTAAATTCTTAGCAAATTCGAGTTCATTGAACCCGAGTTACAGACAGACATAAACCACGTTACTAAACAACGAAATAGGTCGGACCGCCAAACAATTCGGTCTTGACACTCACACCTTGCCTCATTCACATTCAAACATCGTCTCATACATTCTCTTCTATTATTCTGACTTTTGACACGGCCCGACTCAAGTATCTGATTCACTTGATCGTGCCATTACTTCCACGGATGTCCACTTGAGAAAAAAACCTCTCAGTACCTACCTTTGTCATCTTTGGGGATGCTGTGTGGAGGGCTTCTTTTTATGAAAAGAAGAAAAGGAAGTCCGGGGAAGGAAAAGTGTATGAAGGGTGGGTAGGAATCTGGGGGTCAGTGTGTCCAGGAGTGATGGACGGATGAATCCATCCCTCCCACTGCGGCGCATGGCGTTATTTCGAGAAAATCCATCTGGAGTATCAAAAGGTCGCCTTCTAGATTAAGATTTGGGAGGTGGGTATGGGTCCCGCCGCCCCGGGAACCGTTTTTTGGATAACCCCAAGTGGTTCGCTACGTTTGGTGACTTAACAGGGGTGCCCAGGTTCATGGGATGAGGATTGTCCGGGTATTGGCGGCGGATGCATCAGCCCACCAGCTGCATGGCAGGCCGGATTGGGAGAGAGTGTTGAGGAGTCCCTTTGAATTTTTCTAGCCGTACTCTCTCGGAACATAGCCTTCCACCGCAGTGGAAGTGATGGATTCCTGAACACACCGACCTCCAGATTCCTACCCACCCTTTATTCCTTTTCCTTTGGGGTCGTCCAATAATCACGTGATGTTTTTTAGCAACTTTTTAACCCCCTCCCCCCCCGGTGATATGTGGTGAGATTAAAGACTACCCCCCCTCCCATACCCAAAATCACGTGTATTCTTTTAGTACAAGGTATGGTGAATTTTCAGAATATTATCGTGCGTTCGACGAAAAATAAATACACGTGTTATCCCATTATATCCCCCCCCCCCCCCTTGTGATATTTCGTATTTTTCGGACCCCCCCCCCCCTTTCGAGCCTCGCGTGATAATGATGGTCTTTTTGGGAGAGGAAGTTGAGGAAGTTCTGAGAAGGAAAAGGTATTAGGGGTGGGTAGGAATCTGGGGGTCAGTGTGTCCAGAAGTGACGGACGTATGAATCCATCCCTCCCGCTGCGATGCAAGGCGACGTTTCGAGAGAGTGCAGCTGAAGAAGTCAATGGACTCCCTCAATCATCCTCTCCCGATCCGGCCTGCCATGCAGCTAGTGGGCAGATGCAACTGCTGCCAAGACCCGCACAAACCTCACCTCAAAAACATGGGCACCACGGCTATGTCACCAAATGTAGCGAACCACTTAACCTATACCTAAAGGTTGGGAGGCGAGTATGGGTACCGCCGCCCCGGCAACCATTTTTCGATAACCGACACCTCTGTCATACGTCACCCCAAGTGGTTCGCTACTGTTGGTGACTTAGCAGGGGTGCCCGGGTACATCCGGTGAGGTTAGTCTAGGTCTTTCGGCGAATTTGTTCGCCCATCTACTGCGTGGCGGGCCGGATCAGGACTGATTGAGGGAGAACTAACCTGAATTATATAGGGGTGCCTGGGTTCGACGGGTGAAGTTTGTTTAGTTCTTTTCAGCGAATGCGTTCGCCCATCTACTGCGTGGCCGGCCGGATCGGGAGAGTTTGGTATGTAATAATATTAATTGGTTAAATTGTATTTTTTCTCGCATTAGCACTACACCTGATAAAAAATTCCTCAGTTTCTTTGTCATCTTTGGGGATGCTGTGTGGAGGGTTTTTTTAGGGAAAGGAAGAAGAGGAAGTTCTGTAATGAAATAATTTGGTATTTTAACCGTAAATCATATCATAATTATATTTTATTATAATAAACAATACCTACATGGTTTACTAATTAAGAGATGGATTCATTTGTCTCTCACCCGCCACCTCCGGATTCGTAGTCGAAGTTCGCAATCTCATTTTTTTACAGTAGCTCCACATAGGAGGCCCTGGGAAAAATAATTTCCCTCAGGGCCTATGTCATCTAAGGGGATGCTGTGTGGAGGGTCTTTTTAAGGAAGGGAAGGATAGGAAGTTCTGGGAAGGAATAAGGTATGTGGGGTGGATAGGAATCTGGGGTCAATGTGTCTAGGAGTGACGGCCCTAAAATTCCATCCCTCCAAATGCGGTGCAAGGAGATGGGTCGACAGAGTCCGGCTAGAAAGGTCAAAAGGCCTCCCTCAACCAAATTCTTATCCGGCCCGCCACGCAGCAGGGCAGACCTATCCGCCGCCATGTCCTGGACAAACCTGATACCATGAACCCGGTCACCCCTGCTTAGTCACCAAACGTAGCAAACTACTTGCAGAGGTGTTGGTTATACAGTAATGGTTCCCGGGGCGGCGGTACCCATACCCGCTTCCCAAATTGGAATACCTCGTTTATAATAATTCAATTAGTCCTTACTCAAGTCATCTAACCCGCGACCTCTGGATTCGTAGTCAAAGTTCGTAGTCTCATTACTCAAGCCGTCTCTAATAGGTGTGCTAAATCTATTTAATGGTTACAGTAGTTTTTCGAGTTCGAGTCTTTGGTCCCCACCTTAACTCGCATCAGAAAGTTTCCCAACCGGGTAACGATAAAAAGCCGCTCTACCTAGTCCGTACAAATAGTTTGGCACGTGTTAGGTGGTAAATAAAAACACTTTTCAAGGGTAAAGTACCATGACGCAATTGTGAGGCGGTCTATCCTCTTAAGTATATTTTAATCTTTATAGAACGTACCGATACTAAATGGACCTGAACAATACGACAGACGCACATAGAACTTTTCATTTGCATTGCGCACAGTTCGCGGTCAAAACTTGGCAAATAAGAACGTACCTACAAGTACCTACTAAAAGGAGCAGAAAAGTTCGACAGACCGGCACCATCCATATATACATATATGGATCAACAAATAAAAACGTGTAAAATGTATATGACACCGAAAAATGGGCGTGGCTTACAGGTAAATCTCGATGACAAAAGTTGATCCACATGGATCAGGATATGTATCCCAACTTCGGTAACGGATCCACAAATCCGGATAGATCAACAAACTCAAACGGATCAACAAAAAACTGGTGTACCGTCGCGCAATATCAACAAAGTACGTGAGGAGATAAATATATATATATATATATATATATATATATATATGTATATATGTGTGTTTGTCTGTATTTATATGTATTTGTGTATGTATGTGCATATGTATTTGTATGTGCATACGTATACATATATCTTGTTATATTTTACCTTAAATATTTTTATCTTTTTTCTTTCTCTTGTTTCTAATATCTTATAATTTCTATTTCAAACCTATATTTTGTTCTAGTTCATACACTGTATAACTTATATCATGTATGATTACCTTAACACGGGCATTAGCCTAGTATGGTAATCAAGAAAAAAAACATAAAAGTGTATTTTCAAAAATTGTATGAAATAAAAAAAAAAAAAAAAAAAAAAAAAATCTTCAGGGTATAAAATTAAACTGATCAAAAATACATATAGCGTGAGCTTATATAGATAAAGAAAGAGACAAAACATAATACAAAGGAACAGTGAAAGAGACGGGTGATAATTAATGAATTACCGTATTATATACTCAGGGACAAATCGTCATTTGAATAGGTGATTAAGGGATAAAGTGATTAAGGGGTTTTACTAGTATCAATCAATATAAATAAAAATCAATCGCCGATATGTATGTAAGCGCATAACTTCCAAACGACTGCACCAAATTGGATAATTCATTTTTGTGTTCGTTATAGTCAGGACCAGGTTTGTATAAAACTTCTGGTTAGATCTGGCATTATGAAATTTGTATAAATATATTGCAATAGTTGGCATGAGAGCTGTTTGAAAAATGAATGTATAGATATTGAATGTATGGAATGCGAGAGAGGGGACGGGAACTCGGGTAGCGGGTTCACGGGAAGGGAGGGGAAACATGGGAGTGAAGAGGGGAACCTGGGAGGGGGAGGGGAACTCGAGAGGGATATTCGCGGGACGAGGGAAGGGGTGAGTGGAGTGGGGAGAGAGAAGGTGGAGGAGGCGGAGTGAGAACGTGATAGGGGAAGGGGACGCGGGAGAGGAAGGGGAGGCGGAAGGTGAACGAGACGAATGGGAAAGGACAGGCAGGGAGAAACAATTTATTTATTAAATTTCGTAGCAACGCATGCCAGGAACCAGCTAGTATGGAATATTTCTTATACAAACTGTTAAATTTAGATGTATTATCACGAAAAGTGAGTATGTCAGGGGAGGCGAATAAAAATATGCAAATTACGAGTACATTTCTGTACCCGAGAATCGTACGGATGCAAGTCCAAAATTTGAAGAAATGAGTTTTGATGCAGACTTGAAGTAAATTATCATGTTTATCAGTGGCAGAAAGATACGGGCCCTGTCAAGAAGAAAAATAAAATTTTCAAAAAGGTATACGGATGCAACTTCCTTTGATTCAAAAACTATTTTAGAAGCAGAGAGATGTACATGGTGTTAGGCGCCATTGTTAGACGACCGCGTTAAACGGCGTCACAATGGGGTTAAAGTTAACATGTATTCAATAAAACAGGGTCTCTCTGGTGGGAGAGAAAAGCCAGAACCAATCTTTACAGTGTTCGCCCCCCCCAGGGGTTCAAATGCTAGCTCAGTGGTCACGTGTCGCAATAACTCCCTTTGGGTCATAGATTCAATTAGCTAAATGAAGGGGCTCAATGATACTATTTAAACGAAGAATTTGGGTAAACAATCCTGGTTTATTCTACAAGGCATGTACAGTTTGGGGCACATAGTTACACAACAAGGTTAATAAACAATCTCCTAGCTTTTATCTAGCGTTAGTGTATTCCGACACTATCAATAGCAATTTCTTTCAAGCACGTAGTTTTTTGTTAAGCTGGCAACACTGCGCGTAGTTTTCGTTTGAGCCAAGCGTTTTGACAGTCTACCGAGGACGCTTGAAGCAAGCTACGTTCTGGCGGCGAGCTTGATGCGAATTGATATATTTTTTAAAATTATTTATTTGGCTACAACTCATTAAAGGTGATCTTGGCCATTTCTTGAAATTAATTACATTTTCCAAACAATCGCAGAATCATAAAATAGGACCCCATGTACATTAATAGTTAGCGTTCTTCGACATAAAAGAAAAGATTTTTTTCAAAATTTGTTACATTTTTTACGCATCATGAAACAATTCTATAAATTAGATAAAATTAATATAAAATAAGAATTAATTGTTTTTGTTTTTAATTTGTAGAAATGCATCTGATTTTTCTCTTAAATTAATGTAAATATTATTTACATTAGGTAATTTAAAAGTAAAATCAGATGCATTTCTACGTTTTTAATTATTGTTTTTGTGTTTAATTTGTAGAAAAATCAGATGGATTTCTACAAATGAATCCCTGTTTCCCTTGGTCACGCTATAACTTCAGAACCACCAAACCTATTTCATTCATCTTTTTATTTTAGTTTTCTAATACTTTGTAGAAGGTTCTTCCGAAAAGAAAAAGTAAGAAAATTGGAGGGAGGGGAAGGAATTGAAAGTTTTTTTTAAGTCTTCCGATACTTTGTGGAAAGATCTTACGGAAAGAAAAATTGACGTAAGTAAGGCTCTTGACTCGTAAATCAAAGGTCGGGGGACCGAATCCCGGCGTGTCAAATAAATTGTATTTGATTAATTTGTGTTATTTCACAATTTTTTTCTTTAAAATAATATAAAGTATATTTGCGGCACGTTCCAGATTGGAAGATACTCTAAGTATCGCCCTGGTAGACCACCATTCAGAAATGAAACGTTGCTTGAAATGGCATAAGCCGTGATTGGTGACCAGATCTAAATAGCCAGGTACTTCCCCACCTTCCTCTTTCTTATCTTCTTTCCCACCCCACTACCTTCAGCCTCACAACATACCCCGATCGGGGATACCATAGTCTCACTGGCTCCAGACGGGAGCAGTTGGGACTCTTGTGCAGTATTCTCAGAAAGGGACTCGGGATGTCAACGGGGACGCACGGGAAAGGACATGCAGGAAGAATCAATTTATTTCTTTGAATGGCATTGCAACGCATGCCGGGTACCAGCTAGTATTATTTATTATTAAGTTCTGCAAGTATTTTTTTTTCTCTCATTGTTTAATAATATTGTAACTGCTATTAATGTTATTAAGTATTCAGTTCTGCAAGTATTTTTTGTTTTCTTATTGTTAATGATGTAACTGCTTTGACTAATTTAAAATATTGTTTAGGTCTTGTGAACATCTGAGAAATAGGTAATAAATAATTTTCCTTTATCAACTTTATCAATTAATGTTATATTAAAATATTAATTATAACATTTATTCATAATATCAACGGAAATATACAACAATGCTTCGTAAGTACGATCATCTATTTTGAAAATATGCGTGTAAGTAATCATTTGGTTCCGTGCCTGTAATACGCTTTGTAAATGCTTATGAGTAAAGCGGGATCACAAATTGTACCATTCTTGACACCAAATTCGTTTATTTTTTATTAAAATACAAAGATAACCCAAGAGCTAAGAATGCTTTGTCTCCGTTATATTCCATTTTATTTCAGCCGCACAAAATTCACTGTCAACCATAAATAAACCAAACAAACTATCGAAAATCACATCTAGGCATAGACAAATGCTTGCCAGAGCGCTTGTAGACTATCAAGCGGCTTGACGGCCAGCACTTAAATTTATTTTCCGTTATTGTCTATGAATGCTTGCCTCAACAGCTTGATGCGCGCTTCAAGCCGTTGAGCCAAGCCTTAGTCTATGCCTAGACGATTTTTCATTCGAGAGGCACTTGAACATATTACTCCTTTGTCTATGGCT
Organism: Limnephilus rhombicus; assembly: GCA_929108145.2. Lineage (NCBI taxonomy): Eukaryota > Metazoa > Arthropoda > Insecta > Trichoptera > Limnephilidae > Limnephilus > Limnephilus rhombicus. The sequence continues at coordinate 48,050,375 of OV815289.1, read as the reverse complement.
TCTTGTCATTTTCGGTAGTTGAAAGTGATTTTTGTGCGACATGGAATCTAGTAAAGAAAAAGAATTATTTGTTATGTTATAATAAATGTTATTTATTTATTTAATACATGAATTATCGAGAGTACATATAGTTTTTTGTGATATTTCACCCTCCATGCTAGGGATGATTCTGTGTTATGGCGGGTGAAGTTTACAGTTGGCGGATATACATTCATTAGTATAGTTTAAAATTTTTCACTAATTGATACTATCAACACAAATTCTCCTACAATAAGAGAGTTTATGTAGTTATATTGGATTACAAGAATAAGGTGAAGAAGTTAAAGAATTATTGGAAAAGATAAGTTATTTTTAGTAAATTAAGGAATTATTGATATATATATAGTTAACAGTAATCAGTCTTATACATATAATGCTGCTTAGATAGTAAATAAAGATATTTTATGTTTTGCCTGCTCTTAATACTATGCACACAGATCTTCTATAGTAAGAAAATGATATACTTATAGTTAGATTGGGTTACAAGAAGAAGATGGAGAAGTTAGAGAATTATTATAGAATGAGAAATTTGAGGAGTTGTTAGATATAGATCATACTAAATAATCTTGTACATACATGCCGCTAATTTAGAAAATAGAGATATATTATGTTTTGTCTGAAAAGTGATTAAATTGATAGAGTGTAGAGTGAATGGGTGTTAAAATTGTAATGTATTCCATGTGTAAGGATCCATTTCGTTATTTGTTTTTTAAAGGAATGGGGTTGACTCAACGTTTTTAAGTTTTCAGGGATAAGGTTAAAGATTTTAGGAGCTAGGAAGAAAAATTGTCTTTGAGCTGACGTGGTGTGTAGTGTAGGTACATTGTAGTGTCTGTTGGTTATTGTTCTGGTGATGTAGTTGTGTTGTAAGAGAGTTTTGTTTTTGTATTTGAACAGGAAATGTATAAGCATACATTTTAAATGGAGTTGCCGTATGTTTAAGACGTTATACTCGATGAGGAGTTGTTTGGAGGGGTATCTTGTCGGTCGCTTGTTAATGACACGTATTACCATTTTTTGGGCTTTTAGTAGAGGTTCGATGATAGATTGTGCACAGCCACCCCAAGTTATAATGCCGTATGCTAATAGAGATTGGCAAAGAGCGTAGTAAACAGTTTTAAGAGTTGAGGTATTAAGGATATTTCTTAGGGTTCGGAAGACATAAGAGAGTTTGCGGATGCGCGTGGTTAGACTGGCCAAGTGCTGATCCCAACGAAGTTGTTGATCAATGATGACGCCCAGATATTTTATGTGGGTGGCGTGTTCCAAGTTTGGGCAATTACAGGAAGTGCAAGTTCTTAGACAGGAGTGAATTATTATATTCTGATTGTTGGTAGGTTGGGTTGCAGCAGAAAGACTGAAGGTTAAGAATTTTGTTTTTCCAGCATTAAGGGTTGGGAGATTATCATCTAACCATTTCTTTATCTGGCGTATGTCGTTTTGAGCTATGTCGAATGCTCCTTTCCACGTTTTGTGTCTAGTTATCAGTACAGTGTCATCTGCAAAAGATATTAGTTTCCCGGTTATGGGAAGGTTACAGAGATTGTTGATGTAGATGAGGAACAGAATAGGGCCTAGAACACTTCCTTGTGGGACTCCGAAGTGGATTGGTAAGGGGTTACTTGTTATGTTGTTAATTTTCACAGCTTGCGATCTGTCGGTTAGGTATGATGAGAACCAGTTAAGAGTTCTACCTCGGATGCCTATTTGAGATAGTCTTTCTAGAAGTATGGGGTGGGAAACCATGTCAAATGCTTTGGCTAAGTCTAGGAATATGGCTAAGCAGGATTCACCTTGTAATGGTGCACCCCCCCCCCCCCCCCTAATGAAAACTTTACAATATTCTTCTTCTCGAATTTGAATTAGAAGATTTACAACAAAGATTGGTGGTGACGCTCTCTCCTCGGTCACGAAACCACTTGGGATGTTGCAACCCTTTTCCTCGGATTATATACCCCTCCCCCTCTCTCTCGCGCGTTCAGATCTCCGGTTGGTAGATCTTCCTCTCGTACCTACTGAATGATTCGCCAATAATGTTTGAATCATAACTCGTTTTTCCCACCCCTGTGACTGAACACAGTAAAAGGTAGTTTTCCGGGAAATTCTTACAATAAACCCTTTACTCCACGTTGTGTGATTTTTTTGCTTCGGAGCACCTAGGACATCTAGGATAGGTATTTAATGTATTTCGTGGTAACTTTCGGTTCTTTTAGGTAAGGTGTGGAAGAATTTCTCTGTATCTCTTAAACGTCTGAAGGACACGTCCGGTCTAAACTATCCTGAATTTGTCCCCACTATGATCCTAATGATATACACTGCTCCAATATTTACATAATGAGCACGGTTGCTATTACTCTCGCTAGGCTATAAAATTGATCTCTCTCCCTCTACGTCCTAATGATTTTTTAATGTACATACCTTGAATGTTTCACTCGGATAATTGGCGAATTCTCTGCACCGCTTTCCATGGCTAGATCCTATACATAATCGTGATAATACGTTCTGTTGTTAGTAAACACAAATTTATACCTAGGATGGAAGTATAAAGACGGGATAGAGGATAGGATGGATGGTGATGGGGAAAAAATTCTTTGCAAACTAGTACTGGCTCCTCCACTTGACCAAATTGACTAGGTGGTCAGCTCTCAGGACACGACCCCTCGACCAATGCATGATGAGGCTATACCCATGGCACCCGGAAAATCTCTTGACGATAAACCAGATACCCGGACCCCTCCATAACAAAAGAAGAACGACATGCCTTCAAACCTTTCCTGATCAACTCCAGTATCGAACACCTCCGGAACTACTTTACTGGCTCTAGAAGGGGTAATCTATTTCGTCCCTTATCACGACTCTACTCACGGTACAAAGTGGCGTAAGCTTGTGACAGGCAGATCCTTCCTCCCACGTGACCGACCTAGCGTACAGACCACCTCTGGAAACCGACTTATCCCCACCCTTGTAAGAGATACGTTTGCTTCCAGGTCGATAGGATTAAAAAATGTGATGATGCTGCAGGAATCTCTTCGCAAGAATCCATGCTCATGCCTCCATCCACACTACCTTGCCGGTAACTCGAGGTGCTTTTGGCAAAGACGCCTCCGACAGCGAACCATGCCCTTTCATACAAATTGGCACCTCATTTCATACGGTCCTTCGCGCCCAATCACTCGACACCGTCCCGCGAAAGGGAATTGCTTCCAGAACCTCGCGTGACCCGATCAGTCTATGGTGAGCATCCTCCAACATGACAATGCGGAAAGACCCTTACCGGTGGACCACCAATTGACACTTATGTGTGGCCTCGGTGTCGTCATCACATTGTTCAATCATAAAGATTTAAAAAGCGTAGATCAAGAAGTAGGAATTCAGCGGAGTACCTGTTAGTTTTATTTGTTTCATATTTAATATTGTGATTCTGCTCTTCTGCTCTCTTGTCTAAAGATGTTCAGCTGTTCGGGTTGCAGGTAATCGCCTTCAATTTGATATGTCGTACTCCCGGAACGCCCTCCATTTGGTTGAGTGTACAACACCCCCGAGGTGTAGGTACCTCGCTTGCTCGTTCATTTTTTTTTGTATGTGTGTTCCCCCCGACCGCCCGGCATCGGCTGTCTGGGAGAAAACGTCACTGCCCTAAATGATAATAACGGTTAAACATATTCACATTAGCTCTGCAATAATATTATTTTTTATCGGCGCCGGAGCTGTTGAAACCTGCCAGGGTTCGCGTTCCATTTACGTCACTCTGCAACCAGGTACCTGTAATTGAAATATAGATTCTTTAACTTACCCGTACGTAATTGTTTAATTCTCCGGTCGGGAAAACACGACCAATTGCATCTTAATTACGTATCCTGTAGACCTGTACCTGTGGAGAAAACACAAAGGCTTCCCTCCCTACGATTTCTTAAATTTTATACGACAAGGCCTAACGTAGCCTTAGATTTATGACTAAATTTAACCCCCTTTCCTTCTTCTTCTCGCAATTGTAATGTACTCCGGTTGACCGATGTTTGTAGGCTATTTCAAATATATCGTCCCTCCTTAAATATGTGTGTTCCCTAAGGTTAAATTAGCACTTGCTATATCTTGGTATCGAAACCACTAGGTTGAACTTTTCGTAGATAATTATTATCATTGTTTTATTTCTAAACTATTCGGTACTTATACATTTTTTCCATTTCAAAAGAACGATTTTTTCCCGTAATTAAGATTTTATTTTTTTTTTTTTATTCTATTATTATTTCTGATATAAAATCCGCAATGTTATTATTAACATTTATTTGTCGACCCCGTTTAAATTTTAATAATACTGACGTTTTTATTATTAGATCACGCCTGTTTAAACCGAACTAATATCTGTTATTATAACTCAATATTTTCACTGTCCTTAAATAATTTTTACAATTTTTTTTTTTAAGTTCCTAAAAGCTTTTCACCACTGGCTTGTATCCCTTCTCCTGAATCTAATTAAACAACACTTTGCACAACATCCACTGAAGTTAGATCGACACTCCGCCGGAACGATTTTTGCTAAGTCTCCGAAAAATTCCACAAACACTTCGATTTCGCGCCCTTTTTTGACAGCCTTTCCTTCCCGAGATCTCACCCTGAACTCCCTCCTCTTGCCTAAAACCGCCCTTTTTGTCTCCTCCGCTTACCCATTAATCAAACTTAAATTTTACAATTACGACCTTTAAACGCACAACCTTCATAGTTCCCAAATCTAGTATCGTATCCTGCGGTTTATGACATTTCGTCCTGAACGGTGCTCCCAACACAGAATTCGTATCACGCGAAAGCACTATCTCGTAGAATCGGACAGGGGCGTACTCGGTCTCGTCCCTTGGATATACACACGAATCTTCTGCAAAACTAGCGCCTACAAGATATCATTTACCAAGTGAATAATTAATTCAACTTTTCTCGAAAATCTATCGTGTCCGTTCTACCATTTTTAAAATCGCTTCCAGGTACGGTGTATCCTGAGTTTTTTATATACTCTCCATACTTTTCTCGGTAACCCTAAGTCTTATTTCAACTCGGCAACCTACAACATTTTCCGACCGTCATCTACTATGCATCTTATTATCGCACAAATCGCATAACACGTCACCTTCTAGGTATTTTGTCATTTTAGCATTTGACTGTGGATTTTCTAACAATTAGTGACCGAATATTCTTATTCAGCCGTACCCCTTATGTGGACATGTGGCTGTGTTTGTCTCTGGCTATATGACGCGTTCCTTGTGTTCGCATACATTTTCTTAATATTTCCCGCGCTCGCAAATACCTAAGTATAATCTCTAGTCATTTGACCCCTTCCTAAACAAGGCCGCGACACTCGTAGAACCTTATTTAGTAATAGCCTAAACTTTTATGATCTCGATTCTTCCTTTTACGGGCCGTAACCTCTACCAAAGTCTAATTCCATACCTGCCTCCGAACGTTTTTTCATCTGCACCTTTAGTTCCTCCTTCCATATCCCATCTCCCTCTGGCGTAAAACCCAATAAATCTCCGTTGTTATGCACCTAGCAATTAAGAAAAATACTTGAGAATTCAAATAATTTTAAATCCTGACAGGCCGTTAAATTTTATAGCTTTTCCTAATTTCCTATTACCTATATCTCGCGTATAAACTCGAGTGGTGATTTCAGCTTAATGAATATCCTAATGACTCAAAACCGTGTTAGATATTTCTCACTTGAAAACACTTTAATACGTAAGAGATCGACAACATTTCCTCCCCTCTAATCTATCAGATATAAAATCCAACCCGAAACCTTAGATTTTATTTGGTCGTTGACGTAATCGATTCCTTCCCGACTACCCTGACATTATCAGCTTTTGTGTTTTGACTACTGTATTATGCCCCTTCCCAATACCTACACGCAAATCCCGCTGGAATTTTGTTTGGAAAAGGCGATATTGATTGTCAATGCCTACTCCCGTTTCTATTCTCATACAATAGAAATCGTTCGTTATTTCATGTTTAATTAACGCATGATTTTTGTTCCTTTTAAAACCTCCATCAACGAAATACTTGCAAGACTCGCCGACCCCCGATGCGAAGTCAACTGTTGTCAATTCCCTCGTGCTCCCCATAAAAATGCGATTTAGGACCAAGTTAGAAGTGTTTTTACCACTTAAAATAGCTATCAGTTTGGACCGTGGGATAACTTTTGTGTCTCAATTGGACACAACCCTCTCACACCACGCCCCGAGATTTGATTGGCTGATATGCGTCTAATGGTTTCCAACCATACTAGGATTTGCTAGTCGTTTTTTTCTTCCAAAATTTGTTTACACCCTTCGTAGCAGAAAAAATGTCCAATCATTACAGTTTCCCTTAATATTTCTTTCAAAATTAACCAATAGATGTCGATAGTGTGATCATTTTCGTAAAAAAAAATATTCGCCAACCATCCAACAAAGCCGGTTCATCACAACCTTCGTCCAGGCTGTTAGTGATCTTATTCGTCAAGTCTAAGATTGCAGAATCTGTATTTAAGTTATTTTGAAATCCAAACTGATTAGGCGAGAGAAACTTCTGGGTTTCAAGATGGGAGACAAGTCTACTTTTAACAATTTTTTCAATGATTTTTGACAGGACACTTAGCAAAGAAATGGGTCTATAGTTTTCAATATTTGTTTTATCGCCACCTTTATAGATTGGGATAACTGTTGCATGTTTTAGTAGGTGTGGGAAAGAACCGCTTTTAAATCTTAGGTTAACGATATGTTTTAACGGCATTGTAACAAAGTGAACCATGTGTTTTATTATATAAGGAGAAATATTGTCATTACCAGCAGCACTGTTTGTTTCAATGGTGAGTATTGTGTCAACTATTTCTTTATTGGAGGTAGGGGCTAGGATTAGTTCCGGGTGCAAAGAGCTCTGTTGTCTTAGCCGTGAGGTTAAGAGATTTTGTGTTTTGTTTGTTGCTTTTAGAATTTTGTTGGCTAAGTTCGTGCCGATGTTACTGAAAAAATGGTTGGCATGATTGGCTAAGGTTTTTGGGTCATCATGGACTTGGATATTTTTCCCATTTATGGCGAGTGATTGCATTTTGAATGAGGTTTTATTGTTTTCTGAGATGTCATTGACTACGTTCCAGATTATTTTACTGTCATATCCCGATTCTTCAATTTTTTTTTTGTAATAGTTTTGTTTGGTTATTGTTATGAGATTATTGCAAATGTTACGATATTTTTTATAGAAGCGCAAGAGTTGAGGGTCTGGGTTGTTTACAGATTGTTTATGGAGTCTGTCTCTTTTACGTATACAGAAGATAAGGCCATTTGTAATCCATGGTTTTAGTTACATACAATAATCATACTACAATACTACAATAATATATATATATATATATATATATATATATATATAATAATGATATACTACAATAATCATTACCCGTGACTAGTTCATATTAACTTGCTCCATAGTAAAGTGTATTTTAAAATCTATAACGCTTAAATTAAAAAGTTACTTGGAGTGTTACGTGTTCGTACTACAAAGGTCTAAAATATTTTTATAATATCTGAGTGATTTAAAGTTCCTTCCGAATTTAATATAGCATAACTATAACAATACAATTTGTTTTAACGCGGGTAGCACGAAAAAAACATTAATTCAAGATGCATTGCCGAGTGTGCTCTGTAACTCTACGTACTGACGAGTTAAAATTCACGTGTGCCGCATGCAAAGGCGCATTTCATTTGGCTTGCGGAGGTATTATTGAGAACACATATCGTCGACTTAATCAATAACGGCGATCCCAACAAGTGTGCAAGCAATGCAATACAGCCAAGCCCGGCGCTGCTAGCCCGTTGCAGACAATCAGTGATACTGAACCTTTGGAGCAGATTAAAAAAGTTACCGATATTAGTGCAAGGCTCGCCGCTCAGACACCGACAAATCTTAAAGATATTCAAGATCTAGTCATGAACAAGACGTCTAATCTGGAAAAAACACAAAATGATATTCTAGACCAGAATAACAAAATACTTGAAAGGATTCAATTTATGAGTTCTCAATATGAGGATTTCATGGCTAGAATCCGTGACATCAAACTAAAGAATGATGAACTCACTAAAAAGAACTCAACCTTAAAAGCTAGGATTTATGTCTTGGAAAAATGTGTGGACATGCAGGAAAGGGAACTCAAAGCGAACAACATAGAAATAAGAGGCATCCCAGAAATCAAAGGAGAAAATCTGCAAGACGTTTTTTTCAATATCTGCAAAACAACAAAGTCCTCCACTGATACAAAGGACATTGATGCCATTCATCGCGCAGCAAAAAAAAAACAACAATAGTCATCCGAGAGAAATCATTGTTAAATTCAAAACGAACATAGCAAGAGAACACCTGTTAACAGACGTAAAAACTTTCAACAAAAACAAACAGAATCTAGAAGACAAATTGAACACCTCAAACATCGGTATAGCTGGTTCCTGCTCGCCGATCTTCATTTCAGAACAACTAACATTTCGCGGTAAACAGCTGTGGTACAAGACACGAACAGCGGCGAAGGAGAAACAATATCGCTTTTTTGGATTAAACGGGGGCAGATTTATCTTCGTAAAAACGAGGGAACTAATGCCATTGTTATCTCAGACGAAAGCAAATTGGCTGCGCTTTGATAAATTTGAATTAATGGCTATTCTTTCGAGGTATGTCTTGACCCGCGCATTTATGTCTCATATTTGTTTCATTTACTACCTTTCTGGAATTCATTTGTTATCACGCAGTTCCTGCTACCTTATTTTTATTATTATTATAGTTTTAGCTTCTTGCTATCTCTTTCATAGTACTATATCTAATTACATTTTTTTATACTATATTATTATATATTACTTATATGTGTATCATTTACTACCATTTTCAAATTCATTTGATATCTCGCAATTCTTACTACCATTTTGTTTTTACTTCTTGCTATCTCATTCACAGTACTACATTTAACTACATCATTTATACTATATTATTTATATTAAGCACATTTACCATTGTAACTACATTTGGAATCGGATTTAATCATATATTACTCGGAAACCAACTTCTATACAACACACAACCAACACATACTTATGATTCAATTAAATTATGATACCGGAAATGATTCCGGCATAGATCTTAACATGAATGTCATTGATGATTTGAACAATCTCAATAACTATAAATGGTGCGCTTACGGAGTTAAAATTATTCACCAAATTGTAAGAAGCATTTCTAATATTGACGATTTTTAAATTTTTCTGGATCAATTCAATTACCAATTCGATGTTATAATTTTATCGGAATGCTGGCTGAATAAAGATTACACCTCAAAAGTTATTCACAATTACTCTGAACACCACACAAACTTATATCTTAATAAGTCTAGCGGAATCGTTGTATACATCAGAGACGGACTTCAATCTCAAGTTGATGAAATTTTCTTATCACAAGCCAACTGCCTGAAAATTGTATTGAATAATAATCTATGTATTTTTCACCCTCACCCTCTTTTCAAAATATTGATACTTTTCTGAATTCACTCCAATCAATTATCAACAGCTCAAAAAACATAGAACGACAAATAATTATAGGCGACCTCAACATCAATACAATTACTGAATACCACCGCCAATCCAACGATTACCTATGTCTACTAACCGAAAATGGGTTCATTCAGACAATTATCAGCCCTACTCGTGAGCAGGGCAAGAGTAAATCTTGTCTTGACCACATCAACGTCAAAAAAATTAACCATGTTGACTCATTTGTCATTCACTCTACAATCTCAGATCACTATACAACAGAACTCTGCCTTAAAAACAAACCTCTTAATCCTGCTAAAATTAAACATGTTGCAAGAATAAACTATAATAATTTAATTGAGGACTTGAGCTCAGAAAACTGGCAAAATGTTCTTGACCAATCTGATGCCGACTCATCGATGAATGAATTTATCACTAAATTACATTCATATATTTCTAAACACACAAGCAATAAACTTATACCGCATAAACAAATAAAACTTACGCCATGGATCACCCCTGGCCTTATCAAATCGATTAACATTAGGAACCAACTTCATGAAAAGGCGAATAAGTGCCCTGAGAATATTATAGTACAAGCTCATTACAAAAAATATAGGAACTTTTGCAAAAAACTAATAACATCGGCCAAAGAAAATTATTATAAAAAAATCATTTATGAAAATAACTGTACTCCAAAACGTTTATGGGAAGCATTTCGCAATATAACTAAAACAAAAATAAATAAATCTTCCGAAATTAAATCACTGAACATCAATAACGTGAACACCTCAGACCCAAAAATCATTGCGAATTTTGCCAATAATTATTTCACGTCAGTGGGAGTCACACTTGCGAAAAAAATTCTCAACAAACTTAATACAACAGAATCCGATCTCGCTAAGTTAACAATCTCTAATTTCGGTCATAAATTAGACAATATCCAAACAACTTCAAACGAAGTCATAAATATAATTGACGAACTCAAGTCATCGAATGCTTGTGGTCCCGATAACGTTTCATCAATTCTGCTAAAAAGTATTAAATCCTTCATAGCAACTCCAATCGCGTATATTTCCAACCTAAGCTTCGATTCCGGAAAATTTCCAAATCATTTAAAACACTCTATTGTTATACTGCTTCACAAAAATGGAGATAAATCGCAGATACACAATTACCGGCCAATTTCTTTGCTCAATTCTATTTCGAAAATTATTGAGAAAATTGTAAAGAATCGTCTCAGTCATTACCTTGAAAAAAACAATATCCTTTCCAATAGACAGTATGGCTTCAGGCCAGGATTGAGCACTGAAAATGCAATTACAAACCTGACGAAAATCATCTCCAACAATATCGATAGAGGAAGAAAATGCATTGCGCTCTTCTTGGATCTAGCCAAAGCGTTCGACACTATCTCACACAAAATTCTCTTGAAAAAACTACAGCGCATCGGCATTCAGGGTCAGCTACTTAAGTGGTTAGGTAGTTATATAGAAAATAGGAGCTAAAGAGTGAATATTAACGATACTCTAAGCGATCCGGCTGATATTAACTTTGGTGTACCTCAAGGAAGCACTCTAGGACCTCTTTTATTCAATATCTATATAAATGAATTATGTAACAGTTCATTTGCCGACCATATTATCACCTTTGCCGATGACACAGTATTATTATTTGAAGGCAAAAATTGGAATGAAGTTCATAATAATTCAGAAATTGGTATCAACGAGGTAAAACAATGGCTAGATAATAATCTTCTCACTCTCAACACTGACAAAACTAAATTCATTTGCTTTAGTGCAACTCAAGCGGGACAACCAAAAGAAACTCAAAAAATTATTATACACCATTGCAATGACCCAAACACTTGCAATTGCAATACCTTAGAATATGTGGATAGCATAAAATATCTAGGAATTATCGTAGACAAGAATCTGAGATGGAATGAACATATCGATTCAATCTCCACAAAGGTCAGAAAACTCACCCATCTTTTCATGGCTATTAGAAATATTCTATGCGCAAAAGATCTAAAACTAATGTACTATGCCATGTGCAACTCATTACTTGAATATGCATCTTTAGGATGGGGAGGACGTACCAAATCAATACTGGACCCCTTAGCCAAAGCACAGAAATCACTACTAAGGGTCATACTTAAAAAACCATTTAGATACCCCAGCAATGATTTATTCAAAGAGATAGGAGTTCTGGATGTGAGGCAACTATTTATAAGAAAAGTTATATTATACACACACAAATATCGTCACCTCTTCCCCTCCGTAGAACATTATCACAACACCCGACATGCAGGGAGGAATCCAATAGTTCCACTTGCTACTATGACATCCCTTGCTCAAAGACAATATTCTTACCTAGGTCCAAAAATGTTCAACCTTATACCCGGTTCTTGGAAATTGAAAAGTGCAAGCGTCCTGCGTAAATTAGTCAATGATTGGATTCTGAACTTAGGGAGAGTCGAAAGTGAACGTATGCTGTATAACTGGTAAACAAAATCACTCAACTTTCCTGATCACTAGTCCAAAATTCCTACCACACTTCATTGAGTTCAATGTTTCGACATCCTTTCTGATGTTTTTTATACATGGGATTGATGGTTATGCGCCCCTGAAGCCTGTCTGCTCCGTGTTGGTGTAGGTATATCACCGCTGTAAAGCGTTGACATGCACGTCGCTAACTCTGTGTGAAACTTGGTACCTTACAATGGTAATGATTTATGATAAATAAATAATACCTACATAACACAACATATGTAATGCACCAATTTCACCAAAGTAGCACTAAATTTGGTACTATTTTATTATTATTCATAGTTTATATTTCTATCTACATTTATAGTTATTGTTTTTATATTTTAGCAGGAGTAGTTCAAGAGAGTGTATATTCATACTGTCGTACTAATAATATAATACTATTCTTAAAACATGTTTTAAATCAGTGAAAATAATTTGTAGTTACAAAAATCATTGTAAGTAGTTACATCGCTAAAAAAATAAAATCATATAGATTATTACGTTCGTTATTATATCTATTATTGTAAATTTTAATATAGTTACTCCTATAAGTGTACTATGTATTAAAAGTTCAAACTCCTATACACATAGCTTAACATAATTTCATTTCTTTATGTTGTAAATCTTTTGTAATTCCTCCATCTTGTTCTTAAAATTCCTCCATATTGTAAATCTGAATGTATTATACATATGTTTCCTGGTTAATTCGGTAAATCCGATTATAATATTATATGCTACCAGATTACCTTTTCTACTTTGTCACAAAAAAATGTATGTGTACTTATATTTATATATTTTATATACATTTTCTTTATTACACACCTTAGCTTCAGAAAAAAATGAAATTTTTTGTTTTTTTTTTTGGTTTTGTTTTTTTGTTATGTAATTTATGTACATTTCAGGTATAATATGTACTAAACATGTCAATTTGCCTATCCTGGAACGGGAAACTTTCCTAGTTGGACAGGCAAAGCTTCCTAATTGTAATTTGTACTTTTGTATCTATAATAAATAAATAAATAAATAAAAAAATAAAAATAAAAATTAAAGTTTCTTTTTTTTGTTCGATGCCATTATAATGGGGAAAGTAGTGTGGTTAATGTGGGCAGTTAGTGATGCAGAGAAATTTTCAAGAGCGTCGTTGACATTTTCAGAAAGCAGGGTAGATTCCCATTTTTCTTCTTCAACATACTTTATCAAATGATCCATATTAACAGTTTTATGGGAAGGATTACTGGACTTAGGGGGGGTAGATTTTGAGTTGTGTAGTTCGAGAATGGTTGAGTAATGGTCAGTTACAGTGGATTCGAATACAGCTGATTTAGCGGTTCGCTTTGATATAACCATAATATGATCTATTCATGTCTTAGTAGTGAGGGTGACTCGTGTAGGTGTGTTGATGTGTGGTACAAGGCCATGTAGTGCCATTAGGTTTAGGTAATTTGTAGCGTGGGGGCTGGATTCATTTAGGATGTCTATATTTATGTCACCGATTATGAAGAGATCCTTAGTTTTTTCATCGATATTTTTTCGAGAGAGTAGAGAAAAGGGGTGACTTTGTTGGACTTTGGGGAGCGGTATATTGCGAGTATATTTAAGTTATCGATTGAGATATTAAGACAATTTGCATGGTCGACTGAAATTTCGGATACTGCATGTTTTAGGTTAGACTTGACATAAACTATGACCCCATCGGATTGGGACCTGTGCTGAGACGTGTTGTACACAGAGTAGTTGTTTAATAATTTCGGGATGTAATTAACGTTAATCCAGCACTCTGACAGAACAATGATGTCAAATTCATTTCCTATGTCAGTAAGTTGAACAAGTTAGTTATCAAAGTTTTTGTTGAGGCTACGGATATTCATGGCAAATACTCTTAGAGCTTCTGGTTTGGAGATAATTTTTTTTAATGCATTTGTGTTGTTTGTCGTATGTGCCGTGATATTAAGAAAGTTATCAATTGGGTTAATTGGGTCCATTATGGGCATCTGTGTATGGTGGGTGTTTGAGTTCATCAACGACTGGGTAAGATAGGTTAATGTATAAGTATATTGAAAGACCAAGACATTTATTATTCGTTATGTGTCTTTGCAGGTGCATAGTGTCTTCTGTGTTTGAAAGAATAACAATAATTAGACAAGTAAATATACATAGGAGATTTACAATCATAAAGTATATTAAGTGCATTGAAAGTATGAAATTTGTATGTATGATTATAACTTTATATATGAAGCAAGAATAGGAATCATAGCAGGTTATTAATATGATTATAAGAATGGAATGGATTACATGTATAAGTGGAATTAGACAAGTAAGGATACAATCCTTCAGCGTTGGTGTTGAAGGTATGTGGAATGCATGTAATTTGTTGTGGTTATAAGCAATGAGATGCAAAAGGTTAGTTTCACTTGTGGTTATAATTATACTAATTTTGTATTTATGAATGAGAATGTTTAGATGATAGAAATTATTTGAGTAAGTGGTACCACAGGTTTTTAAAAGCGGTAGTTGTAATGAGAATTTTTTCCAATATATGTTCATAGTTATGATACAGTTCCAGAGTTCAATGACATTTATATTGATATAAGTGATAATTTTCTGATACTGAGAGTTAATAGCAATAGTAAGTAGTTTATACTTTGTTATTTCAAGATTATAAGTGAAGTTTAGGTAAGGACTGTTGTAATGGAAAAATCTTTTCAATATGTAATATTTTGAGAATATGTAAGTATTGTGGCTTTTATATGCTGTTTTTGTGAATTTGTATATAATGAAAAAGGTATAAATAAAGAAGTTTACAGTGTTGGCAAAGCTACGAAAAAATAATTCGGGGTACGTTGGATTTAAAAAGTTACAAATACGTGTCATACTTATTATAGTAATGGATTTAATGATATGCAAGATAGGAATAATATTATTAATTAAGATATGATTTGGGTGGATAATAAGATATAGTATATCAATACTTGGGAGTGAGTACGGCTGCATAGTGGGGAAACATAATACAAGCATATTTTTTAGGTGTGGATTCTCATATGTAGAGGAAAAATTTGATATCTCATTAGAACATATCATAATAATTAAACCTGCAGAATTATAAGTGGTACAAATTAGTACTGGGCGTGGACGATAATTCTATCCAACGCCAACGTCGTTATCGTTCGCAATTTTCAACTGTTGAAAATAGCTGTTGAAAATAACGTCGACGTTGACGCAACTATAATAGGAGATCGACATGATACTAACAAAAAATATATCAAAATCGTATTAAGGAATCCCTTTTAACGGGTGGTTCCCCGAATCATTGATGTATTATTAATTATTATTTATTATTATCTCTATGCCCCACGCGATACACACGTAATAATAATCCTATAATAACGTTGAAAGTTGAAACTGTTGGAAGACGTTGGTTTCGGTGTTGAAAATATTATCCTGTTGAAGATATATTTTGCTTGTCACTGATAAATTCGCTTGTTGCTTGGCGCTACGTATCGGCCGTATTGGACGGGAAAATAAAAAAAAAAGTGCAGTAGGTATGTACATTACCAAAAGACCTTGTGTAATTGGGTATAATATCGTTCACGAAGTGTGATCTCTTGACCCTTTTGACCTTAATCTTTCCAACACCGTTGAAAACAATAGGTACAAAACATTGACAATTGTCAAAAGGTTATTTTTTTGCTTGTCGTTGATAAATTTGATCGTTCCATGGCGCTACGTATCGGCCGTATTGGATGGGAAAATAAAATAAAACGTGCAGTAGGTATGTACATTACCAAAAGACCTTGTGTAATTGGGTATAATATTGTTCACGAAGTGTGATCTCTTGACCCTTTTGACCTTAATCATTCCAACACCGTTGAAAACAATAGGTACAAAACATTGAAAATTATCAATAGGTTATTTTTTTGCTTGTCGTTGATAAATTTGTTTGTTCCATGGCGCTGAGTATCGGCCGTATTGGATGGGAAAAAAAAAAAAAAAACGTGCAGTAGGTACGTACATAACCAAAAGACCATTTAAAATATCGAGTAATGTTGTTCACGAAGTACAAACTCTTAACCCTTTTTATTTATTAGGCAGTTGAATCGTTGACTGCGTTGAATAATATTCGCATGTAGGTATTATATTTCAACTGTTGGCGCTAATTATTTTCAACAGCGTTGGACGTTGAAATAATATAACTATTGTTTCCAACGGCTAGTTATATTTTAATACAGTACTAGTACAAATAATATCAATTTTACTATAATGTGCATTAAAGGAGTAGAGTGGGTGATGAGAAAATATGATAATGAGATTTTTATTTTTCATTATACTATAATGGAGTAGCTGGTGATTAGAGTTAGAGTTAGGCATACTTTGTGTCCTTAGTCATATTATTTGGCGTTTTACTCGTGCGATATCTATGTCATTGCGAATTGTTATTATATTCGAGTCATCGGTCTGCCTGAGTAAAATACGACCTGATTTCACCCATGTATATTTGAAGTGATGATCTCTAGCAAATTTTTTTGTCTGGGCCAGTAGAAATTTGCATTTTGGAGTTAAGTGTTCCGAAATGTAGATTCGATTTCTTTCCTGCGAGTATCCTAGATCTGCTGTGTTAAGCTTGTTCGAGTTGCTGTTAGTGGATTTCATATATGTTTTGATTTTGTCTAACCAGACGTCTCGTGCTTGAGTGTTTATGAATGTAGCTATAATGGATCTCGTGGTTTTATCGGATGTTTTTTGTCCCAGCCTGAAGATTTTTGTGATTTCGGTTTGCAGAGGAGTGGAAGTATTATTGTAGTTGATAATATTTGATATTTTCTTCATTATTTCCAAGTTGTTTTCAGCGGTTGTTTCGGGAACTCCTCTAATTTCGATGTTGCAGAGAAGGCTTTGGTACTCCAGTCAATCAATTTTTTCATCTTGTTTAGAGATTATATTTTGTAAGACAGCATACTGATTTTTTAGTTCGATTACTTCAGAGTTGACTTTATCATTTGATTTTTTGATGATATCTAGACGTTTTTTCATATCTTGTTGTTGGTCAGCAATGAATTCTATGGATTTGATGATTTCATTGTTCTGTAGGACGATTGCTTCATATTTATTTAGGTACGAATCGAATTTTTGCTCAACAAATTTCAATACATCTGTTTTGAATGTTTGTAATTCCGATGTAAATATTTCAGAAGTTAAGATGCTGCATTTTTTGTTTTGGTTATTACCGCCATCTGTGTTTTCGGTTATGATATTTTCTGTGTTATTGGGCAGGTCACTTTCCAGTATCTGTGGTTGGGGTAGCTGTTTTGGTTGTTTGACAATAGATGTCACATCATCGTTTTTAATTGATTTATTCGATGGCTTGAGATTTTTTATCTGTGTTAAGCAGTTTTTACACTTCCACTGTGTGCTTCTTGCGCTGCGCCGAGATGTTTCAGAGATTTCCGCACAGGCGAGATGGAAGTTGCCTTCGCAGGTACAGCACGAAATACAATCTGATGGGTTTTCGATGTTTTTTCCGCAGGTAAAGCATTTTGTAAACATGGTAGAGGTTTTTTGCTTCAGGCTTTAATAAGAGGGAAACCACTTATGGTTGATATTTGTTTGAGTTATTGATGAGGAGCACCACTACCACTGTGTAAGTTTCACTATATGTTTGTTAATGATAGCCGATACGTTTTAGAGCAAATGACAGTTGTGGAGGTATTACGATGAGTTTTGTGCACTAAAAAATCCACTTCTAGCGATGAAAATACGCTGGTTTGGCGCGCGATATCCAGTTTAGAATATTTAGGCACTTTTGATTCAGTTCACTGGTTTTTTTAATATTTATTTTTTATTATTTTGATGCAAGTGAGCAAGTGACAGTTGTGGAGGTGTTACGATGAGTTTTATGCGCTAAAGAATCCACTTCTAGAGATGAAAATACGCTGGTTTGGCGCGCGATATCCAGTTTAGAGTAATTAGGCACTTTTGATTTAGTTCACTGTTTTTCTTTAATGTTTATTTTTTATTATTTTGATGCAGGCATAGAAATACGTCAACACTCTGTAGTAGGTAGTAGGACTTATATATTAATATTTTAATATAATATTGACGAAATAACATTATTAAATTATATTTACATTAATTTAAAAGAAAAATCCGATGGATTTCTACACATTAAACACAAAAACAATTAATACCTATTTTGTTATAATTTAATCTAATTTTTATAAACGTTTAACGTGATACGTAATATCTAAAATCACCACTTAGGTACTTATTTGTCTATGATTTGTTGTCTAAGCTCAAAAACTATAAATTCGCTTCAAGCGTTGCGCAATAACGTAGATTATTGCGCAATGCTTGGCTCAAGCGTCAAGCCACCTGTGGAGACGGTCAAAATGCGGTCAAAACTCTAGCCATAGACAAAAAACTACGTGATTGAGCCAAGCCGCTTGATAGTCTCGCTAGCCCTGGAGGCGGACCGCGGCTTCCGTCGCGGTGCTTTTCGAGTTGTGGAATCTTCTCGAATGTTTGAAGCATGACGTCATAATCTAACCTCTAACGCTCGTGTTTCGTAACAATGGACTTGCATGGTTATAATTTAGTTACATTTTGAGTATTTTAACTCAAATCCATTTTCATCCGTGTGAATCATTAATGTAGGTAACTCTAACTGTAACATCATTTTGCCATAGTACCAGAAAGGTATCGTGAAGTTTGGCTACCAACAGGCGCTATTAATACATAGTACTAGAAATAGAAAGGTGTCGTGGAGTTTGCCTACTAACAGGCGCTACAAATATAATGCATCTTTGTGAGGAATGTAAGCTGAACGCGAAGGCCGACGAGATAATGACTTGCAGTAAATGTTCCCAAAACTATCATTTTAAATGTGTAGGAACTACCAAAGAAAATTACACAAAGCAATCTAAACAATATAGAGCTACTTGGAAATGTGTACCTTGCAAAGGAAAACAGAAATTTACTGGAAATAATGCAGAAACTCTGGTTCTTCAATCCCCCACCATATTGCACGGACAACCAACAGGTTCCAAACAAAAGACTAATGACACCTCTATATCCACCCCACAAACTGCGAGTTCAAGCGACGTATCTAAAATAATCATAGAACACATAGACGAAAAATTAGACCAGGTACTGAAAACCCTAAAACATGAATTATTTCAATACCTTAACTCCAAAATAGTGGACGAACTAGGGGATATAAAAAACAAGCTGTCCCATATGGAAGATTTTCAATCATCTCTTGAATACTTCGCTGCAGAATATGATAGATTAAATTCTACATGCAAGGCTAATGAGACGAAAATATCCAAATTGAGTTCTGAAAATGAAATCTTGCAGCGGAACTACGAAATACTATCCCAAAAAATGAACGTAATCGAACAAACTAACCGGAACTGCAATTTGGAGATTCAGATGGTCCCGGAGAAGAGGAACGAAGACATCATGATTACAATACAAAACCTGTGTACATCAGTAAACTATCCTGTAAAGGACGAACAAATAATTTCCTGTCATCGTACCCTGACGCAACTCCCAACTCAAGACCAAAAAATATTTTACTGACTCTGCCCAGCCCTCGAATCCGTGACGAATTGCTGTCTGCAGTTAAGGTATTCAACAAGAGGAACGTGGATAGGAAACTGAACAGCCAACACCTTGGTTTCACAGATTCTTCTCCGATATACGTATGTGAACATCTGTCACCTTATAACAAGGAACTTCATGCAGCAGCTAGGCGAGCAGCAAAAGACCTGAACTTCAAGTACGTATCGATTAAAAATGGGCGCGTCTTCTTAAGGAAGAATGACATGTCTCCACCACTGCTCTTGAAGAACAAGGCCATACTACAGAATCTTACCGACAAATCACCCTCAAACCCGTCTTCCTCCGTCCTTTAAACCTAATGTATACGTCTTGTCAAAAATTACAAAATGGATCTGAAAATTTTCTACCAAAATGTTAGGGGAGTTAGAACCAAAACAAATGACATAAAAAAACGAAGTTATTATCAATAACTATGATATAATCTGCTTCACCGAAACTTGGTTGAGTTCATCAGTATTCAGTAATGAATTGTTTGATGAGCGTTACCTGGTCTTTCGGAGAGATCGCGAATCAACTAATTCTACGTCTAAAAAAGGTGGGGGGGTATTAGCGGCAGTCAACAAGAAACTAATAACAACTAGAAAATCATCTTGGGAAAGTGACGGTGAAGATTTATGGTTAGCTATAAAACTGCATGAATATTCAAACTCGTTCATCTATATATGTGTTCTGTACATTCCCCCCAATTTATCTGTTGATGATTACTGTAATCGAATCAAAAATATTCAGGATATTTATTTGCAACATATTAATTCCAAATCTCAATTTATAATCATTGGTGATTTTAATATACCTGAAATTAAATGGACACCTGACATAACATATAATAACATAATACTAGCTCCATCCAATTATTTTAGTCACAAAGCTCATTCCCTTGTCAATTTGGCCTCAATGTGCAACCTTCACCAATTTAATTATTTACCTAACAAAAATTTTATATTCTTGACCTTGTTCTTTCCGATAAAACCAATATTAATATTTCAACGACAGCTAACTTATCAAAAATTGATCACCATCATCCCTGTTTTGAAATAAATGTAAGTCTAGAAAAAATGCAATTCTTACAAGAAAATCACTCTCCCGTAAAATACAACTTCAAAAAAGGTAATTATGAAGGATGTTGTCATGATCTAACAAATGTAAACTGGATCTCACTTTTTAACAACTGTCATCTCAATAATAAGGTACAGTTATTCTACAATACACTATGGGATATTATAGATAAGCACATTCCAAAAAAATATATACGTAAGAAATCACTATCCCAATTGGTTTAGCGAATCTCTAATAATGCTCCTCAAAGAGAAAAATAAAGTAAGACTTCGGGCTAAAAAATATAACAATCCGATAGACTATTCCGAGTTTGCTACTCTTAGAAAAAGATAAAAAAAATGCTAAAAGAATGCTACACATCCTACATCAATCTAGTTGAGCGTGGGATAAAAGATAATGTTTAGGCTTTCTGGGCTTATTCTAAATCATTGCGTTATTCAAATTCGATTCCAAAAACAATGCATATGGATTCTATGATTGCAAACAATGGACAGCAGATTGCCAATATGTTCTCTAATTATTTTGGATCGGTTTATACTCAGTCGAATCCCACATCAAATACTTCCGGACTGAATGTTCCTCAATTCAACCAATTTAATCTTAGTAAACTTAACGTAAGCCTGGGAACTATCAAATCTTGTTTAGAAAGCATTGATATACATAAAGGCCCAGGACCAGATAAAATACCTCCTTTGTTTGTAAGATGTTGCTCTAGCGCGTTGATTAAGCCACTTTTCATTATATTTAACGAATCATTATCTACGGGAACTTTCCCAAATTTGTGGAAAAATGCACATATTGTCCCAATACATAAATCTGGCGATCAATCTTCTGTGAAAAATTATCGACCAATTAGTATATTATCATGTTTTGCAAAAGCCTTTGAATCTATAATCTATAGTTCCATATTCGCACACTTTAAACCACAATTATGCATCAATCAACATGGATTTGTTCCTAACAGATCCACAAATTCTAATCTTCTCGATTTCTGTGATTATGTTTGCAATGCGTTTAATGAAAGAACTCAAGTAGATGCTATTTACACAGATTTTCAAAAGGCTTTTGATAAAGTAAATCATTTTATTTTACTACAGAAGCTTGGTCGTATAGGTATTCACGGTGATCTATTTAGATGGCTTAAATCTTATTTGAAAAACAGAACACAGCTCGTTCTTATAAATGGGTATGAGTCACCTCCCGTAATTGTAACCTCTGGTGTACCCCAAGGGTCCAATCTTGGCACTCTGCTTTTCTTAATTTTCATTAATGACCTAGGCCCCATGTTACGCTGTGATTTTGTTTTATTTGCTGATGATTTAAAGATTTACCCTAAAATTTCCAATGATTCTGACCAAGTTATGCTTCAAGAAGACCTTTTCACACTACATAACTGGTGTATTCAGAATGATATGTTTTTAAATATTGAAAAATGTTACATTATGACTTTCAGCCGTAACAGAATGCAAAAAGATTATGCATATTCCATAAATAATGCTCGATTAAATGCAGTTACCACCATCAGTTAAGGAATCATTCTTGATTCAAAATTTAAATTTGATATACACGTCAGTGATATCACGACTAAATCCTTGAAAATGATGGGGTTTATACATAGAATATCGAAACCATTTAAAAAACCCCAATCCATTATAACCCTATACAACTCATTGGTCAGAAGCAAATTGGAATATGGTAGTGTTATCTGGAACCCAAACCACTTAAAATATTCAAAAACTATTGAATCTGTGCAAAAAAAATTTCTAAGATTGTTATCATTTAAACTTGGACTAAATGCCTTACTCCAATCTTACGAGGAACGACTCTAATATTTTAAGTTTACAACTCTGGAAAAAAAGAAGAAAAGTTGCTGACTTAATGAGTCTATACAAAATCATTCATGATAAGCTTGAAACAACTCACTGTCTGAGCAATATTCTTATTAAGGTCCCCAATAGACGTAATTTAAGGAATCAGAATATATTTCATCTTGAATTATTTAAAAACAATATTGCATACTTCAATCCACTGTCTCGGATGTGTCGACTGTATAATTCCATTGAATGTAACCATATAGACATCTATGCAAATAGTCTCGCTTACTTTAAAAAGCAAATTAACAATATACTAACCTAACATGTAATTGAGAATTGAAAATACTTATCTTGAACTTGAATGTGAATGGCTGTTTTTCACTCTATTTGTACTTAACTTTTTTTGTTTTTCTGTTTTTTTACATCGTATATCGATCTTTTTTTTATCTTTGTCATCTCTATATTGTATCATCACTATTTTTGTTATCTCTGTTTATACCTCCGTTTATATTTTGATATTCCTAATTTCTGTTAACAACTATTAAACTGTGCATTCTGTGAACATTTTTAAGTGGACTATTAACATGTACGCTTTTTACAATGCTAATCCAATGACTTTTTTCTGTTAATTCTCTGTAAATGTTCCGAAACAATAAATAAATAAATAAAAATCTTTCTTCCTCTAACATTACTACGCTTTCTATGGAAGTAAACATTGATCATTCACATGTCAAACAAAATATTCCATTTCATTTTGAAGCAGAAGGACACAAGTACGTGTTTTCTTTGAATCAAGTCAGGGTTTTTTCTAATATTTTTAGTGACCGACAGAAGGTTCGGTTTCAGTTTCGGCAAGTTTTGGCAAAAAAATCGAGTTGCAAAACTCGATTTTTTAGCCAGTGCCGGTCAGTACCAGTCTACCAGTACCGGTCCGGCGTGATTGCGTTGTGAGTTTATGTGTTTTTTCTCGCGCATAAAAACTGAGCATCCAAAATGGCCGAAACTTTGGTGAGTAACTGTGAAAAGATGCACAACTACATTCACTAGCGTTTATTAATGAGTGCTGCCATTTTCATGTTCAGGTCGGAAACTTTTTAGACCTTCCTCGTATATACATTATATCTATAATTTATTACGAACATGTATAAAAATGAATGTTTCTTCAATTGTCCCTTATTTTTTCCTATAGCATTCATCTGGTTGCGTTGAAACTTTGGGGAATTGTTGTGCGCACGCCCGCAAAGGTTTCTAATTGTAATGGTGAGCTTCGGCATTATGAAATTTAGTTTTTAAAAAATTTACTCAATTATGTTCTCTGCGTGCAAACTGTACCTAAATTTATGTAATACGCAATGAACAGCGTTTATTATGTGTTTGTTATGTGTTTTACAAAATATTAATAAATAATAATACAATGACACGAACCTTTTAACCCAGTTAAACTAGCATTGATCAAATGAATTGTACATAATATAGTTTTGTTTAAGTGAAGGATGAACCTGTGGATGCAACCTGTTAGAATTTTTTTTTTTTACTGTTTATTAACCAAGATAAGCACAAATACATTTTTTGTTTGTGGTTTTTTTTACAGTTTGAAGTGTAATACATATTTTTTTGTTTTTGGTAAACACCACCTCACTAGGCTGAGCCTGTTCCGAGGTGGCAGGAATTTAGTCAAATTTTGATTACTTAATCTTGTAAGAAAAGAATAAGATAAAATTTTTAATTTATACATGAAAAGATAAATAGAATGAAAGAGAAAGAAAATGAAAAAACTTGAGAAACATAAAAAATATTCATACAATTAATAAGAAATATAAAAATTTAAAATTATACTTAAGAACTAACATACTTAAGAATACTAAGAAATTTAGAAATAATAACAAATATTTGAGAGGAAAAGAGAAAAATATAGTTTAGTGTGTTGTTATATGGTATAAATTATCTCCCTGCAGTATACAACGCCTTTGTTGAATATCCACGTATGAGTTTTGTGTTTTAGATTAGCATTTTTAGTCACATGAATCTATCTTTAATATCTTTTTCAATTAAATTAAAAAAATTTGGAGCCAAATTACGGTAATGTCTTTGTCCATGGGTAGTATTTGTCTTTGGAGTCATGTGTTGGTGTCTGTGTCTTGTGTCGTAATTGTGTTGATGGTTTAGTTTGTCCTGTTGGTAATGTATAATTATTATTTTGATGTACAGTTGTGTTGTATGTTCAATACAGCAAAGTCTTTTAATAACTGTTTTGTCGGGAATCTATAAGGTTTTTTTGTAATAACTTTAATTAAGGCTTTTTGTGCTTTGTCGAGAGGGTTCATATTAGTTTTAGCAGCACTACCCCAGCCAATCATACCGTGAGTGATAATTGATTGGGCTAGTGCGTAGTATATCGTTTTTAGAGTCTTCATTGGCATTATGTTTCGTATGTTTTTGAAAAAATATATTAGTTTTCTAACTTTACCCGCTGTTTTATTTATTTGTTGTGTCCATCTAAAATAGTTGTCAATATAAATGCCTAAGTACTTGATTACCTGAGTCCGAGTTAGTGGATTGCATTGACAGCTTTTTTTGGATGTGCAATCATGTATGGTTAAGCTTTCATCAAGTCTTGGTTGTCATCTGGGATCTATTATAAATATCATGTACTTTGTTTTGTCAGTATTTAGTGTCAGCAGGTTGTTGTCTAACCAATATTTGATCATGTTGATTCCTTCTGTAGCTTTCTTGTATACACTTGTTCAAGAGTCAGAAGTGAAAATAAGAACAGTGTCATCCGCAAAGCAAATAACATCTCCGCCAAGGAAGCTGGCACAAGGAGTTTAAATATATTAAAAATAGGATAGGTCCTAATGTACTTCCTTGGGGAACTCCATAAGTAATGTGTCTATTTTGGCTTGTTGCGTTGCCTACTTTTAGTGAGTGGCTGCGGTCAGTTATATATGATTTGAACCAGTCATACACAGAACTTTTAATACCTATGTTTTTAAGTTTTTTAAGGAGGATTTTATGAGACATCGTGTCAAAGGCTTTGCTTAGATCGAGAAAAACTGAAATGCCACTTTTTTTTTTTGTCAACATTTTTTAAAATGGTTTCTGTTACTCTTAATATTGCATCTTGTACACCCATATTCTTTCGAAAACCATATTGATTTTCTGATAAGATTTTGTGTTACATGAGTTGTTAGATAAGTTGTTAGACATAAGTTGTTAGATTAGTTAATGATATGTAAAGACCGGATTATATGCAAATAATGCATATTTGCATGTGCATTTGCATATTTAGAGCCTTTTCAGCGGTAGTTGCAAATTTTATTAAAAAAATGGGATCTTGCATATTTACGCTCGATCTCGTTCATTGTTCCGATGCCTCACACAGTGTTACTATAAACGTCAGATAGCTAAAAGATGGAAAAGTTTTATATTGCCGAGTTTGCAAAAAAAAAACTTTCCAAAAAGACCAGCACGTCAAAACCAGTGTTCATATCGCGGGAGAGCAGAAGAAGGGTCCACAACAACTTTTTACAGTGGCAATTAGCCTAACAGTGATGTAACCTCCAAAGGCAACTAAACAAAATCACTTTAGCATGGATCTTTGTGAAGCATTTTCACTGAAAATATAAAACACATTGACACACTTAACTCAAATGCAGCCAATGTTTCAGATGAATTAAGTTGTATCACAATCAAGTCTATTAAACAACACATTTCCATGCCACTGCAACACATTTTTAATTCCTGCTTTGAAAAAAACATTTTTCCAAATGCATTAAAACTCTCAAATATTGTACCAATACATAAATCTGGATCGGTATCTAAACTTGACAATTACAGATCAATATCGTTGATATCCCAACTTGCAAAGATCTTAGAATAAATGTTAAACACACAAGTATTAGAGTTTCTAGAATCTAACGCACTTTTGTTCCCAAACCAATATGGTCTTAGATCAGGTCTTAGTACAGATGATGCTTTATTTAACCTAACTAAAAATATGTACACCAATCTTGACTCAAATATGAGACATATAACAATCTTTTTGGACTTAAAAAAGGCGTTTGATACCGTTAATCATAGTAAACTTATTAGAAAGCTTAATAACATATGAATTAAAAATAATTGTTTGTCACTCTTAACAAATTATTTACTTGATCGTAGACAATCCACCAAAATTGGTGTAAACATTAGTAAACCAGCATCTGTGCTACATGGGGTTCCACAAGCTATATTAATGACCTGTGTAATATTAGTATTCCGGGAAAACTATTCTCGTATGCGGACGATACTGCAATTACAGTTCATGGTAAATCCTGGAATGAGGTCTCTGAAAATGCAAATAAATGCACATCCATTGTCAAAGAATGGCTCAATCAAAACCTTCTAACTCTGAACTGTAAAAAAATTCTTAATATCCCAATTTATAATAGCAAAAAGGCAGCACCCTTAACTCCCCTAAATATAAGATTTCACAAAAATACTTGCAATCTTGTCTCATGCTCTTACTGTACAAAAATGAATACTGGGAATACAGTTAAATACTTAGGAATTATAATAGACGGTCAACCCAAATGGACAGATCACATCGAAAAGCTTGTAAATAAACTGAGGTATATAACTTATATTTTGTTACCTGGGATGAGGATGCAACAATATAGATTATTGAAATGTTGATAATTATGAGCAATGAGGACACAACATGAAAAATACAAGGATTAGGTTCTGGTACGAAAAGAAGGGATTTAAAATAAAAAAGTCTATTGTGAATTAAAAAAGGACATCCTAATTCTAAATCTGTCTGTCATAAAGGGCTTGCTTAGATAATAGGTTGATGTTGATACCGTGATAAGTCGTAGTGTAACTGAAGAGTGGCTTGTCGAAAACTCCTCATTTTGTAGAAAGAATATCACATCGTGAGAATGGCAGGGCTGCAGATCATTGGCTATAAGCCAAAAGGAGCATCCAGAAGTAGGACAGGCTGATGACTTCAGAGGCCAATCATCCTCCCAGGATGATTTAAAGTCAGCTTCCAAGATGGCGAGAGTCACTTCCAACATCTATGGTCTTAATCGTAGCGATTTTTAGTCGATTCGTCGTCTTTCGGTCCAGAGGATCGCCCAATGCTCTGGGCTGCAGTACAAAGAATGATGAGCTCTCTTTTTAAATCTCCTGATTTTAATTTGTCCAGGATCAGCAATTGTTGCATTTAAAAATATTGCAGGGCTCGCAATATTACCAATTCCCAAATGTCAATGGGCAAGCACTAGAGGTACCACACACCGAAACCATAAATAAAGTGTGTATAAGAGAGTGCACACACCTTGTTCCAAATACTTTTATGTAACTGTGGCGATGCATTATCTTTTCACCATCAGAGAGAACGTACGAAAACACATCTAATATTCGCGCGGCGCCGGCAACCTACTTGCCTACCTACCTATGCCGGCCGCGATGCACTTTGTCGCCTTTCGTGCTCGACGAAATAATAATATTGCCACCGCCTAGAAAGGTCTCGAGATAGCACCGTACAATAGCTGTACAGCGCCGAACGTTCTCGTCAACTGCCGAGTGGCACGTATTACCTACCGGGTGGGTAATTACTCTACCGCTCGCTTCGGCTATATAAGCAGTGGATTCGCTCGCCCGCTCCAGTCAGTCCCAGACCATTAGTCGGTCAACAAATCAACATGTAACAGATCTCCTCACAAGTGCTCCTGCATGGCATCTCTACGCATCCAGGGCAGCTTCTCGAGGTCCATCACCACGTCTCAGCTATAAGGCCCATCGTGTCTTCAGCTCCGCAGAACAGCTACATCCCGTGACTTACAAGGTTTGACGCCACCTTCAGTCCAGGGATCAGCTCACCATTTTATGGCACCCCGAAGCCCCACCGTGCTTCGCTGCCATGGAAACACGCTCCGCCTCGCCAGGACTACCTGCTGGTGGCTCAGCTCACCGAGCCATTCACCGTTCATCTCCGCGACTCAAAGCGTCGAGCAATGGCCTGGAAGATAGGTTATCTCCACCGCCAAGGTGTTGATATCATCTACGGCACTTCGCAGACTTCGTGTTACCGTTTCACCGACCCTCGCTACGTAGCCTAATAAACGACTAACTCACTACATCGACTGACGCCTTTCATTTCTCTACCCGTCTCTGCCGATCCGGCCCGCTCCCTCATAACAATTTTTAAACGTTTAAATTACATAATCGACATTAAACTAATGAAACTGGTGTATCACGCTTTAGTGCAATCGCAATTTAGTGAATATTATATATATATATATTAATACACAGTTGGCATTTGTTTTTCGAAAACTCACTATGAAAACGTTGCCTTTTAGAGACAGGCGAAAATCGACCACTCTGCCTATCCAGTTTCACCGACCGCAGAGATCGATTTGGCCGGACAGGGGGCATGGACAGCGATCTCATACAAAAAATCGTAAAAAAAATCGCGTTTTGATGATACGATAATCGACCCTTCTCCCCCGCGATCCGCAAGACCTTACGGCGCACTGTCGCTTAAAAAAAAAGTCGCTTACGCCCTTTCAGATAAAAAATTCAGAGCACGTTTCAGTACTTTGACTTTGCGACAAAAATTAAGCGTTTTTTGTCCTACAAAATTTAAAGAAAAAAACTGGCGGAGAAAACTAGAACTCTAATAAAATCACTCAATTCGGCTCGGTTACACTTCTCGCCGACAGGTTGCATTAAAAAACAAGAGATGTCTTTTTTCCAATAGTTTCAATGCAAATTAAAATGCTAGGAATATCGAGTCAGGTCAGGATTAACCCATCTCTTTTTGCATGTTTGCGAATGCTGAGATAGGTATATGTAGATTTCAAATGTCAGTTTTATGCTACCGAAACGGACCTCTCAGCGGTTTCGGTTGGGGAATACTGCATTACAGCCCAAAAAGCGATCCCAGCTTTGATATTTAAAAAAAATATAATAGAATAGAGAAATACGCAACTTTTGATACCAAAATTATATACGCATCTTTTATAAAATATGTCAGTAGAAGCTGACAAATATCACACATTTCCTGAAAAATTCATGTCGAAAATGCGTTCTGCCATATGAAAAAAATTCAATTTATAACGGGGCAGGTACCTACCGTTCCATCGATAGAAAAGTAACAAAATACGTAATGTTGACGCATTGTTATTGAGAAAACGCGTAGGTAGGTACCTACAACAATGTAATTTTTCTCGGGGCTTACCAGGTAGGTACCTACCGGCTTAGGAACAGTATTCTTTCATTTAAATATTTAATGATATGAAATTAAATAAATCACTCACACAAGATGGTCACTTTTTAATCTATGTAGGTACCTACCTGCACATAACTTACTCGGAATCATCTGATGATTTTGCTTATGTATTTTTTTTTGTAAATGTATAACGAAATTGCTTGAAGTTGAACGGGATAATTATATTTATTATTATTTACTTATACTTATTATGTTAAAACTGAAATAACTACGGAACTTGAATAGAATTTGAACAGAACTTTCACAGAACCTTAAAATTAACTTGAAAAATTGAGGTTTTTTAATTTATTTTTTGTTATTTTAAAGACAAGGTTTGTATAAAACTACTGGTGAGCTCTGGCATAACGAAATTTGCATAAAAATATTTCAATAGGTGGCACGCGAGCTGTTTGAAAACTAAATGTACCGGCAATGAATTAAGGAAGCGTGGGAGGGGGGGAGGAAAACCAGGGAGGGGGGAGGGGGTAACCTGGGAAGGGGAAGGGGAAATCGGGAGTGGGGTTTACGGGATGGAGGAAGGGGGGGGGGATTTATTAATTTATTTTTTTTACTGTAATAAACCTTAGTTATTGTTTCTAAAAAAATGTGACAAATGTACCTATCAATTTGATGTCTGTATCAGACCACTAAATTATAAATTGGGAGGCGGGAATGGGTACCGCCGCGCCTCCCCGGGAACTTTTATTGGATAACCAACACCACTACCGCAGGTCACCCCAAGTGGTTCGCTACGTTTGGTGATATAGTAGGGGTGCCCGGGTTCATGGGGTGAGGTTTATCTTGGTCTTGGAGGCGGATGATCAGGACTCACTGAACCCCAGATTCCTACCCACCCCTAAACCCTTTTCCTTCCCAGAACTCTCCTCTCCTTCTTTGCCTTAAAAAACCTCCACCCAGCATCTCCCACACCCAGGAGCTCCACACAGGGGGCCGTGGGGAAAATAATTTCCGTCAGGGCCTATGTCATCTTTTGAGATGCTGTGTGGAGGATTTATTTTTAGGAAAGGAAGGAGATGAGAGTTCTGGGAAGGAAAAGGGTATGAGGGATGGGTAGGAATCTGGGGGTCAGTGTGGCCAGGAGTAACTGACGTATGAATCTATTCCTCACACTGCGGTGCAAGGCGAAGGGTTGGGAGAATCACGCTGGAGTGGTCAAAATTCTCCCTCAATCAGTCTCCTCTGATCCAGCCAGCCACGCAGTGGTTGGGCAAACGTATCCGCCACCAAGACCTAGACAAATACATACAGTTTTTTAATACAAAAATGAGCTCAGGCATCACGAAATTACGCGAGAAAATGCCCGTTCTGAATCCTAGGGGCCTATGTCATCTTTGAGGATGCTGTGCGGAGGGTTTTTAAAGTGAAAGGAAGGAGAAGAAGATTTTTTTTTTAACATGATCTCCACACAGGAGGCCCTGGAAAATATGGAAGATATGGATATAAAAGAAGGATGGGGAAGGGGATAAGGAGGGAAAGGATAAGAGGGAGATATAAGTTAGTGACGAGTTTTATATTGTTAATGGACATTTTGTCCGTAAACAAATAAATTATATACAGCGGGTACCCGGCATGCGTTGCAAAGCCACTTTAACCTCGGGGTCAATTAAACTATAATGGTTCCATCCCAAATCCCGGGAAATAACATTTTAATGCAAGCGCCTGCAATATATAACATTATATACAACAGGTACCCGGCATGCGTTGCAAGGTCACTGTTACCTCGGGGTCAACTTAACTGTATTGTTCCATCCCAATTCCCGGGAAATAACATTTTAAACCAAGTGCCTGCAATATATATAATGATATACAACGGTTACTCGGCATGCGTTGCAAGGCCACTATAACCTCGGGGTCAACTTAACTGTAATGGTTCCATTCCAATTCCTGGGAAATTACATTTTAAACCAAGCGCTGCACTACATAACATTACATACAACGGGTACCCGGCATGCGTTGCAAGGTCACTGTAACCTCAGGTTTCTTCATATATTTAATTTAGCACACACTCCTCCTCGCTTCATCCACGTTCACACGTCAAATCGCATAGTGTTTTAACCCGTTAGTTGCTTTTGCAAAGGCCCCAGCTAGAAATAACCCAAAAATTAATACTAAAAATAATATTGCATAAAGATATGAACTACCCCTCCCTGCAATTATTCCAAGGAGCTGGACTGTTAGAGATGAGAAAAATTTACTGTATTCTCGAAATATTATTTTTCTAAAAACGTAAAACCGATTTAGTAATATGTTTAATAATGTATTTGAAGTTTCACTGTGTAAAACTAGGCTAGCGCAAAGACATGCATATTTTATTTCACCAAAAATGAATAATACTCTCTATAAGACTACAGAAATTGATTGTAAAAACATATCCTCCTACAGCAAATACAAAAATGTTATAAAGTCTTGGATAAATACATTTGATGCAAACACTTACTTGCTGTAATGTCACATCAACCTGATGTTACTTAAAATATCGTTTGAATTGTAATCCAGTAAGCACTTATTTTATTTTGTTGTTAATTTTATTTAATTTTTTATCTCTTCAAAGATATAATGTACTTATCTATATGAGTTAATTTTAACTGTTTTAAAAACACACAAGTATACCCACGAACTGGCGATGCCTATGTGGGATTTTTTTGGTTAATCTGCTAATTAGTATTTTTCTCTACTTTTTAAATGTTTATATAAAAAAGCCTGTATGTTTTGTAAAATTACCAATGTATGTACTATTATGTTAAGATCTCTATGATACAACTATGGTCTATGGTTGATCCGGAAATGGGATCACACTTTGTACTCTCTGTTCAACATGTCAACTAGTATTCCAATAAATGTTATCTCATATAAATAAATCTTTTAATGTTAATAGCTAACATTATATTATATACCTATATACAGGGTGTAACAGGACGTACCCGAGGGATTTTAACCAGCGGTTCCTGAGCATATTTGGAGTAAAAAATGTAGATTTCATTTTGCTCTCCGGTGATATTTTTTTTCTATTAAAAACAAAAATTATGTTTTTAAATCACGCGTCGCCAATGGCATGATCATTGGTCTACTCGGGAGACAACGTCGCAATTTCACACGTGCACACAGTGGAAGGGAGGCGACAACGGCCAGCGCGCTTCAAGGCAGGACCATATTATATGCTCCAATACCAAACAAGTAATATTTAATATTGCGTAAATAATTATTATGCTTATTTTACTCAGATATTATTGCTAGCTTTAAGTAAAGACTTTAAGTACCGAAAATTCCTGATGGAATTCTAATTTAAATAATTTGTGGTTAGAAGACGGGTGGGTTTCTTCATTTACCGAGAATGCTAAATGGAATGCTAATTGTAAAAGTAAACGATCGAAATTTAAAAATGTCTATGCATTTGACCGTTTACTTTTACAATTAGCATTGCATTTAGCATTCTCGGTAAATGAAGAAACCCACCATTAAATAACTTTTAAACAAAAAAAAATGTAGTTCTACGAATTAAACACAAAAACAGTAATTAAATAACTTATTTGTTGACAATAATTGAGAATAATTTCCAATGGTCCTTTTATCATAAATATTAAGAAATAAGATAAGATAAATATTTAACCACCTTTAAAAACACAATCTCCCTTGCACTTGCTTAATTAGGTATCCAGAATCACCAAAACGAAACGCGCATTATCATCGCGAAAAACAATCTCCCTTGCACTTGCTTAAGTAGGTATCCAGAATCACCAAAACGAAACGCGCATTATCATCGCGAAATTATTGTCAATAAAATCAATGCTCATATAAAACGAACTTGTCAACAGCTGCAAATGCGTAACCGTGACCTTGACCCACAGAATTTAAAATAATATGAAATACATACATGTATAGGTAGAATACGATGTTATTTTAAAATTAGAATGCTGCCAGGTGCTGAATTATTTGAATAAGAAAAATATTTAATTTTATAAATGAATTTAAAAATAAATCAATTACATATTGGAACAATTTTAAAACCGTGTGAAATATTTTGTTCAAAAGATTTATTAAACATCACGCGGTAGGTAGAGAGGATGAACTGCCAAACAACTCGGTCTTAGCATACTCCTCGCAATTCCACGTAGTAGGTAATTGTGTATTCTTGGAAGTACCTAGTCATGATTCAAATTCCAATTCAAATTCCCCATTTATTTTTACCTAACTACACAATGTAGGTACTAATATTTTTCAGTTATGTAGGTACTCAGAATAAGGGTTACAATCAATAAACTATTGGTTTTACCGATCTATTAATACGTATTATGAAGAACAGGATACCTAACACAATTCTTAGAAAGTTCTCGACTTATAATGTGGCCTAACCAGTGTTTTGAAACAATAAACTATTGGTTTTACCAACCCATCAATAAGTATGTTGACAAAGTTCTTAGAAAATAAGTTGATCTAGCAATGTTTTGAATGTAATAGCATACATTTGGATTACAAGGAACTATCCAGAATAAGGATTGCAATAATAACCTGTTTTACCGATACAAATAATATTATCATTTTACAGAAGGGAACGTACCCATACTACGTGACCAATTTTTTTTGCAATTTTTAACCCCCCCCCCCCCCCTCCCCCTCCCGGTGACCAAAATCCTAAGCAAATCGCCGCTCATTTGTACCAAGCGTGACATTTTGAAGACCCCCCCCCCCGAAGAGGTTACGTAGTATGAGTACGTTCCCTAAGGTAATGGTGCCGATTTAAAGAAAAAAAAATCAAGTCAATAAGTTGACTGTATTCAGCCTTACCAATAAAATACAAACTAACCACAAACAGTCCGATTATGAAGGATTGGAATGTTTCATAATTTTGACACAAAATGTGAGTTCTTATAGAAGTTTCAAATAAATTAATCGTGGTGGTTCGATCATAAGCTTTGAAAACATTTTAGTATCTACTGTTTAAGTGTAATGTTGACTGAACTTACAATACTTAAAAATACTATTTGCGAAAGTTATAATTAAATAATACCTCTAAAAATAATTTAAAAACCCACCCGGCAATGTTTTGTTCGCGTTTGTGTCTGTCATCTGTCACAGATACGAACATAATATTATGAATGACATGTAAGAATAAAAATGCTGACATTTGGTTATAATATTTTTTTTATTATTATTATAAAAGTTGCTCGAAGTGGCCGCCATCGGCTTCAATGCATGCATGCAATCTTAACACATTATGGATGCTTAAATTAGCAGGATTCGCCTTCAGTTCGTCTGCTGCCTCCATGATCAGTTGGATCAATTGCTCTCTCGTCGCTATCGGCTTCGAATATACCTTTTCCTTCAGAGTTCCCCAGAGGTAGTAATCCAACGGTGTTAGGTCGGGTGATCTCGGTGGCCATGCAATGTTAGGACTACCTCGGCCTATCCACCGTCCAGGAAACTCTACATTCAGGTAGTTCCGCACGGCAACGGAATAATGGGGTGGAGCTCCATCGTGCTGGAACCACATCCTTCGCAGTGCTTGTAAGTTTACTTCGTCCAGAATGTCGCCCAGCTGCCCTTGCAGGAACTCCAGATACATCGGTCCATTTAACCTGGGAGGCAACTTGATCGGACCAATTATTTTGTTACCCAAAATACCCGCCCACATATTTACTGAGAATCTCTCTTGGCTCGACGATTCCCGGACAAGCTTAGGATTTTCTTCGGCCCAATGATGCAGGTTGTGGATATTTAATATTCCTGTTTTTGTAAATTGGGCTTCGTCTGTGAATAGAATATTTTTCATGAAATCTCCATTTCTCAACACATTTCGTAGCATCCGTCTACAGTAAATTAGTCTTGAGAAATGGTCGTTCTCCAGTAGACCTTGGCAGCGCCTGTAGTGGAAAGGTTTCAGGCGATGTTTTTTTAGGATTCTCCATACCGTCGTGTGTGTTATGTCTCCAACGATCATGGCGACGCGACGCACGGAAAGCGTCGGGTCTTCTGTCATCATGTTGAGGATCCTCTCTTCAACACGAACTGGAACATCATTATTTCCTCCGCCCTGAACCCGTACGATTCCATGGTCGCGCAGGCGTTGATACATCTGCAAACAAAAATACAATTGCTAACATTATTCTGTTATAAAATATCAGTAAAAATGAATGACGGGTGCGTTTTATATCAGTTTATTTCTGAGAACATAGAAATATTTGATTAACATAGAAAACGTTCCGTAAGTACGAATTAATTTATTTTGTGAGTGAAACTAATTAAAACAAGCTTTCTTGGAACCGATTTTGATTAGCAACTATTTACGTTGGGGGACAAGCACAAAATATGATTATTTAGTTCTTAATTTGGGTTATAAATAAGTGTTAATAACAATTTCAAAATGACGCGACGGCTTGATATTTTTTTCACAAGAATTTCGAACTTTAATTGTAATGAAAATGGAACTTTAAAGCATCTTTTACCAATTAACCTACGTAAATTATTCTTGTTTCTGTTGTATTATTATTCATTTTTTACATCAACTCCACACATTTTCGGGGATGCTGTGAGGAGGATATTAAGTTAAATGAAGTGTTATTTAAATAATTTGAGCTTAAAGAATTAGCCAAGTTGGGAAACATTACCCTATTTTTTTTACTTGGCACGTTTGATAGGTATTATCTTGGATTTCCGAGAGTGAAACATAAAATTTTGGAAAGTTTTGTAAATAAACATACGTAGTGATAACCTTTTTCCGTAACATTACAAGACACAATTAGGCGGATTTTTGGGAGCCTTTACAATGAGATGGCGGCATTAAATGTGTGTCTAGCTCTACGATAATAAATAGGTAGTTAGGTACAAACCTGTACGAAAGTTGTATGGTGTGGTAGACGTCGTTCTGGATATATTCTGCGATACTCTCTTACAGCTTCCACTGAATTTCCTCGGCAAATTCCATAAACAAACACTATATCTGCTTCATGGGCAGGTGGATAATTTTGAGGCATCTTTTAGAATAAACACTAATAATAACAGTAAAACAAAAACAAATTTCAAAGCAACTACGCACGACCCCGTTCACCGTCAAACTCCAAACACAACTGACCGAGCGGTATTCGGAAAGGGGTAGCTTCGCCGCGGTATGGGAGTGAGGGAGCGTGCTGCCGATAACTGTAGGGTTGGCTAGCGGATAGGGGGAGGGGTTATCGCGAGGTTGCCATATCCTTTACTCGAAATATGAGATCAGTGAAGGTGTGTAGAAAAAACAAAAAAAAATGTTTTTAATTGAAAAAAAATGTCACCGTACAGCAAAATGATATACAAATTTTTTTCTCCAAATAAGCTCAGGAATCGCTGGTTAAAATCCCTCGGGTACGTCCTGTTACACTATTTAAAAATACTGTATGCGAAAGTTATGTTAAATATTATCTCCAAAAAAATATCTATTTAAAAAACCACCTGGCAATATGTTTATTCGCGTTACGAGGAGGCGCGCAGTAGAGAGTGAAAGAGTACGCTGCCAACAACGGGGTTCGGGTTGGCTAGCGGATATGGGGGAGGGGTTTGCGCGGAGTTGCCGTATCCTTTACTCGAAATATGAGATCAGTGACGGCGTGTGGAAAAAAACCAAAAAAATGATTTTATTTGAAATAAAAATTTCACCGGAGACGAAAATTTCATTTACATTTTTTACTCCAAATATGCTCAGGAATCACTGGTTAAAATCCCTCGGGTACGTCCTGTTACACCCTGTATATATATATTTATTTTTTTATTTAATAAAAAAATATATATTTTTTATTTTTTAATTAACATGATAAATTTGAATTTTCATCTCTTGTCTCTAAATATTTTTCGATATTTTTACTTAATACTAAATTATGACATTCTTAACAAAAATTATAATGAAAACTTAGATATATATTTAATGTTTTTTAACAAACTAAAAACAGTCTTCTTCGTTAGACAATGCATTTAAATTTGCATGAAATTATATAAACAAAAAAAAAAAAAATTTTTCAATATTTTCAAATAATTCTTTCATTACTCTAGTAAATATTTCTGAAGAATTTTTAATACCAAAAGGTAAACGTTTGAATTATAATGTTAGCTATTAACTTATTTATTATAATGTTAGCTATTAACATTAAAAGATTTATTTATTTGAGATAACATTTTGGAATACCAGTTGACATGTTGAACAGAGAGTACATGGTGTGATCCACGGAGAAAAGAATAGAGTGGAGATGGCACTAGGGCAAACAGGCCCATCGCATCAAACAATTTCAAACAGGCCCAAATGGGCGGGGCATGAGCGTGGCTTACTACCTTACTAAGCCAATATGATTTTACCGCTCTGCGAGATGTGAGATGGGACGTTCTTTTTGCAAAAAGTGGGTATGATTACCAGTTATGGCTAATTTTTGCTGCAGGTATATTATTGATATTTTGATCTTACGGGTTTCCGGTAGATTCAGTGGTAAGAGAGCAGTGGAACAAGCTTGTAGATAAAGATGGTTGAAATCCAACAAAATATTCAAAAATTTGCTCTAACCACTTTAAAGATAACTACTTTTATACCACCAAAAACGGACGTGAAAAACTGCGACCTGGAACTATCCCTGATTTGTAATTGGAAAATGATGTGTTTATCATTAAAAGCATTATAAAGATAGGTTGGACAATTCTATTACAATAATGAGGGAGTATTCCACCATACTCTTTATAGCTTATCCACACGATAACGTATATTGTAGTACTATCATATTTGATATAATTCGTTTTTTGTGGCAACCTCAATCTGAGTCCGAGTTTTCTGAAGTAGGTGCAAATGTAGAGATAAATTTGCTCTTGGGAAATCTGGTTAGTAAAATGTTCTATATTCTCGTATATAAAAAATGAATGAGATACGAGGTGGCAAAGTGAAAATTCGAAAAGAGCACATCGAAATCTATAAAAATAGCAATTTTAAAAACTCCCGGAAAACTTTCCAGGCAAAACGATTGAACTACTAGTGAGGTTAACAATTGAAATAATTACTAACAATTATATCTACCTTGTGAAGAATCAATAAATAAAAAATGGGTTTTAATGTGAGCATTGAATACCATTAGGGAACGTACCCATACTACGTGACACACTTTTTGAAATTTTTTACCCCCCCCCCCCCCCTCCCATATAAAAGATAAAACTTATATCAAAATATATTGAAACCGGAGCGTAATTTATGGAAACGAAAGTCTTGTTATTTATAAAAACATTTTTCATCTCAATCATCTTTAACAAACACGTTCCCTGAACTTTTTCACTTATTTGAATGTACGAGGGTGGGTTTTTAAGTTTGCGGATTGGGTAAGGAGTGAAAATAAAAACCAAAATTATTTTTCCTTTTGAACATATTCACCTACTACCCTAATACATTTTTCCGATCTTTAAATTAACTTAAAGGAACTTTATAACAGCGCGGAACTCAATTTTCTCC
This sequence comes from Limnephilus rhombicus, assembly GCA_929108145.2. NCBI lineage: Eukaryota > Metazoa > Arthropoda > Insecta > Trichoptera > Limnephilidae > Limnephilus > Limnephilus rhombicus. The sequence goes on along the minus strand of OV815289.1, from coordinate 48,011,064 downwards.
ACATTTCACAATATCTTCCCGATCGAAGTGTTTGGTCGACGATAGCTCGAAGACTAATGACCTAATTACGATAAAACCCGGTGTTTATCCTAATAATGAGTTGTTCAATTAGTACCTAATTCAGCGGTACCCCCATTAATCACTTACCTTCCCATTCCGCGAACTTAAAAACCTCCCCTCGTAGCTCGAAAAAAAAACGCGAGATTTCTAGATTGACTACGTGATAAAAACCTAAGCCCCCTCCCCCCCCCCGTTGTGACCAAGCGTGGTATTTTGATGACCCCCCCCCCCTAAACAGGTCACGTAGTATGGGTACGTTCCCTTTTGAATTGTTGCTTAAAATTACTATTTTTTTGTAATAATTTTACATGAAGGTAGTGCTTATTTTTGTTGTTGTGTAGTTTACTAAGAAGATATTAAACTAAAGAACGTTTATTAATATTTGATATTGTTTGTATTATCTAACTCTTGATAAAAAAAACCCTTGTAATAAATTTCCTAAAATTAAATAATATAAGAAATAATAAGTAAAAATGAAATAATAAGAAATAGTAGTGTGAAATGGTTAAAACTGGGGATTAGCCCCCATTCTCGCCAGAGGGGTGGGCATATCCATTTTAAAACCGCAAACTGGCGACAAAATTATCGAAGAAAAAGTTCCTATCGCCACCTCCACTCTATTCTTTCTTCCGTGGTGTGATCCCATTTCCGGATCAACCATAGACAATAGTTGTATCATAGAGATCTTAACATAACATGTACCAAAAAAAATAATTAATAAAAAAATAAAAATAAAAATCTTGCAAGCAATATCCCTCTATACAAACTGACAAATCCTGTATTGAAGATTTTCTCAGAAAATATTTCATAAATCAAAATATACCGATGAATCTACTTCACGTAAAAGTATGATCCTTTGTTTATTTTGTTTTACAAAATATAAATAGATAAATAATACATGTACCTTTTAACGCGCATTGATCAAATGCATTGTACATAATATAGTTTTGTATTAGTGAAGGATGAACTGGTGCCGGTGGATGCAATCTGTTAGACATAAGTTGTTAGAATAGTTAGTAATAAGATAAGCATTCTGGAGAAATATTATATTTGTGCACTTGAGGTGATTTTTCATTGAAACGGCGCTAAACAAATCATCCGAATATTATTTTATATAAAAATATTTATATTTAATTTTATAGTACATCTTTGGTACATCTCTCTTTTTTTTAAATTACCATCAAAACACAAATTATACCTCTAATATCGGTTTAGAGGACTAAAGATATATGAAAGTCTGAAGAATTATGGAAGAATGGGTGTATTTAAAAATGGATGTTATGCATACTGTAATTATATAATCTTATAAAATGAAGTGTTACCTTGTGCATATTACTTTATATACAAATTTAATATAAACTACCCAACTCAAAAATTAAAAAAAACTTCTTAACTTAAATTAATAGTAAGTTCGCTTGTTGCGCAATTAAGTCAGGTTGGAATAGCTTATGAGAAATCCCTTTCAAGAAGTGTGGAATTACACTGCTTGACTTAACTGAGGGGCTGCTCTTTAGCAGTTTGAATGAAGAAGAAAAAGTATACGTATTTATATTGAGTGTACATTTTTGACACATGAGAACGGGCCGCTTCTACAACTCGTCCTTGTGTTTAACATCTCAACTGTGGAATAGTTTACCGGCCTCTGTATTTCCCCCCTCCGACAACACAGATATCTTTAAGGCCTTGGTTAACTCTTTTCTTTCCTCTAAAAGATCTCTCACACAGCACCTCCAAAGAACGTATGAGCCAGAACCGCCGGTATGAAGTAAAGTGGCTCTCACACCATAAGTTGCGCACCACTGCTTCTTCTTCTTTGCAGTATATAAACGCTGCCGGCCCCTTGAATTGGTTATTCAGTAAAATCAAGTTACCGAAGTGTATCAAGCCAACAAGTTGCTAAGATGTTTAATCAAGTACTATTTTTAGTTTGTGCGGTGCTGTGTTTCGCGGCTGACCAGTTTGAGAGCGGTAAGTACCTACTTTACGCATTATCTAATTGCGCCTTTATTCGAAGCATTATATGGCTATTACTGGTTAGGTACTACAATATAAAGCGGATAAATTAGAATAATCTCTTTAAGGCAGAATACTCGGACTGATTCAGAGTTCGGATGAAATATGTTGTAAAAACTGCTTTCAGAATTAAAGTCCTCTAAGGGGTTACATGAGTGACTATGGGGTTACATGAGTGACAAAGGTTAGAAAGGAGCATATATAATAAATAAATTATATAATTTAAAATTTTAAGAAAAGTTCAACATATTAACAATATTTTTTAAATTTTCAGCCTGGTTTCTGGAGACCCCTTAAAAAAGTTTCCTTGCGGTGGAAAGGATAAATCACGATAGATTCATCTGATTTTTTTTTTCTTTTAGTACATTAGTTGAACTAGTGCTTGCAAGAAACTTTTTTTCAGAGTTGTATGCAAAACAGTACAATTTTTAGAAGTATAGTCTTTTTTCACTTCTTCTAATAGTGCAAAATTATTTTGTGGTAACATTTTAAATTCAAATTAATAGATAACTTTGTATTAACCACTTAATTATTTACAAAAACCGACATGTTTCGTCAGCAAAGCTGACTTCTTCAGGGTTTTGACAGAACTAATATAAAAAATAGACATACATAGGTACCTAATAGAGAAAAATAATAGACATAAACACTAATAAACTTTGAAAGAAAATAATGTGTAAGGGACGAGGGGCAATATAGAACAATTAAAAATTTAAAAGGGGAATAGATTTAATAATGGGTCATTTAAAAACAATTTTTGATTATTAATAGTATTTAAATTTGCATTAACACTCTTTCTAATCTCTAAAATTTCTAATTTATCCAACTGAAAGCCATTGACATTACATTGTATTAATTCTATTCCACTGTTCAAGACCTGATATTATTTTTCCAAAGATCCGGCTGATATAAAAATCGAAAATTTGAGTTGTGAACTTTACCAAATTGGGTGAAGTCCATTGCAAGGCCGCTGGCAATACCTAGCAGCAAGGGTTTTTATCTGCTAGTTTTATATAACCATAACCATAGTAAAATTAAATAGATAACACGTGTTTACTGAATATTAATTAAAAAACATGAACACGCAAGAAGTGAAGGTGACATTATTGCTTTACGTTGCTTTGGTAGAAGTAGGAGAGGTTGATAGGAAATAGAACAAATTGTCACGGGAACTGAGAGCATCACAATTGTTATTATTTTGTGACTACAGATCGGCGCTAAAAGCAGAACACCTTCAGGTCCGTGAGAATTCCCACGAGTATTATGATTTCACGGCCCTTATAAGTTTACTTCCTTACCTAAAATCACATTGATCAAAAATAACTTGCAAAGATGAAAATTAACAAATTCAGTTCCTACGAAATAATTAAAATCTCCCGCTAAAATGTATTTACCCATAGCTATATATGTGTTACTCTTTGCTTGTCTGTAGTCTATTGCTATTTTAATAGATGCCTTTTACCATTTTCCTTATAAGTGCATAAGTTGCAATGTAGAAAAGGTCACGTTGTAGTTAACCTTTAGGCGTTGAATCAACTGCGCACTTTAACTAGTACCGTATAATAATGTGCTGGTCTGCCAGGCAAACAGAAATAGAGATATGACACCAATGTCATCAGACCTAGTCACACACCGCTGTGCGTTAGATTCTAACTTTAAAGATAAACAAAATATGGAAGATGATAATGAAACTTCAAAATAATTATTACGAAACCGTTTTTATATTTTTTACATTAGCTCCACGCAGGAGGTCCTGAGGAGTCTAATGTCCCTCAGGCTTATGTTTTCTAGAAAACTCTGCATGGAAAAGGAAAAGGAAGGTGAGGAACTTCTGGGAAGGAAAAATGTACTAGCCTCCAGGACTAACGGACATATGAATCCATTCCTTCAATTGTATCGCAAGGCGGTGGGTCGACAGAGTCCAGCTGGAGAAGTCAAAAGGCCTCTCACAACCAGTCTCTCTGTGGGAAGACGCATTCGTCGCCAAGACCTAGATAAATCTCACCCCATGCATCTGGGCAGCCCTGCTAAGTCACAAAACGTAGCTTCCCGTACTTGGGGTGACCTACGGCAGAGGTATTGGTCATCCAATAATTTGGTTCCCGGGGCGGCTTTGCCCAATCCGACTCCCAAATTGAAAATTATTCACCACTCCGACCCATAAGCATGTTTTCACGATAACATTACCAGGCATATGTACGACGCATGAGCAACCTGACTTATTTTAATTTCATATAAATGGCGCGAAATGTGGCTAAAAATAATAATTTAAAAACACTTTGGAAAAACATATTTTCGTAACACGTAAAATTATTCATACATAGTTAAGTCCTATTGAAGGTTATTAAATCGTCAGGCTGTTGGCAATGTCTACATAAAAGCTAGACGAGGAAAATATAATATAATATTGATGTTGCAAGAGGTCGCCTATTAATAAATGCACATTGATTACAAGCGAGTTTAATTCCGAGAACTGACTGCATAATACCCTACAATGTCACGTTAACAAATAGCATAGTCAACATCCACTTTATTTATGTAAATACGACACAAGTTCCAATTCCTATGAACAGAGAGTAAGACTATGGCGTCCTCAATGAAATTATATTGTAAGAATGGGGAACGGATCATGATGGGGATGATCAGGTTTGGGAAGTAGGTATATGCATGTATATATATATATATATATATTTTTTTTTTATTATAGCGACTATATAAAAAATTTTTACATACAAAATGCAATGTGAAATTAAGTACAAAATATTGTATTTCTTAGTCCTCCTCACTAGGGGGTCCTGTGCCGAGGCGGACTAAAGTTATTTAAATATAGTTCATTTGTCTTCTATGTCGTTTTTAGCGTCTTCGCTAGGGTTTTCTCATTGACCTCTTTAAGCCATATTTTTATTCTTGATTTGTATTCAATTGGATTTTTTATTAGTTTTATGTCTTGGGGGAGGATGTTATGGAGTTTTGTTGCAAAGTATGTATAGTTTCTTTGTCCAAATGTGGTTTTATAACTTGGAATATTTTTTTATATCATTTTTATTCGATCTAGTGTTATGCTTACACGGTCTAGTAGAGGATTCATTATTTTTGAAGAGCTTCAATAATATATTTTTGGAATATATTTGTTGTACGTCAAAGTTATTGAAAATTTCAGTTGAAGGCGTTCTAATTGGTACTTTCAATGTGGTCTTTATGATTCCTTTTTGAATCGTATTCAGGCTGTGTAGGTACGTATTTGCAGCAGATCCCCATCCTATGATTCCATATTCAATTCGAGAATGACATAACGCATAGTAGACCTTTTTCATATCCTTTTTATTTAGCACGTTTCTTAGATTTTTGAAGAAATATATAAGGCTTGTGAGTTTTTCCGTAATACCTTTGATGTGTAGGCCCCATCTAAGATTTTCGTCAATTATTACTCCGAGATATTTTATGTTTTGTGTTTTTTCGATGACGGGGCAGTAACATTGTATATTATTTCCATGGCATTCATGTAATTTTAGTTCTAGTGATTTTATTGGTTGGCCCCTTGAGTTCATTGAAAATGTTATATATTTTGTTTTGCTTATATTAAGGGTAAGCGAGTTGATTTTAAGCCAATTTTGAAGTGCACTAAGCCCTTTTTCAGCCTCATTAAATGTATCAGTCCAATTTTCTTCTTGAAATAATAAAACAGTATCATCAGCAAAACTGATTATGTTTCCTTTAATGGTAAGGTTAGTTAAATCGTTGATGTAGATAATGAACAGAATCGGTCCCAGTACACTTCCTTGAGGAACGCCATAGTTTAAAGATAGAAGTTTGCTCTTTTGTTTGCCAATTTGTACTTGTTGTTCTCGCCCTGTTATATATGACTCCAATAAGTTAATTGTTGATTCGGCCATTCCTATTTTTTTTAGTTTAGTTAGTAATATTTTATGGTCTATTGTGTCAAAAGCTTTTTGAAGATCTATGAATAAAGCTAAACATTTTTTCCCATCATCTATGTTTTTTATGGCCATGCTTGTTAGATTTTCTATGGCATCATTGGTGCTCAGATTTTCTCTAAAACCATATTGGGATGGTGATAGTAATTTGTTTTGTTCAAGAAATTGAACAATTTGCTTCTTCATTACAGTTTCCAAGATTTTTGAAAAAGAGCTTAAGAGACTTATGGGTCGGTAGTTATATATATCCTTTTTGTTACCACTTTTATGTATGGGTATAACTGTAGCTTTTTTAAGGCATGGAGGGAATACATTTGTAGATATAGACAGATTGACCAAGTATGTCAATGGGAAGGTCAGTTCATTTTGTAGTTGTTTTATTGTTTTATTTGAGATTATGTCATTTCCCGATGATTTATTAATATTAAGGGATACAATTGCATTTCTGATTTCAGTACTGGTTACATCAGTTAACTTTAATTTATCTATCTGGTTCATATTTTCCTTTTCTTCTGGTAAAATGCTAGTTATTGGTGGTCTGATTTTCTTTGCTAATTGTGACCCTATATTAGTAAAAAATTCGTTTACGTATTCGAGAATTTTGTCCGAATGCTTTGCGAAAGAGATTTGGGTATTTTCAATTGTTAATTCCTCCATGTTCTTGTAGTGGGATGATTTTGCATTTGTAATTTCATTAATGATCTTCCATAATTTGCGCGGGTCATTGTTACATTCGTCTATTTTCTTCTTATAATAATTTTCTTTGACAGTTCGTATAAAATTTTTGCAAATATTTCTGTACCTTTTGTAGTATCGTTGTATAAAAATATCACAAGGATTTAATTTAGATTTCCTATGTAATTCATCTCTTTTTCTAATGCAATTTATAACGCTTTGAGTTATCCATGGCTTAAGATGTTGGTTTTTATGCGAAATCTTTTTTCTATTGATTTGGTATTTGATACGATGGTGTATGTTATATATTCAGTGAATTTACTCCAGGCATTATTTGCATCAAGGTTTTCCAGTAGGCTTATCCAGTTTGTATTGAGTAACTGTTGTTTTACATCATTCCATTTGGTTTCTGTCTTTTGCACGATAATTGGGTAGGGCTGCGATCTTTGTATTTTCTTTTTTGTAATAGATAAAATTGTTGTATAGTGGTCGGTTATAGTAGAGGTGAATATGATAGATTTGGTTGATTTGGTTGATTTAATAGTCTTACTGAACATGTGATCGATGCAAGATTTGTTGTCATTAGTTACACGCGTAGGTTTATTTATCATACTTTGGAGTCCATGGGAGGCCAGTGTTTGTAGATAATCAGTTCTATTGGGATGACCATTTTCTAATATGTCAATATTTATATCTCCGATAAGGAAGACATTTTTTGTGTTTTTTAGAAGATTGAGTTCATTAGAAAGCGTTTCAAGAAACTGATTAATATTAGTTGTAGCTGGTGATCGGTACAGAGCTAATATCGTGGTTTCATCACCCACTTTGATCTTTAAACAGTTTGCATTTGGGAATTTTATTTCATTGACTTCAGTTTTAATGTCATCTTTAATGTACGCTATCACACCATCATTTTTTGTGTAATTCAAATTGGTTGCATATGACGTGTAATTATTAATTTGCAAGGGTGAATATTTATCCTTTATCCAGCATTCAGTGAGGATAATTATATCTAGATTTATTTTTAGATTCTTAATTAGTATTTGAAGTTCATCGAAATTTTTCTTGATACTTCGTATATTTTTATTTAATATATTAAAATTGTTTTTAAGAGTTGACAGTTCATCTGGTTTGTTTGTAGTTATTGTTTCATTATCATTTAAAGTTGTTAAAGCCTTTGGTTCAGAAGTAATTATTGTGGTATTCATTTTCACAATATAAATTATTAAGTGGATTTAGTAATGTTTTTTTTTAAATATAATTTGCTAAATTATTTTTACCATATCATCTAGGTGCTTTATGTAGATAATTTTATCATCTTGTTTTTTACGGATCATAATTTTGCCTTGTTTGTACCAAACGTATTGATAATCTTTTTCCCTGGCTACTTGTTTCGTTTTCCATAATATTTCTTTATGGTACCGGCTCAATTCTTCGCCGATGTAGATAGGAGATGTCGTCAAATCCTTTATTTCATCATAATTTATTTCTTTCTTCTTTTCAAGGAGGGAATCTCTTTTTCTTTTATCTGAAAAGATCGCAAGAAGTTTTGGAGGGGCTCCATTTCGTCTGTCTGAGACTCTCGTGACGTCAGTTATATCTGTGTGTAGAAGGTGGATTCCTGCTGCGGCAGCAACTTTTTTTACAATTTCCAAAGGTTGTTCGCGGTTTTGTTGTGGAATTCCTGCTATTTCCAAACTATTTGATTTTGTTAGGGTCTCCATATCAGACAGTCTGATTTCAAGCTTTTTTATTATAATATTTTTTTCCGTTTGGTCTTTTTTAATATTCTCAAAATCTGTTTGAATTACCCGATTTAGATTATTTGAGACCTCAATTTTTTTTAATATCTCATCGTATTGAACACTGATAAAATCAATGCTTTTAGTAGTTTCGGAAGTTTGTAAATCAATTTTTGTAAATACATCTTTTTTAAAGGTTTCAAATTTTTTATCGATGTACTCAATAATTTTATCCATGTTTATTTTATCTTCGGAAATTATTGGGGTTTTGCTACGTGTAGTCATCACTATTTTAGTTAGTTCACAAATGCCCCTCACAAAGTATGCTTGAAAGAAAATTGTTTGTGGCAATCACTATTTATTTATTTTATTGCATAGACTGTGGCATAGACAAAGTCACTAAAATGGACAGTTGATGTTTTTATGACTTGGGATTTGCGTAAACATCACTCACACTATATCTTTAAACTAAAACTTTTTGATCCCACAAAGGTAGGGCGTTTAAACTTTAATTTAATCGATTTTTTTTGCCTCCAAACAACTGCTATTTATTTTTAGACTAGTTTATATGAGACGCGGAAATTTTCGATCTTAGTACTATAGTTAACCATAGAAGAAAAAAAAAATATATATATATATATAGTCTAATCTGGCTATTTCAAGCAACGTTTCGCTTCTGAAACTGTTACTAGAGCGATACTGAAAGTATCTAACACTGACTCAGGATTAGGCCGCAAATACAGGTATTATACATGGTGTCCGGAAACTCATAGAACAACCTAAGAAGGAGATAATGGTAATCCAATTTTTATTTTTTTACTTTGGCTCCACACAGGAGGCCCTGAAAAAGATAATTCCCCTAAAGGGATGGCATCTTTGGGGACACTGTGCAAAGGGTCTTTTGAGTAAAGAAAAGAGACGAATTTCTGGGAAGGGAAAAGTTATGACGGGTGGGTAGGAATCTGGGGGTCAGTGTATCCAGGAGTGACTGTTGATATGAATCCATCCCTATGATTGCGGTGCAAGGCGATGTTCCGAGTTAGTTCTATTAGAGAGGTCAAAGGTCTCCCTTTAGCGGTCTCTCCCGTTCCGGCCGGCCATGCAGCTGGTGGGCAGATTTATCCTTCCCTAAAACAAAGTCGAATATGAACCCGGGCTAAGCCATCAAACAAAGCAAACCACTCGGACTGAACTACGGCAGAGTTGTCGGTTATCCAATAAACAATTCTGAATTCTCTCCCGCAATACCGGGAGATTTAAAAAAGGTGTGGAGTGCAAGCCATACTCGTAACTTTTTTTACCTTCAAGCGGTCGCGCGGCGTCGTATAAACTGCGCACGTCCCTTTGACCCTTGAAACGGGCTTGTCTTGCATCATATTTATCTAGTCTGCCGGGCAACACGATATTGAGATGTGACATCAATGTCACTTTGTGCCCCGATGTGTGTAGTATTCATAGTACAAAGTTCAGTTGAACGAAGTGTGGAATTCAATGTCAGTACTTTCACATAAATGAATCGGTATTATATTATCGTAAGTTAATTTTATTTATTTATTACATAAGATACATTTATACAGTAAAATAACATAATAATAATATTTCAAAATAACTGTAAATATTAAAATGGGTACAAGTGTTATTATGTCCTGTTTGTCTATATAAGTTCCTAGCTAGGCAGATTGCCCGTTATAAGGAACCAAATGCTGGTGAAAAATGCAAAAAAATGTATTCTGAACAAAAAAAAAACAAAACGTTTTTTTTTTTAATTAAATATATACTAAGTTCTTACTGATTGTGGCATTTAATAGTTTTTTTTTCTGGCTTTTACCCTTCAAGGGTGTTCTAGGCCATCATTTATAATTACAGAGAAAGGAAAGGTGAAATGATATATTAATTTTATTTAAATGTGCAAATTTCAGAATTTTATGGAAGATTGGAGTAGAGTTCAGACTTAGAAGAGATGAGATGTTGAATGGAGGAGAGGCAATTTTTGATAACGCTTGATAGAAGAGAGGATATTTATTTAGAGATGGACAATCAAAAAATATGTGATCTAAAGTTCCCACATCTAGACCACAGAATGTACAATCTGGGGAGTCAAGCACATGAATTTTATAAAGGTGAGAAGGAACGGAACAATGTCCGATTCTCATACGAATAAGTAAGGAAATTTCTTTTTTGGAAAAATGGGGGAATTTTTGAAACCACGGTTTTGATGGGATAGTCCTTTGTATTGAGGCGTAGCGGGCACCCTTGAATTGACTAGCACTGTTCCAATACTCTGTCCAAACATTGCGGGATCTATCTTTGATGATGGAAAAAATATCAGAGAGGGGAATATGGTTTACGAGGGTAACGGTAGGGCTAGACGCTCCTTGTTTTGCCAAGGAATCAGCAATATCTTTACCCACTATGCCAACATGTCCAGGAATCCAAATCAGAGTGACAGTTTTTCCAGAGCTTTGAATGGAGGTTATCAATACTCGAATAAGAGATACAAAGTGATCATCAGGATGAAGAAGAGGACTGGTTTTAAGTTTTTGGAGGGAACTGAGAGAGTCAGAGAGAAAAAGAGAATGTTCAATATTATTTTTTATTATATATTTGAGAGATTCAATAATCGCAATACACTCGGCAGAAAATATTGAAAATTGGTTTGAAACTGAATAAAATATTATTTCATTAGAATTATTGTGGTAAACTTTAATACCAATACCACAGTTAGGAGAGTCCGGAGATTTGGAGCCATCAGTAAATAAAAGAGAGGAGTTGGGCCATTTAGAAGAAATAATGTCATTGAACATATTATTGACAGTACGGGCTGGGAGATTGGAATGACTTTTAAGGATGCCGATACCTTCTAAAATCGTTGGGGATAGGGTGATGTGACTATATTTTAATTTGTACAAAGGAAGAAGATCATTTTTGATAATTTGAAGCTCTGAGAGAGAGCGAAATTTTTTACAGATGGCAGGGAGAGGTTTAGTTCGAGCTCTCATTGTAGATGAATGTGTTGAGTCGTTGAACAACGAGACTCTGGAAATAACCTGATGACTTTTAGAATTTAAACATTTAAAAACAAATTTGTCAGCAAATAGTTGACGCCTTAAATAAAGAGGAGGATCAGAACATTCTACTTGAAGGGAATTGATGGGCGACGATTGCATTGCGCCAGGTATTATTCGCAATGACTTAGATTGAATTTTGTCTAATTTACTGATTGCATTTTTGGATGCAGTACTAAAAAGTGGGTAGGCATAGTCGAGATGGCTTCAAATAAGTGCATTGTAGAGCAACTTAATGCAGATAGGATGTCCACCCCACCAAACGCCAGTCAATGATCTGATAATATTTAAATTTTTTTCACTTTTAAAAACTTTATTATTAATGTGGGAAGACCATTTAAGTTTCCTATCAAATGTTACTCCCAAAAATTTTACTTCGGAAGCATTGGGGATTGGAGAGTTTTTAAATAAAATTTGAACAGGGGGGTTATTATGACGATTTGAGAAGGTGACACACTGACTCTTTTGTACTGAAAGTTCAAGACCATTTAAAGTGAGCCATGTGCGAAGGGCATCCATGGCTTCATTAAGATATTCGACGGCGGATGGAATGATTTTGGATGATAAGAAGAAAGCTATGTCATCTGCGAACTCAACAACTTTTACTTGAGGGGGAATGGTGACATGCATATCGTGTGTGTATACATTATACAGTAAGGGGGATAATACATCGCCTTGGGGTAAACCCTTCCAAATTAACCTACTCTGAGGAATAACATCTGGTAGCTCAATGAAAATTTTCCTATCGAGAAAAAGATTAATAATAGATTGGACAAACATGAGGGGTAAGCCAAGGCCTAAGAGTTTTTTTTTAAGAATTGGGATGGAAACATTGTCAAAGGCGCCTTCTATGTCTATAAAGACTGCAAGACATACTTCTTTGTTAGAAATGGATAAATTAATATCAGTGCTGATGATGGCAAGGTTATCTTGTGTAGATTTCTTTTTCTTAAATCCAAATTGGGATGGAGAGAGAAGATGATTACTCTCGACAAAAAATTCTAACCGGTTTTTAATTAATTTTTCATAAATTTTACTAAGAGTGGATGAAAGAGCAATTGGCCTATAGTTGGATCCAGAATTGGGTGATTTGTTTAATTTTAGAATTGGGATGATTATTTGAGAACTCCAGTCATCAGGTATTATGCCAGTCTCGAAGATTTTATTTAAGATGCTTAAAAAGTGATTTAGAACATTATCATTACTATTTTTGATAATGCTATAAGGTATACCATCTCTGCCTGGAGATGAGTCCTTGACTGTTGATAAACAATTTTTTAATTCAAGTAAAATGAATGGAGAGTCAAGCTAATGATCAGACATAGGAGTGTTGTGGATTGGAGTTATTTCATCTAAGTTAGGTACAGAAGGGGGGGGGGGGCAATTTTGTCCAAGAACTCGTCTATCCATTTAGAATGAGAAGCTCGAGGAGATGTTATACTGAAGGAGGATCGAAATCTTCGAATCATAGACCAAACTTCCGAAATTGGAGTGTTCGGAGATACTGAACTGCAGAAGTTGTACCACCCGGATTTTTTTTTTGACCTTAATACCCTTTTGGCATTGACTTCGGCATTTTTGTATATGAGATAGTTCTCCATAGTCATATTGTGACGATAGAAAAGAGATTTAGCTTTCCGATTTCTCACTACTTTGGAACATTCCTCATCCCACCAGGGAGTCGGAGGGAGTTTTTTGAGAGATTTGGTTTTAGGGGGAGGATTTGATTTAATGATTGCAGTTACGAGCATTGATTTGAAGTTATCGTAGTCATCTTTGACAGATAATGTATCGGTATAGGATAAATTTTGTATAAACTTATCCATATGTGAGTTAAATTCGTCCCATTTGGTGTGTTTTGTTTTAATCTTTGTCGAAATATGGGACTTGTCTGAATGGAAAGAAATTTGATAAGTAATGGTGATCGGGAAATGATCACTGGAGCAAGGGTCGGGGGACACCACCCATGAGGAGAGAGGTGCCAGATTAGTAGACCATATGGAGAGATCCACTGCACTGGGGTTTGTGTTGGGGCGAGAGATTCTAGTAGGAGATCCGTCATTCAAAAGAAAAAGGTTGGATTCATCTAGGAAATCCATCACACTTTGACCGTCTCGATCACAGAAAGCAGAACCCCAGACGGGGGAATGGGCATTAAAATCACCCAATAAAAAGAAAGGAGGGCTTAGTTGACGGACAATTTGCAACCACGCTTGTTTATTGAAGTGCGGTGTTGGGGGAAGATAGATAGAAACAAAGGAAGTGTCCTTTATTTTAGCTGCAACCATTTGAAAGTCAGCATTGAGGGGTTTGATATTATTTATTGGTAAAAACGGAAGGGATTTTTTTTTAATAAAAAGGGCAGCACCACCGCCCGTACCTTCCGGGCGATCATCGCGGAGACAGGAGTACCCTCCCACATTAAAGTGGGTGGATGGAGTAAACCATGTCTCCGAGACAGCAGCCACAGAAACAAGGTTTGAATTTAATAGGTTAAGAAGGTTCGATTTGTTAGAAATAGCACTACGGCTATTCCACTGAAGAATTCTGTCATCTTGAAGAGCCATTTCAATAAATGATTTTAATGTGGAAATAATAGAAGCAACGTTGGACGGTAGATTAGTTTGAGAAGAAATTAGGTCAATTAGAAGCATAATAAGAGTTTGAATAAATGAAGAATTATCTTGGGAGAGTTGTTCAGAAAGCTTGAGGTTTGTTTGTGAGCCCCCATAGCTCAGTGGTCAGAGCATTCGACCGGCAATCGGAAGGACACGGGTTCAAGTCCCGTTGGCGGCAAGTATCTTTTCTCGGAAGATTTTTCAATGTAAATGAGTGTTTCAGGCTGACAATTATTGCTTGTAATAATTAATTTTCTTACCCTTATTGTAAGGTTGTCAATGTGATATTTTCACTTAAGGTGATTGTCTATAATAACGCCTAGATATTTGATGTTTTTCACACTTTCCAAAACTTCACAATTGCAGATAGAATCAATATTATCGGAATTACAGTTACGCTTATGTATTTTAATTGTATATGATGTACTAGGTTGTCCTTTTATAGTTGAGCTGTATCTTATGTATTTAGTTTTTGGTATATTTAGTGTAAGTAGATTTTTGTCAAGCCATTGTTTTATCGCCTTGATTCCACTTTCAGCATGTTTATGTGTTTGAGTCCAGTTGTCTCCTTCAAATATAGCTACCATATCAGCGAATGTAATAATTTTTCCGCCTACTTATAGCTCGCATAATTCATTTATGTAGATTATAAATATAAGAGGTCCCAATGTGCTTCCCTGCCGTACCCCAAAGTTAATTTCTAGTGATTTACTCACTGTTTTGCCCATTTTGAGTTGCTGGCTTCTACCCGTTAAGTAACTCTTTAACCATTCGTAGGGCATACCTACAATGCCAATATTTTTTTAATCTTTTGGGGAGTAATTTATGAGAAATTGTATCAAAAGCCTTGGCTAAGTCTAAGAACAGTGCAATGTTTTTCTTTCCGCGATTTATATTTTCAGAAATATGTTGTGTAAGTTGCGCTATCGCATCGTTCGTTCCCCTCCCCGTCCGAAAGCCGAACTGATTTTTGCTTAAAAGTTTTCGGCTCTCTACATAGTTACTTAATCTGTTTTTAAAAATGTTTTCTATAATTTTTGAGATAGCACTCAACAGGGATATTGGCCTATAATTGCCCACTTTGTTTTTGGGTCCATTTTTGTAGATTGGTACTACTAAAGACTTTTTAAGATGGTCGGGGAAAACCCCTGAAGTAAAACTTTTATTAAAAATGTTCGATAAAGGTGATGCAATATTGTGTTTAATAATTTTTAGTATATGAGTGTTAAGACCGTCAGGACCTTTCGAATGTGTGTTGTTAAGATTGTCAATAATTTTTAGAACCTCTTCATTTTTCGTAGGTGGGAATTGAAATTAAAAAGAATTGTGTTTTGATAAGTTTTAAGATTTTCACGGCCAAAAGCTGATCTGTCCTGATGATGGACACTGCAACGATGTCCGAAACACCCCAAAAACAAATTACGAAAAAGAATTGTGTTTTGTTTATATTGCAGATGCCAGTGAATCTTCAGTTTCCTTAGTGACACTTAGGATGTTTTCCGCAAGGTTAGACCCAACCGTTGTAAAATATTGGTTAGTGTGGCAAGCAATACTTTGATGACTTACGTGTTACTTGGATATAACATCGTTAACGGGCAGCGGGTACCTATTTCTAAATACTTTTGGTACTTTGATTATATTTTACGTCACGTACTGCTTTCGTTTCCAGGTACCGACGGATTCTTTTATAATAAAATACAAATCACAAATCGTTACTTGCCACATTTTGACGTTCGATTTTTTCGTTAGTTTGTACTGGATACTGCGGTTATGAACTATCTGATTCCACGGTTAATATTGGTTAGATATTTTTGGGTCGGCACCTTAAATCTTTTCAAGAGTTTCGTTTACCAATAAAACATTATTATAATCTGGTGGCATTTTGTAAATATTTTTTTTATTATTTACTTACTCTCTCTAACATCATATATATTATACCTATAATTTTTTTCCAACAATTTCTTCCAACGGAAATTTTTTCCAACCAACTTAATCATCTTCGTAATATGAGGCAATCTAACACGTCTTGTTTTTATACAGGGTGTCCGGGGGTAAAGTGCATTAGCTTCGGGAGGTGATTCTACAAGATGGTAGGAGTAAAAAAGATTAAAAACTTTTTCCGAAATTCCATTTTTTTTTCTTATACAAAAAGACGTAACTACTAAAAATCCT
Organism: Limnephilus rhombicus; assembly: GCA_929108145.2. Lineage (NCBI taxonomy): Eukaryota > Metazoa > Arthropoda > Insecta > Trichoptera > Limnephilidae > Limnephilus > Limnephilus rhombicus. Next base: position 47,994,784 of record OV815289.1, on the reverse strand, counting down.
TAGTGTGAGGTACGATCTTACTTGCTGAGAGCCTGCCGGGCGCCCGACTCTATTGTGAATGGCCCGTAACAGCGGAAAATAATAAAACTGGCCGCACACTCCGGACTAATTTTATATTTTTACCTCAAAACTGCCCCTAATAGTTGGAATTTCGAAAAAGTTATCTATCTTTTTTACTTGTAGGTACTATCAAGTAGAATCACCTCCCGAAATTAATGCACTTTACCCCCGGACACCCTATATTTTTTAATAAACTCACCAGAAATTTAAATATTACAATATGTGAGTGAGAAAAAAGAAATTTTAAAATTATTATCATAAAACCAAAAATATTTAAGGTTGTAATAAAAAATTATGATTTATAATTTTTTTGTAAATCGTTGGAAAATCGCATTAGATACCTACTGTAAAAACTTGTATGTACTAAGTATCAATCGGTAGGAATTTATTACATCAAATACCACCGAACAGTTATTATATTCGCCTCGAGCGTTTTTTATTGGTAATACTGTTCCTTGATCATGCCTTGAACAGCCAGCTCTATGCTCCAGCGGCACAAATGGTACTTAATTGAGTAATCCGTAACAAAGTATCCATGAGAAGTAATCGCATTTTGGCAATATGTGATATTGTTTAGATATTTAATCCAGATAATAATTTGCGCAGATTTAATATATATCTTGCTAGAAGTTAAAGCAGGTAGGGAGAACGAAAGCTAAAACTGGAATGAATTTGCAAATGAAATTGCGTTGTCACGCACCTAGCCAGTGAGCGGTGACCGGTGATACCATTGTATACAATCGGATAAAAATGGTATTTTAAGGTTGTTCGTTGCTTCGTTACATGCGGGTTCCGGTACCGGGAATCAAACCCGAGCCTCCTGGGTGAGAGCCAATATACAAGATCCGATTACTTCTCGTTGTGAATAGTTAGTACATGGAGAGTATTGTGAGTGTTTATTTCAGTATGAAATGACTTAATATTCGTGCATCTCTAGCGGAGAGCGCCTAGCTTGCTTAAGTTGATGTTAGGACATCAGCTACTAGTTTTCTTGTGTTGATGACAGGACATCGACTACTAGTTTTCTTGTATTGATGACAGGAAATCAACTACTAGTTTTCTTGTGTTGATGACAGGACATCAGCTACTAGTTTTCTTGTGTTGATGATAGGACATCAGCTACTAGTTTTCTTGTATTGATGACAGGACATCGACTACTAGTTTTCTTGTGTTGATGACAGGACATCAGCTACTAGTTTTCTTGTGTTGATGACAGGACATCAGCTACTAGTTTTCTTGTGTTGATGATAGGACATCAGCTACTAGTTTTCTTGTATTGATGACAGGACATCAACTACTAGTTTTCTTGTGTTGATGACAGGACATCAGCTACTAGTTTTCTTGTGTTGATGATAGGACATCAGCTACTAGTTTTCTTGTATTGATGACAGGACATCAACTACTAGTTTTCTTGTGTTGATGACAGGACATCAGCTACTAGTTTTCTTGGGTTGATGACAGGACATCAGCTACTAGTTTTCTTGTATTGATGACATGACATCAACTGCTAGTTTTCTTGTGTTAATGACAGGACATCAGCTACTAGTTTTCTTGTGTTGATGAAAGGACATCAGCTTCTAGTTTTCTTGTTGCACTAATTTTCAATTAAAATCAAATATATGTAGATACATAACTACTTCTGAACATAGTCTCACATTCATCAGGGATGTGTATATGTTTGATATTTATTTCATTAAATTGTGTTATTTGACTCGTTCCACAGTGGAAGATACTATCAATACTATCAATATCATTCTGGTGTAAGACCACCATTTAGGATTGATACGTTTTTTTAAATGGCTTTTTTTTTTTTTTTTTTTATATTGTGCGACAGACAGGTGAGTCCAATTACGGTACAATTTTAATTTTCTTATAACTAACAATACATGTATATAGTTTTTGTAAAACATGGTACGGTGATATCAAACACATCTATATCCGCTGGTAGGGCATTAAGCAATGCCATACCTCTTGTCATTCTGTGTTGAGCCATGACATCTGTCCGACCCTGCGGTATGTGGAATAGGGCGTGGCTACGAATTCGACAGTATTTGTCAGGAGCGAATAAGTCACAGCATGACAGGAGATATGGAGAATCAATAAGGTTTTTTATTAACTTTAATTCGAATACCATGAGTCCGGCATTACGCCTGGTCTCTAGGCTTTGATAATTTGTCTCCTTTAGCAGTTCTACGTGATGCATGAATTTCGGATATATTCCGTAAAATCGCATGTAAACATACCTTAGGATTTTTTTTTGAATTTGTTCAATCATATTTATGTATTTAAGTTGATAAGGTATCCAGACAGTACTAGCGTACTCCAGCTTGCTTCTGACCACTCCGTTGAACATGGCGGTCATTGCTTCTACGTTACTGAATTGTTTGCAAGTTCTAATTACAAAACCAAGCATTTTGGAGCAAGCCGAAGTAAGTTGCACTATATGATTTGAAAATGTTAGCCTGGGATCAAAGGTCACCCCAAGATCCTTGATGATATTTACGCGTGTTAGTATTTCTCCATTCATTCTATATGGGTATAATAACGGATTTTGTGAACGACTATAAGTCATAACGACGCATTTTTTTATATTGAAATTAAGTTTATTTTCTAACGACAATTTCATGATTGATTTAGTCGTGTTTGGTGACTAGATCTGATTAGTCAGGAAGTTTTTCAATTTTCTCTTCCACATCCTTACCCTCCCCACGCCATCTTCCATCCGGCTTCATAACATAGGTACCCCAATTTAGTAATGCCATAGTTTTTCTGGCTCCATGTGGTTGGGAGCAGTCGGAACTCTTGTGCGGTATTCACATTAAAAAAATTATAATATTACTGATGTACGTCTTAATGCAATTTGCCATCGCACAACATTGTTTAGCCTCGCTAATCATTAGCAGCTAGGTATCTGCCATTATCTGGGATTCTCTTGGTTCATTTCTACTGTTTTTCTATTTATATTATAAGTACACTTTTAACTTTGTTATTATTGGATAATTAACCTTTGGGCGGGCGCGGCTAATCTGTGAGTTGAAGTGATCTGTTATTTTTGTGCCAAAGGTTAAATATCGCATTTCGCTTTCATTTTAGAAAAAAAAATTTTTTGAAAAATTCAAGGGAAAAATCTATTTTAATTTGTTTTTCTATGATGTAATCTCACAGATGAATTGCGCCCGATCGTGTAAGGATTTGCATTGCATCCGACGGAGGGTTAATAATAATCAATTAACAAAACCTATAAATAAATAAATAAGAAAAAAACCCTTCGAGTAAACCAATTTGTTGAAAACTTAAAATCTTATTATATAAAAACGAATGTTTCTTTGTTTGTCCCTTATCCGCTCCAAAACCATTCATAAGATTGCGATGAAACTTCAAGGATTTGATGTGCGCATTCCCATTATGGTTTATACATAAAATAGTGAGCTCTGGCGTTATGAAATGATTTTCTATTTCATACGTTTGCAATAAAACTTTGGTGAATTGTTGTGCGTACGCCAGCAAAGATAGAAATCTTATGTACAAAGGTGAGCTTTGGCTAATGAAATTTGTATAAAAATGTTACAATAAGTAGCGCGTGAGAACTTTTTTTTTTTAAAGTTTCTTTATTCATTGAAAAATTCTTTTTTTAGAAAAGTTGGGGATTTTTCGACCACCATGCTAGGCACATGCCCGTGTTGTGGTGGTCGATTTCTTATACAGTAAATTATCATATGCAATATAAAGAATGTGTGAGATTATTAAGAAAATATACATATGCATACAAGCGAGGATACAAGGGATTGGATCGACAGTCTAAAATGTGGACACTGTCAACTTTACGGCCATACGGCGTCAAAATGTAAAGCAGACATGCCTACATGTTCTCACTGTGGAAAACCTGGACACAATCGAGATGCTTGCCCGACTCCTGAAAAGCCACCAGCATGTGCTACCTGCAAGTTCTTCAGAAAACCGTCCACACACAACACTGGCTCCCCTGACTGTCCTGCCCGCCAAGCCGCTGAGAGACGCGAATTATCTCGAGTCAATTTTTTAGGCTGAATCAGAATCGACACCTTATTAATACTAACTTTTCCACCTATTATCAAAATATTCGTGGTCTCAATACTAAGCTAAACTCCTTTAGATGCTCCATAAATTTATGCCCTTATGATTTTTTATGTTTTACTGAAACATGGCTATCAGACAATATTGCTTCAACAGAACTTGGACTACATGACAACATTATTTTTCGCTGTGACCGCTCTTCCTCTTCTAACAAGTGTAGAGGAGGTGGGGTAATGATATGTATTAAAAAAAATACTCTTGCCACATTATTGAATCGTCTCATAATGTATCTGAACAATTATTTATTTGTGTTCTACTTGGTTCCAAGAAACCTGTCATTGGTTGTGTAATGACTTGTCATTGACTTGTCATTGACTCTCCCATCGATAGATTGATTGATTCTCCCATCTTAACAGACGGATTGCAATCTTTAGAGCACAGGCGTCGGGTGGGAATGCTATCCTTGTTCTACCGGTATTACAATGGAAGATGCTCCGAAGAACTAGCATCATTGATCCCTTCGGCACCGGTGCATAGTCGGGAAACACGCCAAACGCGTGCCCAACATTTGTACATGGTTGACATTTGTCACATGAGAACGGGTCGTTTCTTCGACTCGTTTTTGTGTTCAACAGCTCGGCTGTGGAATGATTTGCCGGCCTCTGTGTTTCCTCCTTCCTACAACATGGGTCTCTTCAAGACCAATGTTCATTCCTTCCTCTCCTCAAAAAGACCCTCTACACAGCATCCCAGATGACATAGGCCCTGAGGGAAATTATTTTCCTCAGGGCCTCCTGTGTGGAGGTAATGTAAAAAAAAAAATACATTCCCCCCTCCTCTTCAATAGAAATCTATAAGTCACATACTGAAGCAGTTGAGCGTGTTTCCATAAAGGCCGATTCGTTACTTATTTGTGGTGATTATAATCTTCCTAAAATAGTGTGGCTTAATGACAGTCATGGTGTGAAAACTCCTAATAATGTTTCCCTTCATGCTTCCATAATAGTAAATTTCTTTGCCTTCCTGAATATGTACCAATTAAACTCGATCAATAACTGTGGAGGTTACTGTCTTGATCTAATATTTACCAATATGCCTAGCGTTTGTGTATGTGAAGCTACTGACTCAATATTACCAATAGATAAATATCATCCACCACTCGATATTAACTTCACTTATCCTTTCAAAAGTGACAATCTGAAATCAGCAGTTACATTCCACTACAAATTTAACAAAGGTGATTATACTGGCATGAATAGGTACCTTGCCCAATATGACTGGGCAGGTATGTTATCAAACAACAATATTAATGATGCTGTATTTAAATTCAACGAATGTATAACTAAATTTCCTATTTGGTTCGGTATGAAACCAAAGCTTATGGAAAGATTATAGCAAAGATTATATGATAGCAAAGATTATGGAAAAAAAGAAAACACACAAGTTATTCAAATTAACGAACAACTTAGCGCTTTATCAAAAATTTTCTCAGTTAAGAGAATTATCCAAAATTGAATCTAACTTGTGTTACAAATCTTATATTGAACTCACTGATACAAAATTAAATCTTAACCCTAAACAATTTTGGAAATTTATTAAACAAAAACGTATTCAAGTTTATTCTTTAGTGAAACTCACGTCACCAACGATTTCGATATAGCCAACCTTTTTGCTGAACATTTCTCCTCTGTCTATACTGATAACATATGCACCATCCCTCCACTTAAATATGCTAATACTATTGACCTTAATACTTGCGAAATCACACTTGTAGATGTTTTCAATTACTTAAAAAATCTTCCCAGCAAAACAAGCACTGGTCCTGATGGTATACCTGAAATATTATTGAAAGAATGTAAATCTGTTGTATCTAAGCCAATTTGTATATTATATAACTTATCACTATCATCTGCCACTTTTCCGGATTCCTGGAAGGTTTCCTATATACGACCTATTTTTAAATCGGGTAAAAAGTCGAACGTAGAAAACTATAGACCTATATCGATGTTATCTCATATTCCTTAAATCTTTGAATCTATAATCACAAAAAAATAACACCTATTTTAAAAATGTGCTGATTGAGGAACAGCATGGCTTTAGATCTGCTAAATCTACCACTACAAACTTACTCTCCTTCACCAAAACCGTAGTCAATGGCCTAGAAGAGAAATCACAAGTAGATGTTCTATATACCGACTTTTCTAAAGCTTTTGACAAAGTAAAACACGCTATCCTTATGGCCAAGCTATATGCTATAGGTATACGAAACCCATTGCTATCTTTCTTTAATTCTTATTTAAGCCATAGAAAACAAAGAGTTAAAATAAATAACATTGAGTCTATTATTATTGAAGTAACATCCGGCGTACCGCAAGGAGCACATTTAGCCCCGCTTCTCTTCAACTTGTTTATAAATGACATTATTCGTATTTTCTCTCACACACGCTCTTGGCTTTTTGCTGATGATAATAAGATCCTACAAATAATCAAAAACTACCATGACTTTCAATGACTGGTGTAAAATTAATTGCTTGGAACTAAATGTCGATAAGTGCAAAATTATGTCCTTCTACAGATCTAAAAATCCGATTGTTTTCGAATACAAATTAAATAATAATTGCCTAACAACTGTTCAATCCATTAAAGATCTTGGTGTCTCTCTTGGTAGCAAGCTTTCTTTCCGGGAACATATAAATATGATTGTTAATAAATCTCTCAAGCTACATGGTTTCATCACTAGAACCACTTCTGACTTCAAAAACATAAATACCCTAAGAACTCTTTACTGCTCCTTGGTTCGCCCCCATCTTGAATATGCTTGTATTATATGGTCTCCTTTTTATGCTGTCCATATTCGTCATATTGAATCCATTCAACATCGGTTCCTAAAGGGAATTGCTTGGAGGCTAGGATTAGAGCGAGGCAATTACTCGTATGCTGAAATTGAACAAACTCTAAACCTTTCTCCTTTAGAAGACCGTCGGATAAAATCTGATCTCATTTGTTTCTTCAAAATTATTAACTGTTTAATTGACTCGCCTACATTACTACAACTCATCACATTTAATATACCTTCTCGTAGACTCAGAAATAAAGACCTGCTTTTCCTCAATCAGCACTCGACTACCTATGGTTATAACTCACCACTGTCCAGAATGTGTAGACTGGTCAACTCACGTCAAGACCTTGATTTTTTTGGTATTAGCTTTAATGATTTCTGTCGCTCTTTAAACAAATGAAGATATGTAATATTCACCCTAATTTTTGCAAGGTCTTGACGTGACTTGACACTTATTTTTCTTCTATTTTCACTGTTTGTCTTTGCTTTCATGTACCATCCGAATCCTTACATTGTTCATTTCTATACTTCGTAATACTTTGTTTTAAATTGGACGTAAGTCCGTAAATAAATAAATAAAATAATATAATATTAAAGAATATTGTAGAATACAAAATAGTATAAAATAATTTAATTTAAAAGAGTAACGAGTATAACATCAAAGTGAGTACTATATGGTAAGCACATGAGAAAGGATTTTTATGTTGAAAATCTACATTATCTACATTATTTAACACCAATTTTTGTACAATTAAATGTTGGGCTTTATTCTTCAAGTCCGGCGAATTACATTGTACAGCTGTACAGTAGTATGTAGTATACAGTATAGAAGTAATTTCTATATTTTAATGGATTTGCAACGCATGCCGAGAACTCACTAGTTATTTCTTAAAAATGGTATATTAGGCTACGCGCAACTTTATTATAAAAGACCGCTCGCCCTCTTGAAGGACAAATGATTGTTTTTCGAGGATTGTTTTCAATTTTATGAAAAACTTTGATGACAAAAATTTAGTACCTACAGGGTGCGGCAGGGAAACTTGCTGATTTGAAAAGTCAATAAAAGAAAAAGTACTTTATATATCGATTTAATTCTTATTGTATCGTATAGTACACATTCTGAAATTTTGTTTTAAGTAGTTTTCAAAATGACATCGGGCAAATGGCGGCCCTCATTAGTGATACACTGATCTACCCTAGATTTGAAGTTTCGCTCCACTCTTTCAAGCATATCGACGGGAACATTAGTGATGACTTGGCGGATATTGTCCTTCGGGTGTTGCAGGGTCCGGGATTTGTCGTTATAAATGATGGATTTGAGATATCCCCATAAAAAAAAATCGCAGGGAGCTAAATCGGGATAAGGCGCTCGTGGAAGTGTTGTGAAAAGTAGGCCTCGACGGCAAACGCACGCTGTTCCTTTGTCCAACGCATGATGACAACTGGCTTGTGGTGTAACAAAACTTCAGGACCCCCTCTTTCCAATGAGACTCTCCCCACCCCTTTCTGACCACGCCTCGCTCGTCGGCGACCAAATCAAATCAGCAAGTTTCCCTGCCGCACCCTGTATATTGATAATTCAGAGAGTTTTCCAGAACGGACAATAGGTCACCAAGATAATGTACACCTTATAGATGTCAAGGAGCTAACGTCAGAGTACTGACTGCATAATGCACCGCAAATGTCAGATACGTACGTCAAATTTCAATGGATGGCGTTCTAATGGGTGCTTTCAGTATGTTTTTAATGATATTTAATAAGTGGTTGCGTCCTACGAGTAAGTAAATTGCATTACAATAGCACCAAAATTTTCTCGTGTGTGATGAGAAAATATTTCCATTAAACGGAAAATACTAGTAAAAGCCCAGCAATTACTTTTTATTAAAAGAAAGATAAACATTCCCAGGTTACCAATAACCTGACAATATTTGAAAATCTCCTACTGCCACCACAATAAGCAAAAAATGTTGCTTGTCTCGTAATGAAGGATTTAGCCAGCCGAGGAATCGACCACGTGACGCCTGGGTGGGACCCAAACGGGATGCCAACTCAACCACTGACCGGTTGTAATTTCACTCGTAAATAAAGACAATTTTTGTATTTTTGTTAAAGATACAATTAGAGAAAGTAAGACAGCAACCATAACAAACAATTAAGTGCAAGAAAGACAACCTAGGATAGTAGATTGTCTCATACAGTAGTCCGAATTCATCTTGGTAAGCGTGTAAGTATATTTCGGGGTCTCAGTCCACACCCTTGAAGTAGAATGTAGTACTCGGCGCAAATAAAACGCCGTCCTACATGTATGTTATTTGAAATGATTATTTATAAGAAATTACATCACCAAATTATGCCCTTTCTAGGAGAAAACCAACACGGTTTCATGCAAAGAAAATCCACTTTTGTGTCAAAATCAAATTTGTTAACATTTTCGCGATTGGTGGCCGTCGGAGACTCGAGACACCAAACAGATGTAGGGTATACGGATTTTGATCGAGTTGACCATGATATTTTACTACTTAAAATGTACAAACTTGGATTCGATCAACAAACACTTATATTCTTCGCGTCCTATTTAAAATCCAGAAGTCAATATGTGCAACATGCATGTATTACTCAAATTATTATCAGGAGTGAAACTTACTTTTTAAAGTCTAATAATTATGGGTTTATCAAAAATAGATACTTTTGGAAATATTTTTTTCATGCATCACTAAACTATAATTTATTTTTATCCACAAACATTATTGTTATCATCAAACCTTTTTTTAAATTTCTATTAAACATTTCATATAGTTCTAGTACTAACAAAGATAAATTTTGTATTTTTGATATTAACTCCATATGTCAGAATTTTATAACTGCACTTATTACAAAGAACACTTTTACTGCTTTTTATGTTACTGTAACCATTATGAAGGTCACTGTTATTACTATTATTGTTATCGCTTTGAATAACTGTCAAAATCCTTCCCAACTATTACCTACAACAGAAACCCATGGTTCAATTTATTTTATCAATATTCAAAACATTGAAACAATCACTCAAAATAATATAACTAAAAGTACTATCAAGAGTGAAACTACCTTCGCAAATTTTATTGTTTTTAGTTCTGCCAGCAATAGATATTTTTGGAAATATTTTTTTCTTTCTATACTTAAACATTTCTTGTTTTTAACTATAAACACAGTCTTTATCGCTAAATCTTTATTTAAAATTCCCTGTGTTCCACGTATACTTTTAACCATCGCTTCCGATACTTATTTATATACTCCTAATTTTAAAATAACCCGGTATAAATTATATCTTCACACTATGTCTTTACAACAACTTAATCCCTGCATTACTTTTAAAGTCACCACTATTACTGCCTCTTTACAATTACCAATTAACGCAAAGATAAAAAAAAAATATAAATGGAAGACTTAACAGATTTACTTGATAACACAACACCTATCCCATGTACATCAACTAGTGATTCTGAAGTAGTTCGTCAATTATTACCAGTTAACTCTGCCCCTAAAATTTTCTCAATGAATATAAGAAGTATTAACAAAAATTTTGATGAATTACTAATTCTTCTTGCTGATCTTGCTTTAGATTTCGATGTAATTGTCTTGACCGAATGTTGGATTCAAAAACATTTCATTCCTAAAACGTTAAGGAACTACAATCACTACAACACACTTTATAACCAAACCCAAAACGATGGCGTTATTGTATACATTAAAAATCACATCGAACACTCAGTCAAAGAGGTCAGAATTCAAAACGCAAACTGTCTTCAAATTCAACTTGATAACCTCATAACAATTCTTACCATATACAGATCTCCAAACACACGTAACATAACACCATTTTTACAATCACTACAAGTAATATTATCAAACATAGAACACTGCCAAAACACCTATATAATAGGTGACATGAACATAAATATAATCAACACAATGCATCCTCAAGCCAATGAATACCTAAATGTATTAACTTAATTAGGATACTTCCCTGCTGTCACCGCTCCAACACGAGAACCAGACTCAAACAATTGCAGTTGTATAGATCATGTCTTTGTTAAGAGTAAACTAGACAATAAATCAATTATATTTCAATCAACTATTACAGACCACTATGCAATCATCACGTCCATCTCAAAAAATAAACATAAACCACCCCATAACACTCAACCCCATAAAAACATTTCTTATGAAATTCTTCTAAATCATGTTTCGAAGGAGAACTGGGAACTTATCTATTCTTGTTCTGATGCCACGTCTGCATGCGATTTTTTTATAAATACTTTACATAACCACTTAGCTAATGCAACATCATACACAAAATGTAAAAAAAAACGAACGGACACAAAACTCAAACCATGGATCACTACTGGTATTCTGCATTGTATCAGGAAACGTGATAAGATTCATAACTTCTGTAGGAAAAACCCCAATGATTATACTTCTCTCATATTCTACAAACACTATAGAAACAACTGCAAAAAAATAATTGAAAAGGTTAAAAGAGACTACTACAAAAAAAAAATCAGTGAAGCTACCGATGATAAAAAAAAAATTTGGAATATCATAAAAGATATAGCTAATATTAATTAAACCGACACTCCTATTATTAAGATTAATATCGATGACAAAACGATACATGTAAATTCTGAACCTAAAAAAATATCTGACCATTTCAATAATTTTTTTTCCAATATCGGACCCAACTTAGCAAAAAATATCTTAGACAGAAACTGTGTCTCAGAGAAAGATCTTGCAAAGAATATACCTATCGATACTCTGAGTTATCAGCCATTTCAATTCACTCCCACCACTGAAACAGAAATTATAGAACTAATAGCATCTCTTAAAAACAGTAACTCCACCGGAATAGATCACATCTCGGCAAAAATTATTAAAAACATCCAAAAATATATCGTCTCCCCTCTTAAACACATAATCAATTTAAGCTTCAAAACTGGCATCTTCCCTAACTCCCTAAAACAGTCCACAATAATCCCAATGTTCAAAGCCGGTGATAAATTATCTGTAAATAACTACCGACCAATATCCTTACTAAGCACAATATCTAAAATTATAGAAAAAGCGGTGAAACGTAGACTCTACAAATTCCTCGAAGATAACAAAATACTGTCGGATAACCAATATGGCTTTCGCAAAGGTAGGAGCACTTCAGATGCAATAGTCGCCTTCACAAAGATAGTTTCTTGTAATCTCGACATTGGTCGCAAACCACTTGCTGTTTTTCTTGATCTTGCAAAAGCATTTGATACGGTCTCCCATTCCTTACTACTTAAAAAATTACAACAGATTGGAATAACAGGAGTAGCCCACACATGGTTTGAAAACTACCTGATAAACCGAACACAACAAACTCTTATCCAATCTGATAAAAAACATATAAGTAATAAATTATCAGCGTCCTATGGTGTACCCCAAGGCAGTATACTAGGACCAATTTTATTTCTTATATACATTAACTCACTATGTGCCATGAATATTGGAGGTAAGATATTATCATTTGCCGATGACACGGTCTTAATATTCGAAGATGAAACGTGGCAATCCGTTATTAACAAAACTAATAATGGCCTAATAAAAGTAAAGCATTGGCTAGACACTAACCTCCTCACACTTAACATCGACAAAACACAATATATGACTTTTTCCATACGTCAAAATAATATACCTAACAACTGCCCTAAACCAATCATTCACTCATGTTCACTCAACTTACACACTCCAGAAATCACACCTAATACTAATTGCACTTGTTCTGTTCTTAAATCATCAAAGGAAGTCAAATATCTGGGGATAATCATAGACAACCAACTGCGTTGGGAAGCTCACATAAGTGACACAGTAAAAAAACTCCGTAAACTCTGCCATATATTCTGCTCCCTTAGGTCCATCTTAGATTTACAGACCCTAAGAACCGTATACTTTGCCCTTTTCCAATCCATAGCAACATATGGTATTGTGGGATGGGGTGGTTGTGCTGAATCCATTATCAATCCAATTATTACAGTTCAAAAACTAATTTTGAGAATCATATTTAAATGCCAACCTTCCCATCCCTCAAACGAACTCTTTGCTAAAATCAAGGTCTTAGACATTCGACAGATATGCCAAAAAAATCTACTGGTGGCTCCACAACATCAAGCACACACACGTTTTTCATCAAACCTGGGTTGCGTGGTCCCTAAAACAAAAACCTCATTCGCCCAACGACAATTCTGGTTTATCGCTCCCAAAATGTATAATGCTCTGAGTGCCGATATAAAATCACAGAATAATTCCAAATCTCTCTTTAAAGCCCGTATCAAACATTGGATATTTGAAAAGTGAAGAGATTTCTTCAAACAACACATGAGAGCTTAATATTACAATAAAAACAAATATATTAATTAATTAACTTAACTTAACATTACATTAAAAAAAAAATTACAAACAAAAAAATTTACTTTCTCTAACACTCTTTCCAACTTCTTTCAGAGAAAGAATATCAAAAGCGAATACAAACATGTACTCTCGTGCAGAAGAATACTTACCAATTTTTATTTCTATTTTTATCTCAATAATAAAAATACTTACCAGAGTTTATTTCAATCTTCTTAAAATTATCTTTTTATTCTTTATTTCTTAACTTACTTTTAATTGTTATATCTTTATTTTTATCTGTTTTAGTTTTATTTATCCCTAAATATGTTATTTTTTCTTTCCTCTTCTCATATTTTTTTTATCTGTGTATTTAAAATAATATGTCATGTATGACTACCACAACACGGGCAATAGCCTAGTGTGGTAGTCAAAAAATACCAACAATGTACCTATCATGTAAACATTTATTAAATAATAAAAAAATAAAAAAATAAAAATAAAAATATGTTATAATAAATGGTCATGAATCTAAACAATTCCCGGCGTTATCAGGTAATCCCCAAGGGTCAATCCTTGGTCCTTTGCTGTTCCTTATACTTATAGATGACATCAAGGTATGTGTAAAATATTGCAAATGTCTTCTTTCTGCAGATGACCTCAAACTTTTGATGGAAATAATCTGTTACCATGACTGCTTAAAAATGCAAGAAAGCATTACGCCGAGTTAGCTTTAAAGATCTCGGCATCGTCTTTAATCCCAAACTGACATTCTCGGATCATATATCACGGCTCACTCCAGCATGCTACAAACTCCTGGGTTTCATCATCAGAATATGTAAGCAATTTGATGACCCAGATGCAATGATAGCCATGTTCCATGGCGTCATAAGAAGTAAGCTGGAGTATGCTAGTGGTGTGTGGACTCCGCACCAAGCTAAATATATTAATACTAGCTGACCCGGCCACGCATTGCTGTGGCTAATAAAACACAACGTCATCTACTGGATGGTTATCCAACCTTTATAACCACCACCGTGTGAAAGATTATAATAATGTGCATGAAATGCTTGGGCTAACTATATTTAAGTTAAAAAGGCTTAATACTGAATCCGTCTAACTAACTTTTTAATTTCCGCAATGTACGTGACCATTTTTTTAGAAGATAGAATGGGTATAGTAAGCTATCCGTAAAAGATAGATATATGCCTTCACGGACTTTTTTGTAGATCTATAAAAGAGGAATATCCCACCATGCATTGTTTTGTTATATCCCAAAAGGATGAGGCAGCGTTTTCGATGAAAGCTACTAGGCGGCTTGACTTTTTCCGACACTTCTAACAATTATCGTTATGTTTCAACCAATTTACACAAATCCTTGACAAATTACATACCTAAATCTTTCTCACAAAACACTCTATATATTGGTGAAAACCGCATGAAAATCCGTTGAGTAGTTTTCGAGTTAATCGCGAACAAACAGACAGACAGACATACATACAGACAGACGACGCGGAGGACTTTAATTTATAATATGTAGAGAAGATGCTGGAACAACTTCAAAAAAATTCCTTAGGTATGTCTATATGCGGAAGCATGGAACGTACCCGAGATTCATGCACGACATGGAATTACTTGAGGCAATATATATAATTAGCTTGGAAACTAGACGTTATGCAAATCTTGCAATTCTTAGTTTTAACATAATCCATAACTGTATTGTCAGCCCATTCCTCTTGGAATGTTATGGCTTAAGAAAACTTCAGCCGTAGTCGTCGACACGACCTGTTCAAAATACCATACCGCAGAACAGATGTTTTAGCACAGCATAGCATGACAAGAGGAATGGTGTTGTTGAACGAAATATCGAAAACACTAGATATATATAACTCTTCTTTAGATAGCCTTAAGATTTTTTTGTATAATAATCATCTTTCTAGGTGTTAAGACTGTCAAAATGAGAAATTTGTACAGTAATTGGATAATAATCTGTTGTAAAATTTAAAAAAAATGTATGTCGTTCGTACACACACACATTCATTGAAAGTCTATCATTATCAAACATGAATAAATTTTGAATGAAGAACATACAGAAAACATAGGAGTGTTTCTTATTTGTCACATTCGATCTTGAGTTTGTAGGACAATGGCGCGTCTATGTAGGTACTATACACAACGTCGTTCCTACTTTACTTAGTTTGTAACATTGTGTTTTAATTTGGCACATATGTAACCTCCGTACATATTATAATTACGTACCGTAAATAATATACAGTTAGTCAATTAAAGAGTAGGAGGGCGAAATAGAAGATTAAAAACAGGAGGACGGTATTATTGTCCAAAGGCAATTATAAAAATGTAACTAATAGTGGATATATAAAGCCGTGTAACATACATTTTTGTAAAAAATTTAAAACGTATTATAGTGAAAAAAATATTTTTTCATTGCAATATACTCGTAGATACCCACTGATCTCAAAATTATAATTGTATATAGGTATATTATACCTCTGCAATTGTGTATTAACATAATGAAGAATAACCATATTGCAATAAAATATAAAGCACATGAAATTGCTCACATTTATTTAATACTATGTTAAGGGGGTATTCTAGTCTAAAATCATGGATTCTAAGTATTTTTCAGGTGCAATTAAAAAAACTTTGGTAGCTATCATTTTACCAAATTCGTCACTTTAGTTCTTAATTGTCCAAACGACCATTTTAGTTTTTGTTCAATCTCCACTTAAAAATTAAAAATAAAGTATAAAAAATGATAGTGTTAATCACTTATCTAAGAATTATTTAAACTAATGAGACCTTTTTCGTTATTTGTTTTTGGGGTGTTATGCCGTGTTGCGCTACCTCCTTCTTTAGCCAACGTTTCGGACATCGTTGCAGTGTCCATCATCAGGGCAGATCCGGCAGATCCGGTAGATGTGTTATTGATAACACATCTACCGGATCTGCCGGATCTGCCCTGATGATGGACACTGCAACGATGTCCGAAACGTTGGCTAAAGAAGGAGGTAGCGCAACACGGCATAACACCCCAAAAACAAATAACGAAAATGCTTTTGGCCGTGAAAATCTTAAAACTTATCTAATGAGACCTTTTCCAATACGGAAATAGCTTTATTTTAAACACCTATCATAATGAGATAAGTTTTAAGATTTTCACGGCCAAAAGCATTTTCGTTATTTGTTTTTGGGGTGTTATGCCGTGTTGCGCTACCTCCTTCTTTAGCCAACGTTTCGGAATCGTTGCAGTGTCCATTGCAGTGTCCATCTGATGATGGACACTGCAACGATGTCCGAAACGTTGGCTAAAGAAGGAGGTAGCGCAACACGGCATAACACCCCAAAAACAAATAACGAAAAACCTATCATAATTTTTCATTGAAATAATGAAAGAAAACCTTCTCCTCCAGTAATATTTTCAAATGGTCGTTTGGACAATTAAGAACTAAGGCGACGAAATATTTATTAAGTACTAGCTGGTCCCGGCAAGCGTTGCTATGCCATTTAATAAAGAAATTGTTTCTCCCTGAGTGTCTCTTCCCATTCGTCTCGTTCCCCTTCCGCCTCCCCTTCTTCTCCTGTGTCCTCTTCCCCTCTCGCGTTCCCACTCCGTCAACCTCACCTTCCCTCTCCCCACTCCACTTCCCCCCCCATTCCCCCGTCCCACGAACCCCCCTCCCGATTTCCCCTCCCCCCTCCCAGGTCCCCTTCCCCCTCCTGCGTTTCCCTTCCAGCTTTCCCGCCTTTCCTCTTCCCTTTCCCGCTCCTTCGTCCCACCAACCCTCCTCCCGTGTTCCATATATTCAATCCCAGTACATTCATTTTTTAAACGGCCCGCGTGCCACCTTTTACAATTTTTTTTCAAATCCATTTTTCATGTATATTAAATTTAGTACCTAACATAGGTACCTATTTAAAATATCTAAAATTCTTGATTCGATTCAAGCTATTAGGGGAGTACCTACTTTAAATAAATTTATCACCTTAAAGTTTTTCAAAAATAGAATCCTGATTTAACATTTTGCAAAATGTCATTCTCAAACACGCGAACTATCAAACGTGTGGGTTTTCTGAAATTATCCAATTTTCTGCCAAATTTTCTTAATTTTTCTCTCCGTAAGAACCATCCTCGTACTTCAAGGAATATTCTAAAAAAATAATTAGCGAAATCGGTTCAGCCGATCTCGAGATTTGCGCTTACCAACACATTTAGCGATTCATTTTTATATTATAGATTGAAAACACGTAAAAAAAAGGTCAATCGAAAAATTCATAAAGTTACAAGGCGTTGAAGTGGGGGGGTCTCAAAAAAATGGTTGATACGATTGCAACCCTCCTAGTAATCAGAAAAAAAAACAAATTAAGTCCAAAAAAATGCTTCTACGGCCCGATTTCACGAAAAAAAATTTTTTTTTTCGAAATTGCGGGTATCTGAAATAAAAACATTTTTTACAAGTTTTTTAACTATTCCGGTTATTCAAAACAAGTAAAAATTTGATATTTGGTTTAAATTTTAGTAAATGCGATAGAGTAATGTATAGAAAAGGCTCACACCAAATTTCAAGTAAATTGGTTCAGTAGAACTTGAGATATCGTGTCATCTTGAAAAAAGTAATTTCGAGAAAAATGCGTTTAACGTTATGACCTCTGATCACGCACGGGGCATGGTGATGAGGGTAACCTTGCGGCTACTCTTGCTAAGACGCTTATGGATTTCGATAAGTTATGCCCAACCACCAAACAAGAAAGGTATATCACAATTAAGTGGTACTCACGTCTGTTGTCTTCTGGCTTGGTGACAGTCATAGATGTCCATAAGCGTTCGAGATTGTTCTATTTGATTGGTAGAACTTCGGTAAAGTTTGAGTCACGAGTTCACACAAAGTATACGAAATAAGACGGTAGAATTTACACTTTATGTGACGATATGATGAATAACACTTCGGCGTGGTGCGAAATGTCACGATACGGTCGGTGGTTAGCAACGGACTGACGATAAAGCGCTTGACACTTGTTTTCCGTGTAGGTAGGCACCCTTATTGTGCGGAAGTCCAAAATTTGGGTTCCTCCGATCCCGTGTGATAATCGGAGCACAAAACGAATGAAATCCATCAGCGTTATGAAACATTCCGCCCACCAAAATACAGCTAATAGTATTTTAAAGAAAAGTTGAACGTTAAGCGAAACGCAGAATGCCATGAAACGTGACGTAGATGAAAAAAAGACGAATCAAAAGAAGTCATTTTAAACGATAACTAGATATAGACAAACTAGACGATAAGAAACTAAATGATACGATTAACATAGACGTAAAAAAGAATAAAACGAACCGCGAAACGATGATGATTAGTAACATTGCCTAGGCAATGGATACGATTTGGTGAATGGTCTTGTAAGAGAAGATCCATTCAAAGTACGAAAAGTAGCGATAAGCACAAGATTTTTAATTATGATTCTAATCACCTCATCCGTAGAGAGTGATATCCAATGTTTGGTTAAAGATAGAATACGAATTTCGAAATGATTAAGTAGAAAATCCGAACGACGAGAGGCTTTGTTATGAAAGTTGTGTAAGAATAGATAACAAGAACCACAAGGCGTTGGAGTTTCCGAAAACGATATATATTTTTTTAATAAAAGTCCAGCAGAATATCATCATGTTGGACTAATGACGATTGAACTCGTTCCTCAGAGTGGAGTTCAGTTTTGTTAACATGGCCATCTAAAATGGGCCAAGAGTCGTTTGGCTGGACAAACCCGGAGGGCTCCGCCCACCATAACACGTTACGGTTTAGATCGGCCGGAGAATGACCACGTGAAGCGGTATCCGATGAATTATCAACCGATGATGCTTGACGCCGATGGTTAGATGCGATAACTGTCAAAAGCGATAATTGGTCGGTGTAACGATTCCCGTGACGAGTATCATCGGGTGAAGCATCCGGTGGCCTCCACTTCCATCCCAATACTCTGAGAGTAAAAGAATGATCAACATTTTTTAAGATTACATCAGTGAGATAGTAGTCCGACGGTAGAAAGGCGCGAAGTTTCGGTTTGCTACAATCCCACTTCTGCAGTTCAAGTTGACCTCGTTTGGTATGTTCGATGACTTCGGATTGCGTTAGTTGAACTTGTTCCAGACTGGAACAGCCGATGACGATAGAATCGATATTTGAGTCCGAAGTGATCGCGTGGCGTGTGAGTGATAATCCGTAACCTTTCTTTTCTGTCAACGATCTGACAATACGATAGGACAGAATAAAGGCAGAGATATCAGAAGTCACAGGGTGTAATGGGTAATCCGGGGTAGATTCCGATAATTGATGACGCCAAAATATTCTTTGGAACGCGTGATTTGGCTCTTGAAGAAATATTTGGCGATACATTTGCCGCACCTCAGCAATGAACACCACAGACGGTGAACGAAAGTTTTGCAGAAGTTCAGCAATGTTCGTTTGGAGCTTGGGAACGATAAGGAAGGCGTCATTTGACGATGATTCATTCACCTCCGTCACCGAGGCATCGAAGACCATTCGCAATATAGTGGTAACGGTGCCCGGACGAAGAATGCAATGACGAAGTATGTGATGCATTTCCTTGAATAAATCTTTTCCAGGAACACGTTTCATGTGACCACTGTGCAAGTAGTCAGTCATGAAAGCGAAGTACGGTTCACGTAAACTGAGCTTTAATGTCTGTTTACGTTCGAGTGAAAGGATAATGCGCGAAGAGGCTTCGCGCGAACCTGGGAAAGCGATATCCTTATCCTTTTCGCCAAAAGGTAAGGCTACGATGAATAGTCCCGAAGGGTCACGTGAGTGATTAGTGTGATGGACCTGCTCATCACGTTGTTCTTCAGGAGTGAGATGTGAAGACTGAGGGAATGTGTCCAACTCCCTCAGTTTCTTGACCTTTTCAGGAAGACGGTACAGGTTGGTTTCGATAAATTGACTAGAAAAGTCACGTGAGCGATAAATGCGATACACTTGGTCACTACGTTGTTTAGTGGGCTGTGAAGACTGAAGAAATATGTCCAACTCCCTCAGTCTCTTGACTTCTTCTGGAAGACGAGACTGGTTGGTTTCGATGAAGGAGTTTGTTTGACGATCGGTAGCAAAACCAACCGAATCCAGAGGAAGCCAACCGAATGGTGAATTGATAGCTGAAGGCTGGTGAAGATCACTCGTTAATTGGGGTCTCGGTAAAGATGGCAAGATCTCAACATCTCGAAGTAGGTCAGTCGCTCCTGTGTCAGTTGTCAGTTTGTGACAGTCAGAGTCGGCATGAAGTATGTCTTGGAACAGATGATAAGATAACTGGTCGAATTGAATCGTTGGCGATGGAAGTAACTTCGTGTTGAAGGTAGTTTATCCCTTAACATCGACATCGAAATTAGTGACGCCTGACGCGGTTATAGAAGATTGGCCTAAGCCACGGATTTTCTGAGAGCTGACTGGACGCTCGGCAGTGCGATTAGATACGAAGTGTGCTTGACTGTCTGAACAGGTCAACCCACGAAACGTTTGAAAACTGCCGGAGGGATCACGATTGATAATATGAGCAGTAGGCAAACGTACCATGGATCTGTCACAGAAGTTTGCGAGGAAAAGAACTGGAGGATCTGAAATAGAAGCTCCTTGAATGGCAAATGTGGTGGGTCGTTGGTACTCCTCTTCAGCAGAAATGTTGTCTTCCCTATGAAGAAGAGTGTGGTGCTTACGATGACATTTCTGACAATCAAACACAGATTTGCAATTCGTGAGAGAATGAGAAGGCGTGAGACAATTCAGACACCAACGGTGTGCCTTTGCGAATTGAGCACGTTCCTGAACCGATTTGAGTGCAAATAATTTGCACTTAGCGATATGGTGAATACCCTTGCAAAATGCGCACTTTGAAGTGAACGCAGTCAAGGACCCTTTGATTTCAGGTTTTGCCCTATTCATGTCACAAGTAAGCGATGACGTTTGTTTTATGACAGCTTGATTATGAAATGTTGAAAAGTTTTGTACGATAATGTTCGCGGGCTCCGATTCGAAAGATTGATTCGTTAATTCCTTGTGAATTACGACGATTTTGAAATAAACATTATCAAAAGCTTCGCGAACTTGATTTTCAATGTCCTTGTTTGCCTCATCTAAAGCTAAGATATCAGCGTGAACGGTTTCAAAATCATTAACAATTTTTTGCAACTTCGTATAATACGCTAAAAATAATGGGTAATTGGTTTCATCTTGCAAAACGCTTTGACCGACCTCATACACCTTGTTCAATCTGCTTATGGCTACGTTCCGTCTTCTACACAAGCCTTGTAAAGTACTAGCCATTTTTTTTAATAAACAAATGTACTAACGAAATAATCAGTAAAACTTTATGAATTAAAAAGTAGAATTCGATATAATTTAAATACCCGTTAGGTCGTTAATAATTAAGAACTGTGTAAACTAATTCTACGATTCACTGTTTGAATTCGTTCTTTGAAATGACATTTCAATTCACGTAATATTTCATAGCATTCTTTCGTTTTGCCAAAGAAAGAATTCATTATACGAATTTATCTAAAGGTTCCCTGGTTTCGGCACCAAAATGATCACGCACGGGGCATGGTGATGAGGGTAACCTTGCGGCTACTCTTGCTAAGACGCTTATGGATTTCGATAAGTTATGCCCAACCACCAAACAAGAAAGGTATATCACAATTAAGTGGTACTCACGTCTGTTGTCTTCTGGCTTGGTGACAGTCATAGATGTCCATAAGCGTTCGAGATTGTTCTATTTGATTGGTAGAACTTCGGTAAAGTTTGAGTCACGAGTTCACACAAAGTATACGAAATAAGACGGTAGGATTTACACTTTATGTGACGATATGATGAATAACACTTCGGCGTGGTGCGAAATGTCACGATACGGTCGGTGGTTAGCAACGGACTGACGATAAAGCGCTTGACACTTGTTTTCCGTGTAGGTAGGCACCCTTATTGTGCGGAAGTCCAAAATTTGGGTTCCTCCGATCCCGTGTGATAATCGGAGCACAAAACGAATGAAATCCATCAGCGTTATGAAACAACCTCTCTTAGATTCTAATTAGATTCCGTCTAGACCGCGACACATCAATGGCTATAACTTTTAAAATCGTCCGAATTTCGAAAAATCCTTTTAAGGAGATATTTTTGATATCTAAACTGTGATTATGCTTTTTTCGCCGATGATCTTAAAATTTTTCGTAAAATTAAATCTGTTTCTGATTCAAAATGACCTTGACACACTCAATAACTGGTGTACTGTCAATGATATGCACTTAAATGTTGAAAAATGTTTCACTTTAAACTTCACTCGTAACAGAATTATAAAGGATTTTTCCTATGTTATAAATAATACTATTCTTAAAAAAGTGTTTTCCATAAGAGATCTAGGAATCACTCTTGATTCGAAATTCATATTTGATGTACACATTAACGACATTAAGTGCAAATCATTTAAAATGATGGGATTTATTCATAGAATATGTAAACCTTTCAAAGATCCTCTATCAATTCTAACCCTTTTCAATGCCTTAATTAGAAGTAAACTTGAATATGGAAGCACTATTTGGAATCCACATTACTGCAAGTATGAAAACATTGTAGAATCAGTTAAAAAAAATGCTAAGACTGTTATCTTTTAAATGTCAATTATATGAACATCTTAGATCGTACGACATGCGACTTGAATACTTCAAAATTAATACACTTAAAATCAGAAGGCAATTGACTGATCTAATATGTTTACATAAAATAATTCACGGCCATCTTGATACTTCATTGTGTCTTAGCAACATTGATATAAATGTTCCCAATTCCCATTGCTTAAGACGCCATAATATGTTTCACCTGAATACATTTAAAAACAATATCGCCTATTTTAGCCCTCTGACCCAAATGTGTCGACTGTATAATAAGATAGAGTGTGCTGAAGTGGATATTTTTGTCGATAGTTTATATGGATTCAAAAAAAATGCTCTCCGATTGCTGAAAAATATGTGATAAAATATTATGTGTATCATGTTTGTCTCTAATTATGTCTCTTATCTTGCCTCTCTTTAATTGTTATTTGAGTAAACTTTGATTTTTTTGTTAAATTCTATATGTAACTGTTTTTTTTTATCTAATTTTTATTTTATCTGTTCCAAAATTATTATTTTATTATTTGGTTAATTGATTGTATATAAATTTTTACTTTATCTTATTTGTATAATTAACTGAGTTTTTATAACAGGGTTGTTTTCACATGTGTGTGAACAACCTGTAAAAACGCAGTATAAATAAATAAATAAACTCTCGAAATATGAAAAATAAATATTGTAGACTAGAATACCCCCTTTAAGTACCTAGCGTTGCGCGGGTGTTAGATGATGTCTTTAATTTTAGATCTAAATATATATTATACTTAACTCATTCAGATCTAAAAGTAGTGTAACGATACTCAACATTAGTAATTCTTCCTTTCTACCTTTTGTTATATTCACAAATTAAAATTTTTGTTAAATTTAATGAAAACCAATTACTTTGTAAAACCTCATTTAATCAAATTTTTCATCAAGTAGGTAGATACCTTAGCAACAGTGCTTGATCGATTTTTTTTTTAGGGACAAATTTTTTTTTTAAATGTGACCAACAGTTTGATAAATATTCAGTGTCAATGCGGTTTAAAATAATATTTAACAGTTAGATTAGTGTTGCCAGCCCACAAATTTTTTAATTTTTTAGCTCCATTTTTAATATTTTCTACTCTTAATTGACAGACTACAAAAACGAGTATAGCTTGGAACAAAGTGGGAAAGGCATTTTATTTAAACAGTATGATTCAAGTCCCACTGTGCTGCTTGTGGTGTGATGATGACTTTTGACCGGAAAGATGACAATCTGTTTTAGTTTGGTTTCGGTTTCTCCACGAGCGTGAGGACTTAGACTCAAGGTTGGGCCTACAATGGATGATGATGAAGACTTTATATTTCCAGAGTGCGGATTGGAAGCGGTTGCTTCAGCGCCCCTCGTGAGGGGGAGACTAGGAGGTGTGAAAGCAAATCAGTTCCCCTGGCACGTGGCTATCTTCCACCGGGAAGAAGACAACCGGTTCAAGCAGATATGCGGCGGCAGCTTGGTGCGGAGTAATCTGGTCATAAGTGGTGAGTTCTGAGGTAGAGACTCCTTTTGCCTATCAAAGTTGGAGTTCTGAAGCAGAGACTCCTTTCGACTGTCCAAGTTGGAGTTGAGGCGGAGACTCCTTTTGACTGTCCAAATTGGAGTTTTGACGCTGAGACTCAACTGTCCGAGTTGGAGTTCTCAAGCAGAGACTCCCCTTGACTGTCCAAGTTGGAGTTCTGAGACAGAGAATCCCTTTAACTGTCCAAATTGGAGTTCCAAAGGTTTCTCTTTTAAAACAATAATGATCTAATAATTCTAACATTTTTAAATCCCTGTTTATAGACAGCCTTGATTTATTCAGCTTAATTACCTTCATATGCCCTTCTGGAAATACTGGATCAAAAAATATTTTTCATTGCAACTAACTAACTAACTTGTGAACAACCGACAAGTAGTGGGCTCAATTCGTTATGTATGTATGTATATTTATTTCTCAGGTGTCTTTCAGTTATCAGCAGATGAAATTCGTTACTTTGTCATGTCCCGTGATTCTGATAGTAAATTTGAGGACAATTTACTGAGATTATTATTTTTAAATTAATATTTCAGTAAAAATGAAAATAAAATAAATGTGAGAAGAATCCTTTTGATTCGCGAAATAAATAAACAAATACAAATGTTTGTAGAGTTCACTACTTTGGTAAGTAAAGGAACTAGAATCTGATGAGGAACGATTCTTTATGTATTAAATGAAAAAAAACATTTTGTAAAAACCACTTTTTATTAGAATTGATATTTAACAGCCAACCAGGTTTCGCTCATATCGAGCTTCATCAGGGCTTATTATAACAACTAAAGATAATTATCTACAGACATACATGTATAAAGGAAATTAAGAGAATGAGTGAAAGAGCTAGCAACAGAATAGGCAACACCCTATTGGTGCCAGAAAGCGATACAAATAGAAAAGAGGGAGACACAAATAGTTACAGGATGGGTAAGTAAAGGGGGGAGGGAGAGGGAGGGCATTGTTTAAGAAGAGGTTAACGGAACAAATTAAAAATGGGACTATCAGATAAATTGATTTGGTTATTAATAATGTTTGATTTATTATTGACGGCTTTTTTTTTATTTCGAGAGCTTCTAGATTGTTTAACCTAATTCTAATTCCATTTTTATGTAATATTTTAGTCCCGGAGGTTTTATCGAATGAGTGGTTAGTTTCTATTAGATGGTTTGCGAATTCTGAAAAAGCGTTACTATTTAAACATCTTAGATGTTCTTTAATTCTTATGTTTACGTTCCGGGCCGTTTTTTCGATATAAAACGCTTTCTGGCACCAATAGGGTGTTGCCTATTCTGTTGCTAGCTCTTTCACTCATTCTCTTAATTTCCTTTATTATGTATGTTTGTAGATAATTATCTTTAGTTGTTATAATAAGCCCTGATGAAGCTCGAGATGAGCGAAACCTGGTTGGCTGTTTAATATCAATTCTAATAAAAAGTGGTGTTTTACAAAGTGTGTTTTTTCATTTAATATATAATGTCACACCACAAAATATTTGCTTCCTTCGATAAGATTCTTTATGTACTTCCGTATGAGCAAAGTGAAATTTGTCTATCTTCGAAGCATTATTCAATGAGACATAAGAAAAGAAATACATGTATTTGGAGATCAATAATTGGTAGTGCCAATTGACTTCCGAAGACCTAGACCAAAACCTAGAAATTGATGTTGCTAGATCCCCACCACGGACATATGAATATACATGGACCTGCCCTAAGTGATAAAAACGTATTATTTCCCCCTCCACATGGCGCCGGCTGAAGCACCTCCTTGGAACCGGCTCGCTCCATGGGGAGGGGATAGAGCCTCGCTTGA
The DNA here is from genome assembly GCA_929108145.2 of Limnephilus rhombicus. Taxonomy (NCBI): domain Eukaryota; kingdom Metazoa; phylum Arthropoda; class Insecta; order Trichoptera; family Limnephilidae; genus Limnephilus; species Limnephilus rhombicus. The sequence goes on along the minus strand of OV815289.1, from coordinate 47,968,413 downwards.
ATCTAAAATGTGTGACGTCATCATTCTTGCCGTGAACAGCTAGAAGGTAACATCCATACATTTAACGAAATACAACGCCAAAACAGTAGCGTATTCTATACAATATATCTACATATCAATGTGCACATAGCGAATGTGGGCGGTTCTCCAGTGTGCTCATCGGTGGTTACAGGGGTAAGTAAATTATGAAACATTTGTAATAGTGTTTTAACTAAACACGGCAACAAAATATTGCTATGTGTATTGGGGCGAGTCTTTTTTAGGCGAGCATTTGACCTTAGCAAATATGTTATTATCGTGGCAAGCAATTCGCGCTCCCATGTAAAAAGGTCTATTCATTCAAAGCAGATTTTGCTTTTAAGAACTAAATGGTGATATTGTAATGCGAGATGCCTATTTACTGTCAGATTGATTGTATAACGAATCACAGTCATCTATCCCCTCTTCCCCCTCCATGGTGTGGTTTGACCCCTCACCCGTAACTGCTTGTCTAGTCATTTGGATGTCTATGATCCCCACACATGTCCATTAAAGGCTCACTTTGTTTTGTAGCCGCCCACTGCTTCTCCGACCGTGCTCACAGCCACCAGGTCCGCGTGGCGGACTATCGAATAGTCGGAGGAATCCGCCTTTCTTTCTGGAATTCTACAGAGATAGGCAGACAGCAGTCGGAGGTTTGTTCATCTTTTTAAGCTTTTTTTTTTAACTATACCTTTATTGTTAAAAAGTTATTTCCACACAGCTTAATTAATTCCTTTGGGGATGAACTTTAAGAAATGGTGTAAGTGAAGGTGATGAACTGTTAAGTAATGGTGTGAGTGAAGGTGATGGACTGTTAATTTTAAAAAAATTTAATTTAATTTATTTTTTTAATTATTAATTTTAGGTAAATCGACGATTTACATTTATTTCAGTATGTACATAAGTATTGGTTGCGCAAATCAATTTACTTTTGTTCGCAGAGCGGGTGCCTTGCGAGGTGCGAGTCTTAAAACAACAATTTCACTGACAAAAACTGCCCAAAGGAGAGGAAAGGTTATTCAGCCAAGACTTACCGAGTCCACTTTTGAATGGTCATTTGCCGCTGGTTCTGTAGTCCTTATATGTAACAATTCTATAGTTCCCTTTAGTCTTTATAACATAGTTCACCGGCAGTTGAAGCTGCTTCAGTTGCGGGCGAACCTACGTACGTAATTGCAAACTGCGAAGAACTCTCAAATGTCGGATAGCGTGGTCAAGTAAAAACAAAAGCACAGCAAAAAAGAACAAAGCTGTTTATTTTATTTATTTTTTTATTTTGTTTCGTCTTGGCGTAGGATGGATTGTAAGTAGGAACATGGTAGGAACTGGGTAAGGAATTAGGTAATGAAATAAGCAGTTATTTTAGCTAAATTCATAAACATAAACAAATACATTGAATGGCGCAAACAAGTATTATACAGTCAAAATAAAACCAATTATGGATTTCCAACTTGTGACCTTACCTCTACTGAGACAGCATAAGAAGGAATAAGTAAATTATATTTATACGAAACGAAAATTAATCCAAAAATTTTACAAAATAAAATTTAATAAATCAAAAAAAAAATTATATAAAACTAAAAATAAAGAAACATTTTTTTTTTAATACATTGGTAGCCATGGAGAGAGGTTTTACATATAAATCAAATCATACTAGATATATAAACATTTGTTCATATGAAGCGGATACTTTGTGATGTGACATTATTAATTTAAAATAAAACAATAACTTTGTAAACACCACTTTTATTTTTATACTTTATGCCGACCGGGTTTCGCTACAACCGTAGCTTCATCAGGGCAGTATAATACTCTACTGTAGAGTGTATAGTGTATACTGCCCTGTAAAGTGGTGTTTACAAAGTCATTGTTTTATTTTAAATTAAGATATATAAACAATACACGAACCATCAGATAAATACTCTTTTATGGACCTCTTATATTTGGTATGTTTACAATTGTAAATATCCACCTTGGATGATACGTTATTGTAACTATTGCATATTCTTATGGTTATTTATTTTTGGGGTGTTATGCCGTGTTGCGCTACCTCCTCCTTTAGCCAACATTTCGGACAGCGTTACAGTGTCCATCATCAGGGCAGATGTGGAAACGTTGGCTAAAGGAGGAGGTAGCGCAACACTGCATAACACCCCAAAAACAAAATCTAAAATCATATCATATCATTTCATAGTCTGTTCAGGCAAGAATTCTGCTTAGAGTTGGTTTAGCATTGATCCACCCTAAACAGGACAGAAGAGCGTGTTGAACGCGCAGGTACATTGAATTGAATTTTATTTAGCAACTCTGGGCATTGAATATTATTGTTCACTACTTTATATAGGAATAGTGCATCCATATGATGCCTTCGTACACTCAATGAATCAATTATTAAGTATACAGCTACCTCTGCACAGTTATAAAATCTTTCATATGACTTGTAACAAAGATATTTTAGGAATTTGTTTTGAATTGCTTCGATTTCGTTCATGTGGATTTTGTAAAATGGAGACCAAACAACTGATGCAAACTCCAGATGACTCCGTATTAAGGCAAAGTAGAGTTGCTTAATGACATTGATGTTATTAAAAAGTTTTGTGTTTATTATGATGAAACCTAACATTTTAGAAGCTTTATTTGTGATTTGTTGTATATGAAGGTTATATTGTAGGTAAGAGTTATTCCAGGATCACGAATATCTGAGACTGTTGCAATGTTATTGTTATTTAAAAAATAATTGAATAATGTTTATTAAGTAATGGTGTGAGTGAAGGTGATGCACTGCTAGGTAAATGGTGTAATTGAAGGTGATGCACTGCTATGTAATGGTGTGAGTAAAAGTGGGGCACTGATAAGTAATGGTGTGAGTGGAGGTGATGTATTGCTAAGTAATGGTGTGAGTGAAGGTGATGCACTACTAATTAATGAAGAAAATGTGTGATTTTGAAGCTCGAAAGCTGCAATTGACTTGAATCGTCATTCGACGGAAACTTTTCAACTGTCAAAAAAAAATTTGCGCTGAAAAGCCATTTGATGACTGACATCCCTGAACTATTAATGAGAATCATAAATAGGTCAAAATTCGAGCACGACCAGCAGATCAACAGAAAGCTGACTGCATGCCCGCATGGCAGCAGACAATTCTGGTCGCTTGCGGGCTCTATAGGTCGCAATTTCTGCAAATCCAGTCTGCCACCTCTTACCAGACCTGATGGCTCACTAGCAAACACCGCCACCGAAAAGGCTAACTTACTAGGTAAAATGTTTGCGGATAACTCAACCCTCGATGACCAAGGTGCTGTCCCGACGTCGGTTCCTCACTGCGGTTTTCGTATGAAAAAGCTAAGGATCCGGCATCGGGAAGTACTCCATGTTTTACGAGGACTTGATGTTAATAAAGCTAGTGGGCCTGACGGAATACCTGCCCTGGTACTGCAGAGGTGCGCTGCAGAAATAGCTCCAATTTTGACGAAGCTTTTTAAAATGTCCCTGAAGACTGGCTCTGTGCCCTCTGGTTGGAAAAAAGCGGTTATCCATCCTATTCTAAAGAAGGGTGACCGCTCCAACCCGGCCAACTACCGCCCCATAGCGATCACATCAGTTCTGTCTAAGGTAAGAACGTGTGATCAACGACAAACTTATCACATACCACGAGAAGAACAAAATTATTAACGACCGTCAATACGGATTCCGGCGGAACCGCTCGTGCGGTGATCTTCTCGCGTATGTGACGCATGTTTGGGGGCGATGCCTGGAAAGTTTCGGTGAGACCCAAACGGTTGCACTGGACATCTCCAAGGCCTTTGACCGGGTTTGGCACCGAAGACTTGTCAACAAACTGCATTCTGACGGACTTCCCGCATCCTTGTGTACGTGGATTGCCGACTTCTTGAGGGAGAGGTCGATTCAGACGGTAGTCGATGGTTTCACCTCTTCCCCACACTCGATAAATGCTGGCGTCCCGCAGGGATCGGTTCTGTCTCCCACTTTGTTTTTGTTGCACATCAACGACCTTTTGCCATGTGCACCAATTCACTGTTATGCGGATGACAGTACAGTTCATTATAGCTTTTTGTTTGACAAGCCCCCAAAGGGCTCACAAACTCCAACAGCTCGTAGGGCTTTGAAGCAAAGAATGGACGGTTACCTCGAGAGTGTTTTCTCTTGTGGTAAAAATAATCTCGTTGAATTTAATCTTTCAAAGACCCAATCTTGTCTGATTACTTCTAAAAGGGATCGAAATGAAAATCTAGTCTCTTTCAACGGAAGCAATCTTCCGAACAGGCCCTCCATTGATATGCTTGGTGTAACCCTAAGTGACCAGCTCAGGTATGGGGGCTCCATCGAAGCCAGAGTAAAGTTAGCCTCCCAAAAGCTGGGCGTACTGTACAGGGCCCGCAGATACTTTAATAGTACACAACTGCTAACCTTGTACAAATCACAAGTACGCCCCACGGTTGAATTTGGCAGTCATCTCTGGTCTGGAGCTCCAAAATACCTGAAAAATACCCTCGACTCTGTGCAGAAACGGGCGGTCCGTTTGATAGATTATCCCATCTTAACAGACGGATTGCAATCTTTAGAGCACAGGCATCGGGTGGGAATGCTATCCTTGTTCTACCGGTATTACAATGGAAGATGCTCCGAGGAACTTGCATCATTGATCCCTTCGGCACCGGTGCATAGTCGGGAAACACGCCAAACGCGTGCCCAACATTTGTACACGGTTGACATTTGTCACATGAGAACGGGTCGTTTCTTCGAGTCGTTCTTGTGTTCAACAGCTCGGCTGTGGAATGATTTGCCGGCCTCTGTGTTTCCTCCTTCCTACAACATGGGTCTCTTCAAGACCAATGTTCATTCCTTCCTCTCCTCAAAAAGACCCTCCACACAGCATCCCAGATGACATAGGCCCTGAGGGAAATTATTTTCCTCAGGGCCTCCTGTGTGGAGTTAATGTAAAAAAAATATATATTTAGGGCCAGTCAAATATGTTGAAATATAAGGAAATGTGCTATCGGCAGTTTTTACTGCGTGGGACTGTGCTTCCTGGTGTTGCCGATATTTCTAACCAATTACTGCACTCCTTAAAAATCAACTAAACGAGCGAATTCTTTCTGAATTATATTGATTACTACTACACACATTAAAAAAAAAAACAATTAAATTCCTTATTACAACTCTGATTATTTATTAGACTATAGTTGACAGTAAGGCGGACTTCATAGCATATCTCTTTATATTTCAATATCTTTGGGGCAAATATATTGATTCTTATACTCCATTGAGTTTGTAAGGTGAAGTTGATTAAATAAAACGAATTTGAACTTTCGATTTACGATTTTTTTACTAAATTTAAGGATCTGTCGGTGAAACCCGAAGTGTTGCAATATTCGGGATCTACAGTTTTAGGATCTACTTACCATCCAATTTGCAGGAACCCGTGCATGACAGCATGCTGAATCGCCAACCGAATTATTAATATTCCGATGGCCCGACCAAGGGAATAATAATGCTTCGGCTGGCGGTTTTGCCTACAAACGATCCGACTAATAGTCATGCATGCAGTGTAAGCAGTTCTGTAAATCTGATGATGAGTAGGCCGTTTATAACATATGAAAATAACATTGCAGGTGCGCGAAGTTCGTTTAGGAGAGGAGTTCGGAGCAAGTACACGAAATTTTGAAGACGATATCTCCATTATCCAACTAACGACAAGGTTCACGTTCTCCGACACGGTGCGCGCAGTCTGCCTGGACCTGACAGACGTAGATCTGTATTCCAACCAGACCAGCTCGGGCGCTGTGGGCAAGGTATTTATCTTGTTTAATAAGTGTGGAGTCTCAATGTTATCCTGAACGGGAGGCTTGTCCGCAACTGGCAAGACGACATCTCCATTATCCAACTAACGACCAGTTTCACGTTCTCCGACACGGTGCGCGCAGTCTGCCTGGACCTGACAGACGTAGATCTGTATTCCAACCAGACCAGCTCGGGCGCTGTGGGCAAGGTATTTATCTTGTTTAATAAGTGTGGAGTCTCAATGTTATCCTGAACGGGAGGCTTGTCCGCAACTGGCAAGACGACATCTCCATTATCCAACTAACGACCAGTTTCACGTTCTCCGACACGGTGCGCGCAGTCTGCCTGGACCTGACAGACGTAGATCTGTATTCCAACCAGACCAGCTCGGGCGCTGTGGGCAAGGTATTTATCTTGTTTAATAAGTGTGGAGTCTCAATGTTATCCTGAACGGGAGGCTTGTCCGCAACTGGCAAGACGACATCTCCATTATCCAACTAACGACAAGGTTCACGTTCTCCGACACGGTGCGCGCAGTCTGCCTAGACCTGACAGACCTGTGTACCAACCAGACCAGCTCGAGCGCAATGGAGTCTCAATGTTATCCTGAACGGAAGACTTGTCCGCAACTGGCAAGACGACTCCCCCATTATCCATCTACTGATAGCGTACATACAAAAAAATGATTTAGTATTTTTTTTCAAATGTTCATAAATTAGCAATGTTGAATTAAAATACTTACCTTACTATGTATTGGCAGTCTGGATTGAATTTTGACACTAAACTTGAGTTAATTAGTTTCTATAACTAATTAACTCCAATGTAGTCATAGTTGATAAATGACCAAGGAAATAAGACCCATGTCCTTAGTCATATATCAACCATGTTCGTATCTGAAAGATCAAACGGAATACATGGATTGGGTCTTAGGTGCATTATTTAGATCTATGAATCGTGTGTACGTCTTATTTCAATTCTAAGAGCTTCGCTAGTTTAATTCGTAGGTACATTAAATTTGTCAGTAATTTTGCAAAACGAATGAAATTATTAAAAATATATTATGTGTTTTGACAGTCAACCGAAACTTATCTAATACTACGGAGGCCACGCTAATATTTATCAATCGTCGCGTCGGTAGGAAAATCTGTAATCAATCTTTGACCGAGCTTGCAAATATTGATAACTGAACAAAGATGACGGATTTGATGAATACCGTGGTGAAATTTTGTTTCATGCTAGACCTCCTGGAGGTATATCACAGTTGGTCGATAAAACCCTATATCAATACCTGGAGGTCTGTTACCAAGGGACTGTCAATCAGAAACCTGTTTTGCACAGAATCGAGTTTATCAGTTATTTTGGAGCTCCAGCCCAGAGAGAAACTTAAGTGTATAGGGTTAGTAATATCTTGTTTTATCTAAACTTGAATGATTGTGATTTCGATGATTGCAGGTGGCGGGCTGGGGGATCACGGAGTCTGGCTACTACTCGGACAGCCTCAACTTCCTGGGGGTCCCGGTGGTATCACGTGAGAAGTGCCTGGACAAGCTGCCGTACGGCTACAAGGCATTCTTTACGTCAGACAAGATATGCGCGGGGTTTACTAACGGTAAAGCCATGAATAATGCCATTATAAATAATCCATCATCCTTCTTTTCTTTTTATTACATTAGCTCAGCACAAGAGGCCCTGCGTAAAATAATTAAATATATGGACAAACCTCTTCCCACGAACCCGGGCACCTTGTGCCTTGTTATAAGAGGATTATTGGGGTACATTTGCTAAGTACATAATAAATTGGGTATGATGTAATGTAATGACACTGGATGTGAAAAGGAAAATAATTAATTACTTGGGCAATCTAAATATTTTCATAACAGTCTCTTGTGTCTCTTGTGTCTCTTGTGTCTCTTGTGTCTCTTGTGTCTCTTGTGTCTCTTGTGTCTCTTGTGTCTCTTGTGTCTCTTGTGTCTCTTGTGTCTCTTGTGTCTCTTGTGTCTCTCGTGTCTCTTGTTTCTCTTGTGTCTCTTGTGACTTGCGTTTTTTGTGTCTCTTGTGCTTCTCGTGTCTCTCGTGTTTTTGGGTCTCTTGCATATTTTTTGTGTCTCTTGCCTTTCCTGTAATATTTTTAATTTTTTGAGTAAGTTTTACGATACGCTTTTTTATTTTAATGTGTATATTGTTAATGCTTTGTCGGAGAATTTAAAAACAATAAATATTTACGTATTTGGAGTTTTTGTGAACCAGTAAATATAAATACATGAAAACAACACTTCCCGGAAAAGCCGTGAGCCAATTTTGTTTGTGTATTGTGATTACTTCCTAAAGAATTGACGATGTTAGAATGCCGTACTTTAAGCTGTAATATTCTGGCGTTAAAGCTTAAAGTATATTCTTCCATAGAAACTCCATGGAAGGTACAGGTCTCACAAGTTAAGTTGACTTCATCACAGTACTCACACAGACGCAAAACATTCATACAGCGTGTTGCATTTTAAGGGTTTAAAAAAACAATTAATGATTATTTCACAATTGAGAATTCGAAGCCAAGGCGTGTAGAAGTCGGTCACATAACACTTATTTTGTTTTACAACATCGTTATTGAAATACTGAATTTTATTATACCTAATAGTTTTTCGGTGACTAATTTTATTTTTCTGAACAGAAAACTGGATACGCGCCGTAAAATTGGGCATTAATCTCTTTTAAATAAATAATTTATGCTATGGGACCATGGGGGCGCCATCTATGGAGTTAATATTGAATTTCCCTATGTGACATTGAAATTCAGTGAATTCAGGCATTTTCTGACCACTGTGGGGCAAGCAATTACTTACGACGTGAGTGTTGGTGGAAGCCAATAGATGTCAGCCATAATCAAATAATTCACCCATAATTGAATTATTGTTGTAAGATTTTGGCACGTGTTATTAATTTGCAAATTTATGTTCATTGTGTGAACTTCCTTCCTGTGATAAAAATCTTTTTTTTACGTTAACTCCACACAGGAGGCCCTGAGGAAAATAATTTCCCTCAGGGCCTATGTCATCTGGGATGCTGTGTGGAGGGTCTTTTTGAGGAGAGGAAGGAATGAACATTGGACTTGAAGATACCCATGTTGTAGGAAGGAAGAAACACAGAGGCCGGCAAATCATTCCGCCGAGCTGTTGTACACAAGAACTAGTCGAAGAAACGACCCGTTCTCATGTGGCGAATGTCAACCGTGTACAAATGATGGGCACGCGTTTGGCGTGTTTCCCGACTATGCACCGGTGCCGAAGGGATCAATGATGCTAGTTCCTCGGAGCATCTTCCATTGTAATACCGGTAGAACAAGGATAGCATTCCCACCCGACGCCTGTGCTCTAAAGATTGCAATCCGTCTGTTAAGATGGGAGAATCTATCAAACGGACCGCCCGTTTCTGCACAGAGTCGAGGGTATTTTTCAGGTATTTTGGAGCTTCAGAACAGAGGTGGCTGCCAAATTCTACCGTGGGGCGCACTTGTGATTTGTACAGGGTTGGCAGTTGTGTACTATTAAAGTATCTGTGGGCCCTGTACAGTACGCCCAGTTTCTGGGAGGCTACTTTACTCGGGCTTCGATGGAGCCCCCATACCTGAGCTGGTCACTTAGGGTTACACCAACCATTTCGATGGAGGGCCTGTTCGGAAGATTGCTTCTGTTGAAAGAGACTAGATTTTCATTTCGATCCCTTTTTGACGTAATCAGGCAAGATTGGGTCTTTGAAACATTAAATTCAACGAGATTATTTATACCTCAAGAGAAAACACTCTCGAGGTAACCGTCCATTCTTTGCTTCAAAGCCCTACGATCTGTTGGAGTTTGTGAGTCCTTTGGGGGCTTGTCAAACAAAAAGCTATCATAAACTGTACTGTCATCCGCGTAACAATGAATTGGTGCACATGACAAAAGGTCGTTGATGTGCAACAAAAAACAAAGTCGGAGACAGAACCGATCCCTGCGGGAAGCCAGCATTTATCGAGTGTGAGGAATAGGTGAAACCATCGACTACCGTCTGAGTCAACCTCCCTCTCAAGAAGTCGGCAATCCACGTACACAAGGATGCGGGAAGTCCGTAAAAATGCAGTTTGTTGACAAGTCCTCGGTGCCAAACCCGGTCAAAGGCCTTGGAGATGTCCAGTGCAATCGTTTGGGTCTCACCAAAACGTTCCAGGCATCGCCCCCAAACATGCGTCACATACGCGAGAAGATCACCGCACGAACGGTTCCGCCGGAATCCGTATTGACGATCGTTAATAATTTTGTTCTTCTCGAGGTAGGTGAGGTATGTTTAATCACACGTTCCATCACCTTAGACAGAACTGATGTGATCGCTATGGGGCGGTAGTTGGCCGGGTTGGAGCGGTCACCCTTCTTTGGAATAGGGTGGATTACCGCTTTTTTCCAACCAGAGGGCACAGAGCCCGTCTTCAGGGACATTTTAAAAAGCTTCGTCAAAATTGGAGCTATTTCTGCAGCGCACCTCTGCAGTACCAGGGCAGGTATTCCGTCAGGCCCACTAGCTTTATTAACATCAAGCCTTCATAAAACTTTGAGTACTTCCCGATGCCGGATCCTCAGCTTTTTCATACGAAAACCGCAGTGAGGAACCGATGTCGAGATAGCACCTTGGTCATCGAGGGTTGAGTTATCCGCAAACATTTTACCTAATAAGTTAGCCTTTTCGGTGGCGGTGTTTGCTAGTGAGCCGTCAGGTCTGACAAGAGGTGGCAGACTGGATTGCAGAAATTGCGACCTATAGAGCCCGCAAACGACCAGAATTACCTGCTGCCATGCGGGCATGCAGCCAGCTTTCTGCTGATCTGCTGGTCATGCTCGAATTTTGACCTATTTATGATTCTCTTGGTTTCCTTTGCCATTTTGTTGTAAGCTGTTCTGTCTTCGGATGTTCTAGATGTGTTGTAGGCTCGGTAAGCCGCGTTTTTTCGTCGCACTGCTTCAGCGCATTGTCGACTGAACCACGGCTTTGAGCCTACACCAGTTTCCTTAACAGTAGATTTGATGAAGCCATCCATCGCGGATGTGATGACTTCACCAATTTCCTGGGCACATCTTGAGGGATCCAAAGTCCGAAAACAGACAGCTGACCACGGGAAAGCATTAAAATGTGCCCGCAGACCGAACCAATCTGCTGACCTATAGTGCCACACTTTTCTCTTCAGCCTCTCGTTTGGTAGTCTGAAGTTTACAGGGATTGAGGTCGTCACCAGGCAGTGGTCGGACGATCCTAAAGGCGCTGTGACTTCAATCTTGTAACCGTGTGGCACAGTAGTTAAAAATAGGTCTATCAGATTGGAACGGTGAGTCTGGACATCGGGAACCCTTGTAGGCTCCTAAACCATTTGCTCCAATCCGTAGCAAAGGGCAAAGGATTCCGCTTGGCGTCCAGCCGAGTCTGTTGATCCTTAGAACTTCAACCAAGGTTCGTTATGAACATTGAAGTCTCCGAGGACCACAAACTCTGCTGTAGCGTAGCGGGGCAAGAGGTCATCGATAGTGTCGCTTAAATGTTTGAAGAGCTCGGACGTATCTGACGTCGAATCTGGAGTTTTCCAGATTCGACAGTCGCACACAGTTGACGTCAGCTCGACTATAGAGACAGACACCTTCTTTAGGTGAAGCCCGGGCGGTCCAGATAGGAGGCGTCTACAGGCTTGGCTATCTGTGTTTCAGACAGGAAAAGAAGGTTCGGACGTTCAGAAAAAAGGTGGTGATGGACAGAGTTTAAATTGGTGTGCAGGCCGCGAATGTTGGTGTAATTCACCAACAGTTTTGACCTGCACCGGGAGTCCTGCTTCCCGCCGTTGTAAAGATGTTGCTTATATTTCTTGTTAAGTTCATGATTTGAGTTGAGTTTTGTTTATATGAGGAGAAAGGAAGGTCTGGGAAGGAAAAGGTATGAGGAGTGGGTAGGATGTTGGGGATCAGTTTTCAGGAGTGACGGACGTATGAATCCAACCCACCCACTGTGGTGCAAGGTGATGGGCAGGGAGAGTCCGGCTGGAGAGGCCGCCCAATGCGCCCCAAACGCTGCTTCTGGGTCCCCTCCGGTCTCGAACCGGCACAACAACAGCGGCGGGGTTTTTGCACTCGTTGATGGGGCAGCCCACCCTCAGTCGTGAGCCTGAGGGTCGGGCCCCTGTACTACCGAGCGGCCCGGACAACGGTAACCGGTTGTAAAGGGTCTCCCTCAACCAGCATCTCCCAATCCGGCCCGCCACGCAGAAAGTGGGCCGACGCACCCGCCATCAAGACCCGGACAAACCTTACCCCAAGAACCCGGGCACCCCTGCTAAGTCACCAAACGTAGCGAACCACTTGGGGTGACCTGTGGCAGAGGTGTTGGTCATCCAATAAATGGTTCCCAGGGTGGCGGTACCCATACCCGCTTACCAAATTAGATCTGTTCTGTTGATTATCTATTAGATGTATATCTATTTTATCTATTAGATGTATATTATCTATTATATCTATTAGATATATATCTTTTATATCTATTATATCTATTAGATCATTTGTTGAGATTGTGCAATACCTACCGCCTTGGCAAAATCAATATTTGAAGGAACTAGTGTTCGTTTTGTGCTGGACATCGTGTGGAGAGCTGCATTCTCAGAGTGAGTTTTTTGTTCTGTTTTCACTGAGGATTTGGAATTGCTGTATAATCTGTTTTATGTTACTTAGGGAAGAGTTCGTCTTTCATTAATTACATAGGGTAGTATTCTTTCGTGTCTGATGATATTTACACGCCCCTACATATTTAATGGTCACTTCGTAGCCTGGATTATTCTTTCATACTTTAATATTCAATTCTAGATTACAGCTTATTTCATGGACGTTTGAATTTACCTATTCTTTTGGTAAATTTGAAGTACCTCTCATTTTTGAGAACTATAGCTGGTCTTGTTTTTTCTTTTGGATGATATATTTGGATGTTCGCAGAATTGTCGTAATTTTGGATAATTAATCGCAACATTATTATTATTAATTAATTATTAACGTTGTAACATTATTATAAAATTTTGTGGTAATCTTTTCGCATATATATAAAAAATGCCAAGAATTACGGAGGAAAGTGTGGATGAGGCTCAAGATAGATAGCTTATTCTTTTAACCGCAAAAAAAATCTTTTTTTTCGTATGAACGATCTGTATAATGCAACAAAGAATATATCTAATTTTGAGTCAAGAAATAACGAAGTGTTTATGGCTCAGTCAGAGATGATTGATCAAATGCGAAGTCAATTTGAGAGAATTATAGACAGCATCAATGATCGTCAGTTTTAATCTAGAATTCAAACCAGAATTCCAAGCTTTAAATGCATTTGAGGATCTTTTTTTGAAGGTCAAACGAACTAGATTGAATATGAAAACTTTTGTAAGAGAATCACTTACGTCACAAAATAACTCGCGGGAGCCATGTATGATTAATCTTTCTTCAATAGATCTTCCAACCTTCGATTTAAGAATGAAACTCCAGTAAAGAAACACAAATAACAACATTTAAAAATTACAAAAAATACAATAAGGAAATTTTCAGTCAATCCTTAGAGACTATTAATTGGAATGGAATAAATCAAATGGAATATAACCAAAAAGCTGACCAGATGATATTAAACTTAAAAAAAGCATAAAAAAATTACTACATGGCGAAAACAAAGACGACATAAAAATTGTAAACTTTCCAAAAGAGATAAACGAAGAAAACATGGCTAATAACTTTAATAAATATTTTATTGAAAGTATCATTCAAATTAACAAATTAATACCCAACATTGCTGTTAACCCCACAAATGATAATATCGACCCAAACAAAGAATCATTGGTCTTCAGAAAAATAAATGCAGAATATTTATTTAACATTTTAAACAAAATAAAATCAAAGAATAGTTCAGATGGATTAACTATTAGTAAAATAAGAGATGCTTTTCCAGTAATTGGATCTACTCCATTAAATATTATCAATGAGACAATTGAAGAAGGAAAATTTCCACAGTCCTGGGAAACTATCTACTATTATACCGGTTCCAAAGGTTAAAAATACCAGAAAATGTGAAGAATTTCGACCAATCAACACCTTACCAAAATATGAGCAGATTCTTGAAGTTATAATAAAATAACAAATTTTGCAATATCTAGATAAACACGATATTTTATACCAAGAGCAATCAGGGTTCAGATCTAATAACTCATGTGAAACAGCATTAAACGTAATTGTCGAAGAATGGAAGGAAGGAATGAATAATAATAAATTTATCTTAGCAATATTTTTGGATTTTCAAAGGGCATTCGAAACTAAAGATCGAGACATACTAATAAGAAAGCTTAAAGAAATTGGTTTCTCATCTGTAGCCATTAAATTAATACAAGAGTATTTGAGAGACAGAAAGCAGGTTACAAAAATAAATAATCAATTTTCAAAACCAATCGAAAATAAGTTAGGAGTACCACAGGGATCGGTCCTTGGACCTCTATTGTTCATACTCTATATTGACATAGTGAAAATATTTTCAAAATGCAAAGTACGACTATTTGCCGATGATACACTAATATACTTAATTGGAGATAACTATGAAGAACTAATACACATTTTAAATAATTAACTAAATGATGAATCAAGATGGCTAAAAATAAATAAGCTTAAATTAAATACAAAAAAAAACTAAATGTATGGTGATTGGATACAAGAAGACATCCAGTGAAAGCAAAATTAAAATTGATGGTGAAATTATTGAAAATGTTACTGAAATGAAATACTTAGGAGTTATATTAGATTCCAAACTAAACTTCAATAGACATGCTGAATACATCCAAAAAAAAATTGGCAAAAAGATATCTTTTTTTGGAAGAATTTGACCAAAATTTTCTAGAAAAACTGCAATCACCATATAAAATTAAATTATTGCTCCACACTTCAACTACTGCTCAAGTATACTTTTTCTATGTAACGAAAGAGAACAAAATAAGTTACAAATTCTCCAAAACAGGGCAATGAGAATAATTCTTCGACGAAACAGATTTTCAAAAATTATTAAAATGTTAAAGGAACTAAATTGGTTGACCGTGAAACAGATGCTGACCTTGAACACGATGGTATTTATCCACAAAATATTGAACAACACGTTACCAAAATACTTCTCAAATAAAATTTTATACAATAAAGACATTCACAGATAAAACACAAGGACGTGCAAGGAAATTAGGCTACAAAAAAAGGACAAAGCGAATACGTAGAACAGTCTACTGTACAAGGGAATGAAGTTGTATAACACACTACCAGAAACTTTAAAGTCCACACCAATTGGAAAGTTCAAGATGTATTGTAGGAGCTACATAAAACTTGAAAAAATATAGTGAATATGAAATATTATTATCAATTAGAAATTTGTAAACCTAAATGTACAAATTACTAAAATAAAAATTATTATTCTTGTTATTATTAGTCATTTAAAGCCTATATCCATAATAATAGACATCTAACTGACTCGCAGCGTGTGCAGTACTTATCATACCATTTAGATACATATCAGATGATTTGGGAGAGTTAGGTAAAAAATTTCAAGATAAACGTGCAGGATTTATTTAAATAATATTCTCGATGCGAAAAACTGCACGAATACATCTGCCAGTCTCAATTCTTTCATTGAAAGATATTCTTCGTCAGTGTCGGCATTAAAGCAGTTAGGTATTGAGGATTTAACTGATTTTATTTTGTTTCACTGCGCGGTAAGAAAAATTGATTCACAGACGGCTCAGAACTTTGAACTGACAGTTCGTAATAAAGAAATTCCTTCTTTTAATGAGTTAGTTTCGTTTGTACAAGATCAAGTAAAGATTTTAGAACGATCGAGTAACTCGCATGGTGTCGTAAATAAAACGCATCCTTTTTCATCCTCCCGATCAAATAATACTAAATCGTTCGTCGCGAGTAATGCGAATATTCCGCGCTTCCCAGCTCCGCCAAAAGGTTGAAAGGAACTGTGTAACAAAACTGATCATTTAGTCAACGTTTGCTCAAAGTTTAAATGTATGAGTTCCCCACAGGCTCGATTTGAATTTATGAAATCGAAATATGCCTGTGTAAATTGCCTTAGTGGTTCACATACAATCAAGTCATTCAAATCGGGGTTAATTTGTGATTTGTGCAATAAACGTCATCATACATTCTTACATTTCGGCAGTGTGAATAATATGCAAACCAATACTCATGTACATACGTCGCAAGTACCTACCAGTGAAGAACCGTCATTCCCCCCTCCAGTGTCATCCAGCATCAATGGAACTGGTATTTATGATATGCAAGTGGAGGGGACCGCGAATGTCAATCCTTCGTGTTCGCTTTCTGCCAAAGTAACACCGAACTCTTCTATTTTACTTTCGACCGCACAAGTATACGCGAAGCTTAAAAACGGAAATAAAGTTATTGTTCGGTGCCTAATTGATACTGGCTCTCAAAATAATTTGATTACGGTCGATTGTTGTAAGACGCTGAATTTGCCAATAATTCCTTTGAGTAATTCATTTGTTAAAGAAATTGGATCAACGTCTCGACCAATTTTCGGTTATGTTTATTTGGACATTGAGTCCCGCGTATACCCAGAAAATAAATATAATATACATGCGCTTGTCGTTGACAGTATCACCGACCCATTACCTAATCACCATATAGCCAAGGGTGACATGAGGTATTTAGAGGGCATACCTCTCGCGGACTTAACGTGGAATATTCCTGGATGCGTGGATGTCGTCATAGGTGCACAACTGTTTCCATATATTTATTTAGGGAACAGGGTTGAATCGGGTACTAGTGCACCCCCGCGTTATCGACCGCTTTCGGTTTCGTGTTGATGGGTGATTACCCCAATAATGTGCTCAACAATGTGATTTAGTGCAAAAATTTTGGCTGTTAGAAGAGATACCTAATATAAAATTTCTAAGTCCGGAGGAGACAGAATGTGAGAATCTCTTTACTTCATCGATTTCTCGCACTGATGATGGTAGATATTCTGTTGCTTTACCTTTCTGTAAATTTAATTTAAATTTCTTTCAATTCTCATATGTTATTGTTGAGTCTCTTTTTTCTTTAGTTTTTATTTTATATGTATCTTAAGTAAAATAAAAAAATCATATCAAACTGTAAAATGAGGTCCTCAGCACGGGTAAAGCACCCAGTGAGGCCCACATTAGTCAAATATATAACACACATGTATAAATCAGGTGAATCAAATAAAAAAAAAAAATAAATAAATAAAAAATAAAAAAAAAAAAGATCCAAGACAATTGGGTAATTTTCGTACTGCTGCCCAACGCCGATTTTTGGCATTGGAGCGAAAATTTAAACATTCCCCTGCTTTGCAGGAGAATTATAACAAGGTTATCAGTGAATATATTGAAAATAATTACCTATCAGAAGTCTCAGAGTCTGATATCACAGAAGATGGATATTACATCCCACATCATGCTGTCACTCGTCCAGACAAACCAATGCCTCGTATTGTGCTCGATGCTAGTGCTAAAATACACACAGGGCTGTCACTGAATGACATTATTCATACTGGTCTTAATTTGCAAGCCAATTTGTTTCTGCTTTAGCTTGACTTTCGTCTTTTTCCCATCGCTATGACTGCGGATATAAAGCAAATGTATTTACAGATTGAAATTCCTAGCAAGCATCGTAGATACCTGAGGATCTTATTTCGATTATCGAATAATGGTCTTATACGAACTTTCCATTTCAATCGAGTTCCTTTCGGCTTGACGGCAAGTCCATACTTAGCAATGCGGACGGTGTTCGCCAGTTGGCCCAAGATATGAGAACACATTACCGGGACGCTGCCAAAGTGGCAGAGTCCAAGCTGCATATGGACGACCTGGTCTATTCTATTGCAGATGAGCCCAGCGCCATACGTCTTTCTCGAGAATTAATCTCGTTGTTTAATTCCGGTGCCTTTGGTTTAGTAAAATAGACTAGTAATTCTCAAGTTGTACTTGAGAACCTCCCGGATTCTCACCGCAGCCCAGTGGACTTCACTGTTGGTTTTAACAATACCTCTAAGACATCTTATGTTCAGGAGAAGTGCACAAAGCGGAGCATACTCTCCATAGTCGCCCGCTTATTTGATGTCCTCGGCTTGGTCGCCCCTGTCATTCTGTACGCTAAATTACTTATCAAAGAGCTATGGCTGTGCAACATTGTTTGGGATGATACACCCCCTGATAGCGTTATTCATCGGTTTTCGGCGCTTACACAGGAATATCCTCTAATTTCAATAATGAAAATCCCTCGCCATTTTGGTGTCCTGAAAGACAATACGGTGCTCGTTGTTGCTTTCTGCGATGCAAGCATGAATGGTTACGGCTGTGTGATTTATTTGCACACCAGGGCGGCACTTTTAACGGGGGCGGCAAATTTTCACAATAAATAATAACATTATCTTGAAAAAATTTAAACCATTTCAAATCAATACTAAGTATTCACAGTACACACGCATCTTAATCGCTCCGAACAAACATTTAAAAATATATGGTTTATAACCCTTGAATCACATATTAAAAAGTTTTAGCAGTATTTACAGTGAAGGAATTTAATTTTAAACTAACTTTTATACTAAGAAATATTAATAAACATTTGTGAACTAATAATAAAGTGTAGTGACAGTTGAACAATTGAAGTGATCATTCACCATTAACAGCAATCAGTGAACACAACAATAAACAATTATTTTTATTTATTTGGTGCTCGGTTCCTATTATAGTCCGGTATTTTCGCAGAACACTTAACGGTCTTCGTGGATCAGTGGTATAAACAACTGACTAAGTTTGCGCGGACATTTCTGGCGACCTCAGTTCAAATCCTACTGAAGCCGACAGAAATTTTTTTTATTTTTAATAAAAATTCGTACATTTTATTTATTAAATTAAATATATCCGGTCACCGAACCATTTTACAAAATGAATAAGCAGAAGAAACAAACCCAAAAAATGCGCCATCTAGCGACTCAGAAGAAGAAGACACAATGACTAATAAAATGATCAAATGCATTGAAAAAAAAAATTGAATTAACCAATCAACTTATGAAATCTTTTAATGAACAAATAAAGGAACTTAAGAAGTCCGTCGAATTTTGCTGTGAGAAATAGACGAATATGAAGAAAAAAACAAAAATAATGAAATACTAATTAAACAACTTCAAGCCGAAAATAAAGAAATAAAACTACACCTTAATAAAATGGAGCAAAATGAAAAACAAAACAATATTGAAATACAGGGTGTTCCTTTTAAGGAAAATGAAAATATCACAAATGTATTTAATAATATAATAGACCTACTCAAATGTTATAAAGAAACGATTAACGTGACAAATATTTTCAGAAGCAAAAATACAAACCCGATGAACAAAACTACTGCCATAGTAGTATCTCTACAAAATAAAGAAAGTAAAGACGTAATTAAAGCACATAAAAAAATGGTATTTTGTACGCAAAAAACTTAAATTTTGAAGAAAACAACACAATATATATTAACGAACAACTGACCCAGTTTAATAAACACCTACTATACCTAGCTAAATCGTCAAGACTTGGGTACAAATTTATATGGGAAAAAAATGGAAAAATATGGATGAGAAAAAACGAAAGGTCTCCAATCTTACTCATAAGAATGCCAGAAGACATCCCCTCCGAATAAAGGATAATAAAACCACATATCAAACCATCATCAACCTTTCAAAATGTCTGAAGAAAACTATATACACGAAAATTATAAATGTAAAAACCCATGTGAACTAAATCACCTATTCAAAAATGTTAATTTCTCGATCTTAAACATGAATATTAGGAGTATAAGGAATAACTTCAATGAGCTCCGTGTACTTATTAATAACCTAGATTTTTCTCCAAGTGTAATTGTTTTAACTGAAACTCAAATGAAACAAGTAATTCCATAAAATTTACCAGAATATACAACAATTTCATCTGCCTGTAAACATACTGGTCATGATGGAGTTACTGTCTTATGTCATAATACTCTGAAAAATGTTTCTTGTGAATTTATTGAATTTAAAACAGCCAATGCAATAAAAGTAACTTTTTGTCAAAACAACTATAAATATCATATATTATCCATATATAGATCCCCTTCATTAAATGATTTTTTATTTGTAAATGAACTAAAATCTTTTGTTAGTAAACTTGATAGAAACAATTTCACTTTTTCCACTGTGACAGGAGACATTAATATAAATATTAATGATAATAATACAAATGTTAATTGTCAAAATGAGTATCTTGATTGTTTATCAAGCTCTGGACATATGTCATACATTAACTCACCAACAAGAGTAACTTTAAGTCACTCGGCATGTTTAGACCACATATTTGTCAAGTCGCACAAGACGGTTTATCATCTCTTCAATTCTTGAAACAAATATCACAGGTCATTACCCGACCTTTTATGGGCACCATTTCAAAAATACTTCTCTAAACCAAAATTCTGAAAATCTACAAAAAGTAGACATTGATTATGAAACTCTAAACTCTTTACTTCGGTTAGAAAACTGGGGAAATGTGATATAAATAGAAAATCCATATCTCGCACTAGAGAATTTCTATAGAACTCTGAGAGATCATACTTTAAAAAGTGAAAGTAAAATAGTTGTCACTTACAATAAATATAAAAAAATTAAGCCTTGGATAACAGTTGGATTAATTATATCAATTAAACAAAGAGATAAATTATATGGAGAAATGTTTAAATGTCAAATAGATTGCCAAAAGAATAATCTCAGAACAATGCCTTATCTGAAAACAAAATATCGAATGTATCGTAACTTACTCAATAGGCTGATAAGAAACTGCAAAAAGAAACACTATAGTATACAAATTGAAAATGCTAAAAATAATACTAAAAAAACTTGGAATATTACAAATGAAATTGCCATCAAAAAAGTATGTCTTCAAGTATTGTAAATGAGGTTATAATAAATAATGAAATAATAACTAACAAATCGACCATTGCAGAAAGCCTTAATAACTATTTTACAAATGTAGTAGACGTAGTACTTGAATCATCGGGCATTAATGTTAATGATGCTTATATGGAGACATCTCCTCAATTAGATTCAAATAATGATTCAATTAACTCAATAGAATATTTTTCTCCTGTTACTTTTAATGAAATTGAAAAACATATTGATAACCTAAAACCATCCAACTCTAAGGGAAATGATGGATTATCTTGTGATACGTTAAAAAAAATAAAACAACATGTCTTCAACAAAACAATATGTAATAAAACTCCATTGCAACATATTTTTAATATATGCCTCAAAAATGGTCATTTTCCAGGGCAATTTAAAATTTCCACTATACTACCTATTCATAAATCTGGAGATACGAATAAATTAGACAATTATAGACATTAAATTCATCTCTTGTTTCAAACCTCGAAAATATTCGAAAAATGCATCACGTTTAGAGTCATTGAACACTTAGAAAAATATAAAATTCGATCGAAAAATCAATACGGCTTTCGTAAAGACCTAAGCACCGAGAATGCGATATATGAATTGACAAAAAAGATTTTTTTTTTTAATTTTTATTTAATATAGATATATAGTACAGTGGTTTTATATAAATTACATATGGGTACACAAATTATTTAAAATTGCAATCTCACCAAAGTAGAAACTAGTTCTTGTGCTTGATGAGCGAGTTACACTAATTATAACAGAAATAGAATAACATTATGCAATAGGTAAGTATATAATGGGAACAATTGAAGCTTCTGGATTATCTATAAGTGTCGGTGTACATACATGGGATACGGTTACATACTAAAATATTGTGCACTTAAGTGAATTTCGAAAAATCTAAATAAAATAGATATGAATATTGGAATGTCCTAAAACGGGGAATTGCCTAGTTGGACATTTTAAGTTCATTATATTGTATTATGTAATATTTACAAACAAACAATAAATAAATAAATAAATGAATATAGATTGATAATACATAGAAAGAAAGAGAAAAACAGGTAATTATTAAGCCAACATACACTGACATAGTAATTCATAAGACCTCCAACCACCCTGTCTCACAAAAACACTCCACCTTCCATTCCATGATACACCGCTTAGTAAATGTCCCAATGTCTAATATTAATTTCCTTTCTGAACTTTCTATAATAAAACAAATTGCTATAAATAACGGTTATGAACCAAAATTAATTGATAAGATCCTAAATAAAAAACTTTGCAAAATTTCAAAAAATAAATATCTATACAATTCTAATAATATTAATGATAAAGAATGGCGTAAAATTTTGTATATTAATAATTTTTCAGTTCAATGTTGCAAATATCTCCCTTCTAATATTAAACCAGCGTTTTATACAAGAAATAATATCGGTAATTTTTTGAGAAATACTAAAGATAAAGACCATAAATTGACTAATTCCGGAATATATAAACTCAAATGCAATGATTGTCCCTCATTTTATATTGGAAAAACCACTCGTAATTTTGAAATCAGAATCAAAGAACATTTAAGGTGTCTTAATAATAATAATTTTTCTGAGTTCGCTAACCATATCATTGAAAATAACCATAGTTTTGAAAAAAATACAGGGATAAATATTCTTCATATTAATCATAAAGGAAAACGTTTAGATAACTTAGAAGTTTTGGAAATTAAAAAATCCCTTAAAAATAATGAATCTATTATCAACAAACAAAAAATATTGTCATATAGCCCAATCATGGATTTGTTCCCCTACCCACCCACTCTACACTAATACCTACCCACCCAATCTACATTATTAACTAACAACGGCTCCACCCCCTACCATAATAAAACATTGTTCGAAACTGTCAAATTAGTATAAGCTTTCCCTGACGAAGGAACGTTTGTTCCGAAACCGGTCGGATTTGCACACTATATAAGTGGTTTTTACAAAAGTTATATTGTTGCATTTTTCTATAATGGATAACCACAAAGTAATAGCTACATTCAAAAATATAATTATTAAGTTAATTATTCCCGATGAAGTGTAGCTTCAGTTTGAGTTTCAGTTTATTGATGTCTTTGGTTTTTTTATTTCAATCGGGAGGTTGTTGAAAAACTTTATTCCTAAATAGATATAATTGTTTGCATTAGTTTGGTATTAAATTTTGGTATTTTGAAGTTGTCTTGATATCTTTTTGATTGATGGATTTCAAATTTTTTGATGATATTATCTTTGTAAATTTGGATAATTGCATTTTTCTTGAAGATATTCTCTACTCGAGGCACCGTGAAATCGGCGAAAAGCGTTTCTGTTGGATAAGTGGAGGGTTTCTTTAGGATTACTTTAATGATTAGCTTCTGGATCACTTTGATCGGAATTAGAATATTGTTGTATGACCCCCCCCCCATCCAATAATTCCACATTGAATTGATGACTGGATAAGTGCATAGTATACTCTTTTTAGATTGTTGAGTTTTAAAATATTTCTTAATCTTATGAATACATATATACATTTTCTGATACGCTTAACCAATTCGCAGATATGGCTCTTCCACTTCATATGTTGTTCTATTATCACTCCGAGATATTTAATTTCTGATACTGATTTCAATGTTGAACAGCCTTGGATACATGTTATTTTATTACATTTGTTATTATGGATAATTATTTTAGTGTTGGGGATTGTTTTTAGTTTGTTGATTGAGAAGTGTATGTTGTATGTTTTGTTAGTATTCAATGAGAGAAGATTTGTGTCAAACCAATGTTTTAAGGTGTTCATGCTATTATTTGCTTGTTCGTTTGCTCTATTCCAGTCGATCCCATTCACTATGATAGCTGTGTCGTCGGCATATGATATTATGTCTGCGTTAAGTGGTTTACATAAATTTTAAATAGTAAGGGGCCAATGACTGTGCCTTGAGGTATCCCGAAATTACTTGTTAGTGGTAGACTTAGGGAGTTGTTTATCTTGACTACTTGTTGTCATTCAAATAAATAGCTTTTTATCCATATTAGAGCTTTATCGTTTATCCCAACATAGTTTAATTTTTTAATAAGTTTATCATGAGAAATACTATCGAAAGCTTTTTTAAGATCTATGAAGATTCCGAGGCATTTCAAAGATTTGTCTAGTGTGTACTGAATAATGTTCGATAATTTGGCAATCACATTTTGAGTCCTTCTATTTTTCATAAATCCATATTGGTTGTCGTGAATTGTGTTATTTTTGTTAATAAATGCAGTCAATCTTTTTTTGATGATTTTTTCAATGATTTTGGCAATGTTTGAAATCAGCGATATTGGACGATAATTTGTCACTTCTTCTGGGTTGCCAGATTTATGGATTGGAGTGATGATGGTTTGTTTATATATCGTTGGAAATATTCCGCTTTGAAGACTAATGTTGATTAAATGGTTTTGAAATATGTTTTTTGATAGTTTTCAGTGTTTCGACAGTAACTCCGTCGAAACCTGGTGCTGATCTTCCCTTCATGCTTGTAATGATTTGTTCGATTTCCTGGGCTGAAGTAAGGGGAAAAATGGCAATTTTGTAAAAGATATTGACGTTAATGCTCTGTTCGTCATTAGACGGTATTTTTTGTATTTGATTTGCAAGGTTTTTGCCTACATTTGCAAAAAAATTGTTAAATATGTTAGCGGCAGCTGATGGATTTTCTTCGCATCGAATTTTGATATTGTTAAGTGTAATACTGTGTATTTCATTTTTTTTCTTATCTATGATTTCATTTATAACATGCAAGACTTTTTTGCATCGTTCTCCGTTGCTTCTAGTTTTCGCCGAAAATAGTTTTCTTTTGTGTTTTTATTAAATACGTAAGTTTGTTTTTGTATATTTTTAGGTATTTTTTTAAGGTTTCGTTTGTAGGTTGTCGGATTAATTGTTTGTATATTGCTTCTTTGTGTCTGATTGATACAATTAATCCAAAAGTTATCCATGGTTTAACTGGTTTGAATTTTGATGATTGTTTTCTGGAATCAATAGAATGTGCAGTACTTACGTGCATTGATAATTTTTTTTCAAATAGTTCGAAGCATTCATTCGTATCATTACAATTAAAAATATCGTGCCATTTCTCTTTATCTATATTATGTACTAGGGCATTTATGTTGAGCGTTTTGCGTCTGCAGTTTTCATTCTCCGGAGTTTGTGTTGGTAAAGGTGAATATTTATTTTCGCAATTGTACGTAAAAATGCACCCGAAATGATCTGTGATTGTCGTTTGTATAACTGCAAATACTATGTTTTTTATGTCTTGAATATTTGTGAAAACATGATCTATGCACGAAGGTCGTTGACCTGGAATAATTCTTGTAAATGAATTAATACACGATATATAATTTAATTCTGCCATCATATTAAGATAATTATCTTTATCATAAGACGAATAATCATTTGCAATATTGAGGTTAACGTCTCCGACAACAATGGTTTTCTTATTTCTGTTCGAAAGAAGAATGCGTTTTAGTTCATCTACATATATTGGTAATATTGAGGCGTGAGTTCTATATACAGCGAATATGCTAAATATATACTTTTGGTAACTGATTTCCATATTTTGGACGTTTACATTGTGGATGTGGATTTCTCTGTTAAAAGTCACAACATATTTATTTGAAAGAAATATTGCGATTCCGCTGTTCTTGTTAATTCGGGTATTTGTTGCATAGTATGTACAACCCGGAATATCGCTCGATGAGTACGTCTCTGTTAATATTATACAGTCCAGTCTGTTAAGTGATTTTATTGTTACCAGGAGTTCGTCTAAATGACGTTCGATGCTTCTTACATTCGTATGAAATATGATTAAGCTAACTTCGGGATTCATCGGTAAAATGTTGTTTGTTTCGTTCACTGATGTATGTATTCTTTCATCTATTGATATGGTTTTATCTATAGCATTTATCACGAAATCATCCATATTGAAGAAATAATAATAATGAATGGATTAATGGCCGTGAATACATTTGATTTCAAGAAGGGATAAGATTTTCTGGAGGACGGACTTGTTGAGAGCCTTTGTGTTTTTTTTTATCACTAATAAAGTTGTGCAATTTCATTCATAATCAATTCTCTCTTTGGCAATTTGAAGCATTTTATGTCTGTTTGTGCAATTGATGCTATCAGCACGGTGGTCGTCCAGGATGTTCGCCTTGAATTTTTTATTGTTGCTGGAACAGTTGTAGCAGATTGGTTTGTTGTTTCTCTCTGTGCATTTTCCTAGGGTATGGTTTTGTGCACAATGGGGGCAGGTAGGTGGCTGTGTTCTGTTCAGTCATTGTAGGGCAGTGTGTCCATATTTCAAGCAGTGGTAACACTGCGTCAGAGGGTTAAGGTCGTCAATCAGGACTCTTTGGTATTTTATATTTATTTTTCCAAAGTTAAGAAGGATTTTTCTAATGGCTCCTGACGTTTGTATTAAGTAGTTTGATACATCTCGATGGGACGTCTTTTGTTGATCGAATTTTTTGAGTTTGATTTCTTTTATGAGTTTAAAATCATCTTTACAGTAATTTTTTAAACCCTCATTTTGCTGGGTTATGCCTAAAACAATTTCATCCTCTGTTAAATTTGACTCTAATCTTTTTACGATCATTATTGGTTTTCCCTTTTTTGTTTCTTCAGCGTTAATGTCTTCTCCGAATGTTCCATTTATTTTTGTGACCAATTTTTGTGCGTCTTTTTTTTTACACATGAGATTATGAGTTTTTGTTCACCAATTTTTTTAAATTCTGTTACACCGACTTGCATTTTAGTCACATCAATGTTTTTTTCGATTCTTTTTCTCATTTCTTCAGCCTTCAAGTTTTTTGTTGTTGATATTATGATGGCGTGTTTTTGTGGAGTTTGTATCTCGTTTTTATTAATTGTTGTTGTGGCTTGCGCATATGTTTTTATATTTTTTGTCACGAAACTCTCTAGTTTCTCATTATAGTGTTCATTGTTTGTTATAATTTGCTCTTGTAAATTAATAATTCTTTTTTGTAGGATAAGATGTTCTATTTTAATTTGTTCTTCTAGTTTCTTTAAGTTGTTCTTTAAACTCAGTTTTATTCTTGAATCTTTAACAGATGTGATCTTTGCGATATCGCTCTTAATATCTTCGAGAATGTCATCCACTTTTTTTCTAATACCCGCCCGCCCGGGCGAGGTACTTTGGATACGAAGTGTAGAACAGTACTCGATACGCGAGGCAGTGCACTATACGAAACTGTACGACCGCACTGTTGTAGCCCTGAAATGCAACTGTAATATATACTCATCTATCGATAAAAAAAAAAAAATGTCTTGCCATATTCCTAGATTTAAGAAAAGCTTTCGACACCGTAAATCATAATTTACTCATTACAAAAATAAATCAACAAGGCTTAAAAAAGACACACTAAAACTACTCTCCAACTATCTTACAGACAGAATACAAAAAACAAAAATTGATATAAAATGGAGTTCCACGGGGAACTGTGCTTGGCCCGATTTTATTCTTAATTTATATTAATGATTTATGTGATTTTGTAATCCCTGGTAAAATTGTTTCTTACGCAGACGACACGGCAATAATAGTAAATGGTAATCATTGGAAAGAAACTTTTTCAAAAGCAACTGATTGTATTTCACTGGTTTCAATATGGCTAAAATACAACAAACTCGTTTTGAACTATAGCAAAACATTTTACTTACCTTTTTATAAAACCATTAAAAATAAACCTAAATACAACCTTAAAATTAGAATCCATAATACTAGTTGCAATCAAGAAATGTGCTTCATGTGCAATGAACTCACTAATGTCGAAAACATAAAATATTTAGGAGTATCAATAGATATAAATCTTAATTGGAAATCACATATTAATCAAATCACTTCTAAATTAAGATATCTGACCTACATATTTTAAAGACTTAAGGAAGTTCTAAAAATTGAAAAATTGAAAATGAACTACTTTTCCCTGGTACAATCATCAATAACTTATGGCATTATAGGATGGGGTGTTGCACTTGATACATTTGTGAAGCCTCTACAAATAATTCAAAAACACATAATTAAAGTCATATATAACAAAAATAAAACATTCTCGACCAACTTATTATACAAAGAAACTAAAATATTTAATATACGTAAATTATTTGTATTACAAACTTTGAAATATGTATTTAAAAACAAAAATAATTTTGAAATAAATGAAAGAACGAGCAATAATATATTTTAATAAATAATATATTTTACACCCCACTAACCAATACTAAATTATTGCAGACACATAGCAGTTTCATTGGTCCTCGTACATTTAACCTTCTACCACTACAAACTTAAATGATAAATAAAATGATAAAATATGTAAAGGATATAAAATTATGGCTGAATAATGTAGATATTGAAACACTTTTTCTATAAATTTATCCATCTTTCTACAACTCACTTGCTGTAACTTTCTTAACTGTAGTACAATATGTTTTCTGTTTATTTTTTTATAATAACTAAAAAAAAAATATCAGTATGTTTTTCTCATACTTTGTTTCGTTCATAAGTTTATTTTATACTTTGGATACTTGGAAATATAGTATTTTGTTTTAATATTACCCACACTCAGGCAGTGCCTTAGTGGGTTTTCATTTCTTGTTCGTACTATTTGTTATTATATATTATGTTATTATATACTAATTTGCTATTATACATATAAATGTACAAAGAAATGGGAATAAATAAAGTTTAAAAAAAAAGAAAATCATTATTTGAACATGTTCTACGATCCTTTTGTTTACGAGTCCAACTCATTTTTAATTCATTAAAAATATCAATAACTATATTTTTTAAGCTGCAAATCTCGCAATTCGTAGGATAACCGTACGCATATTATGAGTAATACTAATTAAAGCTGATAACTCGCAAACAGATTCACTTTTAATTAAAATCAAAATTGTGTTCAGAATGTATTAACGACTGAATTTCAGTTGTGTATTCATCTGCTGATACATTTCGAAAGAGACCATTATTTTATTCGAAGTGCAGTTATAAAATTCTAAATGTAGATTATGTATGTGCTGCTAGATCAAAGAGAAACCATTTAAATTTTCTGAGTGTAGTTTTAATTCGGCATATACAAATTTAATTTGATACGTCTAATCACAGGTGACGCAAATTATCCCACACATTTAATTTTAAATAAATTTGTTATTGCGATAATAAGTTAAGATACAGTTTTATAACATTTTTTTAAGAAAGGTAATCTGTATTTAAAATTTTAAGTTTATTCTATTTTAGGTACTTTAATTCGAATATTCGCAGGCGTGTATTTTTGAGCCAATTCACATTTCCAATACGAAAATTTTAATGTTTAGAAACAATAATGTTCTAATAAGCACTTCGAAAAAATTACTTTATCTAGATTTAGAACAGTTTTGTTTTAATAAAAAGGAACATTGCATGGGAAGAACCGGAAATTTTGTGCGGAAACATTGACAGGCAAAAGTTTATAGATATTTTTTTATTATTATTCGAAGGGTTTAACCAGTTTTCAGGATATAAAATTCCATTTGAGAATTCATCTGCTGACACAATTCAAAGGAAAACATTATCTTATTCGAAGTTCAGTGGAGGTAATCCACCTCTTACCCGCCCTGGTATAAGTAAATGATGGTTACTCCTTCAAAGCTCTCGCAAGATTCTAATTTTTTGATTAAACGAAGCTACATTTATTTATTTTGAACGAATCTAGACCTCCAGTGTCCATGCATACGTTGTTAGTAAGCAGTATGCAAGTGCTTAACAGGAAAAACAAAATGCAAAAAAAAAGGTTAGTAAGACAAAGATAAATTAAACAGGGCAAAAAAAAACTCATTCATGAGACTTCGTGACGCGGCATTGCATCTGTAAAAAACCTGCAAGCACCTGCATAAAATAGAGAACATAAGAAATACAATAAATTTCAAATCAATTGGCAAGTACCAACAGAAAATGTGAATGGCTTTCGGTCTGACCATAAAGTACACATAGCTTCCGTGTCCCTTAGCCAACCACTCAGTGAAGCCTCAAAGAATGTTAACTGAATATTTGGGGTAAAATACCCGAAGACTAAAAGAAAATTCAGCGTTGGGTAGTCAGAGGCAGGAAAAAGGACAGTCAAGGTCGTCCGATCAAACCTCAAGCCTGCACATGTCATTGGGGGAGGCGCAGACAGATTTGAGAAGGATCTGCAAAATCAATAATGTAACTAAAGATGAAGCAGGGACGAGGTCCAGCACACCCCCATATGGGGATGGGGAAAAAAATTGGGGTTCAGTTCATCCAAAAAATATTTAAATAGTTACAGACAAACAAAACAAAACAAGGAACATGGCATAAATTAACAGGTAGTATAGTAAATATAAACAAAACAAATCGCAAAGCAATTATATACATTTTTGAAAATATAATAAACAAAATAACATAACGCAAATGTAAAATATAACATATAATAATATATAATAAAATAAAAGAAATAACATATTACAGAAACAAAAAATACAAAAATCATAAAAAATAAATCCAAGCAGTAAATGTAAAGGAATAATGAAGAGTGTCCGTGAATTCAGAAGCAAAATACACCTGGTACCTAAGTTATTTTACAGCTACTCAGTGACTCTAAGAACAGGCCATCTCTGAACCCAGACTTTCGTGAATTTCCTCAGGCACTCAAAATTCAGCTTATTCGAGACGAGATCTGTATTCCAAGCAGGTCTAGTAATAACTTGTAAACCATCAATCATTTCGTCTCGAGCATCCGTCAAAATCTCACAGTGCCACAAAATGTGCTCGGCTGTTTGGTCGGTATCACCACAAGCGCAATTGGGATGGGATGATAGAGCCAGTCTGTGAAGTCTACCTCTATACTCCCCATGCCCAGAAAGCAATTGGGTGATATGGTGGTCCATTAAAAGATATGCCCCTTCCATTCTGATTTTAACTGATGGAAAGAAGGAGAAGGTCCATCTTCCCATATTCGATCTATCCCATCTCATCTGCCATTCACTCATCGTTTTTATTCTCATCATCTTTAGAAATTCAGGGAGAGGCACTGCTCCACCAGGTATTAATTCAATACCAAGGTGGTTTACAGGTCTTCCTCTTGTCAGACACTTCTTTGTCAAAACTTCCCTAATTTCTAAATCAATTGGCAAAATGCCGGCCAAAATTGGCAAAGCATCCGATGATACTGTTCTGTAGGCTCCTGAAAGCGCCAGTAAGGGGATTCGCTGGCCCCTCTTAAGCGCTGAATGAATAAGTGAATTACCCAGTCAATGTTCCCATACACAGGCACCATATGAAAATTGCGCCACATATACGCATCTGTATAATAGACGGAGCGCAGGGAAACGTAAACCCCATTCAGCAGTTGAGATTCTTCTCAGTTTTAAGAAGAGAGCCTGGGCCTTACTAGAAACGCTTTTAACGTGAGTCAAGAACGAGGACGATCTGTCTAATGTAACGCCTAAATATTTAGTACTCTCTACAAAACGGATTGCAGTATCTCCCATTTTTATGAAAGGGTTTCTACCTCTGCTGAGGGAGCCTTTCAAAAGGAGACCCACGGTCTTATGGGGAGCAAAAGTCAGTCTGTTTTCCTTTCCCCAGTTAAGAATCATATTTAAACCTTCTTCAGCTTTATTTTTAACTTCTTTTCTACTGTCCCCAGAGACCAAATACAATTTGTCGTCTGCGTAATCAATCGCAATAGTGCCTTCAGGTAAGAGTAACCTGGAGGAATCATCGAATAAAATATTCCAGAAATCCGGTGCAAGGGGAGAACCTTGGGGACAACCCATGTCCACATCTCTTTCAATGATGCAACCACCAGAAGAAATAATAATTTTTCTATCTTTAAAATAATCGCAAGATATTTTAAAAAGTTTTCTTGGACAATTACGATTTTTTAATTTAGTCAAAATCATCTCGCACCATTCATTATCGAAGGCACCAGTTATATCTAAGAAGATACAGATTACGTACCTCTTTGTGCAGACCTTCACCCAGTCAGCGCAGTCATAATGGCGTGCTCCGTGGACATACCTGTGACGAATCCATATTGATGTACATATGATGGTGTTAATGTTTCTCGTAGACGATTTTGAATAATTTTTCCAATATTTTCTCCAATACAGGAAGAAGTGTTATTGGTCGATAAGCTTTAACATCAGTTCTATCTTTGTCCTTCCCTTTAGGTATGATCCTGAGCACGCCTTTCTTCCATACAGAAGGGAAAACACCCCTTCTCATACACGTTTCCATAACCTGAAAGAGTTCTTCCTTGGCATGGATCCATACATACCTCACAATTATACTATTCAATTTATCATGCCCTGGTGCCTTCGTAGGACTCAAACCCTTAATTATAATTTCTATTTCAGCTTTAGTTATTTTAGAAATTCTTTCCTCCTGGGAGAGGATTGGAGGAATCCGTGATTGATTTCTAATCTGTTGGTGGTGATCGCTTTCCCCAATTACTGAATCTAAGGGAACTAACTTTCCCAGAAGTGTATTGAGAGTAGTCACCACGTTAATACTCTCAACGTTCCCGTTATCATTGTCGATAACACTAGATAAAAACCGATCAGAACCTTTACCCGTTTTTTCAATAGCGCTACGAATATCCCATGGGTTAGAGTTACCATCATCTTTAACCCAGTTATGCCAAGCAGCTCATTTAGCCAAAAGTACAGCCGATTTAAAAGCTTTACGAGAGCTACTAAGTTGTCTCCCGAGGGTGGATGTCTCCTCCTCCGTACATCCAACCCGTCTAGAGACTGCTAAAGCTTTGTAAGCTCTCTTAAAGGTGCCCTTTAGCAAAGTCAGCTCATTCGACCACCACGGAGACCTAATAATCGTCTTCGGGTTTTTTTCTTCCCAGAGCCGATTTAGCAGCTGATACTACGGCAGCGTTGAAAAAAATCCCTAAATTGTCCGGATCTCTAGCTGCTACGTCATAAAAACCCCTTAAAGTATCACGTAGAGCATCCCCAAAGTTATCCCCATTCGCCCGAGTAGTTTTGAAGTTCCAGGAGGATCTTGGAATCATTCGAAGTTCAGTTATTAAATTCTAGTTGCGGACTCTGTATGTGCTGCCAGAATCAAAGAAAAACCATATTCGTGTTCTGAGTGTACTCTTAATTCGCCGCATACAGACTTAATTCAAACCAACTTTGTGTTGAGAATATAAATTTCCAGTTGTGGATTCATCTGTTGACACATTTCGAAGATCCTCTGATTCGAAGTTCAGTTATGATATTCTATTTGCAGACTATGTATGTGCTGCCAGAATAAAAGAAAAACCATTTTCATGTTCTGAGTGTAGTTTTAATTCACCGCATACAAACTGGTTTTGTGTTCGGAATACAACGATAAAATAAATAACGAGTTGCAGATTCATCCTGCATCGAGTGAAGCTTTACATTTGAGTCACATAATGCTGTAAAATTCTGAGAAATTGATTGTTGCGTGTGTAACTATTGTTTGGGGACTCTAACGCAGTATCAATCAATCAACTTTGGAGTAGAATTTATATACATGGTTTTCATTGAAAGAATACTCGTCAAATGTTAATTATTAAAAAAATCCGGCTCGTGTTTAAATAGGTCGCAATAAAAAAATAGGATTTCCATAAACCACTCCCCCCCACTGCTTGAAGTACCCAAATAAGGGGGCGGCGAAATTTTCCTCCGCCCCGATGTTCTGAGTGTAGGTTTAATTCGCCACAAACAGATTTAATTAAAACCACTTTTATGTTCAGAATGTAATTGCCGGCAGAATTAAAGAAAAACCATTTTCATATTCTGAGTGTAGCTTTAATTCACCACATACAGAAGTAATTAAAACCAGTTTTGTTTTCAGAATATAAGTGCCGCTAGAATCAAAGAAAAAGCATTTTTATAATCTGAGTGTAGTTTTGATAAACCGCATATTTATTTTAATTTAAACCAGTTTTGTGTTATCAATATATCAATAATTTGCCAATTCATCGTGTACCGAGTGAAGCTTTGCATTTGAATTGCATTCCATACGTCTGCGTGATGAAGATGCGAAATTCTATTACAGGCATACCATTCTCGATTTCTGAGAGCAGTTATATATAAATTTGTGGTAGAATTTATAAGCATGATTTTATTGGAAGAGTACTCGGCACATAGGGTTACAAAAAATCGGCATTAAAAAATAGAATATCTACCCCCTCCCCGGTCAGCGCTTGAAAATCTGCGGAAGAAGTACCTGTAGAAGTTAGGGGGGGGGGGGGGCGGCAAAATTTTCCTACGCTAACCCACGCTACGCCACTGGGTTAAACATCCGGTTTTACTTCCCAAACATGACTGTGTTGTCGATCTGATCATCGCTCACTTTCATGTCGTGAACTGTCATACAGGCCCAGAACTTCTTATGTCTATCTTACGTCAACGCTATTGGATATTAGATGCTGGGACTGTTATTAGGGCGATGGTGCGGAAATGCAATTGTTGCTTCCGCTTAAATCCATCGCATCCTATACCGAAGATGGCAGATTTACCGTCATATCGTGTTGCAGAAACAAGGGCCTTCGTACATACCGGTGTAGATTAGGCAGGTCCCCTCCGTATTACGCTGACTCGTCGGAGAGGACAACATTCTCAAAAGGCATATATCTGTCTATTCGTTTGCCTTGTGACCAAGGCTATTCATATTGAGTTGGTCTCTGACTTAACTTCAAATGCTTTCCTGGCTGCTTTCAGCCGTTTTATTTCTCAGCGTGGGCCGGTAACATGCTTGTATTCAGATAATGGTACTAATTTTTTGGGTGCAAAGGCACAATTAGATGACCTCTACAAGTTTTTGGTTGAATCTGAATATGAGCCCTCAATTTAGCGCGAACTCGCTCAGCGTCGTATAGAGTGGAAAATGATTCCACCACGCGCGCCTCATTTTGGGGGTATGTGAGAGTCGAACATAAAAAACATGAAGACACACTTGTACCGTGTGATTGGAACTCAGCTTCTCACCTACGAGGAGTTACAGACTGTGCTAGTTCAAATTGAGTGCATAATTAATTCGCGTCCACTTACAATTATGTCTTCTGACCCTTATCCAGAAGTCCTTACGCCTGCGCATTTTTTAATGTCGACACCATTGCAGTACTTGCCTGCTTCTGTCCTGGCAGATGGTAAAATCAATTTGACTCAGCGTAAGCAATTATTAGACAGCATGGTTCAGTCCTTCTGGAAGAAATGGCGTTCAGAGTATCTGCACACCTTGCAAGTCAGGCAGAAGTGGACTACTTCTGATCATCCGATTGATATCGGAACTGTCGTACTAGTGGGACAGGAAGATTCCCCTCCGTTAAATTGGCCTTTAGGCGTAATAACTGAAATACATCCCGGAATGGATAAAATTGTTCGCGTTGCGATGGTAAAGACACGATTTGGTGCTTTTAAACGTCCGGTTGTCAAATTATATCCCATTCCAACGCAATAATTTTATATTTTATCTATTTGTTTATTTTTATTTATTTATTTATTTATTTTTATTTTATTTTATTTTTTTGTTTTTAGTCATTCTTTCAATGATCTCTGACTCAGACATGGCATTACTTAATATCCGTTATCTTGGTCAATTGAACTTTATTTCATTATATTTTTAGTTGTTTTTCTTTATTTTGTGAGATTCTGCAAATTTCCAATGCGTGTCATTCCTGAATATTACCGGTGAACTCAGTCACTTTATTTTTATTTGATTTCTTGTTTCATTTGTATTTTTATACTCTTCTTTCTTTTGTAAGTTCTATGAACTTCCAAGGTGGGGAATATGGATACGCGCCATAAAATATTTTTTAATACATTTGGGCATTAATCTCATTTAAATTAATAATTTATGCTATGGGACCATGGGGGGCGCCATCTATGGTGGTTGTATTATATTAAATTTCCCTATGTGACATTGAAATTCAGTGAATTCAGGCATTTTCTGACCTCTGTGGGGCAAGCAATTACTTACGACGTGAGTTTTGGTGGAAGCCAATAGATGTCAGTCATAATCAAATAATTCACCCATAATTGAATCATTGTAGTAAGATTTTGGCACGTATTATTAATTTGCAAATTTATATTCATTGTGTGAACTTCCTTCCTGTGATAAACATCTGTTGATATTGTGAACTACCTACCGCCTTGGCGAAATCAATATTTGAAGGAACTAGTGTTCGTTTTGTGCTGGACATCGTGTGGAGAGCTGCATTCTCAGAGTGAGTTTTTTCTTCTGTTTTCACTGAGGATTTGGAATTGCTGTATAATCTGTTTTGTGTCACATAGGGAAGAGTTTATCTTTCATTAATTACATAAGGTAGTATTCCCTCGTGTCTGGGGCTATTTACACGCCCCTACATATAGCATGTTTAATGTTTATTTGATATATTTCCTGGAAGTATAATTTACCCACATTTCCTAGGAGATGTTATTTCCTAGAATATCATGGTGTGATAAATATTAAACTTGCACAATTTAAAAACACCCTGTAAAAAACCACAAATCAATTGGAGCACCCGCGACAATTCTACATTATCTCAAAACCCTAGCAGAAAAAGAAATAGTTGAATTATGTAATTTCCTCAATCTAGTTCAATTAAACAATGTAAAAAATGACAATAATAGATTGCTAGATATTGTTCTTTGTACCGACTTGTCAACTGCGAATGCAAAATCACTCGATTCAGTCCTTGCCCCTGATTCTCATCACCCACCTTTAGATATAACTGTATTATGCCAAATTAAAAACTATACGCAATCTCCTAACTTTAATAAAGCCAATTATGTTGCAAAACGCGATTATCTATATAACACTGACTGGTCTATACTAAAAAGGGGTAATCTCGATAAGAATATTAAAGCCTTTTATGATCATTAAAACCATAGAAAACTTTGTCCCAATTAGTTATAAATTATCTTCAAATTTCCCTCGCTGGTTTAGCAAGGACCTCATTAATGTAGTAATTGAGAAAAAGGAAGCGCATAAAATTTACAAATAAACAACAAATCTTTCTGATTTTACAATTTTCAGCAAGTTGCGAAAAGATTGTAATAAATTATCAAACATTTGTTATAATAATTATATTAAGAATGTGGAATTTTCGATTGGTAATAATTTAAAACATTTTTTCAACTATTGTAAAGCCCAAAATAACAACAACCTTGGCATACCTGAAACTATGCACTGAAAACTTCCTGTAAAATCAAAGAAATTGTCAATTTGTTTGCAGATTTTTTTAAGGATGTATATGAAACAGATATCCCTGATGAAGACATTCCAAACTTTGAGTCGGATATAAATTTACAACTATCTCAGATACAAATTGAGATTAAAGAAATTGCAGCATGTATCAAACTACTGGAACCTAAATCGTGCTCAGGGCCAGATAAAATTCCCCCCGTATTTCTAAAAAAACTGTGGGGGTAGTGTCTCTTACCCTCTGTACCTACTATTTAATCAATGACTTTTAACAGGAAAGTTCCCACAAATGGAAAAATAGCTTTCACACTCCAATATTTAAAAACGGAGACAAGTCTTTAGTTGAAAATTACAGACCAATATGCATACAATCGTCAATACCAAATTTTTTTGAAAATTTGATTCTTAAAAAAATATGTTCTTGCATAAAATTTATTATCACATCATTTCAACATGTTTTATCTCTGGACGATCTATCTTAAATAACCTTACACTGTATGAACATTTTATCTCTGGTGCTCTTGCTAATAGAGAACAAGTTGACTCAATTCACACGGATTTTAGTAAAGCCTTTGATAAGGTTTGCATTAAAATTCTTATAAATAAATTATCTAAACTAGGAATAAGTGGTAATTTATTATGTTGGATTAAGAATTATTTATCAAAACGTGTACTAACTGTCTGTATTAAAGAACACTTGTCTTACGAATTTGAAGCCACTAGCGGTGTGCCTCAGGGTTCACACCTTGGTCCAATATTGTTTATACTATTCATAAACGATGTCACTTCTATATTCACTGATGTTAACATATTATTATTTGCTGATGACATGAAAATATATAAAATCATAAAAAATATATGCGACTGCTTGTCCCTCCAATCCAATTTTATAAAATTCGTAGAATAGTGTACCATTAACAAACTTACACTTAACATCAAAAAATGTCAAATCATGAGTTTCTTTAGAATTAAAAACCCTATCAAATATAGTTATTCTTTTAACCATCAGAGTTTATTGTCAGTACCTGTAATAAGGGACCTTGGAATAACCTTCGACTCTAAACTACTATTTACCAACCACATTGATATAATAACTGGTAAAGCAATGAAAATGCTGGGCTTCATTGTAAGAATTTGTAAAGATTTCAAAAATATCCAAACATTCAAAATACTATATACAACTCTGGTTAGGAATCATTTAGAATACAATTCCCCCATATGGAACCCTTTCTACAAAAGCCACTCAAACTCCATTGAAAGAATCCAACGCAAATTTCTCAGATCAATTAATTTCAAATTAGGTATTCCCGCGGTTGACATAAACTATGAATCTTTATTACAAAAAATGCGACTCTTATCGTTAAAAGATAGAAGAATACTCAATGATCTTATTTTTTTTTTATTTAAAATAAACAATAACTGGTTTGACTCTCCTGAATTAATCTCATTAATAAATTACCATGTACCTTGCAGACCGACTCGACTCAAAACACTTTTCCATTGTGACAATACTATGACGAACGCAGAACAAAACTCAACCATAAATCGCTTGCATATTTTAGGCAATGAATATGCTAATATCGATCACGCCGCCGGTAATCTGGCTTCATACAAAAGATGCGTTAAGCTAAATTTGTTTGCTAGTACCACGTAAATATAATAGATCATGTAAACATAATATGCCCACCAGTACTTCAGTCTAAAACTATTAATGCACTAGAAATCATAGGTACTTGTAAAATTTATCATATCGGTTAACATAATCCAGTATTTATTACTTTTTATATTTTATTTTTAAATCTTTGTAGGTACCTTGAGATAGGTATCTTTTATTTGTACATTTTTATTAAATGAAACACGTTATTTTATTCGGGAGACAGCGAGAACTGATATTTATTAAGCTTAGAAACATAGATATAGATGGCATTAGTGGTAGGTACTTTGATAACTAAATAACACCCCCACTTATCAAAATAACGTACATAATACCCATATTACAACAAAGGTATATAACATACCCATGTTAATTCTTTACATCCTGCATACCCAACAATTGCATAAAATAATAATGCTTGGTACTAGCCAAACCTTTTGTAAATAGATCTGCTCGCATTTCAACTGTTTCCAAGTATTTCAGTTCTACAATTTTATCATTAATACATTCTTTACAAAAGTGGTGTCGTATGTCAATATGCTTAGTTCTTTTATTATAGCTATTATTTGAAGACAACTTAAGAGCACCCTGATTATCATTAAATAAGGATATGGTGGATGACTCATTGTTTATTTCTTTTAACAAATTACTTAAATAAATAGCTTCCCTACAAGCTTCGGCTACACCAATGTATTCAGCTCCGGTGCTCGAAAGAGCAACTGTTTTTTTGTTTCTTAGCCTCCCAAGAAATAACACATCCAGCTAAAATATAACACAAACCTGTATAGGACTTGCGATCTATGATGTTATTTCCCCAATCGGAATCAACAAATCCCTCTAATTTTGAATTACCACATTGACTATATTTTAATCCAAAATGCTTTGTTTTCTTGAGATATCTTAAAATACGTTTAGCGTATAACCAAGTTTCCTGGTTATAGCAATTATTAAATTGACTCAGAAAACTTACTGTAAAGGCTATATCAGGTCTGGTTAATACTGCTAAATACATAAGTCCACCAATAAGCTGTTGATAAGGAATTTGACTGTCAGGATTTTTATTTTCTTTGTTAATATTCAATTTAGCCTCTAAAGGTGTATCTGCTACTTTACAATCTGCCATGTTAAATCTATTTAGCAACTGATCAACATAATTCTCCTGGCTTAAGAGTAACTGTACCATTAACTTTATCAATATTAACACTCATCACTAAACAATTTTTGACCTGACCCAAATCTTTTAACTTAAATTGTGAAGCCAATTCCTTTTTCAACTTATTACATTTTACATTATCATTAGAAAATATAAAAAAATCATCCACATACAAAGTAACTATTGTCTTTTTATCATTCTTATTTTTTGTGTAAAAACATGGTTCTAACGTACTACGTTTATAACCAATACCAACAAGACATTCATCGACCTTTTTGTACCAGGCCCTTGAGGAATGCTTAAGACCATAAATAGCTCGATTCAATTTAAGTACTTTATTATTGTCTTTTTGAGAATCTAATAAACATTCTGGTAATTCCATATAAATTGTTTCCTCAAGGTCCCCGTTCAAGAATGCAGTAGTAACATCTAGATGTGTAACATCTAATTCAAGTTTTACAGATAATGCGAATAACAATCTCAAAGTTGAGTGCCTAACAACCGGCGAGAAAGTGTCTAAATAGTCCACATTTTTCTTCTGCATGTAGCCCTTGGCTACTAAACGTGCCCGGTGTCGAACATTATTACTATTATCAATTTTTTTTCGTAACACCCATTTGCATTTCACTATAGTTTTACCATCCTATGGCATATCAACGAACTCCCATGCATTATTTTCTTTAAAACACTGAAGTTCTTCTTTTACTGCACTTAACCATTGCTTTTTTTCATTTCCCTGTAATGCTTCTTCTAAAGATAGTCCATTAGCATCATCAAACACACCCTCAGGAATGCACGTATTCGTCATCCTATACCGCTCTGGCTTTCTAATGATTCTGCTGGATCTAACACGCTGCTCAGGTGAATCATCAACATCTTCAAAATCACTAGTGTAAGTATCAGAAGTGTAAGTATCAGGAGTGTAAGTAACATCTGATGCATCTTCGACTAATGTATCCTCATCTAAGGTTATATCTTCTGAACGTGACGTATCTTTGCAACTAGTGTCCTCCACTGAACATGAGTTTTCTCCACTCTCAGTGATAGGTATATTAACCTCTGGGTTGTTTTCATCTTCCATGATAATGACATCTCTACTAGTTGTGATATATTTGGTTCTAGGGTTGTATATTCGGTAACCTTTGATGTCATCTGGATAGTCCACAAGTATGTGCTGTTCAGACTTTTTGTCCCATTTCTGACGCTTCTCTTTAGCAACATGAGCCATAACCTTGCTACCAAATATTCTTAAATGACTTATATCTGGTTTACATCCAGTCCAGATCTCATATGGAGTTTTTTCATTTAAACTAGGAAGTACAGTACGATTTTGTAAATAAACTGCTGTATTTGTCGCCTCAGCCCAGAATTCTTTACCCAAATGCGCATCAAACAATAAGCATCTAGCCTTCTCGGCAATCGTTCGATTATTACGTTCTGACAAGCCATTCTGCTCTGGCGTATATGGGTTACTTTTTTGGTGCGTGATACCTTCCTTCTTGAGATATGAATCAAACACTTTGTTGCAGTATTCACCACCATTATCGCTTCTCAATATCTTTATTTTCTTATTTGTTTGTTTTTCAACTTTTGCTTTAAATTCTGCAAAACATCTAAGTGCTTCATTTTTATGTTTGATAAAATATACAAATGTCATACGACTATAGTCATCAACGAAGAGTATGAAGAATCTTGAACCTGCAAGCGATCCATGCTCCATAGGTCCGCAAACGTCAGTATGATTTAAATGAAGTAATTCTTTGCTTCTTGTACCAGTTTTTGAGAATGGAAGACGGCACTGCTTTCCCTCGCAAAAAACTGTACACGATGTCTTGCCAAGATCAATTTTTTCTCGAAGATTCATTCCTTCTACAGCACTGGTCATTTTATTCAGATAATTACTATTGACATGACCCAATCTGCGGTGCCAAGTGTTGCCTGAAACCGCTAAATTAGACATTATTCTTTCAGGAACTTTTAACTCGTATTCCATCCTTAGTTTATAAACACCATCTGTCAAATCTGCTATGGCAACTAACTCGTTCTGTTTATTATAAACAGCATTTTCTTTTGAAGTCCACTTTATTTCCATTTTTGATTAACTGACTGACAGATATCAAGTTTGTCGTAAGTTTTGGCACACATAAAATATCTTTTAATATAACTTCATATTTACTATTCGGGGTTAAAGTAATAATTTTAGCTTCTCCCGAGCATAAAACAGGCATAGCACTTCTATTAACTGCAATTATTTCCTTCACACTCGTCCGATTCGACGCATTACACATAATGTTTACATTTGGTGTCATGTGAAAACAAGAGCCCGAGTCTATAAACCAATCCATTTTGTTGTAATTCCCGTTCAAAAACACAACAGAAAATACATTCGACTTCTTCATTCGCTCTGATTGCCCAACAGGATATTGATTTTTAAAATGCCCTTTTTTTACATCTATAACATCTGATAGGACTCACAACAATAACATTTGGCTGTCATCAGTTCTTTTGTTTTGCTCTTTCAAAAAATATTCTTAAACCAATCTTTTTATTGTGTTTTGGCTGTAAAAAGTTTAGTGTGTTGGAATCTTCTCCCCCCTGATCTTCCAGGAGTCACTCTTGCTGCTCATTTTCAGATATTTATATAATTTTTTTACTTCTGTCACTTTTTATATTTGCTGTAATTTTTTGAACAATGGAGGAGGATTTCCCTCCTGTACCCCTTACAAAGCCCCCAGATCCCCCTCCTGACCCTCCAGATGGAGACATTTCAGATAAAATAGACTTTTCAGAACATTCAAACATTTCAAACAATGAATCTGTCATCCTAACCTCAATTAAAAAAAGAAAATTTAGTCCCCTTTCCCCAAAAAAACATGATTCGCCTTTGTCTCCTCAGTCCCCTCCAGCTCTTCCTCAACCTCCTCCAACAATCTTTTACTCTACTCATTCCCGTGGCCCCTACATTGTATATGCGCAAAAAACTGAACAAGGTAAAACCATCCATCCTCTTGAATTTGGTAAATTTCTTTCAAAAAACAAGAACCTTTCGATTAAACCTGGAGGTGTTAAAGCCGAGGGTCGCTTCCGAATCTCTGTTGAATTCCTGTCGGGTTCAGCCGCCAACAACTTTATCAAAAATATATTTATTTCATCAAATTCTAAATTCAAGGCGTACATCCCAACTTTCAATGTCACTCGAATGGGCCTGGTCAGGGGTATCTCGACCGATCTGTCCATTTCAGAAATCCTGTCCTCACTTTCAACCCCCCAACATATCGGCAATCCCATAAAAGCCAGGAGGCTAAATTATAAGGATACCTCTGAGGGCATCGTTTCCTGGAAGCCCTCCCAATCTGTCGTCATCACATTCGAAGGACAATCTCTTCCCTCCCATATTTATTTATTTTTCAACTCCTTACCAGTTGAAATGTACACTTATCCCACCACTCAATGTTACAACTGCTGCCGTTTTGGTCATACCAAAGCTGCATGCAGATCCCCTCCCAGATGTTTCAAATGTGGAGAAAACCACTCGGCTGACCAATGTTCTTCTCTCTCTTCACCTAAATGTTTTAACTGCTTAGGCGCTCATTCCGCCATTAACTCTTCTTGCCCCGAACAATCTCGCCAAAAAAATATAAAAATTTCTATGGCCTCGCAGAACTTGTCTTTTCTGCAGGCTTCTAAATTATTTCCGCCTGTCAAAAAATCATTTTCCGAGGTTTTATCCAGTAACTCTTCATCCAACCCTCTCGCCTCCTCCTCAACATCTTCCCGTTCAACAAAATTTACATACAAAAACCCTATCTCTAAACAGGCTCGTGGATACGATCAGAAACAACACAACTCACTTCTCTTAAATCCCAATGGTTCTCCTCTTTCACACGCCACAAATGGGTGCGCAAACAATTATAATTCATCCTCAACAAACTATCAAAAGCTTTCTGAACAACTCTCCCAAGATAATTCTTCATTTATTCAAACTCTTATTATGCTTCTAATTGACCTAATTTCTTCTCAAACTAATCTACCGTCCAACGCTGCTTCTATTATTTCCACATTAAAATCGTTTATTCAAAATGGCTCTTCAAGATGTCAGAATTCTTCAGTGGAATAGCCGCAGTGCTATTTCTAACAAATCAAACCTTCTTAACCTATTACATTCAAACCTTGTTTCTGTGGCTGCTGTCTCGGAGACATGGTTTACTCCATCCACCCACTTTAATGTGGGAGGGTACTCCTGTCTCCGCGATGATCGCCCGGAAGGTACGGGCGGTGGTGCTGCCCTTTTTATTAAAAAATCCCTTCCGTTTTTCCCAATAAATAATATCAAACCCCCCAATGCTGACTTTCAAATGGTTGCAGCTAAAATAAAGGACACTTCCTTTGTTTCTATCTATCTTCCCCCAACATTGCACTTCAATAAACAAGCGTGGTTGCAAATTGTCCGTCAACTAAGCCTTCCTTTCTTTTTATTGGGTGATTTTAATGCCCATTCCCCCGTCTGGGGTTCTGCTTTCTTTGATCGAGACGGTCGAAGTGTGATGGATTTCCTAGATGAATCCAACCTTTTTCTTTTGAATGACGGATCTCCTACTAGAATCTCTCGCCCCAACACAAACCCCAGTGCAGTGGATCTCTCCATATGCTCTATTAATCTGGCACCTCTCTCCTCGTGGGTGGTGTCCCCCGACCCTTGCTCCAGTGATCATTTCCCGATCACCATCACTTATCAAACTTCTTTCCATTCAGACAAGTCCCATATTTCGACAAAGATTAAAACAAAACACACCAAATGGGACGAATTTAACTCACATATGGATAAGTTTATACAAAATTTATCCTATACCGATACATTATCTGTCAAAGATGACTACGATAACTTCAAATCAATGCTCGTAACTGCAATCAATAAATCAAATCCTCCCCCTAAAACCAAATCTCTCAAAAAACTCCCTCCAACTCCCTGTCGGGATGAGGAATGTTCCAAAGTAGTGAGAATTCGGAAAGCTAAATCTCTTTCCTATCGTCACAATATGACTATTGAGAACTATCTCATATACAAAAATGCCGAAGCC
This sequence comes from Limnephilus rhombicus, assembly GCA_929108145.2. NCBI lineage: Eukaryota > Metazoa > Arthropoda > Insecta > Trichoptera > Limnephilidae > Limnephilus > Limnephilus rhombicus. The sequence goes on along the minus strand of OV815289.1, from coordinate 47,923,426 downwards.
AATGTCAAAAGGGTATTGAGGTCAAAAAAAAAATCCGGGTGGTACAACTTCTGCAGTTCAGTATCTCCGAACACTCCAATTTCGGAAGTTTGGTCTATGATTCGAAGATTTCGATCCTCCTTCAGTCCAACATCTCCTCGAGCTTCTCATTCTAAATGGATAGACGAGTTCTTGGACAAAATTGCCCCCCCTTCTGTACCTAACTTAGATGAAATAACTCCAATCCACAACACTCCTATGTCTGATCATTGGCTTGACTCTCCATTCACTTTAATTGAATTAAAAAATTGTTTATCAACAGTCAAGGACTCATCTCCAGGCAGAGATGGTATACCTTATAGCATTATCAAAAATAGTAATGATAATGGTCTAAATCACTTTTTAAGCATCTTAAATAAAATCTTCCAGACTGGCATAATACCTGATGACTGGAGTTCTCAAATAATCATCCCAATTCTAAAATTAAACAAATCACCCAATTCTGGATCCAACTATAGGCCAATTGCTCTTTCATCCACCCTTAGTAAAATTTATGAAAAATTAATTAATAACCGGTTAGAATTTTTTGTCGAGAGTAATCATCTTCTCTCTCCATCCCAATTTGGATTTAGGAAAAAGAAATCTACACAAGATAACCTTGCCATCATCAGCACTGATATTAATTTATCCATTTCTAACAAAGAAGTATGTCTTGCAGTCTTTATAGACATAGAAGGCGCCTTTGACAATGTTTCCATCCCAATTCTTAAAAAAAAAACTTTTAGGCCTTGGCTTACCCCTCATGTTTGTCCAATCTATTATTAATCTTTTTCTCGATAGGAACATTTTCATTGAGCTACCAGATGTTACTCCTCAGAGTAGGTCAATTTGGAAGGGTTTACCCCAAGGCGATGTATTATCCCCCTTACTGTATAATATATACACACACGATATTCATGTCACCATTCCCCCTCAAGTAAAAGTTGTTGAGTTCGCAGATGACATAGCTTTCTTCTTATCATCCAAAATCATTCCATCCGCCGTCAAATATCTTAATGAAGCCATGGATGCCCTTTGCACATGGCTTACTTTAAATGGTCTTGAACTTTCAGTACAAAAGAGTCAGTGTGTTACCTTCTCAAATCGTCATAATAACCCCCCTGTTCAAATTTTATTTAAAAACTCTCCAATCCCCAATGTTTCCGAAGTAAAATTTTTGGGAGTAACATTTGATAGGAAACTTAAATGGTCTTCCCACATTAATAATATAGTTACTAAATGTGAAAAAAATTTAAATATTATCAGATCATTGACTGGCGTTTGGTGGGGTGCTCATCCTATCTGCATTAAGTTGCTCTACAATGCACTTATTCGAAGTCATCTCGACTATGCCTGCCCACTTTTTAGTACTGCATCCAAAAATGCTCTCAGTAAATTAGACAAAATTCAATCTAAGTCATTGCGAATAATAACTGGCGCGATGCAATCGTCGCCCATCAATTCCCTTCAAGTAGAATGTTCTGATCCTCCTCTTTATTTAAGGCGTCAATTATTTGCTGACAAATTTGTTCTTAAGTGTTTAAATTCTAAAAGTCATCAGATTATTCCCAGAGTCTCGTTGTTCAACGACTCAACACATTCATCTACAATCAGAGCTCGAACTAAACCTCTCCCTGCCATCTGTAAAAATTTTCGCTCCCTCTCAGAGCTTCAAATTATCAAAAATGATCTTCTTCCTTTGTACAAATTAAAATATAGTCACGTCACCCTATCCTCAACGATATTAGAAGGGATCGGCATCCTTAAAAGTCATTCCAATCTCCCAGCCCGTACTGTCAATAATATGTTCAATGACATTATTTCTTCTAAATGGCCCAACTCTTTTTTTTTATTTACTGATGGCTCCAAATCTCCGGACTCTCCTAACTGTGGTATTGGTATTAACGTTTACCACAATAATTCTAATGAAAGAATATTTTATTCAATTTCAAACCAATTTTCAATATTTTCTGCCGAGTGCATTGCGATTATTGAATCTCTCAAATATATAATAAAAAATAATTTTGAACATTCTCTTGTTCTCTCTGACTCTCTCAGTTCCCTCCAAAAACTTAAAACAAGTACTCTTCTTCATCCTGATGATCACTTTGTATGTCTTATTCGAGTATTGATAACCTCCATTCAAAGCTCTGGAAAAACTGTCACTCTGATTTGGATTCCTGGACATGTTGGCATAGTGGGTAACGATATTGCTGATTCCTTGGCAAAACAAGGAGCGTCTAACCCTACCGTTACCCTCGTAAACCATATTCCCCTGTCTGATATTTTTTTCCATCATCAAAGATAGATCCCGCAATGTTTGGACAGAGTATTGGAACATTGCTAGTCAATCCAAGGGTGCCTGTTACGCCTCAATACAAAGGACTATCCCATCAAAACCGTGGTTTCAAAAATTCCCCCATTTTTCCAAAAAAGAAATTTCCTTACTTATTCGTATGAGAATCGGACATTGTTCCGTTCCTTCTCACCTTTATAAAATTCATGTGCTTGACTCCCCAGATTGTACGTTCTGTGGTCTAGATGTGCGAACTTTAGATCACATATTTTTTGATTGTCCCTCTCTAAATAAATATCCTCTCTTCTATCAAGCGTTATCAAAAATTGCCTCTCCTCCATTCAACATCTCATCTCTTCTAAGTCTGAACTCTACTCCAATCTTCCATAAAATTCTGAAATTTGCACATTTAAATAAAATTAATATATAAATTCACCTTTCCTTTCTCTGTAATTATAAATGATGGCCTAGAACACCCTTGAAGGGTGAAAGCCAGAAATAATTGAAAAAAAAAAAACATCTGATAGATTTCATTACGGTTTTGACCTTCGATGTATTTCCGTCAACATTGCGGCGCGGGCGCACTCTGGCGGAAAATGCCCCAACTGACTCCGTGTCATTTATTCCACTATGCTCGATTGCTAATACCATGGGGTAGAATTTTTCTGGTAGACCAGCAAGCATTAAACAGCCTATCCATTCATTGTTCACATTAAATCCGGTTCCGGCTAATTTCTGGACAGTTTCAATAATTTGCGTGACGTAACTCTGCATCGAGTCACAAGTTTCAAGACGAATCGATATCAAACTCCTTAATAAGGAAATGCGTCTTGAAAAACCATTATCATCGAACATTTGCTTTAGCCTTTTCCACAAGTCGATGTAGCTTGCTTAATGTGTACGTGCAGTGACGGATCTATAGTGAGGACTATCTTCGCTTTTGTTTTTGCATCATCTCCATGCCTTCCAATATAAGTAGGTTTTTAACGGCATACGCCCATACATCGTAGTTTTGTCATCCAACCAACTTGGGTATACTTGCGAGATATGATGTCGCCGCCATTTTCGTTAAAAATGTCCCGAAACTAATTACGAGTTTGCATTCGCAATAACTCCTTGCTCTATTCTCAATACGAACAAATACATCCGCGACAATTAGAAATGAATTTTTAACACAAATACCATTTAAATTATCGTGACTGATTATTTAAAAAACGCTTGGGAATCTTCTGAGCCCATAACCTATTAAATGAAACACGTTGTTTTATTCAGGAGACAGCGAGAACTGATATTTATTAAGCTTAGAAACATAGACATAGATGGCATTAGTGGTAGGTACTTTGATAACTAAATAACACATTTTACATTTTATTGTTTTATCTTTAAATTTTTATTTTAACTTTTTCCTAATAATTTATAGTTTGTACTTTAATATTTTATACTATTCACTTTATAATTTACTTTTATACACTACTTATTACCTTACTTTTTACCTTTTTTCTTAAATTTTACTAATATTTATACTGTTATTCTTCATGTTGTTGTACTATTATAAGTATGTCAATTATGTTAATGGCACGTGTTGTGCCGTATTTGTGTAGATAAATAAATAAAATGAATAAATAAGTAATTCTACTAGTTAAGATTTGAATTAAAAATAATGCAAACTATTTATTATTTCAAACAATTTTTTATTTATTATAATCAACAAACAAGTCCTGCTAAGCCAATTGAATTGGCTTGTCAACAGGTGCTCATATTTTAGTTACGAGTAGATTTTTAAAATTTAAAATTTACATCTTATTTCTACAGATTTAACATTTTTTCATAGGTACATATCAATAACAATATAAATATTTTTTTTCCGATAGCTAATTGTTCACCATATATTTAACCTTATTCATATACATAATTACATTGCTTTATGATGTATTCAAACGTTTCTGTCCGTACTTATTGTTAAATTTGGGAACTATTAACTCGTCGTTGCGCGTGAATCTAGTGCTGTATTTATGTTCTAATTTCTCTTTATGCTGCGGGGTAAATATATGATGAATTATAATAAGTAATTATTTCACTTGCGATATGTAGGTGCACGGTGCACGTATGTTTAAATCAAATTACGAACTGAATGAATAGGATACCCCGTAAGTGCAGCCTTAAGGGGTATCGTAAAAACTTGCCTCTCTTTTAACTAGTTACAATAAGTAGGCGTAAGCAAAACGGAGAGCCTTATCGGGTTAGGGAGCGTCGCTTGACTTTCACACAGATAGACCAATACATCAATTCTAAGCATTTGTATTGCCTTCAACTTAAGTTATTTTACCTATATGCTCTTTTGCAATTACAACATCGATGCCATGTGGGAGACAGGGCAGTTTTGGAGTACCGCCGCCCAGGAAACTATTGATTCTATAACAAACAGGTTTCTTTCCCTTTCAGGAACAGCCGTGTGCCAGGGAGACAGTGGGGGTGGGCTGGTGTTTCCGCTGCAAAACACTAGTGCAGGTCCCCAGCGATGGTTCCTGCGCGGTGTTCTGAGCAACGCGCCGCCGTCCCGCAATCTTAGTGATCCCTGCCCCGGTAAAGATTTCGCCCTCTACACAAATGTATCCAAACATAGAATGTGGCTGACCACACAAATGGATGACGACCATCTACCCCGAGGTATATATAATTTTCTGAGTGTTGATTTTTCGAAGAAAACTTCTTCTAAAAGGTTGTTACTTTGTGATGTCATTATTTATTTATTAAAAGAAAATAACTTTGTTTACATCACTTTATTTTTTATATCTTATAATATCAACATGTTTCGTGAACCAAGTTCACTTCTTCAGGAATAAAAGTATACTAAAGTTAAAAAAATAATTATAGATTACATATGGAGAGAAGAAATTGAAGGAGGGGGAAGGGTTGACAATGGTGGGAGTTTCGAAGAATTGGGGATTACCAAGCTATTAGAAGTAAAAGGCCGGTTAAGTGGGAAGATATTTAAAACAGGGTTAACAAACATTTTTTGCTTATTAATTATGTCAGCTTTGGAATTTACATTTTTTCTTATTTCTAAAATTTCAACGATACGTCAAAAATTATTAGTAAAAATATTCCCGGTACTATTCAACCAGCGTTTTACACAAATAACAAATTGAAGAAATATATACTCAACAATAAAGATAGCGAAATTAAAATAAAAAAATCAGGGGTTTACAAACTCAATTGTAATGATTGTAGTTCGTTTTATATAGGTAGAACTTATAGAAACTTTGAGATTAGGGTTAAAGAGCACCTCAGAGCACTAAATGGCAATAGCGATTCTGAGTTCGCAGACCATTTATTAAAATATGATCATAGCTTTGACATAAATTCAGGTCTTCAAATATTACATACAGGATATAAAACATCGCAAATCAATAATTTAGAAATTTTAGAAATAAGAAAAAATGTAAATTCCAAAGCTGACATAATTAATAAGCAAAAAATGTTTGTTAACCCTGTTTTAAATATCTTCCCACTTAACCGGCCTTTTACTTCTAATAGCTTGGTAATCCCCAATTCTTCGAAACTCCCACCATTGTCAACCCTTCCCCCTCCTTCAATTTCTTCTCTCCATATGTAAACTATAATTAATTTTTTAACTTTAGTATACTTTTATTCCTGAAGAAGTGAACTTGGTTCACGAAACATGTTGATATTATAAAATATAAAAAATTAAGTGATGTAAACTAAGTTATTTTCTTTTAATAAATAAAGTTGAAATTGCAATATAAAACTAACTAGCAAGTCATGCGTTGCAATGCCACTTAAATAAAGGAAATGTTTCTTCCTGTGGGTCCTTTTCCGATCATCTCCGTTCCCATTTCCCTTCTATATATGAAATACACCCATTTTTTAAACGACTCGCACGCCTTCGATTGCAACATTTTTATACAAATTTAATAACTCCAGAGCTCACCAGTATCCCTGACCCGGAAAACTTCGTACCACCTCAGAATCAATAACTGTTGTGTTAACTTATTAGCTGAATTAATCTCAATTTTTAAAATGAATACTAAAAATGAATTAAGAAATGTAATTCACGTAGCAGCAAGGCATTTGCTTTATTAAAGCGAATCGAAAAGATTCCGTGGTTTCATTATTTTCATTACGATTCATTATTATACTTCTTTCTGTTAAACTATTTGCTGGTTGGGTTGCACTTGGGTCGATTCCTTTCATTGAAGCACCTTGTGATATACGACATTTTTCGTTTTATTGTCAGGTGTGAGAACGAACAAAGCTAATGGTTGGCCGGTACGTGAACATGTTGAGACGAAATTTAAAAATTCGATGGAAACGAAATCAATCCGTTCGATTTGTCGACAGGAACACGGCCATTACGGCCAGATGGATCGTTTAGCAATGCAACTCGCATATTTATCGTTAAGTTGAAGTTTCTTCACATAGCTCCACAGATTCGATGATTTGAGGAAAGCATTTATTTCATCGGCAGCGGTCGATCTTGGAATAACTGGTAGTGTTTGGCGGAAATCAGAAAGTAGAATCATTGCGCCTCCACATCTTGAGTCATTACGCAGATCTTTCATAGTTCGATTGATTGCTTCTAATGCGCATTTGTCAGCGGACTCCCCTGTTGGCGCTCTTGGGCGCTTATAGGACTGTGGCCTCAGATGCACTACCGGTTCTGGCCGGCGTTCTGCCGATTGACCTTGAAATTAGGGAAATATTGACCAAAAAGGAACTTATTAGAGGCACGGCTGCTGTCCACCTGGGAGTCGAGTTGACACCGGGAGGAGTCGTGGCCCTCCTTGGCTTGCTCAAAGCGATGCGCGAGAGGACGCTGAGTGTATGGCAAGAGCGATGGGATAGGTCGACGAAGGGCAGATGGACTTTCTCCTTCTTTCCTTCAGTTAAATTCAGAATGGAAGGGGCATACATTTAACTAGATCACTACATGACGCAGATGCTTACTGGGCATGGGGAATTCAGAGGTTGGCTTCATAGCTTGACCCTCTCTCTTCACCCAAACTGCGCATGTGGTGATACTAACCAAGACGCCAGGCACATTCTGTGGCACTGCGAGTTGATTAAGGAAGCACGAGAGGAAATGTTGGATGGCTTGCGCGGAATAACAAGACCAGCGTGGAATAAAGACCTTGACCTTGTGACCTTGTGTCGAACAAAGAGAATTTCGAATGCTTGAAAAAGTTTATCAAGTCCTGGGTAGAGAGATGGCTTGTACTTAGAGTCGCCGACCTATACTAAATTAATCTTTGTTTCAGGTGCTACACGTATTGCTCCCGTCTTCTTCGGTCCTCCTCTATTACTCTTTATTTAGTGAATATGCCTTGAACTATCTATAATATAACTTATGTGATCTATAAATTACTGATTACGTTTGACTATTTTTTTTCTTCTCTGGTCTCTGCTAACAATGATTTATGTTTTTTCCTTGTCAGGTCATGTTCTATCTCAGTGAGCGATGGTAGTGATGACACAATCGCTTGATACATTATCACTCTGTACTGGTTTTGTAATTATTTTTCACATGTATAAATGCTCTTATTATTTTATATTTTTCTTTATTAGTTTTGGTTTCCATTCTTTGGTGGCGGAACGGAACTGTACATGTTATGTATCGTCGTTCCCCCATATAAATGGGGTGGGATAGACCCTGTCCATGCACATTGGAGCGGTCTTCCCGCGATCCACCCGCACCTCCCCATCGACATGCGTTGGCTTGAGGCGTAACCGTGCGGTCTCGATGTCCTTCCGTCCCCCCTCCGGTAACCCGACGCTCATCTTTTCCTAAAGGTCTTCAAAAACTTCCCCTTCTCTCCCAAGTACATTTCTTCGAGGCAAAATCGGGGAACCGGCTAAAGGACGCGGACTTCGAGCATCGTCTGCGGTTGGGCCGATAGCTATACGCATTCTCGTTGGGACTGCCTGGTGGTCTATGGAATACTTTCTCTGGCTTTTATTTTTATATATTTTATTTTCTTTCCGCTATTATAGTAATTACTTATAAAATAATCATATAACTGTTTTTTCCTCATTACTTATTTTATTTACAGAAGGTTTTTTCGACTGGTCATAGCCGTTATATTTATTTTTCTTTTTCTTTTACTAACACTATTATGTCCTTTTGATGTTTATTGATATGATACCTATTTAAGAAGAACAATTCCACGGGCTGCTACTTCTATTTATCTTTTGTTTAATGTTAATGTAAGTACTTGCATACTGCTTACTAACCCCGTATGCATGGACATTGGAGGGTCTAGAATCGTTTAAATAAATGTAGCTTCGTTCAAAAAAAAGTAGAGTCTTGACGTGTGCGGTGAAGGAGGAAACCATATGTTTCCTTATAACGCCTAACGTTTGGAAAGTGGTGGGTCCCCTCCAATGCGCATTTGTGCGCCATTGTGCATTCATCCCACATGATGATTTTACTTGCTACCAAAACTTTGGCTATTACTGAGTGTTTCGTAACGGCAATTTCAATGCTGAATGAGCCGTTCGACATCCTTCTAGCAACGTGGCCGCTATTCCTGAAGAAGCGAGTGCTACAGCAATTTCGGATCTCGCACAAACGGTGGCCAAAATCAATGACATGAGGAATGTCTTCCCAGTTTCACCGGGCGCATCGAGGAAAAATAAGCTAACGTATCGTATGATTAACTTATCGTACACTTCATTCTGTTGGGGGTTCAACAGTGGTACATTCGTTGGAATTGATTGGTTTAATGCATCTTGATCATATTCACGTTCACGTTTCAATTCTTGATTGAAATCATCGTTCATTCAAAGATCTAGCGTTGGTATTCCTAACTTGACTAACAAACTGCCGCACATGAGGTGTTTAGGCACGTTTGGCAACATTCGATGTAGTGAAATAAACTCGTTGACCATTCTCCAGATGCACCGCCAAATGTACAACAATGGAATGTCATTCATGAATGGGGAATGAGAATATACGACAAATCGTCTCATTGCAGCTCACCAACTTGATAGCGTGTGATTTCATCTTTTTTATTTGTAGTTTGAACGCCAAAAACTACCATATTGCTGACTTTTGTGACAAATTTGCAAATTTATTTGATTGGCTTCACCGAATCATAATATTCCACGTTGCAATGCGCCTTGAATGTTTTCAAAAGAAATGGCTGTTTTTCTGGAGTTGTGCAGACATGCGTTCACCATTTGTCTCATTTTGGACTGTTCACATTTAGTGTGTAAGAAAGAAAGCAGCATTATATGTTTAAAAACAAAAGCAAAACAATTAGCGCATTGACATTTGACGTTTTTGAATTATTGGAATTCAAGCAAACTTCAATATTATACCTAACACAATATTGCTGCAGCTCTTTCAAAAGATGAATTTCGTTCCAATAACCCATTTACGCTCAAGACTAAAGTAATCATAAAAAAAGAAATAACCCGTATTATTTAGTAAGGAATAGAGTGTTACAACAACAATTTTTTTTTTTTTTATTTACTAGGAAAAAAAATGCCGTGCTGAAATGGGGACACTGGGCTAATTCAGTATGGTATTTCTCAAAGCATGGTTTTTCAACACGCAAAGTTTTTTTACATTTTTGTACATCCAACGTGCCTTACTATGGCAAATAGTGTATCGCAACTGTTTTGTCAACTTCTGCGGAAAGTGGCCAAAACCATCAAACTGTAAATTGAGCACTACAGAGACTGATGGTGAGAACGTTGATTAGTTTTTTGTCGCAAGTAATAACGAGCAATAGTTGGTCGAAATCGTAGCTGGTTCATCTGCACGTCGTTACTAAGTATGTGTAGAGGCCAGGCATTGCTAATGCATAGATCAAACATGTATGTAAATAACACCCACCACCACTTCATGCCTCGTATTGAAGTTCGATACGTTGAAATTGACTGATCGGCTTGATCGACACCGCCCATTCCTCTGTTGTAATTCACAAATACTTGAGGAATATTTTCATCGGTTTTCTTCTTTTCGATTGAGCTCCAGCCCTTTACTTTTCCCAAAGGAAGAACATTATCGTAGTTTGTTCCCATTGTACAAACGCTGTTATCCAGCCAGCGAACAAACAATATTTTATTGACCGTGTCAAACCGGTAGTCAAAGTCAGCACGATTTTCTTTTCCATCTCCTTGACGGGTATGAGAGGACATTTACCGGTCCTACCCTCACATACAGTACTTGTAGCATGATAACCAAATTTCCATAAATCCCGCAGCAATACAAAGCTAGTGAAAAAATTATCTAAGTATACAATGGTCCATAGGATCTGTGTTTAGCTTGTTCACCAGGTTTTTCACAACTCGTGTACCCAACGGCTCATTGGTGGGAACTTGCGACTTGCTGCAAAAAATATCAAAATTGTAGCAGTAACCATCAGCACTAGTGAGCATCCAATTTTTTTAACCGAAGCGTACAGGCTTACCTCCAATAAATTGTTTCGATGGATGACGTCCAAAATATTTCACCATGGACTCATCTGTTGACAGATTTGTGTAAAACACTCCCCATTGCATAAATTTCTTCATGAGAACCTCAGCAAGGTTTCGCACAATACAGTAAAAAGAACATTACAGTCCTCGTCAAAAGACCAAAATAGACATTCGCTAAGTAAAGTGTGATAACCAGATAAAGATAGACTGCCGAAAAATGTTTTCAACTCACCAACAGTAATATTGAAATCATGTTTACTGTTTTGTGATGCATACAAATCAGAATATTGAAGAATCATATCAATTACTTACTGGTCAAAAATCGTCTCAAAAATTGAAACAGGATTTTTACCTTTGAGATCAGCAATTAGGTTTTTGAATCGTTGTTGTACATTATTCTCATCAAAGGGCATATATATGATCGTAGCTAGGCTCGCATTTACGCCAACGAGGCCTAAGATCGTTGCCTCCTAGCGGAATTTGACAAAGACTCTTCATCAGAACTTCACAGAACGCATCAGCAACCATTATTGATTTGGTTATATCAAATCATTTTTACTTGAACGTAAAGGTTGTGGATACACCAAAAATATCAGACCACGAAAACATAATAACACTACTTGAAACGAGTGTAATAAAAAATGAGTCAGGGGAAATTATGTATAGAGATAAAAGGAACTATGATCACTTTAAATTCTGTGAAACTTTAAAAAATGGTATCTCACAAATTACTGAGTATAATTCGTTAAATGACAAAGCAGAAAATTTCGTCAAAATTTTGACGACCGCAATCGATAAAAATATGCCGATAAGAAGGGTTAAGTTTAAAAATACTAACAGATGGTATTCGATACCGTTACATAACCTGCAAAAACAGAGAGATAATGCATATAAAGCGGCAAAATTGGAACCATCCAATGAAAAATGGAATGCATATAAAAAAATTCGCAATTTTTATTCAAAACAAATTAAAAAACATAAGTGCGATTATTATAGACAAAAATTAGAAACACAACAAAATGAGCCAAGAAAACTTTGGATAACACTAAAAGAAATCATAAAGGGCAAACAAAAAGAAGTTGTAAAATCGATTGATTTCCCAGATGGAAATGAAGAAGAAATTGAGAATATAGCGACAAAATTTAACAAGCACTTTATATCGAGCATAGATCTTATAAGCGAAAGTATTCCAGAATGTCCTGTTAACAACCTAGACATAGACAGGCCTGTATGCACCGATGAAGAGTTTAAGTTTAAAAATATAGATTTACCATACTTAAAAAGAGTCTTAAGTAACATGAAATCGAAAGAATCTCCAGACTGTATAACAATAAATATAATCAAAGACTCCATTAATGTTATTGGCGAATCGATGGTCCAAATTATCAATGAATCTCTGAATAGTGGAGTGTTTCCCAAAACCTGGAAGACATCTGTAATAACTCCTATTCCGAAAATCGATAACCCAAAAAAATTTGACGAATTCCGACCGATAAATTGCTTACCCAAATATGAACAAATACTTGAATACATTGTAAAGGAGCAATCAACTGATTATATTGAGACAAAGCAGATATTAGTTCGACAACAATCGGGTTTTAGAAATAAATTTTCCTGTGAAACCGCTATTAACTATGTAATACAAGATTGGAAAAATTATAGAGATAAAAACAGTAAAATTATTGCAGTATTTTTAGACTTAAAAAGGGCATTTGAAACAATCGATAGAGACTGATTAATAAAAAAATTAAGAAATATTGGAATTAACGGTAAAGAAATTAATTGGTTTGTTGATTATTTATCAGAAAGAACGCAAGTAACAAAATATGGTGGTTTTTTTATTTTTATTTTAACTTTATGAGTAAAACCTCAAATTGTAATATTTAATTAAATGAAGACAATATAAGCGAAACTCAATCGAAAATCTGAAAACAGAAAAATCAGAAAAAGATATTGACACATCTGGGACTCGAACCCAGGACCTCTCGCTTACCGGGTGTTACGTAACGACGGGCTCGAACCGCCTGATTACGAACTTATAACAAATATTAATAATAAATAACACCACAATGTTCAAGACTCAACAACAATGGTTCAATTTAAATACTTACCAAAACCAAATTATAATACAAACCTCGGCTAGCTCCTCCCAGGGATATTGTGTTCTCAATTCGATCGGATTTGATTCAAAACGATCGTCGCTTCATTTATTGAATAAAGATAGGGTTTAATAAATTAGAAGATCTCTTGTCGCTTTTAAATAATTTGTGAATTTATTAATGACTCGACGCTTCTAGGAAAAGCTTTTAATCTCTTTGTGAACTCAAGGTTAATGATTCTAAAATATAATAAACGGGTTGAATGATAACACATAATAATATAAGTTGTACGTACGTTACCCCGTCTCGGGTTTCATCTGGGCAGGGGACCTCGTCCGGAAACACCACTGAGTTGATTTAGATATATAAAACTTAACTATATTTTAAATTACGGGTTCCAACAAACGTTGGAACAAAAAGGATCTAGGCGGCCCCGACCAAAATGCGAAAGACCGACCCATAGCGCAGTTAAAACCAGAAGAGCTCGCCAGGGCTCTCGACGCAGTCCAAGGGTCCTCGGGCCCCTCCCCCACCAAAATTTGGGCCAATCAAAACGTCTAGACAATGTTGCCAATTTTTGACAACTAATATTAAATATTTAGTACCTGATGACGGAAATAATCATATAGGGGTGGGAAGTTAAAATTCAAGAAAGCACTTCATGACACGGGCGAACGCGCTAACCACTGCGCCACCGTGTCGATATCCAATTCGGTCACTTTTAACTGTATCATACTTCGACTAAGAACCACCCACACTATCTTCATTTTTCTTAACGCATATACTATTGGCTGCTATCTTTATGTATGATTGCAAGATTCAAACCCGAACTAAATGCTCTCTAGATAGTGTCTGGATAAATCTTTATCCATTTTATTTAATATGCGACATCAATTGACTTTTCTGCAAGTCTAGGATGAATATTTTTATTTTTATTTTAACTTTATGAGTAAAACCTCAAATTGTAATATTTAATTAAATGAAGACAATATAAGCGAAACTCAATCGAAAATCTGAAAACAGAAAAATCAGAAAAAGATATTGACACATCTGGGACTCGAACCCAGGACCTCTCGCTTACCGGGCGAACGCGCTAACCACTGCGCCACCGTGTCGATATCCCATTCGGTCACTTTTAACTGTATCATACTTCGACTAAGAACCACCCACACTATCTTCATTTTTCTTAACGCATATACTATTGGCTGCTATCTTTATGTATGATTTTATGTGATATATATACTCAATTTAGACACTCCAGAAACCACACCTAATATTAATTGTACGCGTTCGACCCTCAAATCATCAAAAGTAGTTAAATATTTGGGAATAATCACGGACAACCAACTACGTTGGGAAGCACGTTTCAGTGACACAGTAAAAAAACTCCGTAAACTTTGCAATATATTCTGCTGCCTTAGGTAAATCTTAGATTTACAGACTCTAAGAAGCGTATACTTTGCCTTTTTCCAATCCATAACAACATACGGTATAGTGGGATGGGGTGGTTGTGCTGAAGCCATTATTAGACCAATTACTTTAGTTCAAAAACTAATTCTGAGAATCATTTTTAAATGTTAACCTACCCATCCCTCAAATGAACCCTTTGCCAAAATCAGGGTCTTAGATATTCGACAGCAGCTATTTACAAAATAAGCATTTATTATATACGAAAAATATCCTACTAATGGCTCCACAATATCAAGCACACATCCGCTTTTCATCAAACCTGGGTTGCGTGGCCAAAACTAATACTTCATTCGCTCAACGACAATTCTTGTTCATATCTCCTAAAATATATAATGCTCTGAGTACTGACATAAAGTCAAGTAAATCTAAATCACTTTATATAGCACGTACACAACATTGGATATTTGAAAGGGAACGAGCGTACTTCAACAACTCACCTACAACTATGTATGTGGTTACAAACCTACCTTTGCTGACACCGACTCCAAAAATAACTATCGTACCTACATATTGATGAGTAGAAAAAGTAAATTGATTATTAAGTTGTAGAAGAATACGAAATTGAAGTCGTTTTTTTGTTTTGTTAAAATTTTTGTTTATTTTTTGATTTTTAGTGAATCTGAAGTACACTAACTAATTTGTCTGAATATGGGTAGACCTTCTAAACGTGCTACTCATATGAGACAGACATAATTTGACCATAACGACGTTAGGGTCAAATTAAGAGATTCTGCTGAGTATCGTTAATTTGCTCCTAAGAATTGAAGAGTTGTGTTACTTTGTCATGGATCCCATAATCAGAACCTTACCAAACCCACATCAAACTACTCTTGAAGTACATCCTTTCCAATAAAAAAAGAATCATCGAAATCGGTTGGCGTGATATTAAGTTATTCGTCCATTTGTCGCGCACATACTTAATGCAAATTTAAGACTTTTAAGGTTTACTCATAGATGCCATTGTCGGAACTGAACCAAATTAAAATGGAACCACACACGAAAAGCACCAGCTTTTAAATAAAAAAGAATCATCAATATCGGTTCACCCAGTCGAAAGTTCTGAGGAAACAAACATTAAAAAAAAAAAATACAGTCGAATTGATAACCTCCTCCTTTTTGAAGTCGTTTAAAAATTGCCCTAAAGGTTACTTTTTCAAGTCAACATTGGATATTTTCAATTTCTTCGCGTTGTCTATGGCCTACTTGATAATCACAGAAGCAAACATATTTTTAAAATATCAATTTTAAATTGAAACAGCTGATCAAATATTTTGGTCAAAAATTGTTTTTAAAATTTTTGAGATAGCGGAGTGTCAAAATGATTTCCACTTTTTAGTATATTTAAATACATTCACCATAAAGTAACTGTATGAAATAAAATGATTATTTGTAATAAAACGCAGCTTGTTTCGTGAGAACTGATAAGAGACTTTATTTACGTGAATAACAAAAGACAATCAGTTTGCTATAATTATGGGCCACAAGATGGCGCTAGTAGTAATCTATATTTTGCTTTTTATAATACTCCCTCTCAAAATACAGATTACATGAACATATAACAAAATAAAATTATACTTTAACAATTCCTAAAGCATTTAAATGTTTATAATGTTTTACTGCACCTAAGCTCTTAGTAAGCATGTCTGCAGGCATATCTGACGTACACAAATAATTAACACTGACAATGTTTTCCATTATCATTTCCCTACAATAATGATATCTGACATCGATATGCTTAGTTTTATTATGAAAAACAGGGTTTAACAATAGTTTTTGCGCACTTATGCTGTCATTGTATATGATAATCTTATACAATTTCTTGGTTACTTCATATTGCAAGTTTCTTAAATATACTGCTTCTTTGCAGGCTTCAGAAATTGACACATATTCGGCTTCTGTACTAGAAAGTGCAACACATTTTTGCTTACTACAGCTCCAAGATATAACAGATCCTGATAAAGTATAACAAAATCCAAAATATGATTTTCTATCGTTAATATCATTGCTCCAGTCTGCATCTACATAGCCTTCAATATTAACATTGTTGCCTTTAGTATATTTTAAACCTAAATCTTTTGTATTTTTTAAATATCTTAATACTCTTTTTGCATAAAGCCACTGCTCTTGAGTGTTACAATTATTAAATTGACTTAAATATGACACTGCATAAGCTATATCGGGCCGTGTAAGTACAACTAAATACATTAAGCTCCCAATAAGCTCCTGGTAGGGATTCTGACTTTTACAATTATTCTCCTTTTTACTTTTTAAATTTGCCTCCATTGGAGTATTAATTGTTTTACAGTCGGTCATATTAAACTTAGACAGTAATTTATCAATATATTTCTCTTGACTTAAAGTAACAGTACAATTTTTTTTATCAAAACCAATTGACATGCCAAGACATTCCTTTACAATTCCTAAGTCTTTTAACTCAAAATTATTACTTAACATGTTTTTAAGATGATGAGCTTCAATTTTGTTATTTGAAATAACAAAAAAATCATCAACATACAATGTCACGATAGTTATACTACTACCAACAATTTTTATATACAAACATGGTTCTATCTTAGATTTAACGTAACCATCAGCTAACATACAAGTATCCACCTTCTTGTACCATACTCGGGATGACTGTTTAAGACCATATATAGCCTTGTTTAATTTAAGAATCTTTTTATCATCTGTACAGACAAAACCTATAGGTTTTTGCATATATATAGTCTCAGACAGGTCCCCATTTAAGAAAGCTGTTTTCACATCAAGGTGAGTCACATCCAGATTTAATTGCACTGATAATGCAAATAACAATCTAAGCGTTGTATGTCGCACAACAGGGGAAAAAGTTTCACTGTAGTCCACCCCATATTTTTGAGAACACCCTTTAGCCACAAGCCTGGCTCGATACCGGACATTATTTTCAGAATCGCACTTCTTTTTTAGAACCCACTTGCACTTCACTATATTTCCACTTACAGGAATATCAACAAGACTCCAAGCGTTGTTGTCTTCAAAACTTTTCAGCTCTTCTTTGATAGCCTGTTCCCAATGCTCCTTTTCTGGTCCCTGCAGTGCTTCTTCTAATGTCATTTCATCACTTAGAGATTTATTATATTCTTCTGTACACATAAATCCATATCTATCGGGTTGTTTTCTCTCTCTTTCTGGAAATGTTTTTAATGTGATGTCGGATTGTGAGTCCTCTTCTGACCTCATGGACTCCTCATCTGGTACATAGGTTTCATCCATGTCATGAGCACTCTCCATAGAAACAAATGAATCCTCTCTACTTGTGTCTGATGGATCTCCCTCTGAAGACTGAGACGGTCTACTTATTTCCGGTTTGTCATCTATTACTTCTGTTTCTATCATATTCTCTTCACGTGAGTTGTTTTCTTTTATAATGATGACATCACGACTTGTTGTGATTACCCGTGTTGAAGGATTGTATACTCTGTATCCTTTAACATCCTCAGGATAACCGACAAGTATACATTGTTCAGATTTCTTGTCTCACTTACGTCTTTTCTCCTTAGGTATGTGTTTCATGATAGTACTACCGAAAATTCTTATGTGACCAAGGTTTGGTTTGGAACCTGTCCATAACTCATACGGTGTACGATTATTCAATCCAGTTTTCACAATTCTATTCTGTAAATAAACACCAGTGTTCACGGCTTCTGCCCAAAACTCCTTGCCAAGTTTAGCTTCGAACAAAAGACATTTGGCTTTTTCTATGATAGTTCTATTCATACGTTCACAAAGCCCGTTTTGTTCGGGTGTATAAGGATTCGTTCTCTGATGAATAATTCCAGTTTTCTTTAAATAATTATCAAAGTCCTTATTACAAAATTCTCTGCCATTATCACTTCTAAGAATTTTAATTCTATTTGACGTTGAATTCTCAACCCTTGCTTTATACTCTTTAAAATACTGTAAAGCTTCATTCTTATTTTTCAAAAAATAAACATGTGTCATGCGGCTGTGATCATCAACAAAAATGAGGAAATACCTGGATCCTCCTAGGGATATATTCTCCATCGGACCACAGACATCGCAGTGTACTACATCCAATAGCTCAGTACTCCTGTTCCCTTCATGAGAAAAAGGCAATCGACTTTGCTTTCCTTCGCAGCACACAATACAGTTGGACTTGTTGATGTTGGCCTTCTCAGAGAGTTTAACTCCCTCCACAGCATTCTGCATTTTATTCAAGCTATAACTGTTTACATGTCCTAGTCTCCGGTGCCAAACATCTGGAGACTCAGCCACCGCTGCGACGAAACAAATAGAAGTGTTCAATTTATACACTCCATTCACAAGTGAAGCAGTAGCCACTAGGGTGTCCTGTTTATTAAGTATTTCACACCCTTTGCTTGTAAAATGCACCTTGTTCCCCTGTTTTATCAATTGACTCACTGACAACAAGTTAGTAGATAACTGGGGAACACATAACACTTTTTCAACGGTTATGTTAAAATCGCATTCTTCAGTTGACGTAGTTATGTTTACGTTTCCACAACATTCCACTGGGATTTTATTCTGGCTAGCAACCATTATTTCTTTGGCAAAACCAGAATAACACACGTCGATCATCCAATTTTTATTGCCTGTCAAATGTGAACTGGCGCCAGAATCAACAAACCAGCCACTCTTGTCAAATGTTCCATTAAAAAACACGGCACTAAACGCGTTAGATGTTTTTGAACCTTGCGTATTCTTAGAAGAATTATCCATAATAGTGCACTGATTGCGATAGTGGCCAAATTGCTTGCAACCATAACATTTGACGTTTGATTTTCCTTTGACAGATGTTGACACTTGTGCATCTCTGCGATCTTTATTAGACATAGATTGTGGCATAGACTTTACATTCCTCGAACGCTGATTGGACTTATTGCGGAAACACGCAAATGCATTATTAACATCACTGTCTTCTTCCGGTTCCATATCCAACAACTTTGTTTTAATGGCGTCGGTTGTAATTACCATATTTGAATTTTCGATCGCCATTATCATAGGCGCATATCTTTCAGATAAACCAGCTAACATTATAGAACAAATCCATTCGTCGTTTATTCCAAATCCTGTTCCTTGTAATTTCTGACCCACTTCTACAATCTGTGTCACATACGACGTCATCGAAGTGCAACTTTCTAATCGAATAGATATGAGATTCCTCAGGAGGCTGATTTTTCTACAAAATCCCGAGTCATCAAATAGCATCTTCAATTTATCCCACAATTCTTTCGATGTTCTGACGTTTTTTATATGAACGTAAAGTGCCGGGTCAAGTGTCAAGATCAGCTTTGCTTTTGTCTTCGCATCATCTGCATCTGCTGGCGGCTTATTGGGCTCAGGTTTTATACACAAAACCATTCCTTCCAATACGAGATAATTCTCAGCTGCGAAGCTCCACTGCCCATAGTTCTGGCGTCCAATAAGTTTGGGGACGCTAACGAGGTAGTTCGAAATAGACGCCATTATCAATCACTGACGTTCACTTTTCGAAACGCAGTCCGTTATAACTCACTTTTTTACTAGACACACTGTCTTTTTGTAAAACACGGAGATTACTGTTCATCAAACTGATAATACTGACAATAAACTCAATAACTGGTAAATTACATGGGTTTCTGGGCCCATAACCTGTAATAAAACGCAGCTTGTTTCGTGAGAACTGATAAGAGACTTTATTTACGTGAATAACAAAAGACAATCAGTTTGCTATAATTATGGGCCACAAGATTGCGCTAGTAGTAATCTATATTTAGCTTTTTATAATATTATTTCATTGTCTACATTTATAAATAAGACTTAACGTTATTTTTGCTTTATTTAACTAAAATAATCGTTTTACAACTACACCCTAAACCACAATATCAAAATCAGACTGCAACTTTATAAACATTTGTGATCTAACATTGGATATTAATCAACCCGTTTTTATATAACGTAGTAAACTAAGATACTAAATTTAAAAGATACTTTTTTTTTTATATAATAATATTTAATCGAGGCTTCTGACTCGCATACTGCTGTCATTTTTTGCCTCATCTGTTTTATTTATTTTAAGGTTTCATTTTAAAAGATACTTAAAATAGGTAATATTTTTAATAAGATATAAATCAAAGAATACGTAGTACTAACCTTTTAAATACTTGCATGAATGTTGTTGAGTTTCGCAATTTCCATTCTGACAAAATATGCCATCTGACAGCTGGCTTTGATTGTCAATTACTGGATTTAAACTTTTCAAAAGTAATTGAAATTTACATGTAATGTATATCTTTGTTATGAATCCTCCTAATTGATAAACTATAGTTCAAATGCACACGTCAAGTAGTTAGGTCGATAATAGAGAACTCCTGTCCAATTTTTTTTTTAATGAATGATGACCTGCTAACTTAAATAACTGCATTTTTATTTTTGATTTTAGAGTTAGTTTTAATAGTTAAAATAATTGTCAAAGTTTTAATTTTTCAACACCCCCTGAAAACCACCATATGTATGGTGTGGTGTGACGTCATCACTCCTGAAAAATTAGTATGGATCGGGCATTCAACTGATCTAATGCCGCCATTTTGAATTCCATTGTTCAAAGTATTCTCCCTAGAAATGGCATTACTATTTTTTTATGCAGTAGTTTTTGAATATTTTTAACAATAGAGATAAACTAATAAGAGATACCTTTATTTTGGAAACATTATTTAGGCCTAAATAATGTTTCAATAGACACAACAACTAAATCTCTTTAAACAGTATATAAATCAACGAATAAATTAATACGATGGCTTGTGTCATAATGTCTTTACGGTGACGTCATGACACGTCGAACAGTGACGTCACCTTGAAGGCGTGTTTTTACGACCCGATTAAAAATGGACTTTTAATATATTTTTTTTAAACTCTGCGATTAATGTTATTAAATAAAACTTATATATTCAGAATCAGCGTTTATTGGTCTATATGAAAATATTTTTTTAAATCCAGAATATTTTTCACTGGAGTTTCTTATTGTAAAAATAAACACAAAGATCGGATGAATTTCGACATCCAAATTTTACAAAACCTGTAAAAAGGCACTAAGTTTTAATTTGAACGAATTGAAAACACGTTAAATAGATGGGTAATTGAATTGCGGGAACTGTCGTACATAAACACGTAATAAAAATCAATTAAAACAATCACTTTAACCCCATTCTAAGCACACACGGCTGTCAGCTTAACCGATAAATTTTGGTCCACAACGCAAAATAGTTGATTTTAATATCTTTCTAGTCAATCGTAGGCGTAAAAGAATAGAGACATCTTTGTTATGTGAATAACAGATCGCTGGAGTTTATGAAAATATTTTTAAAAAATAATGTTTCTTCCAAAAGTTTGCTGAAATTCAGCTGCTAAGCAAACCCATGTTTTGTAGGTGGTACTGAAATTCAGCAAAAAGCGCTCCAGTGGTTAAGAATGTATTCGGCTTCTGTACTTGATAAAGCAACAGTTTGTTGCTTCCTACTTTAATGAGATATTAAACATCCTGCGTAGATAAAACAATATCCAGTGTATGACTTACGATCTAAATTATCAGATGAAAGATTAATTTGTAATTTTTTTAATTTTTAATTTTTACTAAATTAATTTTTTTATACATTAGACCATAACTCTCGGTAAAACTTAAATATTTTAACACTCTCTTTGCATGTTTCCAATGTGTTTCAGTGTAACAGTTATTAAATTGGCTTAGGTAACTAAAACAATATGAAATATCAGGTCTGGTTAGAACAGAGAGGTACATTAAACTGACTATAAGCTGTTGGTAAGGAAACTTGGAATGAACATTTTCTACCTTTTCGAGCTTTAAATTAGTCTCCATAGGTGTTTCTACTCTCTTGGCCAAATTTACAGAATAACTTTTCAATAAATTTTTCTTGACTAATGAAAATATTATTTTTCTGTATTTTAACATCCATACCTAGATACTGTCTTAATTTACCAAGGTCTTTTAATTTGAATTTTTTGCTTAATGAAAAAATCATCAACAAATAATGCCAATAATGTTTTATAATTTCCAGCTGATTTTACAAATAAAAAAGCTCATAAATTGACTTTTTAAAGCATAATTCCTGTAAAATATTATCGACTCTCACCAAGCCCGTGTTGACTGTTTAAGTCCATATATGGCCCTTTTTAATTTTAAAAATTCATTGACATTATCCTCATCTCATTTAAAATTTTCAGGTAATTGCATGAAGACAGTTTCATCCAGATAACCATTAAAAAAAGCCGTATCAACATCTAAATGAGTTATATTAAAATCTAAGATAACACCAATGTTGCGGCGGGGAGCAAGGGTTCCCTCTCAAGAAATCGAGGGATCAAATGCTGCGTTTTGTGGACTGTAAAATTGATGATTGCGGTTCTTATCTATTTTATTATATTTCTGGAGTCGACTTATCAATATCTCCAAGCTGCTGTATACCCTCCATGCACTGAGTTTATGTCACTGGGAAGGTAATTGTTAGTTTGGAAAAATGAGGAAGGGAAATTGGTGATATTTGCTTTGTGGAGTTAATGGCGTACGCTAATGGTAAGCAAGCGATATTTTAGCGTATTTAACAGCGGTTTATAAGTTCTGCGGCGTGATTATTACAAAGCGATGCGATTATTCGGACTTGTGCGGTGATTTTGCTAGAACTGAACTAATGATGACAGAGGGCACACAATAGGTATTTTAGAAAGAACCACATGTAACAATAATGGCGTGAACATGCCCCCCCGCCTTGACCAAGTGGTAAAAAAAAGACAAATACAAAAAAAAGAAACGCGATGCGTTAGGATTCAATCAACAATTGACGTTTGAAAATAAAACATTAATAAAATATTTAAAAAAGTTTTTCGAGCTAGGTTTTCGAAGTTTTTGTTGCTATGGTAGAAATTTTCTTTTATTTCAAATATAATTTTTAATATTACATTTGGCTTTGAGATATTTACTAAATTTAAGCCGCACTATAGGGATTAAACAAATAGTAGGTATACACACAGTACCGGCATTTTTAGCTTGTCTTTAAAAGGTAGCTTCACTAATGCTAAATGTGTCGATTCTGTTCAACAGCAAGATTCTATCGACATGCAATGCCGCCCCAAAAATTCAAATAATCATATTATTATTATTAACACGTGGTTCAAATATCGCGGTTTTCGCTTCAAGACATATTGGATCAGGAATTCATCGTCATTATCATCATTTTCATGTTGACGCTCGCATTCTCGTACCACATCTCTAACAGAAGGGTCAAATGTATCAAAATGGCCGAGTAACTCTAGCTTAACTGTCAGTTTTCAGAAAGTAAAAACGAAAGCTTAAAATGACGTAAAACAGGCGGATAAATTCAGGAATCCCGCAAGGATCACATCTCGGACCTCTCTTGTTTATTTTATATATCAATGATATAGGTAAATGCTTTAAAAATTCCAAATTCCAAATTTTTGCTGATGACACTAAGATTTACAAAAAATCACTAATATTAATGACAGCCTAGAATTGCAAGATGATATCAATAGGCTTGGATATATATTGTGCTAACAATCAACTGTTCCTTAATCTGGAAAAATGTAACACAATATCATTCACCAAAAGCATAAACCCCCTAATATTCCTGTACAAAATCAATGACGTAGAGATAAAAAGATGTTGTGAAGTGAGGGACTTAGGAATAATAATGGACTCCGGAATGTCTTTCCGAACACATATAAATTCCATCTGTGACAGGGCGTACAAACTTCTAGGATTCATCATAAGAGTGACCAAACCATTTAGGTCACCACACGTAATCAAAACACTGTACGTCTCTTTTGTTCGCTCAATATTAGAATTCGGATCAGTCATATGGAATCCCCAATACAAAATAAATATATTGAAAGGTTAGAAAGAATTCAAAAAAAGATATTGAAACACCTAGACTTTAAATCCTTTCGAACTTCAGAAAACCTAAAAGACTCATTAACATTCCATAATTTATCAACTTTAGAAGATAGAAGAAATATATCCGACCAAAAATTTTTATTCAAAATCATTAACAACGTTGTTGACAACAACTATCTTCTAGAACACATTAATTTCCACTGTCCAATAAGAAACACAAGATCAAACCAACTATCCCACACTCAAAAACAAATTACACACAACATTCATTTCTCCGAAGGACGTGAACAAAATACAATGATATCTTTTACGACGCTGATATTTTCCATTTGTCCTCAGGCCAATTTATTAAATCCATAATAGAAAAAATTAAAACAAATTGTTAATTACGAACTCTCCACCCCTGCTGCGTGTTATTTTTTTCATTCTCATTATGTTGGTTTTCCTTCTTTTTATTATAATAATAATATTTGGATGATTTTTATATCCCATATGCTTTAATTTTTGTGTGTGTTTTTTTCTTTCATTTCTGTTGTATATATATATATTTTTCTTTTTTTTCTACCACTTTATGTTTTCTTTAATGTTTTATTCCATGTTTTTATATATATATATATACATTATAAATTGTAGCGGAAACTTCGCTGGTTAATGCAATCATGTAATATGTTACTTTCTTATTAAAATATGTATAACTGTTTGTTTCCTAAATAAACTAAAATAAAAATAAAATAAAAAATAAAATAAATTCACTCTTACTTTGATTCTAGTAACCTTTGAAACAGACGGCCCTTATGGTGGCAAAATAACTTATTAGTAGCAAGTGGCTAAGTTGCCAAGCTAGCGTAGAAACTAGGGAACACTTGTAGCTATGAATTTCTTTAATAATATTTCTGTAACTAACTAACAACTGAAGCTGGATTGCTGCAACAGCACGGCTTAAGCTAGGGTAACTAGGAAATACCTGAACCTATAAATTCCTTTATCCATTCTTTGTTTAGGTACCCGTTCCTTAATGACAGTTGTATGTTTGTCTTCTTGCAGAAGGCTGCAGAGTGAAGGGGTCTGCCGGGGTGTGCCGGGAGGTCTCCGCCTGTCCGAGAGCAATAGGAGAGATTGCTCGTGGAATTCTACCGCAGGTATCAAACAGTATTAATAGACTAGCATCTGCGTGATTGAATTTCAGAACCCAGTCACGAGTGCATGTCGGACGCCACGCTTAACGACTGCGGCTCAAATAACATCTGGGTACGTGGAATTTCATACAAAGCTACTGTTATAATTCGGTTTCAAATTCAAAAATTCAACACAAGATGTCACTACTTCCATCAGCAGCTCGCATATGGATGTTTCCCCCTAGGTATTAGTACTACGGATTTATAAACTTTAAGAATTCTTCCCGATTTCGAAAGATTGACGGCAATACTAACTACTTTAAGTTGTTATAAAATACATAAAATTATTAATTAAATTAGAATCCGTCTCAGAGCCAACTCTCCAATTTATCTTCGTTCGTCGTTTAACATACTATTAAGTATATTTTCGCTGTGGCCAAAATACCCGTTGCGTTGAATTACGGGATCTACTTCCTTTTTCAAATGCCTTGGAAGGTAACGAGACAATTTTATGGTTTAATGTTGTGTTTTTATTTTAAACCACATCGGAGCATACACTCTTAGCATAAATTCAGTCAATATCATCTGACTATCTGCCGGATTCTTGGTTGAAATGTAAAGTTAGAGAATAGTATTGGCTGTTGTTAACAAATGCGAAGGACAGATTTTACCCGGGTTTTTTTCGGCTAAGTTTTCATTACATTGTACTTCGGCGATTGCTTGGCACATTTCCACTAAATAAAGCTGGTCTTTGCTAAGGTCGTCACGGGATTTTATAATGTCCAGTTAGTTGCATTCTATTGCTTGAAATTCTATCACAGGAAGATGTTCACAGTTCTTGAGTAACTTTCATAGTTGGCCGCTAAAGCTTCTAGGACCTGTTGTCGTTCCATCAAGGTATTCGAAAAGGTGTCTCAAACTTAAATCGTTAGCATGTAAATGACAGACCAACCACTGAAGTGGACGAGGGAGCTTTTCTTCAAGAAGTCGAATAATGCCGACTTAGTTCCAGTATTAACTGTTTTTCCGTTACATCCGATAGCCACTATGCTAATTCAATGGGTTTTGCCTCAAAATATGCAAACAATTTGTGAGCTATTGTTTTAGCATCAACGAACTTAACGCCTATGTGGCCAATATATTTTGAGCCAGGTTCTTTCCAAAGACTGATATGTACTTCTATCACAACTTTTCTCATCCTCCATGATTAATGTTTTATCCTTTCGACTGTCAAACGATATGCAAAATCAAAATGGGGCTGATTGATGGCAGTCAGTGTGGTCCTAGTTTTGGCACGAGCACGTCGAATCTTATTACGATCTTTTTTTTTTTTTTATTTCTTTTTTTATTGAAATAATAGATAATACATAATATAATCAACAAACAAGTACTGCTAAGCCAATTGAATCGGCTTGTCAACAGGTGCTTATATTTTAGTTACATATTTATACATTTTTAAAATTTAAAATTTACATCTTATATCTACAGATACAACATTTTTTCATACATATCAAAATCAATATAAATCTTTTTTTTCCGATTGCCAATTTTTCACCATATATTTTACCTTATTCATAGAATTACAATGCTTTATAGTGTCAGGTAATAAATTAAATATCTTCGGTATGATATATTCAAACGTTCTCCTATTAACCCGTCGTTACGCGTGAATCTAGTGGTGTATTTATGTTCTAATTTCTCTTTATGCTGCGGGGTAAATATATGCTGAATTATAATTTTGTGCCAAAGTATTGCCTTAATAGGTAAAATTTTAGCACTCTGAAACAGCAACAGCTTATTTTGTCTCTGTTTGAAAATATTAGGGACGACCTATAATTTTACAATTGCGTTTTGTACAACTTGCACTTGTTTCAGATTGGTTATAGAAGTATTTCCCCGACTCGCAACAATAACATTTGGCTGTCATCAGTTCTTTTGTTTTGCTCTTTCAAAAAATATTCTTAAACCAATCTTTTTATTGTGTTTTGGCTGTAAAAAGTTTAGTGTGTTGGAATCTTCTCCCCCCTGATCTTCCAGGAGTCACTCTTGCTGCTCATTTTCAGATATTTATATAATTTTTTTACTTCTGTCACTTTTTATATTTGCTGTAATTTTTTGAACAATGGAGGAGGATTTCCCTCCTGTACCCCTTACAAAGCCCCCAGATCCCCCTCCTGACCCTCCAGATGGAGACATTTCAGATAAAATAGACTTTTCAGAACATTCAAACATTTCAGACAATGAATCTGTCATCCTAACCTCAATTAAAAAAAGAAAATTTAGTCCCCTTTCCCCAAAAAAACATGATTCGCCTTTGTCTCCTCAGTCCCCTCCAGCTCTTCCTCAACCTCCTCCAACAATCTTTTACTCTACTCATTCCCGTGGCCCCTACATTGTATATGCGCAAAAAACTGAACAAGGTAAAACCATCCATCCTCTTGAATTTGGTAAATTTCTTTCAAATAACAAGAACCTTTCGATTAAACCTGGAGGTGTTAAAGCCGAGGGTCGCTTCCGAATCTCTGTTGAATTCCTGTCGGGTTCAGCCGCCAACAACTTTATCAAAAATATATTTATTTCATCAAATTCTAAATTCAAGGCGTACATCCCAACTTTCAATGTCACTCGAATGGGCCTGGTCAGGGGTATCTCGACCGATCTGTCCATTCCAGAAATCCTGTCCTCACTTTCAACCCCCCAACATATCGGCAATCCCATAAAAGCCAGGAGGCTAAATTATAAGGACACCTCTGAGGGTATCGTTTCCTGGAAGCCCTCCCAATCTGTCGTCATCACATTCGAAGGACAATCTCTTCCCTCCCATATTTATTTATTTTTCAACTCCTTACCAGTTGAAATGTACACTTATCCCACCACTCAATGTTACAACTGCTGCCGTTTTGGTCATACCAAAGCTGCATGCAGATCCCCTCCCAGATGTTTCAAATGTGGAGAAAACCACTCGGCTGACCAATGTTCTTCTCTCTCTTCACCTAAATGTTTTAACTGCTTAGGCGCTCATTCCGCCATTAACTCTTCTTGCCCCGAACAATCTCGCCAAAAAAATATAAAAATTTCTATGGCCTCTGAGAACTTGTCTTTTCTGCAGGCTTCTAAATTATTCCCGCCTGTCAAAAAATCATTTTCCGAGGTTTTATCCAGTAACTCTTCATCCAACCCTCTCGCCTCCTCCTCAACATCTTCCCGTTCAACAAAATTCACATACAAAAACCCTATCTCTAAACAGGCTCGTGGATACGATCAGCAACAACACAACTCACTTCTCTTAAATCCCAATGGTTCTCCTCTTTCACACGCCACAAATGGGTGCGCAAACAATTATAATTCATCCTCAACAAACTATCAAAAGCTTTCTGAACAACTCTCCCAAGATAATTCTTCATTTATTCAAACTCTTATTATGCTTCTAATTGACCTAATTTCTTCTCAAACTAATCTACCGTCCAACGCTGCTTCTATTATTTCCACATTAAAATCATTTATTCAAAATGGCTCTTCAAGATGTCAGAATTCTTCAGTGGAATAGCCGCAGTGCTATTTCTAACAAATCAAACCTTCTTAACCTATTAAATTCAAACCTTGTTTTTGTGGCTGCTGTCTCGGAGACATGGCTTACTCCATCCACCCACTTTAATGTGGGAGGGTACTCCTGTCTCCGCGATGATCGCCCGGAAGGTACGGGCGGTGGTGCTGCCCTTTTTATTAAAAAATCCCTTCCGGTTTTCCCAATAAATAATATCAAACCCCCCAATGCTGACTTTCAAATGGTTGCAGCTAAAATAAAGGACACTTCCTTTGTTTCTATCTATCTTCCCCCAACATCGCACTTCAATAAACAAGCGTGGTTGCAAATTGTCCGTCAACTAAGCCCTCCTTTCTTTTTATTGGGTGATTTTAATGCCCATTCCCCCGTCTGGGGTTCTGCTTTCTGTGATCGAGACGGTCGAAGTGTGATGGATTTCCTAGATGAATCCAACCTTTTTCTTTTGAATGACGGATCTCCTACTAGAATCTCTCGCCCCAACACAAACCCCAGTGCAGTGGATCTCTCCATATGCTCTATTAATCTGGCACCTCTCTCCTCGTGGGTGGTGTCCCCCGACCCTTACTCCAGTGATCATTTCCCGATCACCATCACTTATCAAACTTCTTTCCATTCAGACAAGTCCCATATTTCGACAAAGATTAAAACAAAACACACCAAATGGGACGAATTTAACTCACATATGGATAAGTTTATACAAAATTTATCCTATACCGATACATTATCTGTCAAAGATGACTACGATAACTTCAAATCAATGCTCGTAACTGCAATCAATAAATCAAATCCTCCCCCTAAAACCAAATCTCTCAAAAAACTCCCTCCAACTCCCTGGTGGGATGAGGAATGTTCCAAAGTAGTGAGAATTCGGAAAGCTAAATCTCTTTCCTATCGTCACAATATGACTATGGAGAACTATCTCATATACAAAAATGCCGAAGCCAATGCCAAAAGGGTATTGAGGTCAAAAAAAAAATCCGGGTGGTACAACTTCTGCAGTTCAGTATCTCCGAACACTCCAATTTCGGAAGTTTGGTCTATGATTCGAAGATTTCGATCCTCCTTCAGTCCAACATCTCCTCGAGCTTCTCATTCTAAATGGATAGACGAGTTCTTGGACAAAATTGCCCCCCCTTCTGTACCTAACTTAGATGAAATAACTCCAATCCACAACACTCCTATGTCTGATCATTGGCTTGACTCTCCATTCACTTTAATTGAATTAAAAAATTGTTTATCAACAGTCAAGGACTCATCTCCAGGCAGAGATGGTATACCTTATAGCATTATCAAAAATAGTAATGATAATGTTCTAAATCACTTTTTAAGCATCTTAAATAAAATCTTCCAGACTGGCATAATACCTGATGACTGGAGTTCTCAAATAATCATCCCAATTCTAAAATTAAACAAATCACCCAATTCTGGATCCAACTATAGGCCAATTGCTCTTTCATCCACCCTTAGTAAAATTTATGAAAAATTAATTAAAAACCGGTTAGAATTTTTTGTCGAGAGTAATCATCTTCTCTCTCCATCCCAATTTGGATTTAGGAAAAAGAAATCTACCCAAGATAACCTTGCCATCATCAGCACTGATATTAATTTATCCATTTCTAACAAAGAAGTATGTCTTGCAGTCTTTATAGACATAGAAGGCGCCTTTGACAATGTTTCCATCCCAATTCTTAAAAAAAAACTTTTAGGCCTTGGCTTACCCCTCATGTTTGTCCAATATATTATTAATCTTTTTCTCGATAGGAAAATTTTCATTGAGCTACCAGATGTTACTCCTCAGAGTAGGTCAATTTGGAAGGGTTTACCCCAAGGCGATGTATTATCCCCCTTACTGTATAATATATACACACACGATATGCATGTCACCATTCCCCCTCAAGTAAAAGTTGTTGAGTTCGCAGATGACATAGCTTTCTTCTTATCATCCAAAATCATTCCATCCGCCGTCAAATATCTTAATGAAGCCATGGATGCCCTTTGCACATGGCTTACTTTAAATGGTCTTGAACTTTCAGTACAAAAGAGTCAGTGTGTTACCTTCTCAAATCGTCATAATAACCCCCCTGTTCAAATTTTATTTAAAAACTCTCCAATCCCCAATGCTTCCGAAGTAAAATTTTTGGGAGTAACATTTGATAGGAAACTTAAATGGTCTTCCCACATTAATAATATAGTTACTAAATGTGAAAAAAATTTAAATATTATCAGATCATTGACTGGCGTTTGTTGGGGTGCTCATCCTATCTGCATTAAGTTGCTCTACAATGCACTTATTCCAAGTCATCTCGACTATGCCTGCCCACTTTTTAGTACTGCATCCAAAAATGCACTCAGTAAATTAGACAAAATTCAATCTAAGTCATTGTGAATAATAACTGGCGCGATGCAATCGTCGCCCATCAATTCCCTTCAAGTAGAATGTTCTGATCCTCCTCTTTATTTAAGGCGTCAATTATTTGCTGACAAATTTGTTCTTAAATGTTTAAATTCTAAAAGTCATCAGATTATTCCCAGAGTCTCGTTGTTCAACGACTCAACACATTCATCTACAATCAGAGCTCGAACTAAACCTCTCCCTGCCATCTGTAAAAATTTTCGCTCTCTCTCAGAGCTTCAAATTATCAAAAATGATCTTCTTCCTTTGTACAAATTAAAATATAGTCACGTCACCCTATCCCCAACGATATTAGAAGGGATCGGCATTCTTAAAAGTCATTCCAATCTCCCAGCCCGTACTGTCAATAATATGTTCAATGACATTATTTCTTCTAAATGGCCCAACTCTTCTCTTTTATTTACTGATGGCTCCAAATCTCCGGACTCTCCTAACTGTGGTATTGGTATTAACATTTACCACAATAATTCTAATGAAAGAATATTTTATTCAATTTCAAACCAATTTTCAATATTTTCTGCCGAGTGCATTGCGATTATTGAATCTCTCAAATATATAATAAAAAATAATTTTGAACATTCTCTTGTTCTCTCTGACTCTCTCAGTTCCCTCCAAAAACTTAAAACAAGTCCTCTTCTTCATCCTGATGATCACTTTGTATGTCTTATTCGAGTATTGATAACCTCCATTCAAAGCTCTGGAAAAACTGTCACTCTGATTTGGATTCCTGGACATGTTGGCATAGTGGGTAACGATATTGCTGATTCCTTGGCAAAACAAGGAGCGTCTAACCCTACCGTTACCCTCGTAAACCATATTCCCCTGTCTGATATTTTTTCCATCATCAAAGATAGATCCCGCAATGTTTGGACAGAGTATTGGAACATTGCTAGTCAATCCAAGGGTGCCCGCTACGCCTCAATACAAAGGACTATCCCATCAAAACCGTGGTTTCAAAAATTCCCCCATTTTTTCAAAAAAGAAATTTTCTTACTTATTCGTATGAGAATCGGACATTGTTCCGTTCCTTCTCACCTTTATAAAATTCATGTGCTTGACTCCCCAGATTGTACGTTCTGTGGTCTAGATGTGGGAACTTTAGATCACATATTTTTTGATTGTCCCTCTCTAAATAAATATCCTCTCTTCTATCAAGCGTTATCAAAAATTGCCTCTCCTCCATTCAACATCTCATCTCTTCTAAGTCTGAACTTTACTCCAATCTTCCATAAAATTCTGAAATTTGCACATTTAAATAAAATTAATATATAAATTCACCTTTCCTTTCTCTGTAATTATAAATGATGGCCTAGAACACCCTTGAAGGGTGAAAGCCAGAAATAATTGAAAAAAAAAAAAAGTATTTCCCCATATTGTTAATCCATATCTTATAATAGATTCTGCTAGTGACATATAAATTATTTTAAGTGTTTCAATTGATAGGAAAAAATTTAATGTGTACATTCTGCCAGCAATCGATCTGAGTCTTTTACATATGTTTGTCCCATTTAAAAAAACAATCTACAGTAACACCAAGATACACGTATTCCGAAACTAATTCTAAGCTTTCACATTTACAATTAGTTGGAATATTTTTATGAATGCAATTAAAATTATGAGATATAATATTAGGATTAAATTGAAATTTGGCATTAGGTGATCTTATATGCATTACTTTGGTTTTTTTAGCATTTATTAATAGTCCTGCATCATGTGACCATTTACAGAGTTGATTAAAGTCAATTTGCATGAGTTCAATTGCAATTTTTAGATCTTTATGTGATATGACCAATGCCGTATCATCTGCGAATACAAAATGTTTCACAAAAGGGAAAAGTTTTTTCATTATGGTTACATAAATTATATATAGTGTAGGTCCTAATATGGAACCTTGTGGAACTCCTGCAGATACATTTTTTGTTTTACTAAAAGTATTATTTATTTTGATACATATTTTTCTATCACTAAGATAATCTTTAAATAAATTTAACACATTTCCTCTTATTCCAATTTTTTCTAGAGTTTTAAGCAGTTTTTTTTTTGAGTTAATTGTGTCAAAAGCTTTAGAGTTATCAATAAATAAAATAATAACATGTAATTTATTATTTAATTGGTTTTTTACGTAATCGGAAAAATCTTGCAGTAGTTTTTCAGTATTTTTTTTTCTTTGGAGACCATATTGACTTGGATCAATGATAGAGAATTTTTCAATATAATTATTTAATTTATTTGATAAAAATTTTTCAAGAATTTTTTCTAATGCTGGTAGAATACTAATAGGCCTATAATTTCCCAGTTCAATGTGTTTTCCACCTTTAAATATTGGTCTAGTAATGCTACATTTAAATTCTTGTGGAATTTTTGATTGCTTTATTATCATATTTATTAAATGAGTAATTATTGGCCCAAGAGTTTTTATATTTCTTTTTAAATCAAACATTCTTATATTGTCAATACCTGTGCTTTTAGAGTTTTTCATTTTTTTAACAATGTTTTCAATATCGGTTGTAGTAGCTCTTGGTATATATAAACACCTTTGTTAGATTATCTGTTGTCATTAACCCAATATCTTGCATTGTATCGCAGACGATGGCAGCATCTGCCCGATCAGAAATACTGTATCCATCCAATGTTCTGGATACAATAGATAGTCTACTGTTTGTTGGATTTATTACATAAGAAGAAGAAGTAGATGAAGCAAAGTATTTTTGGTCAGTTGGAAGATCAACGTTAGTAAAACTTGAAACTGTACTGCGAGATGTAGACAGTTGGTCTAAAGATGTTTGTTGTGTTTCTTGGTATAGTGCGCAAAGGTGGACTCAGCAATTTGTCAAATTTTTGCGGGAAAATAAATATTATAATTTTTTTTTAACATTGTTATTTAAGACGCGGCAATTTTGATTCATTATGAAATGTAAAAGTAAAAATTAAAGTATTCATATTGACACAAAACTGTTTTAAAAAGGGACAATTTTTTACTAGATTTTAAATAATTCAACTGCTTTGGGGCAGTACTTGTTATCAAAATTTTAAATTTATATTTTGTACCTAGAGCATCTATTCCGCACCCCACAAAAACAGATTTATAAAAAATAAAAAAAAAATTCCATACAATGGCGATCCACCCTACTGTACATATATAATGGGCTTAATTCACCATCCTGTTGATAGTTTATCCATAGGGTAATGCGTGTTTTGATTGAAGATTTTTTTAATTAATTAAATGAAGACAATATAAGCGAAACTCAATCGAAAATCTGAAAACAGAAAAATCAGAAAAAGATATTGACACATCTGGGACACGAACCCAGGACCTCTCGCTTACCGGGCGAACGCGCTAACCACTGCGCCACCGTGTCGATATCCAATTCGGTCACTTTTAACTGTATCATACTTCGACTAAGAACCACCCACACCATCTTCATTTTTCTTAACGCATATACTATTGGCTGCTATCTTTATGTCCCAGATGTGTCAATATCTTTTTCTGATTTTTCTGTTTTCAGATTTTCGATTGAGTTTCGCTTATATTGTCTTCATTTAATTAAATATTACAATTCGAGGTTTTACTCATAAAGTTAAAATAAAAATAGAAGATTTTTTTGTTTAAAAAGTCCAATTATTCGGTACTCGATCAATAAACGGTCCTTACATATTCGATAAGTTAGCCGAGTTTTGTACCAATTACGAGCATTTGTTTGTTTATTAATATACGTTTTCCAATGGACAAGAGGACAGCGAATTATCCCCCCCTTTATAGGAATATAGGCGGTTTTCAAGCTTAGTGACGATTTCCACCCACCAACCCGTACACTAACCATTCGCAATTATTTTATATCTTATTATGATTTATTTGCACTTACAAGAATCCCTACAAATGACGGCAGTTAAATAATTACTACCCATCGTATTATCTGCACCAGGCCCCCTAGCATGGTCGATCGATATAGGTTTTATCGAAAATGTCGGTAACTTGCGATCGTTCCCGAGCACGACTGCAGGCGGCTAACGAATAAACAACCGTTTACGTCAAATATATAAGGAACCCCTAGTCATTGCGAACTATTGTTTGTTCGTTAGCGGTCTGCAGTCGTGCTCGGGAGCGATGGCAAGTTACCGACATTTTCGATAAAACCTATATCGATCGACCATGCTAGGACCCCAGGTACTGTTATCACAAAAGAATAGAAGTAGGGTATGTTATTAAACAGATTGATTCGGGTTATCTAAATATCAGGGTATTTATTAAGGGTTATGACACTGGATGTGTTGTGTTGTGATTTGTACCTACTTTGTGGTCATGTTATCATGACATATACACCTCTTATTGAGTGGGTGTATTAGATGTTATAGTTACAGGGTTATACATAAAGGTACACAGTTATCAGCTTTAATCCCATGGGATCTTGGACGCCAAATCTCGTTGGTTCGAGATATGCTGGACTATGTAGTCAGTAGGCATGAATTACTCCCATCAGAGCGTGAGCACTGTTATTTTTGTCAATGATGTGAAACTTGGAAATATAAAATAAAACAGTGGATGTATAACAAAGATTTATATGTTAAAAGATTAAGCATACCTGTGGACCGTACCTAACGAGCTACTAGCTAAAACCTATAACGTTGCTGCGACGAATCCAGATGCATAGCGAGGGGACCCTACCTCCCTCACATTGCATCAGCGCTAGGTTTTTCGAGCTTCTCCATCCATCTTAGGTAATTGTTAAGTATGGGAACACCATGCCCATGGCGTCCTCCATTATGTGGTTCAGGTCCCATCAGGGTAGAAGTACACGGCGTGGAAAAGGCGGACGGGTTGTGTGCCGTTGTATTATTGGTGATGCATCTCGTCGGATGACGGATGGTGTATATAATCAATGATTATGATTAAACATGCTCGGTCAAGTCGCCATTTTAGCACATCGGGATTTTACACTTGAATACCCGTAAAATAAAGATTTTCCAGTCGCGATCACATTGTACCGGCTGAGATTTAAAGAAAACTATCGTTCACATATTAAATTAAACTGAAAAACCCGCCGATTAAACAATTCCTATATTAAATTTAAATCCACTTATTGACTGTCGGATTCACGTCCTGCCCCCAAGACGCGAATCCAAAAAGTAACGGGAATCGATCATGATCCCCTTATCGTTCGAAAGTTTAACTAATCGGAGAAAAAGTGAAACTATTAGTGGACAGTAAAATAATTGGAGTTATTAATGTAAACAAATATTAATAATCCTGGGGTAATTTAGAACAGGAAAATAATTACATGGGCATTCTAATTTTATTCATAACAGTACCTTAAGGTACTACCCACACCCACAGTACTAGGTCAAATATATTTAGTGAGGTGGTTGGACATCTTGTGGTTGGGCCATACTGCGGCCAACTTCCAACTTCAAACGTTTGTACGATTGTGTGGAGGGGTAATTCATGTGTTGGAAGTTCGAGTTGGCCCTGGAACGCCTCCGAGGCGATTGGCGATAGCTGGTTCGTGCGAGTTAGCCCTGACATCAGTCTGCGCAATATTATTACGGGAGTGTTGTATAAAAATTGTTATTTTTTTAGCTTTACGAATCGAAATCCATATTATGGAAACCGAATCACCGCCTGCACAATTGTAGGCAACTGATAAGATACGGCGCCGAATCAGCTGTTCGAAATCTGCCATTTTGGAGTTCGGAATTCGTAGTTGGAAGGTTGGCCGCAGCCACCACCAATCGGCCAACCTTCCGACTCCGAACTAAGTTCGGAGTTGGAAGGCAAATAAACAAAATGGATGTGTAGGCCGGACTCTCGGTTATGTAAAACCTAATTGTAACTTAGGCTAAGTTTAGAATTACGAGAAATATTCAAGATTCCATGGGTTCGGGGGGCCCACCAAATGTTGTATAAACCCCTGTATAAAATTAAATAAATTTAATAGAGAGAGGTCATGGAGTTCAGACGAAATCGCAGGAGATGGCGGAAAATTGTTGCTAGTGTGACCTCTGCTGTTTGGAACACAGCGGTCGTGACCTCTGCTGTGTTCCAAACAGCAGAGGCCACGACCCGCTAAAGCTCGGCCTGCTCGGAAAGAAGGCGGTTAGCTGCGCTAACCCTCGCCCGAGGCGAATATGTACGGCGGTACAATCCCTGTATCATCACATTATTACAATTCGAATTCGTACCGTAGCAACAATTCTCCCTCTTCAGCCTGACCCTTGGACCTCTCTCCGGACTTCACTTGGAAATTTGGGTTTGATTTCTGTCCCCCTGGACTCAGCTTCTTCCCCGCTGAAGGCCTCTACCCTGGCAGTTCACCAGCTTCCTCCCGGAATCTAGCGGCAACAAAGGAATACCCGGTTCCCTATTTACTACAGTCTGTGTGAGAAGACAAGGACGTCTCTTACAATTAGTATATAGACAAGTAGATTTTTCCTTGATGCGTTAGAATGAATATATGTTTTAAACTTTGTTATACGGCGGTACATCCTCTCTGCACATCTATTTGGGATCACTTAGTTATATTTTGTGTAATTAGGTATGCCGTATATTCCCTAAACCAACTGCATATTGTATATAAGTACCCCGGGGGGTCAATTGTCGGCGGATATGAACAGGACAGAAGAGCGTGTTGAACGCGCAGGAACATTAAATTGGATCTTATTTAGCAACTCTGGACACTGATTATAATTGGTAACTAATTTATACAGGAATATTGCAACTAAACGAGGCCTTCGTACACTCAATGATCTTTGTAGTCATACAAATTCTTGCATTTATACGACTAATTCACTCACTTCCAACAAAAGGACGACTTCCGAAGGTAGTTGATCTCAACTGCAGCCCTAACACATTTCTGTTGTAAAAGGGAAATAAAGCTACTCACCAAAGCTGATTAAAAGTAACAAAGCTAAAACAAAATGTTGGTTTTTAAATAGAAGTATTTTAATTCAAGAGTGTCTCTTTTCCCAGTACTGCTCATCCTCCAACAAGATCTGCTGCGTGGGGTCTATGGAGATTGGGGAGTCTGTGGAGACTTGCCCGCCTTTACCACCTTCAGCTGTCAGCCAGCGGAAGACGGGCTCGAAGGCACATGACTGTAAGTTACATTGCACTGCTTTTATTCTGGCATTAATGGGTAATAATGTACACGTTTTAGATGACTTATTGCCTAGGCCCTAGACTCTAGGGCCTAGGCAATAAGTTATATTATCTAGGCTCTAGGGCCTAGAGCCTAGGTAATATAATATAATGTATTGTGTCATAAACGCAAGTCCATGCTGGCCAACATTAGCATTACAAGCTCCATCCTCTAGTGGAGTATGCTGGGTATGTGACACGACTCTAGGATGACCTTAACATTGGAATTTCAGTTTGGCTGGGGAGCATTTAAGGGAAGATTTTATGTCCAAAGCTGGACGCCAGAAGAAGTGACAAATGCAAGAATTCATTTTTTGCATTAGCTCCACACAAGAGGCCCCGAAGAAAATAATTCCCCTCAGGGCCTGTCATCTTTGGGGATGCTGTGTGGAGGATCTTTATAGGTAAGGAAGTTCTGCGAAGGAAAAAGGAATGCAGGTTGGCAGGAATCCGGGGTTCAGTGCGTCCAGGAGTGACGGAGGTATGAATCCACCCCTCCCACAGCGGTGCAAGGAGATGTTCAGAGAGAGTCCTGCTGGAGAAGTCAAAAAGGTCTCCCTCAACCAGTCTCTCCCAATCTGGCCGCGTTTTTCCCTTTCTGTGTTCAATACGAGGCAGTACTGCTTCGAAACCCACACGGGTTTGTAACTCGATTTCTCCTTCCAAACCCGTGTACAATACAAGGCACGCATACTCCAATCGTGCACGGGTTTATAATGAATGACCTTGCGCATTGATCCGTGTTTGGATGTATGGGCCTTAAAACGCAGTCTTTAAGTTTTTTTTAATTACAATTTTTTTAAATTTTTTATTTTATTATTTATTATGGCCCTAGTGGGCTTTTACATGAATATTCAGTAATTGTAAGAAAACATATGTATATAATATGTTGATAGGTTTAATTCCTTTTTATTAATTTCTAAATAAAACACTTGTGTTGCAAAGTTTTTTTTAACTAAGAAACGACATTTATGTTTATTAATATCACTTTGAATGGTTTTTTTCTAACAATCAAATAATAGAATAACAAAACAAATGACAATCGATGATTGCATTCTAATTGACATTATAGGATTCAAATTTAAAGGGAATATATTTCCTTTACATCTCCCCCCCCCCCCGCGGGAAAGAAAATTATTGCAAAAATTTTCATTCATCTTCGATATCCTCTTCATGGTTCATCAATGCAGGTGCTGGAATTAATTTCGAGATGTGGAAAAAATTTGATTCTAATTTTTTTCGACCAGTATTTATCTTGTAAATTGAGTTTGATAATTTTTCTATTATTTTGTAGGGTCCGATTCTCAATTCGTCGAGCTTCTTCCTGTTAAGTTTGTTTCCATTCTCCTCAAAAACAGTATCACCAACTTTGAAGTTAATATGTCTCCTGGTTTTATCGTAAATCATCTTGTTGTAATTATGTGACTTTATAGTATTTTCCAAAGCTTTTTTTCTGTCTTGAATCAAATCGATGTCAGTCTTCTTAAGTTTTAATAATAAAATTTAGTGCAAATTAACAAAAGACTAGTGATTCAACATATAATAGTACTATAACTGTACTATACACTCACACACACCTACCCACTACGCACATCACCTGGTAATTACTAAATAAACGTAAAATAAAAAATACATTACAAAGAAGCATATCACAGGTACCCACCGTGAAATATTATTTAATATCTGTAAATATTATCATTACAGTACAGTCATTTAAATAAAAAAAAAATAAAAAAATAGCTTGAAATAGTACATTACCAAAAAAAATTATAACATAAAGTAAGTAAAAAAAAATTAAAGTGTGCGTATACGGACAATATTAATTAAAGTGTGCGTATACTGACAATATTAATTAAAGTGTGCGTATACTGAAAAAATTAATTATGTGCGTTATAAACCACGTAGGTAGCATGAGGTAATCCACATAATAGGTTAATATAAAAATAATAATAAAGTGTGTATTTCAAATCATGTGTATTTGTGTATTTAAAATGTTGTTTGGCCGGAGGTTCATATTCATCAATATCTGATGCAATTTAGTAAATACGATTTCTTTTCATCAATTCAGAGTTTGCTGGTGGCTTGATTGAATTCTTCCGTTGCCACGTGATAAACCCCTTTCTTTGCGGCGAGCGAGACCACTAGGTTGAACATTCAGAGTTGGCTGGTCGCCTGATTGAATTCTTCCATTGCCACGTGATAAACCCCTTTCTTTGCGGCGAGCGAGACCACTAGGTTGAACATTCAGAGTTGGCTGGTCGCGTGATTGAATCCTTCCGTTGCCACGTGATAAACCCCTTTCTTTGCGGCGAGCGAGACCACTAGGTTGAACATTCAGAGTTGGCTGGTCGCGTGATTGAATCCTTCCATTGCCACGTGATAAACCCCTTTCTTTGCGGCGAGCGAGACCACTAGGTTGAACATTCAGAGTTGGCTGGTCGCCTGATTGAATTCTTCCGTTGCCACGTGATAAACCCCTTTCTTTGCGGCGAGCGAGACCACTAGGTTGAACATTCAGAGTTGGCAGGTCGCCTGATTGAATCCTTCCGTTGCCACGTAATAAACCCCTTTCTTTGCGGCGAGCGAGACCACTAGGTTGAACATTCAGAGTTGGCTGGTCGCCTGATTGAATCCTTCCGTTGCCACGTGATAAACCCCTTTCTTTGCGGCGAGCGAGACCACTAGGTTGAACATTCAGAGTTGGCTGGTCGCCTGATTGAATTCTTCCATTGCCACGTGATAAACTCTTTTCTTTGCGGCGAGCGAGACCACTAGGTTGAACATTCAGAGTTGGCTGGTCGCCTGATTGAATTCTTCCATTGCCACGTGATAAACCCCTTTCTTTGCGGCGAGCGAGACCACTAGGTTGAACATTCAGAGTTGGCTGGTCGTCTGATTGAATCCTTTCTTCCGTATTGAACACGAACAAGGAAATACGCGATCCGGCCAGCTACGCACTTGGTGGACAAGAGTATTCGGCGCCAAGATCCG
The DNA here is from genome assembly GCA_929108145.2 of Limnephilus rhombicus. Classification (NCBI taxonomy): domain Eukaryota; kingdom Metazoa; phylum Arthropoda; class Insecta; order Trichoptera; family Limnephilidae; genus Limnephilus; species Limnephilus rhombicus. The sequence goes on along the minus strand of OV815289.1, from coordinate 47,881,960 downwards.
GGAAAACCTAACCCATGCACACAGGCACTCCAGCTAAATCAACAAACGTAGTGAATCACTTGGGGTGACCGATGGCAGAGGTGTTGGTTATCCAATTAATGGTTCCCGGGGCGGCGGTACCCATACTCCTCCCAAACTATACCCCCCAAATTATTTTATAGTTGCAATCTCTCTGGAAGACACACACACACGTAGTCCATTCCCCCACCCGAGTGCATTTACACAGACATATTTTCACATTTGCATTTGCAGCACATCCTTCACCCTAACACTATGTTTTTATTTTGTTTTTTTACATGAATACCGCACAAGAGTCCAAACTGCTCCCGTCTGGAGCCAGTGGGACTATGGCATCCCCAATTGGGGTATGTTGAGATTCTGAAGGTAGTGGGGAGGGGAACGAGATAGGGAAGAGGAAGGCGAGGAAGTACCTGGTTATTCAGATCTGGTTACCAAACTCGGCTAAAGCCATTTCAAGCAACGTTTCAATACTGAATGGTGGTCTCACACCAGGGCGATGCTGAGAGTATCTTCCACTCTGGAACGTACCGCAAATATACTATGTATTATTTTAAATTAATAAATTGTGAAATTACACAAATTAATCAAATAAAATTTATTTGTTCATATGAAGCGGATACTTTGTGATGTAACATTATTAATTTAAAATAAAACAATAACTTTGTAAACACCATTTTTATTTTTATACTTTATGCCGACCGGGTTTCGCTACAACCGTAGCTTCATCAGGGCAGTATAATACTCTACTAAAATTAGGTTACATTTGTGTTATAATATATATTTTACCAAAAATGGGCTGGGCTGGACTCGTCAAGTGGAGGAGGAAGAGGGAGGCATAGATGGAGAATTGGGAAGGGAACGGACGTGTTCTTTATCAATAGGGAACAATCTTAGTATGGGACTTTTATTTAAACTAAGTTGGTTATTTACTACCTTACTATTAGTGTTTATGGCTTTCCTAAGTTCTAGTGCCTCTAAATTATCCAATCTTATACCGATGTCGTTTTTACGAAAGGGTTTGGCGCCAGCGTTTTTGTCAAATTTATGATCGTTTTCAATCAAGTGGTTTGCAAATTCTGAAAATCCAGAGCTGTGTAAACATCGAAGATGTTCTTTGACACGGGTGTTTATGTTGCGCGCTGTTTTACCAATATAAAAAAATGCGCAATCGCTGCATTGAAGTGAGTAAATTCCCGAGTGTGATAGACTGTCTTCCTTATCCTTACCGTTCATTAAAAGTTTGCCTATATTATTATTAGTGTAAAATGCTGGTTTGATTTCTGATGGGAGATTTTTAACACTTTTTTGAGAGAAATTATTGATGTATTGGTATATTATTATTATGAGGTGGACTATTGTATAAATAAAAAAAAATAAAAAAATTATCCACTAGTAAATATTTATACAATAGTCCACCTCATAATAATAATATACCAAGTAATTATAATCAACCTCATCAATGGCGTAGAATCCTGTACAGGATTGATGTACAGGATTCTACGCCATTGATGAGGTTGATTATAATTACTTGGTATATTATTATTATGAGGTGGACTATTGTATAAATATTTACTAGTGGATAATTTTTTTATTTTTTTTTATTTATACAATAGTCCACCTCATAATAATAATATACCAATACATCAATAATTTCTCTCAAAAAAGTGTTAAAAATCTCCCATCAGAAATCAAACCAGCATTTTACACTAATAATAATATAGGCAAACTTTTAATGAACGGTAAGGATAAGGAAGACAGTCTATCACACTCGGGAATTTACTCACTTCAATGCAGCGATTGCGCATTTTTTTATATTGGTAAAACAGCGCGCAACATAAACACCCGTGTCAAAGAACATCTTCGATGTTTACACAGCTCTGGATTTTCAGAATTTGCAAAGCACTTGATTGAAAACGATCATAAATTTGACAAAAACGCTGGCGCCAAACTTATTCGTAAAAACGACATCGGTATAAGATTGGATAATTTAGAGGCACTAGAACTTAGGAAAGCCATAAACACTAATAGTAAGGTAGTAAATAACCAACTTAGTTTAAATAAAAGTCCCATACTAAGATTGTTCCCTATTGATAAAGAACACGTCCGTTCCCTTCCCAATTCTCCATCTATGCCTCCCTCTTCCTCCTCCACTTGACGAGTCCAGCCCAGCCCATTTTTGGTAAAATATATATTATAACACAAATGTAACCTAATTTTAGTAGAGTATTATACTGCTTTGATGAAGCTACGGTTGTAGCGAAACCCGGTCGGCATAAAGTATAAAAATAAAAGTGGTGTTTACAAAGTTATTGTTTTATTTTAAATTTTAAAATAAATAAAATTTATTTGCCACGCCGGGATTCGATCCCGTGGCCTTCGTAGTGTTAGTCAAGAGCCTTACCGCTGGACTACGCCAGCCGTTTACAAATAACTATATTATAATTTTTGGAGATATTCTTTACAGACAATAAACAGACAGTCTTTTTGCGATATATACACTCCTGTATGTATGTCCCAGCATGACACGATTTCATTAAAGTTATGCTAACTAATTATTTATTACTGTGAGAAATATTATTTAAACGGTTCCATGACAGTTGATCCGTCGACAATGAAGTGAAAAAGGAAAAAAATTATTACCGAAAATTTTTAGAATACTTTTGTCTAATTTAATATGTTTTTTAGTTTCGTGGAAAATAGTAATAATCAATTTTTCCAAATATTTCTAATTGCATTTGTTCATTTGTAAAATCTGAAGGACTCTTTCATCTGCTTTCAAGAACACTATTTTATTTTGAAATAATTTTTCATTTCTTTCATTCATGCCGATAGTGGTCGAGGGGTAAGGCTGTTGACTCGCAATCCAAAGGTCTCTTTATTTGTGTTATTTCACAATTAATTCATTAAAAATAATATATAGTATATTTGCGACACGTTCCTGAGTAGAAGATACTCTCAGAATCGCCCTGGTGTAAAAACACCACTTTGAATTGAAACTTTGCTTGAAATGGCTTTGGCCGTATTGGTGACAAAATCTGAATTGCCAGTTACTTCTCCATCTTCCTTTTCTCAATCCCCTTCCCCTCCCAACTACCTTCAGCCTCGTAACATACCCCAATTGGAGATGCCTTAGACTCACTGGCTCCAGACGGGAGCAGCTGGTACGCTTGTGAGATAATCACGCATTTAAAACAAAATATATACACATATATTATTTCATTTATAAATACAGTTTATTTATAAACAAGTTCTGCTGCGTAATTATCGTGACGGCTGTTTCGCCTTCTGAAGGCACTATCCAACTGTAAACAGCTGGTGACAGCTGGCATTATATTACCCGTGAGGGTAATAATAATTACACAACAGTGCTTGTTTATTTATTTATATTTATTTAAGTACATAAAACAGGGATTATGAAAAAAATTATTTAAACGGATGATTTAAATAACTGAAATTATAACAAAAATAATTTTAGCTAAATATGCAAAAGTGAATGACAAACAAGAATGAGTAAAAGGCAGAATACAAAAGTATCACAACTATTTATTATTTGTTGAGAAGTAAACTGTTTTTATAAAGGAAATTGTATTTTATTGAAGAAGAAGATAACAGTAATAATCCAAACGAAAATATGAAAGAGAATAAGACACAGAAAAATAGAAAAAGACAATAATGGTCGCAACTGGGACTCGAACCCAGACCTCTCGTAATACCCTTCAAAAGTTATAAAAAAGATAGTTTTTCTTAAAAAAAAAAAAATATTATGATTAAATACCTATATAAAATAAATTAAAATAGAGTTTTACAAATTAATCTCTAAAACAATAAAAAATAACGGAATAAGTTCGCTTAATTTGAGAAAAATGTTGCAAAATGTCAGAGGACTTGAGGGACATGTCAGGACAATTTGGGAGGTGGGTATAGGTACCGCCGCCCCGGGAATCATTTATTTGACAACCAACATCCCTGCCACAGGTCACCCCAAGTGGTTTGCTACATTTGGTGACTTAGCAGGGGTGCCCGGGTTCATGGGATGAGGTTTGTCCAGGTCTTGGTAGCGGATACGTTTACCCAACCACTGCGTGGCGGGCTGGATCGGACGAGACTGATTGAGGGAGGCCTTTTGATCTCTCGAGCCGAATTCTCCCCACCCTTCGCCTTGCGCCGCAGTGTGAAGAATAGATTCATACGTCTGTCACTCCTGGCCGCACTGACCCCCAGATTCCTACCCACCCCTCATACCTTTTTCCTTCCCATATCTTCTACTCCATCCTTTCCCTTAAAGAACCCTCCACACAGCATCCACAAAGATGACTTAGTCCCCCAGGGAAATTGTTCTCCTCGGTGCCTCCTATGTGGAGCTAATGTAAAAAAAAGAGGATTTAGACTTTAGGGGTAATTATAAAATATAAAAATTATCTACACAAAGAAAACTGCCGTCAGAACTTTTTTTATTTATTTATTTATTTATTTACATATGCATATATATTAACAATACATTACAATGTGAACATTTGTCTGTCCAACTGGGCAGAATACCCGTTTCAGGACAGCCAAATTGTATATTAAGTTCATAATATTCTTAACAAAGGAATAGTTTCGTTCAAGATATCACGGGAATTTGCTTCTGTCAAGACAACTTTTGAGAACACTAAGAATTGTATATAATTAAGGGATGGTTTCTTTATGTCTTTAAAAAAATCGCAAAGATGTGATCTTTTTCAAGGTCAATTTGGAGAACGTAAATAAATGCATTCAGAGTGAATGCATTTATTAATGTTCTAAGAGTGTTTTCTTTAGTGAGATCACAAGTAGGAGATTCTTTCCAGGCCATTTTAGAGAACATTTACAATTGCATAATCAGAATTTACACATTTATAAACCAATATTTGACATATGAATTCACAATGTATTTATAACTGTTTAATTTTAAAGTACTATAATTTTTAGAATTTCTTAAATAGTAGAAATTACACAATTATAATCCAAATATATGACAAATGATTTTTCAACATCGTTTTGGAGAACATTAATTTATTTAGTTGTTTATTTATTTCTTTTATTTTACTCGCAGAGGGCTTTTACATAAATAATAAATAATAAAGGCAGTACTCCATCTTTAACATGAGAAAACAAATAGATTAGATAAAGTTACGATGTGAATAAAAAGTATATAAATTAAATAAAAAAAATGCAACAAAAATTTTGTACAGTGAGATATATAATATCAATATGTTACGATTAGAAAATACGTACATAATATAAAAATCCAACCAACAAATTTAAAAGTGAACCAAGGTTTGCAAAATTGCAACATTAACCGTGTCTTTACACCTATAAGTATGTTTCGCTGTGTCAAGCCGAAGCGATGTATCGATGGTACCGACCCCTGTACCTCTCTGTGGAGTTGCAGGAGTTCGAAACCATCGGACCTATCCAATTTCGAACTCATTCTTCTTCTTCTTTCGTATGGTGAACTCAATATTTTAGGTAAAAAATGTATTTCGAACTCAATATTTTAGGTAAAAAAGTTAACCAATTTTTTTTTTTTTCAATGAAATTACAAAGGCATTACATTTAATAACATTAATAATTGCATTCCGAATAGGTTAATGGTTTCTTTCGGGAGATCACAATTATGATATTTTTCTGGGTTAATTTGGAGAACATTTGCAGTTGCATTATTAGAATTTACACATTTATACACCATTATTTGACATATGAATCACCAATGCATTTATGACCATTTAATTTTAATAAATGTACTATTATTTTTCGATTTTCCTAAGTAAAAGAAATTACCCATTTATAAACCCGACTAAATGAATATGAATTTCCAATGTATTTATATAGAAATTTTCAAAACTTATTTTTGAAATGTCTAGTCGTTATTTTACAAGAGTCAAAGACCAGTCCTTATTTTACACGGATCAAAAAACAGAGTAAAAGTTTTATTTTTATGAAATAATATAACTTTTTAGTACATATTAGGTATGTGAGATTGTGTTAGCATATGTTCGCTCTCGACTCTCCCCATATCCAGAAGCCAATTGCTAACCAATTTCCGTAAAAAGCTTGTACTTTTCAGTTTCCAAGCATCGGGTATGAAGTTGAACAATTTAGGCCCTAAGTAGGAGTATTGTCTTTGGGCATGTGATGTGTTTGTAGTAGGCGGAATTACTGGATTCCTCCCTGCATGACGGGTGTTGTGGAGATGACCGATGGATGGATAGTGGTGTCGGTGTTTTTGTGTATGTAAAATAATTTTTCTTATGTATAGTTGCCGTACATCAAGAACTCGTATCTCTTGAAATAATAGCTCACTGGGATACCTAAATGGTTTCTTAAGGATGACCCTTAAAAGTGATTTTTGTGCTTTTGCTAGGGGATCAATAATTGTTTTGGAACAGCCGCCCCATCCCAAGGATGCATATTCTAGCAGTGAGTTACACAAGGCATGGTACATTTGTTTCAGATCTTTTACGCAAAGAATATTTCTAACAGACATGAATAGATGAGTAAGTTTTCTAATCTTTGTGGAAGTCGAGACAATATGTTCGTCCCATCTCAGAGACTTATCTATGATAATTCCTAGATATTTTATACTATCGACACATTCTAAGTTTAAGCATTTACATGAGTATTAGTTTGTTTGCATTCGGAATTATAAATTATTTTCTTCAGGGCCTATGTCATCTTTGGGAATTATATGAGGAGGGTTTTTAAGGAAAGGAAGAAGAGATGAGTTCTGGGAAGGAAAGGGGTTTAAGGGGTGGGTAGAAATCTAGAATTCAGTGTGTCCTGGCCTTCCGCCTTTAAGACCTCGACAAACCTCACCCCTTAAACCCGGACACCCTTGCTAAATCACCCAACGTAGTGAACGTAAAATACTTGGGGTGACTATGGAAGTGGTGTTGGTTGTCCAATAAAGGTACCCATTCCCGCCTCCCAAATTATATATAAATAATAATGTATCCTCACTGTTTGCAGATTGTGTCGATCTCCACGAGAAGCTGTTCCCGTGCCAGCAGAACGGGTCCAGCTGGAGTAGAGGGGACCTCTGCGGACCCAACCCAGAAGAGCACAGCCCACAGTACTGGGTGGAACGCCTTACTAAAGCCAGTAGTTGGGAGATTCAGCGCTTTGTGAGTCAATTACTTGTACAAATAATACATATAATAGTAGATTGTTACAATATCGTTGAAAGACAATAATTAAATATAATGTTGTGACAAGAGACATGAGAGAAATAACAGTTTGTTTTACACGACCGAACGCACATCATCACACGGTTGTCTGTGATGATGTGCGTGATGTGGTGTGATAAATTCCTGCGCCTACCTTAACTATTATTTTTCTAAATTGGAACTGATAAGCATACACCAAAGTGACAGGAAGTAATTATTTATCCAGATTCTTTTTTTAAGTTAGACAACCGGTTCCTTCTTACAAAATAAAGAATATTTGAATAATCACTATTTTTATTATTGGAAGCTTGTGCAGAGATGTGGGATACATCTCATCCATCCATAACTTTCCATTCGGTTTGTAACAGTCATTGATAGATTGATAGTTTTGATGGCCTCCGTGGTCGAGTGGCAAGGCTCCCGACTAGCAATCCAAATATTTATAAAGTTCATCTATTGCTTAATAAACGCTCTGGCGAGATATGTTTCTATTTTCTGCCGTCACCCTGTCTGTCTGTAACTCCGGTTCAATGAACTTTTGCTATGAATTAATGAGTCATTTCGTTTATTTGGCAAATTGAGACATTTTTTTCTACATTAGCTCAACATGTCATCTTAGGGGTTGCTGTGTTGAGAGTTTTTTTAAGGAAAGGAAGGAGAGGAAGTTTTGGTAAAGAAATAGGTATGATGGTTGGGTAGGAATCTAGGGGTCAGTATGTCAAGGAGTAACGGAAGTATGAATCCATTCCTTCAAACGCGGCGCAAGGCGATGGGTCCCGAGTTCCCGACTGGAGAGGATAAAAAACCTTTCACAACCGGTCTCTCTCGATCCTGCCCACCACACACACGGCAGGTGGGCAGACGCATCAACCGCCAAGACCTGGACAAACCTCACCCAATAAACCCGGGCACCCCGGCTAAGTCAACAAACGTAGAGAACTACTAGGGGTGACCTATGGCAGAGGTGTTGGTTATCCGATAAATGGTTCCCGGGGTGGCGGAACCCAAAACCGCCTCTCAAATTAAATTGAATTTATGTTTTTAACAGAAAATTATTTCAATTGCCATTTTTTAAATTGGAACTGATTTGTCGCGATTTTAGTATAAACCCATTGATGTACTTTCACTTTTTTACTTCCCTTTATTCCAATTTGACCTTCAATGCTCCCATCGCTCTAACGCCTAAAATCTACCAGATCCGGTCCCCGCATACTTATACTTGAGTGAAGCTAGTGGAACACGTTTCTACAAAATATATATTTGGACGCAAAATTGTTGACCAAATGAAAGAGAAAATAAGCCGGACGCCTTACTACATTACTTATGAAAGGAGTCTGGGTCGTTGAAGAGTCGTTAAAAGACGTTTTTTCGGTTTTGTATATTTTTAAATTAACGTTTTCCAAAAAAATTAATACCTAGCTATAATCAGACAATTAGAAGGTTGTATATACTTTATCTAAAGTTATCTAAAATAAAGTCCTTCCGATAGACGCAGCAATGTCGATCTGATGAAAGGACGCAGAAATGATAGCGGGATGTATATATATATATATATATATCGACGACCTCCGTAGTCCAGTGGGTAAGACTCTTGACTCACAATCCGGAGGTCGCGGGTTCGAACCCGGCATGCGCAAATAAAATTTATTTGGTTAATTGTGTTATTTCACAATTAATTCATTTAAAATAATATATAGTATATTTGTGGCATGTTCCAGAGTGGAAGATACTATCAGTATCGCCCTGGTGTAAGACCACCATTCAGAATTGAAACGTTGCTTGAAAATGGCTTTAGCCGTGTTTGGTGACCAGATCTGAATAGCCAGGTACTTCCCAACCTTCCTCTTCCCCACCTCCTTCCCCTCCCCAATACCCTCAGCCTCACAACATACCCCAATTGGGGATGCCATAGTCTCACTGGCTCCAGACGGGAGCAGTTCTCCAGGGGAGAGATTCTTGTGCGGTATTCACTGTAAAAAAAAAAAATATATATATATATATATATATTTTTTTTTTTATTCCATAATTTTTTTATTAATTACAGATATTCGTTTTTTTTTTGGCTACCACACTAGGCTATTGCCCGTGTTGTGGTTAGTCGTACATTTAATATTTTAACATTCCAAAAAATATTAAGAAATACTTAAAACTAAAATGAAAAAAAAAAGATCATATTTTAAAGAAAAGTAGAAATAAATATGAAAATTCAAATTCAAATTTTGAAATACAAAAATTAATAATAAAGATTAAATGTTAAGAACTCAAGTATTCTATATAAATTAAAACATATAAGTATATAAATCAAAACTAAAACAAAAATAAAATTTTGTGAAAAACTAAGAGAAAAAAAAAAAAACAACATTTTAAAGAAAAATAGAAATAAAAATGTAAATTAAAATTTTGAAATGCAAAAAATAATAATTAAAATATAGTGTTAGAACTCATGAATTCTTTAAAGTACGTTCGTCCCCTTTCAAAAATCCAATGTTGTACACGTGTTATAAAAAGAGAATTAGAATTACTTGACTTTATGTCAGTACTCAGAGCATTATATATTTTAGGAGCGATGAACCAGAATTGTCGTTTAGCGAATGAGGTCTTAGTTTTTGAGACCACGCAACCCAGGTTTGATGAAAAGCGGGTGTGTGCTTGATGTTGTGGAGCGGTTAGTAGATTATTTTTTCGTATATAACAAATGCTTGTTTTAGTAAATAGCTGTCGAATATCTAAGACCCTGATTTTTGCAAAGAGTTCATTTGACGGATGGGTAGGTTGACATTTAAATATAATTCTCAGAATAAGTTTTTGAACTAAAATAATTGGTCTAATAATAGATTCAGCACAACCACCCCATCCCACTATACCGTATGTTGCTATGGATTGGAAAAGGGCAAAGTATACGCTTCTTAGAGTCTGTAAATCTAAGATAGACCTAAGGGAGCAGAAAATATGGCCGAGTTTACGAAGTTTTTTTACGGTGTCACCGATGTGAGCTTCCCAACGTAGTTAGTTGTCTATGATTATTCCCAAATATTTAACTACTTTTGATGATTTGAGGGTCAAACACCTACAATTAATATTAGATGTGGTTTCTGGATTTTCTAAATTGAGTTGACACGAGTGGATGATTGGTTTAGGGCAGTTGTTGGGTAAATTGTATTTGCGTATGGAAAATGTCATATATTGTGTTTTATCGATGTTAAGTGTGAGGAGGTTTGTGTCAAGCCAATGCTTTACTTTTATTAGAGCATTATTAGTTTTGTTAATAACTGATTGCCATGTTTCATCTTCGAATACTAAGATCGTGTCATCAGCAAATGATAATATTTCTCCACCAATATTCATGGCACATAGTGAGTTAATGTATATAAGAAATAAAATTGGTCCTAGTATGCTACCTTGGGGTACACCACAGGACACAGATAGTTTATTGCTTATAAGTATTTTGTCAGATTGGATGAGAGTTTGTTGTGTTCGGTTTGATAGATAGTTTTCAAACCATGTGTAGGCTACTTCAGTTATTCCAATCTGTTGTAGTTTTTTTAGCAGTAATGGATGTGAGACCGTATCAAATGCTTTTGCGAGATCGAGAAAAACAGCAAGTGGTTTGCGACCAATGTCAAGATTATAGGAAACGATCTTTGTGAGGGCGGCTATTGCATCTGAAGTACTTCTACTTTTGCGAAAGCCGTATTGATTATCAGATAATATTTCGTTATCTTCGAGAAACATACAGAGTCTATGTTTCACCGCTTTTTCTACAACTTTAGGTATTATGCTTAGTAAGGATATCAGTCGGTAATTATTAACAAATAATTTTAAATAATAATATTAGTACGCAATAGTGCCTCTATGACAATCCCGTGATTTTTCACGGTTCCAAACTAATTATGAATAAAATGATTATTAATTTGTACCAAAAATAATAATTATCATTGTTTTTTTTTTTTTTATTTTTTTTTTTATTAAGGAGAAAATACAGATACAGATGTCAATTGACAGGAATATACAAAACAATTAATAGAGAATTCACCTGCATCCAAACTACTTCTCACGAATTAACATTAACAGCAGATAAAAACCTATGCAAATATTTTTACTTTTAAATACGGAAAAGACGTACATAAGAATATTATTTTACAAATAGAGAGATGAAAAAAATGTGCGCAATATCCTTATAAAAGTTTACAAAGTGTTTTTGGAATTTTGATGGTAAGACCAAAAATATTAAAAAATATATTTAAATATAGATAAAAAAATAATGTCATACATAAATTTAAAAAAAGAAAGATAGTTAAAATTATAAACCAAGTAATGTCTAAGTTATTGCATTTTGTAGGTTTTCCTACAAGGCTGTTTTCAGCCTTCAATTTTCTACAAAAGTACTGCGTGTATCAAAAAATAAGTCGGAATCCTTGAGGTTTTGATTTTGACTAAACGATTCGCACATTCTTCTGATTGGATCCCTGACACCAGCATTTGTACGCGTCCGGCTAATGTGGAATAAGTCGTTAAGCCTTGTCACTCTTGGTGGTATTTTTAAGTTTATTAGTTTCAGTAGGTCAGGACAGTCAATAATGTTGTTGCAGATTTTATATAGAGTCATGAGGTCAAGGAATGTTCGCCGGTTAGTTAGAGTGGCGACGTTATAATTCTAGAGCATATTTATGTACCCCCGTTTTGTTAATAGAGATAATTTAAACTTTTTAGTTAATTTAAACATAGTTGTTATATAATATTGTGTGTTTTCAGGGACTTGTGTCTCTCTATATGGGGAAACCAGTCTATTTGATAAGTGAGCACTGGCTCCTTACCAGAGCATCACACTGGGACTATCTGCTGCGGTAAGTTCCACTAGTAACTTGCAATTACCCCACAAGAGTCCCATCTGCTCGCCTCTGGAGCCAGGGAGACTATGGAGGTACCCATTGGGGTATGTTGTAAGGCTGGAGGTAAGTGGGGATGGGAAAGAGATGGGGAAGAGAAAGGTTGGGAAGAACCTGGCTATTCAGATCTAGTCACCAAACAATTACAATTTGGGAAGCGGATGGGTATCGTCGCCCCGGGAACCATTTATTGGATAAACAAACATATGACCTCTGCCATAGGTCACCGCAAGTGGTTTGCTACGTTTGGTGACTTAGCAGGGATGCCCGGGTTCATGGGGTGAGGTTTTTCTAGGTCTTGGCGTTCGATGTCCTGGACACACTTAACCCTAGATTTCTTTCTACCCCTCACACCCTTTTCCTTTCCAGAACTTCTTTTCCTTCCTTTCTTTAAAAAGACCCCCCACACAGCAACCCCAAAAATGACATAAGCCCTGAGGCAAATTATTTTCCTCAGGGCCTCCTGTCCACGAAACACGATTAAGGCAATTTCAAGCATTATTTCAGTTCTGAACGGTGGTCTTACACCAGGGCGATACTGAGAGTATCTTCCACTCTGTAACGTGCCGCAAATATACTGTATATTATTTTAAACTAACAAATTGTGAAATAACTCTAAATTAATCCATTGATATTCATTTGCCCACGCCGGGATTCGGTCCCGCGACCTTCGGATTATGAGTCAAAAGCCTTACCCTCGACCACGGAGGCCGTGCAGTATTATTAGTACTTCACAACTAATAGTATTTATAAACTAATTTAATTCAAACCGTTTATTTCTTTAGGAATAACAATTAATACCAAGAATTACTTTAAAAAAGGTTTTTGCAAATGTTATAAATATATACAGGGTGTTTTAGGACGGACCCGGCAGTCCTGTTCACACTGTTCCCAGAGCTAAATATTTTATGTTTTTAAGGAGTATGTATATATTAATACACAGTTGGCATTTGTTTTTCGAAAACTCACTATGGAAACGTTGCCTTTTAGAGACAGGCGAAAATCGACCACTCTGCCTATCCAGTTTCACCGACCGCAGAGATCGATTTGGCCGGACAGGGGGCATGGACAGCGATCTCATACAAAAAATCGTGAAAAAAATCGCGTTTTGATGATGCGATAATCTACCCTTCTCCCCCGCGATCCGCAAGACCTTACGGCGCACTGTCGCTTAAAAAAAAAAGTCGCTTAAGCCCTTTCAGATAAAAAATTCAGAGCACGTTTCAGTACTTTGACTTTGCGACAAAAATTAAGCGTTTTTTGGCCTACAAAATTTAAAGAAAAAAAACTGGCGGCGAAAACTAGAACTCTAATAAAATCACTCAATTCGGCTCGGTTACACTTCTCGCCGACAGGTTCGCATAAAAAACAAGAGATGTCTTTTTTCCAATAGTTTCAATGCAAATTAAAATGCTAGGAATATCGAGTCAGGTCAGGATTAACCCATCTCTTTTTGCATGTTTGCGAATGCTGAGATAGGTATATGTAGATTTCAAATGTCAGTTTTATGCTACCGAAACGGACCTCTCAGCGGTTTCGGTTGGGGAATACTGCATTACAGCCCAAAAAGCGATCCCAGCTTTGATATTTAAAAAAAATATAATAGAGTAGAGGAATACGCAACTTTTGATACCAAAATTATATACGCATCTCTTATAAAATATGTCAGTAGAAGCTGACAAATATCACACATTTCCTGAAAAATTCATGTCGAAAATGCGTTCTGCCATATGAAAAAAATTCAATTTATAACGGGGCAGGTACCTACCGTTCCATCGATAGAAAAGTAACAAAATACGTAATGTTGACGCAATTGTTATTGAAAAAACGCGTAGGTAGGTACCTACAACAATGTAATTTTTCTCGGGGTTTACCAGGTAGGTACCTACCGGCTTAGGAACAGTATTCTTTCATTTAAATATTTAATGATATGAAATTAAATAAATCACTCAAGATGGTCACTTTTTAATCTATGTAGGTACCTACCTGCACATAACTTACTCGGAATCATCTGATGATTTTGCTTATGTATTTTTTTGTAAATGTATAACGAAATTGCTTGAAGTTGAACGGGATAATTATATTATTTATTATTATTTACTTATACTTATTATGTTAAAACTGAAATAATTACGGAACTTGAATAGAATTTGAACAGAACTTTCACAGAACCTTAAAATTAACTTGAAAAATTGAGGTTTTTTAATTTATTTTTTGTTAGTTTTAGGACAAGGTTTGTATAAAACTACTGGTGAGCTCTGGCATAACGAAATTTGCATAAAAATATTTCAAGAGGTGGCACGCGAGCTGTTTGAAAACTAAATGTACCGGCAATGAATCAAGGAAGCGCGGGAGGGGGGGAGGAAAACCAGGGAGGGGGGAGGGGGGTAACTTGGGAAGGGGGAGGGGAACTCGGGAGTGGGGTTTGCGGGATGGAGGAAGGGGGGGGGGGAGTAGAGTACGCTATGAAAGAATATTTTTTCTGTTTTTTTTTCTTACTCGAATAAAACAAAAAAAAAAATTCTAAAAAATTCAGAAAAATTCATTTTTGTAGCGCCGTTTTGAAAAAAGTCTATTAAGTACCTACCTGCGCACTATGAAATCATTTTTTTTTTTACTGTAATGAACCTTAGTTATTGTTTCTAAAAAAACGTGACAAATGTACCTATCGATTTGATGTCTGTATCAGACCACTAAATTATAAATTGGGAGGCGGGAATGGGTACCGCCGCGCCTCCCCGGGAACTTTTATTGGATAACCAACACCACTACCGCAGGTCACCCCAAGTGGTTCGCTACGTTTGGTGATATAGTAGGGGTGCCCGGGTTCACGGGGTGAGGTTTATCTAGGTCTTGGAGGCGGATGATCAGGACTCACTGAACCCCAGATTCCTACCCACCCCTAAACCCTTTTCCTTCCCAGAACTCTCCTCTCCTTCTTTGCCTTAAAAAAACCTCCACCCAGCATCTCCCACACCCAGGACCTCCACACAGGAGGCCGTGGGTAAAATAATTTCCGTCAGGGCCTATGTCATCTTTTGGGATGCTGTGTGGAGGATTTTTTTTTGGAAAGGAAGGAGATGAGAGTTCTGGGAAGGAAAAGGGTATGAGGGGTGGGTAGGAATCTGGGGGTCAGTGTGGCCAGGAGTAACGGCCGTATGAATCTATTCCTCACACTGCGGTGCAAGGCGAAGGGTTGGGAGAATCAGGCTGGAGTGGTCAAAATTCTCCCTCAATCAGTCTCCTCTGATCCAGCCAGCCACGCAGTGGTTGGGCAAACGTATCCGCCACCAAGACCTAGACATATACATACAGTTTTTGAATACAAAAATGAGCTCAGGCATCACGAAATTACGCGAGAAAATGCCCGTTCTGAATCCTAGGGGCCTATGTCATCTTTGAGGATGCTGTGCGGAGGGTTTTTAAAGGGAAAGGAAGGAGAAGAAGAATTTTTTTTTAACATGATCTCCACACAGGAGGCCCTGGAAAATATGGAAGATATGGATATAAAAGAAGGATGGGGAAGGGGATAAGGAGGGAAAGGATAAGAGGGAGATATAAGTTAGTGACGAGTTTTATATTGTTAATGGACATTTTGTCCGTAAACAAATAAATTATATACAGCGGGTACCCGGCATGCGTTGCAAAGCCACTTTAACCTCGGGGTCAATTAAACTGTAATGGTTCCATCCCAAATCCCGGAAAACTACATTATAATGCAAGCGCCTGTACTATATAACATTATATACAATGGGTACCCGGCATGCGTTGCAAGGCCACTGTAACCTCGGGGTCAACTTAACTGTAATGGTTCCATCCCAATTCCCGGGAAATAACATTTTAATGCAAGCGCCTGCAATATATAACATTATATACAACGGGTACCCGGCATGCGTTGCAAGGTCACTGTTACCTCGGGGTCAACTTAACTGTATTGTTCCATCCCAATTCCCGGGAAATAACAGTTTAAACCAAGTGCCTGCAATATATATAATGATATACAACGGTTACTCGGCATGCGTTGCAAGGCCACTATAACCTCGGGGTCAACTTAACTGTAATGGTTCCATTCCAATTCCTGTGAAATTACATTTTAAACCAAGCGCTGCACTACAAAACATTATATACAACGGGTACCCGGCATGCGTTGCAAGGTCACTGTCACCTCAGGTTTCTTCATATATTTAATTTAACACACACTCCTCCTCGCTTCATCCACGTTCACACGTCAAATCGCATAGTGTTTTAACCCTTTAGTTGCTTTTGCAACGGGCCCAGCTAGTTATGTAATAATGTACAATGTACATACCCGTGTTCACCTGTCATTTACTGTTTATAATAAGTGTACATTGTGAAATAAAACTGTGAAGTTATGATTACATAGTTAATGTCGAAGAAATGCACAAAATAGCTAAATACGGATAAAATAAATTGACGGCCTCCGTGGTCGAGGGGTTAAGCTATCGATTTGAAATCTGAAGGTCGCAAATCGAAATATAATTTTTTTTTTGACATAGTTCCTGAGGATCGTAATTCTCCTCAGGGCTTGTGTCATCTTTGAAGATGCTGTGTGGGGGGTCTTTCTAGGAAAGAAAGGAAAGTAAGTTCTGGGAAGGAAAAGGGTACAAAGGGTAGGTAAGAATCTGAGAGTCAATGTGTCCTGGAGTGACAGACGCATGAATCCATCCCTCCCACTGCCGTGCAAGATGATGTTCCGAGAGACCACCGCTAGAGAAGTCAAAGGGACTCCCTCAACCATTCTCTCTCGATCCGGCCTGCCACGCAGTTGGTAGGTAGAAGCATCCGCCGGAAAGACCGGGATAAACTTCACCCCTGCTAAATCACCAAACGTTGCAAACCACTTGGGATGACCTTTTGGCAGAGGTGTTGGTTATCCATGGTTCCCGGGGTGGCGGTACCCATACCCGCCTTCAAAATTTCTGATTATTTGTGTTAGTTTATAATTAATTGATTTTAAAATATAATGGAGCATATTTGAGGCTAGTTGAGATTAGAAGATACTCTCAGTATCGCCCTGTTGTAAGACCTCCATTCAGAATTGAAACATTGTTTGAAATGGCTTTACATGTTTTCTTAAATATTTTCAATATAATTTTTAACGCCCGCTTTAATTTTATTTTCTTTTATTTATTAAATAAATAACTTTTGCTCCCGGCATCGCTCGCATAGTATTAGGGGGGTTTCCATTCCACCTCTTCCACCTTCCCCATCCCCACTTCACTACCCCCCCCCCCCCTCCCCTCAACAACCCCTCCATTCCCGTTAGATTCATTTTTAAATAGCTCGCTGTGCGTCTATTGCAATATTGTTTATGAAAATTTCATAATGCCAGAGGTCTGAGCCCACATGTTATTTTTTTATTTATGAGCTATATTATTGTAAAGTTTCATTTAAATCCATTCAGTTGTTTTTGCGTAAAAGAGTAATATACATCCATACAACCTTTCGCCTTTATAATAATAGTAGGATATTATTATTTAATTTATTAAAAACAGTTTATTTATAAATAAGCTCTGGTGTGTAATGGCTTTTGCCGTGTTCTGGTGACTATATCTGAATACCCAGGTACATCTTCCTCCTACCCATCTCCTTCCCCTCCCCTCTTTCTTCAGCCTTACAACATTACCTAATTGGGGATACCATAGTCTTACTAGCTTCAAATAAGAGCAGTTGGGACGCTTGTGCGCTATTTACATTTTATTAACAATGACAAGTTAATGTTTATTAGCAATTAATGAAAATTAGAAAATGTTGTCTCATTGTCAAAATTGTCTCATTATCAAATTGGAATAACTGAAGCAGCCTACACATGGTTTGAAAACTATCTATCAAACCGAACACAACAAACTCTCATCCAATCTGACAAAATACATATAAGCAATAAACTATCTGTGTCCTGTGGTGCAAGGTAGCATACTAGGACCAATTTTATTTCTTATATACATCAACTCACAATGTGCCGTGAATATTGGTGGAAAAATATTATCATTTGCTTATGACACGGTCTTAATATTCGAAGATGAAACATGGCAATCAGTTATTAACAAAACTAATAATGCTCTAATAAAAGTAAAGCATTGGCTTGACACAAACCTCCTCACACTTAACATCGACAAAACACAATATATGACATTTTCCATACGCAAATACAATATACCCAACAACTGCCCTAAACCAATCATCCACTCGTGCCACTCAATTTAGACAATCCGGAAACCACATCTAATATTAATTGTACGTGTTCAACCCTCAAATCATCAAAAGTAGTTAAATATTTGGGAATAGTCATAGTCAACCAACTACGTTGGGAAGCTAACATCGGTGACACAGTAAAAAAAACTTCCTAAACTCTGCCATATATTCTGCTCCTTTAGGTCTATCTTAGATTTACAGACTCTAAGAAGCGTATACTTTGCCCTTTTCCAATCCATAGCAACATACGGTATAGTGGGATGGGGTGGTTGTGCTGAAACCATTATTAGACCAATTATTTTAGTTAAAAAACTAATTCTGAGAATTATATTTAAATGTCAACCTACTCATCCCTCAAATGAACTCTTTGCAAAAATCAGGGTCTTTTTTTTTCATTTTTATTTCTATTATTCTTTAAAATGTTCTTTTTTTCTCTTAATTTTTTCACTAAATTTTATTTATTTTTTTAATTTTTATTTATTTACTTATATGTTTTTATTTATATATTTGTATAGAACACTTGAGTTCTTAACATTTAATCTTTATTATTAATTTCTGTATTTCAAAATTTGAATTTGAATTTTTATTTCTACTTTTCTTTAAAATATTATCTTTTTTGTCTTTATTTTTCACTTACTTTTAAATATTTCATAATTTTTATTTAGTATATTTAATCATCTATTAATAAAATAGTGTTTGTATTAATTTAAATAAATATTAAATATACGACTACCATAACACGGGCATGAGCCCAGTGTGGTAGCCAAAAAAACAAATATCTGTAACTAATAAAAAATTTATGAAAAAAAAAAAATTTATAGTAAAATAGAAAGATGGGGGACGAAGCAGGAGAGGAAGGTGTTTTAATCGATGACTATATAAATCTGCATAAAACAACGCCAAACTAACTAAACATTTTTTTACAATTTCTTATTAAAAATACAACAATGTTTTTGCAAATGGCGAATTATTATAGTGTAAACCGTGGTCGGTTACTAATTCCAATAAAATGTTAATAATTCTGTTGATTGAATGTTGATTGGTTGCAGGGAGCCTGCTGTGGATATCACCCCCCCTCCAGAGGTGGTATTCTCCCCCCGCAGGACAGTGCGACATCCCCAGTACATCCCACCGAACGGCACTTATTTTGGAACTGATGATATAATTCTTGTGGAGATGGACAGACCGTAAGCATCACAATCATCAATAATAAATTACATAATATTTTCAATTTACATAATAATTTTGATGACCTCCAGTAGTAGTGATGGAACTCGCGGGTTCGAATCTCGTTGTGAGCATTTTTATGGTTGATAAATATTGCATAAGTCTAAACAGGGTGTAACAGCACGCACCCGAAGGATTTTAACAAGTGATTCCTGAGCACATTTAGAGTATTTTTTTTTTTTTTTACATTAACTCCACACAGGAGGCCCTGAGGAAAATAATTTCCCTCAGGGCCTATGTCATCTGGGATGCTGTGTGGAGGGTCTTTTTGGGGAGAGGAAGGAATGAACATTTGTCTTAAAGAGACCCATGTTGTAGGAAGGAGGAAACACAGAGGCCGGCAAATCATTCCACAGCCGAGCTGTTGAACACAAGAACGAGTCGAAGAAACGACCCGTTCTCATGTGACAAATGTCAAACGTGTACAAATGTTGGGCACGCGTTTGGCGTGTTTCCCGACTATGCACCGGTGCCGAAGGGATCAATGATGCTAGTTCCTCGGAGCATCTTCCATTGTATTACCGGTAGAACAAGGATAGCATTCCGACCCGACGCCTGTGCTCTAAAGGTTGCAATCCGTCTGTTAAGATGGGAGAATCTATCAAACGGACCGCCCGTTTCTGCACAGAGTCGAGGGTATTTTTCAGGTATTTTGGAGCTCCAGACCAGAGATGGCTGCCAAATTCAACCGTGGGGCGTACTTGTGATTTGTACAAGGTTAGCAGTTGTGTTCTATTAAAGTATCTGCGGGCCCTGTACAGTACGCCCAGCTTTTGGGAGGCTAACTTTACTCTGGCTTCGATGGAGCCCCCATACCTGAGCTGGTCACTTAGGGTTACACCAAGCATATCAATGGAGGGCCTGTTCGGAAGATTGCTTCCGTTGAAAGAGACTAGATTTTAATTTCGATCCCTTTTAGACGTAATCAGACAAGATTGGGTCTTTGAAACATTAAATTCAACGAGATTATTTTTACGCCAAGAGAAAACACTCTCGAGGTAACCGTCCATTCCTTGCTTCAAAACCCTACGAGCTTTTGGAGTTTCTGAGCCCTTTGGGGGCTTGTCAAACAAAAAGCTTTCATGAACTGTACTGTCATCCGCATGAGAGTGAATTGGTGCACATGACAAAAAGTCGTTGATGTGCAACAAAAACAAAGTCGGAGACAGAACCGATCCCTGCGGGACGCCAGCATTTATCGAGTGTGAGGAAGAGGTGAAACCATCGACTACCGTCTGAATCGACCTCTCCCTCAACGCCCTCAAGAAATCGGCAATCCACGTACACAAGGATGCGGGAAGTCCGTAAGAATGCAGTTTGTTGACAAGTCCTCGGTGCCAAACCCGGTCAAAGGCCTTGGAGATGTCCAGTGCAACCGTTTGGGTCTCACCGAAACGTTCCAGGCATCGCCCCCAAACATGCGTAACATACGCGAGAAGATCACCGCACGAGCGGTTCCGCCGGAATCCGTATTGACGGTCGTTAATAATTTTGTTCTTCTCGAGGTATGTGAGCATTTTGTCGTTGATCACACGTTCCATCACCTTAGACAGAACTGATGTGATCGCTATGGGGCGGTAGTTCGCCGGGTTGGAGCGGTCACCCTTCTTTGGAATAGGATGGATAACCGCTTTTTTCCAACCAGAGGGCACAGAGCCAGTCTTCAGGGACATTTTAAAAAGCTTCGTCAAAATTGGAGCTATTTCTGCAGCGCACCTCTGCTGTACCAGGGCAGGAATTCCGTCAGGCCCACTAGCTTTATTAATATCAAGCCCTCGTAAAACATGGAGTACTTCCCGATGCCGGATCCTCAGCTTTTTCATACGAAAACCGCAGTGAGGAACCGACGTCGGGACAGCACCTTGGTCTTCGAGGGTTGAGTTATCCGCAAACATTTTACCTAGTAAGTTAGCCTTTTCGGTGGCGGTGTTTGCTAGTGAGCCGTCAGGTCTGCTAAGAGGTGGCAGACTGGATTTGCAGAAATTGCGACCTATTGAGCCCGCAAGCGACCAGAATTGCCTGCTGCCATGCGGGCATGCAGTCAGCTTTCTGCTGATCTGCTGGTCGTGCTCGAATTTTGACCTATTTATGATTCTCTTGGTTTCCTTTGCCATTTTGTTGTAAGCTCTTCTGTCTTCGGATGTTCTAGATGTATAGTATAAAAAGTATAGTATAAAATGTAGAAGTCATTTTTAATTCAAAAAAAAATTCGTCGGACAGCAAAATACAATTTATAATTTTTACTCCTCCTCGGGTACATGCTAGTACATCCTGTATATAATTTATCACAAGTTAATTTCACGATAAGTTCCAGAGCAGTAGCATTACTCAGTAATGCCTTTTTAACATTCACTCCACACAGGAGGCCCTGAGGAAAATAATTTCCTGAGATTTTCATCTGAGATGTTGTGGAGGATCTTTTTAAGGAGAGGACGGAATGAACATTGGTCTTGAAGAGACCCATTTTGTATGAAGGAGGAAACACAGAGACGGCCAAATCGTTCCACAGCCGAACCGTTGAATCCAAGAACGAATCGAAGAAACGACCCAAGCTCATGTGAAAAAAAAGTCAATTGTGTTCATATGTTGGGCGGGCGTTTGGCGTAGATCCCGACTATCTACCGGTGCGGATCAGATCAATGACCAGACCATGTTTCCTCGGAGCATCTTCCATTGAAATACCGGTAGAATAAGGATAGCATTCCTACCTGACGTATGTGCTCTAAAGATTGCAACCTGTTAGTTGAGATAGGAAAGAACATTATTCAGAATCGAAACATTATTTGAAATGGCTTTAGCCGTGTTTGATGATCAGATATGAATAGCCACTCTGGGCTGGAATAATGGGCGTACTGTACAGGGCCCGCAGATATTTTAGTAATACACAACTGCTAACCCTGCACAAATCGAAAGCGCGCCCCACAATTGATTTTGGCAGCCACCTCTTGTCTAGAGCCCCAAAACACCTGAACAAAACCCTCGGCTCTGTAACTCTGTACGGGCGAAAAACCGGCTGTACGGCTCTGGTCCGTTTGATAGTTTATCCTAATTTCACAAACGGATTGCAATCTTTAGAGCACAGGCGTCACATGGAAATGCTATCCTTCTTCTGCTGATATTTCAATGGAAGATGCTCCGAGGAACTAGCGTCATTGATCCCCTCAGCAATGGTACATAGTCGGGAACTACGGCAAACGCTCGCCCAACATATGAACACGATTGATATTTGTCACATGAGAACGGGTCGTTTCTTTAACTCGTTCTTAAATTTAACGGCTCGGCTGTGGAACGATTTACCGTATTTCCTCCTTCCTACAAAATGGGTCTCTTCAAGACCAATGTTCATTCCCCCCTTTAAAAAAAAAACAGGTACTGCTCCACCTTCCTCTACAAGTATTTCCCCTTAATCTCATCAGCCTCATAATATATCTCAAATAGCGGATGCCATAGCTCCCCTGTCTCCGGGCAGTAGTGACCTACCTTACTACCTATATTAACCAAAGCACGGGAAGCAGGTTTTAAATTTGTTTGGGTCAAGGACTGCAAGATCTTGATGAGAAAAAATGAAAATTCCCCGGCTTTTTTAATCAGGAGGGAAGAAGACCTCCAGAAAATAACATAAGAAAATACCTACTGCTCATCCGATTATTATTGCATACTCCTCCCTCTCCCTCCACACGCTGTCCTAACCTGCATCTCATATTGCCATTGAATTACTATTATATTCATCATATTCGCACAATCTTACCTTATTTTATTTTCCTTCTTATTATGTTCTCAACTTCTGTCAACTACGAGATATTCTCTCTCTCTGTGCTCAACCATTATAATGTACTTGTCATATTTCAAGTATCTATACATATTACTACACCTCACATTATGTACACACATTCTCTGCATATTTTTGTTATTGACACTAAACTGAAGAAGAGTCCCTGCCTCTAAGTGTTTTTTTATCAGAACGTACGTGGACTGAGAACAAAAACTGATACATTTCTTCGCAGTATTACGAGCGGTGATTATGACGTGATTGGCATAACAGAGAACTGGCTTACAGATTCTATTTGAGATGAAGAGCTTTTGGACTCAAGATACAATGTATTCCGACGCGACAGAAGTATCCAAGGTGTAACAATGGGTGGTGGGGTGCTCTTGGCTGTCAAAAAGGAACTCAATTCAATTTGTAATTTTATTTTTTTTTATAGATACAAAAGAAAGTACAAATTACAATTAGGAAGCTTTGCCTGTCCAACTAGGAAAGTTTCCCGTTCCAGGACAGACAAATTGACATGTTTAGTTCATATTATACCTGAAATGGAAATTATAAAAAAAAATTGACGGCCGGCGTAGTCCAGTGGTAAGCTTCTTGACTGGCACTCCGAAGGTCGCGGGATCGAATCCCGGCGTGGCAAATAAATTTTATTTGATTAATTTGTGTTATTTCACAATTATTCATTTAAAAAATAATATAGTATAGAGTGGAAGATACTCTCAGTATCGCCCTGGTGTGAGACCACCATTCAGAATCGAAACGTTGCTTGAAATGGCTTTAGCCGTGTTTGGTGACCAGATCTGAATAGCCAGGTACTTCCTCACCTTCCTTTTCCCTATCTCCTTCCCCTCCTCACTACCATCAGCCTCACAACATACCCCAATTGGGGATGCCATAGTCCCACTGGCTCCAGACGGGAGCAGTTGGGACTCTTGTGCGGTATTCATGTAAAAAAAAATAAAAAATAATAAAATAAAAATAAAATTTAAAAAAAATAAAAAAAAAATGTACATAATTACATAACAAAAACAAAAAAACAAAAACAGAAAATATAATTTTTCTCTGAAACTAAGGTGCGTAATAAAGAAAATGTATGTAAAATATATAAATATAAGTACACATACATTTTTTGTGACAAAGTAGAAAGGGTAATCTGGTAGCATATATTATTATCGGATTTACCGAATTAACCTGGGAACATATGTATAATACATTCAGATTTACAGAGTATGAGATAAGTTGGTAAGTTAGAAGTATTGAAAAGTGTAACATGTACCTGATAACTAGATGGAGGAATTACAAAAGATATTATAAAAATAAAACAACACAACCACGAATTTATTATTTATGTATCTACCGGTTTCACTTAGACCAAGCTTCCTCAAGATAAAATAATAACTTTTTATAATTTAATGTCTAACCACAAAGTAATTGCTTCTTATGAAAAAATTACAAAAGATTTACATCATAAAGAAATGAAATTATGTTAGGTAATGTGTTTAGGAGTTTGAACTTTTAATACATAGTACACTTATAGGAGAAACTATATTAAAATTTACAATATTAGATATAATTAATGAACGTAATAATCTATATGATTTTTTTTAAGCGATGTAACTACAATGATTTTTGTAACTACAAATTATTTTCACTGATTTAAAACATGTTTTAAGAACAGTATTATATTATAAGTACGACAGTATGAATATACACCGCGCTCGTGTCTTGAACTACTCCTGCTAAAATATAAAAACAATAACTATAAATATAGATAGAAATATAAACCATGAATAATAAATAGTACCAAATTTAGTGCTACTTTGGTGAAATTGGTGTATTACTTCGTACGCCATACATGTTGTGTTATGTACCTAGCTTTCTAGAGACTACACCCTTAGCCCAAACGACTTTATTATCATGACGATAATCTTTTGTTAAACATTTTTGTCCAACTTTAAAAACCCTGGTTTTTACCCCTCTGTAAAACCTAACTTGATCCGATTGAGCTTTAGAAATGTTAACGTTAGCTTTCTTGACTTTTTCCGAAAAGTCTTCTCCATTTTTCACTGGCAATACACTGTCGAACGTAGAACGCAGCCTTCTTCCTAATAACAGAACCGCTGGTTCAATACCTGTCGAACAATGGAAAGAATTTCTACAGTCCATTAAAAAATTCAACAGCTTGACATTAAAATCTAGTGGGAATTTACCGTTTATTAACAGTTTCTTGAGGAACATTTTCGAAATTTTTACTGCATTTTCTGCCAATCCGTTTGACTGGGGGTGTTTCACCGGAGAAGTCATAAGTTTAATATTGTTCTCCTTTAAGAAACCTCTAAATTCCTCACTTGTAAAAACTGAGCCATTGTCGGATACAATTAACTCAGGGTTGCTAAAATTATAAAAAATTTTCCTCAATTCCATAATCGTATGAGTTGAATCTGCCTTCTGCACCTCGATACAGTCTAACCACTTCGAGAATGAGTCACAAACCACGAGGAACATCTTCCCCGCTAGGGGCCCACAATAATCTAGATGTACCCTACTCCAAGCTTTACCTGGATTTGGCCAAACCGTCAATTGACTTTTGGGTGGTGACTGTTTTGACAACGAACAATCTGAACAAGATTGAATGACTTCCTCCAAGTCTTTGTTCAGAGAAGTCCACCAAAAATATCTTCTAGAAATTCCCCTCATTTTCACAATACCTAGATGTGACCTGTGTAATAAATCTAACACTTGTCTTTGGAGAGAAACAGGTATAACTATTCTATGTTGCCAAAACAAACACTCTTCTACGATAGAAAGTTCATTCCTTTTTAACCAATATTTCCATATACTGCTGTCACGATTTACTCGTTTGGGCCAGCCCTGCCGAAAATACCTAAACACTAGCTGTAATTCGCTATCTGCTGCGGTGGCTAACACAACTGCTTGAAAATTAACCTGGTCACAATTCTCAATAAAACAAACAAAGTCAGTCCCGCAATCATCCTTAAAATCCTCAACTGTGTCCTTCAACGGTAAGCGAGAAAGAAAATCTGCTTGGTTATTACAAGATTTCACAAATTCCGTTTTGTACGAAAACCCTGCCAGAATGATGCCATATCTCTGCAAACGGTTTGCCGCGAGAACCGGAATATTTTTATGTTCCCCTAGAATTCTTAGTAACGGCATATTGTTAACGCATAACGTGAACTCCCTTCCAAAAAGGTACTGAAAAAAATTTATTTAACCCGAACACAATTGCCAGAGCTTCGAGATCCAAAATACTATATTTCTTTTCGGCGGTTGTTAAACTACGAGAAGCGAACTCAATTGGACGCATTGTGCCGTCCTTAAACACGTGCATTAAGCAAGCTCCGAGTCCGCATGTACTCGCGTCCGTATACAGTTTTACCGGTAAGTCCGGAAAATAATTTGTAAGAATCGTGTTGTTGCCCATTAACTCTTTAATGGTATCGACTGCTACTTTACAGTCTTCTGAGAAATTCCCCTCTACCCCTTTTTTCAAAAGGTTATGTAGGGGTTCCAGTATCGATGACATCCTAGGAATGAAATTCCGATAAAAATTTAGAAAACCCAATAAACTTTTCAATTTATGTACGTCCGTAGGATACGGAGCGTTTTTTATAGCTTCAAGTTTGTTTGGCTGTGGTTGGATTCCGCTCCCTGAAATTACATACCCCAAAAATTCAACCGATTCTACAAAAAAATCGCATTTATCCGTGTTGACCCTCAATCCGCACTCTCGTAAACGCGCGCACACTGCCTGTATATTATTCACTAAATCCCGTTCGTTGACCCCCGAAATGATGATATCGTCTAAATAGAATGCCACTCCCTTCAACCCCTGAAGACAGCTTGCTATAGTCCTAGCGAAGATCGCTGGCGCTGACTTAAAACCAAAAACTAGTCTGTTAAATTGAAATAACCCTAAATGCGTATTTATTGTAGTATACTTTTTGCAAAAGTCAGCTAATTCTAATTGTGAGTAAGCCTGTCTTAAATCTAGTTTAGCGAACACTTTACCCGAACTTACTTTGTGAACAACTTCATTTATGGAGGGAAGTGGGTACCTTTCCAAGTCCGTCATGAGATTTAAAGATCTCTTGTAGTCCACGCAAATCCGAACATTCCCGTTCTTTTTAATTACCGGTACAATTGGAGACGCGTATTCACTGCTGGTTACCAGAGAAATGATACCATCAGCTACCATAGTTTCTAATTCTCTCTCAATTTTTTCCTTAATAGCGAACGGAACCGGCCTTGCATTAAAAAAAACAGGACGAGCTTCGTTGTTCACTTTGAAACTCCACTTTACGTTTACTGAATTTTCCCAGCCCCGGCGAAAACACTTCTGGAAACTCGTTGTAAATCATTTCAATTTTGTCTTTGATTGTTGAAACCGAATTATCCATCATTGGAGCTATCTTCAGATTAAAAGCCTCCATGAAATCCCTAGCCACTATCAATTCCGAGCCATTAATCACAACAGTAAATAATAAATTATTTTTAATATTATTGTATTCTACGGTAAAACAAGCACTACCTACAAGATTAAGTGGTTTACCATCGTATCCAGATAAAGTACGCTTATCAGGTGACAATGTTACATCCCTAAAATAACGGTTGAAAATAAAATCAGGCATGACCGACATACTTGCGCCTGAATCAATCATAGCGGAACATTTACATTTATTAATTATTATATTGGCCCTAAACGGATTAATTTAAGAAATACTATTAATAACCTTATCAGAATTTCTTCAAATGCCCTATTTTGTGACAATTAAAACATTTTGCATTCTTAAATTTACAATACTTTTCGAAATGTGTTTCACCGCAAATGGTACATTTTTTATTACTCGAGAAACCCCTCGGCTCGGGGCTCTTTGACCGCGAAGGCGACCTTCAGAAACCTTGAGTTTTATCCGGATGTGAATGTCTCCCCGGCGAATTCGAGCGTTTAGTGGAATTCACGCCGCCCGACGTCCCTACGGAAACTTCTGATTTAATTTCCGGAACCAGATTGTCTAAAGCTGAAACCGTTATTGCTAATTCTTCCATTTTGTTAAACGTTAATCTAGTCCCCTCGAGAAAAATTTTCTCCTTGGCTCGGCCCGGCAAAATGCCGATTGCGAAAACATCAGCTAAACATTCCGGTAGTTCGCGTTCCGAACTCGCAAAACGATGATAATCCCCGTAAACGCACTGCAAAATCCCTGACTGATTCACCATGTGATTGCTTAGCCTGATAAAATTTTTCTCGTTCTTTGAACACCGATCGCGGTCTGGAACAATGTTTCTCAATTAATTCTATTAACTGATCGAATGCCACGTCTGTAACTTTAGAAGGAAAACATAAGTTGATCAAAAGATTTAATGTCTCCGCTTCTATAAGATTTAGCAAATATGCGCGTTTCTGTGAAGCATCTAACTTAATCGTTTTTGTGTCATCACGAATTAGTAGGAACTGTTCTAACCTCAGGCGAAACAAACTCCAATCCCCATTAACGTGAGAGAACCTGGAAATTCCGCCCGACTCCATGATCGCACACACCAAAAAAAAAACACACCCGGCAACAATAACACCTTCCAGAAAAAAACAAGAAACAAAACAACCTGACACCAGGAACCGGCGCCTATGCAGTCCAGGCGCCCAGCCGCTTCCAGGAATATCAATGCTTCTTCGCTCCTGACTGAATACCGGGCTGGCCCTAGTTACCCAGGGTCCCGTAATTTCCTCTTCTCCACTGTTTTACCGGGCTGGACCTAGTTACCCAGGGTCCCGTAATTTCCTCTTCTCCACTGTATTACCGGGCTGGTCCTAGTTACCCAGGGTCCCGTAATTTCCTCTTCTCCACTGTATTACCGGGCTGGACCTAGTTACCCAGGGTCCCGTAATTTCCTCTTCTCCACTGTATTACCGGGCTGGACCTAGTTACCCAGGGTCCCGTAATTTCCTCTTCTCCACTGTATTACCGGGCTGGTCCTAGTTACCCAGGGTCCCGTAATTTCCTCTTCTCCACTGTATTACCGGGCTGGACCTAGTTACCCAGGGTCCCGTAATTTCCTCTTCTCCACTGTATTACCGGGCTGGACCTAGTTACCCAGGGTCCCGTAATTTCCTCTTCTCCACTGTATTACCGGGCTGGTCCTAGTTACCCAGGGTCCCGTAATTTCCTCTTCTCCACTGTATTACCGGGCTGGACCTAGTTACCCAGGGTCCCGTAATTTCCTCTTCTCAACTGTATTACCGGGCTGGTCCTAGTTACCCAGGGTCCCGTAATTTCCTCTTCTCCACTGACTCCTATTATGCCCTGAGAATCTCCTGATGGATGGCACTTCAGCGATGCCCCAAGTGATTATTGTCACCTTCGGGAGATTTTTGCAAGTCACGATCCTTGAAACGAATCGACTTGCCGCAATCTGATAAACAGTCAACCGTATATTCCTTTTCAGCTGCGCCACTTGTAATGTCCAATATTTGCAGGCAATACTGGGCCCTTTATCTCCAGTATTCCTCTAGGATGTCTTCAAGGTTTAATATTTAAAACACGTAGTACTTTGATACACGGAAACTGTTTATTAGAATATAATAGTGCAATGTTGGCTGTAAGCCGTCTGACGAGAAAGAGGCCGCGCGAGATCTCCACTCGCTATTATATCGTACCGATGTAGGCCGCTTCGGCTAGGTTCGGTATTTCTGAACCTACCCGAGAGAATAACATATTACCAACACTACAGTATTATTTATTTATTATAAATCATAAATCATTACCGTTGTAAGGTACCAAGTTTCACACAGAGTTAGCGACGTGCGATGTGCATGTCAACGCTTTACAGCGGTGATGTACCTACACGGAGCAGACAGGCTTCAGGGGCACATAACCATAAATCCCATGTATAAAAACATCAGAAAAGATGTCGAAACATTGAACTCAATGAAGTGTGGTAGGAATTTTGGTCTAGTGATCAGGAAATTTAAGTGATTTTGTGTACTAGTTATACAGCATACGTTCACTTTCGACTCTCCCTAAGTTCAGAATCCAATCATTGACTAATTTACGCAGGACGCTTGCACTTTTCAATTTCCAAGAACCGGGTATAGGGTTGAACATTTTTGGACCTAGGTAAGAATATTGTCTTTGAGCAAGGGATGTCATAGTAGCAAGTGAAACTATTGGATTCCTCCCTGCATGTCGGGTGTTGTGATAATGTTCTACGGAGGGGAAGAGGTGACGATATTTTTGTGTGTATAATATAACTTGTCTTATAAATAGTTGCCTCACATCCAGAACTCCTATCTCTTTGAATAAATCATTGCTGGGGTATCTAAATGGTTTTTTAAGTATGACCCTTAGTAGTGATTTCTGTGCTTTGGCTAAGGGGTCCAGTATTGATTTGGTACATCCTCCCCATCCTAAAGATGCATATTCAAGTAATGAGTTGCACATGGCATAGTACATTAGTTTTAGATCTTTTGCGCATAGAATATTTCTAATAGCCATTAAAAGATGCGTGAGTTTTCTGACCTTTGTGGAGATTGATCTCGGATAAGGTTCCATTGAGGCGTACTGGTAAACATTCTTACCCCCCGTGGTATAACTCATCTTTATTATATCTCATATAACCGGCTGACCCTCTGGGGACTTCCTGCGATGACTCCGTAGTTAAGCAGGTCTGTGCGAAATGGTCAGTTTTCATCGATGCTGACCTTATATCTAAATATTTAAAACGGCTCGATCCCAACAAGGGAGCTGGGCCAGATGGTACCCCACCACTGTTCATTACCGAGTGCGCAAATCATTTGTCACTTCCGCTATCAATACTGTTTAATATATCGCTTAAGACTGGTACATTTCCAGATATATGGAAAAGAGCCTACATCACGCCAATTCATAAATCAGGAAATAAGTGTGAAGCAGATAATTATAGACCCATTTCCAAGCCTGCATTTTTTCAAAGGTGTTCGAAAACATAGTCTATGACCAGTTATTCCCTGTGGTAAAGAATTCGATCAATGAATTTCAGCACGTATTCTTTGCAGGTCACTCTGTTGCTACAAATCTTATAATATTTATAAATTTCTTGTCTGCCTATATGGATAAACGTGTGCAAGTTGATACAATCTACACCGACTATAGCAAAGCCTTTGATAAGATCAACCACAGGGTCCTGCTTAGAAAACTTTGTTTTTATTTTTTTTTATTACATATTTATATACTCTCCTAATAAATCAAATGCTTGTGTTTAGGAGAGGACAACTTGTTTATTTAAAAAAATCCTTATCACGAACTTAAGAATTTAACTTATGGAGAGATTTAGACTTAACATATTTTTAAAGTGTATAAGGGTAATTAAACAAGAAATGTATATAGGATGTACATAAAACATTAGGAATAACAGACAGTCAAAAAAATATCTACATAGGAGAAAGTTAACATTATATAGTGGAACTACCAAAAAAAATTTATTTTTTATTCAGTAACTATATAATATTTTTTACATTTTTATATGAAACATGTTAGTTAGATGTAAATATAAATTATAAAATATATTCGTAGTCCTCCTCACTAGGAGATCCTGTACTGAGGGGGACTATGCTTTGGATAAGTTTTTCAGCGACTTCTATGGTTAAGATAAGTATAAGATTTATTTTTTTTTTAAATTTGTTGTGATTTTTTTCTGTTCGCATATTAGCGGGTAATTGATTAAATAATTTTATTCCTTTATATACATAGTGATTCTGTGCTGTTGTGGTTCTCACATGTGGTACAGTTAGTCCACCAATAGAATTATATTATCTCCTTCGTTGGTTATCTTCATACGTAACAAACAGGTCTCAAGCTGTGACAGTGGGTGGATTTTCCTCCATCTGGAAAATTATCACTTCCGGTGTGCCTCAGGGGTCCATTTTGGGTCCTTTGCTTTTCTGTATCTATATAAATGATATTACGACATGTTTTTACAACGCTCAAATTTTACTATTTGCCGACAATATGGAGATATACCTTCCTATTAGCTCCCCAGACTGTTCTGTGCGTTTACAAGAAGATCTTGACCGACTGACGGATTATTGTCTTAGAAATAAGCTTTTTATCAATATTTCTATTTAGAAAACATTTGTTGCAAAGTCACATTCACACGTAACCGTGTGAAAATACTGTATGATTACACCATTTCTGGATTGCTGTTAACAAATAAAGATCATATACATGACCTCGGGGTTATTTTGGACTCTAAACTTACCTTTGATAAACACGTCGATAACATTATCACCAAAGCAACAAAGAGTCTAGGCTTTGTACTAAGAAAATGCAAATTTTTCAAAAACACTAAGACTTATCTGATTCTCTACAATTCACATGTTCGTCCTCACCTGGAATACTGTTCACAGGTTTGGAACCCGCGCTATATTGTTTATGTCAACAGGTTAGAAAGAGTTCAGGAACGATTTCTCAAATTCCTCAATTTTAAATCATTCAATGTATACAACTCTTACGATGAAATCGAGAACCATTTTCGAATCACGAAACTGCTCGACAGGAGGCTTGTCGCTACTATAACATTAAATTTGCAGGTTTAGAAACACTTGCTGACATATTCACTGCTAGTTACTTTCGCTACAGAATTTCTTTCTATAACATTCTACGTGCGAATAATATATAACACATATTCATGATGATTAAATTAATTGTACCTAATATTTTTAAATTACCTGCGTGGCAATTTTCCTTTATCCCTGTCCTCCCCTTACCCGTCCCAATCCAAATACCTGTTTCGCACCCTATTTTCTTTACAGTTATAATCGCATTTATTTTATTGCTGTGTTTTTATATTTAGGTTTATCACTTGTTGAATCTACGCCTGTATTATATATATAAATTAATTGCTGCTTTATCCTGTTTTTTTCTTTCTTTTCTTAAATATTCTAGTTTACATTCAGTTACTTTTATGTTTCTAAATACCTATCTGTGAACATTAATAATTTGTCCTTTTTTGTTATCCTCTTATGTATATTATGTTATTAAGACTGTTTATGTTCCTTAAATAAATAAATAAATAATATAATGAATGATAGAGTAACTCTGTAGTGGTGTTTTAGGTTCCCCTTCCGTATGTGGTTTCGGCCTGTCTGTCTGCACACGGCCCAGGACTCTCTGGGAGTGGGAGGACTGACACTCACTAGGTGGACGGCGGGTAATAAGGTGAGTTAACCATCATTGGTCCAATATAATAACATGTCCTGTCCACTCCGAGCTATTTGATGAATGAAATATGAAGCTTGCGATTAGTGTTGGGTAGGACACCATTTCAGAATGAGTTTGTATGAGGTACTCAAATACTGAAATAAGGTGTTGAGGTGTCCCACCTGTGAGGTGAGGTGTTTTTTTTTACATTAGCTCCACACAAAAGACCCTGAAGATGATAATTTCTCTCAGGACGTCTGTCATCTTAGGTGATGCTGTGTGGAGAGTCTATTTAAGGAAGGAAAGGATAGGATGTTCTGGGAAGGAAAAAGGTATGAGGGGTGGGTAAGAATCTGGGCGTCAGTGTATCGAGGAGTGACTTAAGGATTTCCGTCTTAATATTGTCGGGACATGACTTTACTACGAATGAAAATGAAAGCATTTATTGTTTTAACCTCCCACCTAGAAAATGTTTCACCTGCGGTGCTTTTTCCCTGTCTTTGTGAATGAAATAATCCACCCTGTAGGGATTCCAATTGCGAATACCAGGGAAACAAATTATTTCCTTTGCAGGAAAAGGAAGAAGAGGAAGTTCTGGGAAGGAAAAAAAGGTATGAGGGGAGGGTAGGAATCTGGGGTCGATGTGTCCAAGAATGACGGACGAATGAATCTATCCTCACCACTGTGGTGCAAGGCAATGTTCCGAGAGAGTCCTGCTGGAGAGGTCATCTCTCTCAACCAGTCTCTCTCGATCCGGACTGCCATACAGCTGATGGGCAGAAGCATACGCCGCCAAGACCCGGAAAAACTTCAACCCATGCTCCCGGGCACCCCTGCTAAATCACCAAACATAGCGAATCACTTGGGGGTGACTCTTGGCTGAGGTGTTGGTTATCCAATAATTGTTTCCTGGGCGGCGGTACCCATACGCAAAATGGACCGTTGTGAGTTTTATAAAATTAATTTTCCACTCCCTTTGCTCTCGTCACTTAAAACTATTTGGGGATGCCATAGTCCTACAGGCTCCGAGATTATTGGGGAATTGGAACTAATGTGTGGTATTCACAATAATTCTACAAGTATTTTAATATCTGTATAGAAGTTAGCTACTATTACTACCTATTTATATTTTTAAAACCTTTCTAAACGCGACAAAATATTTAATTTTGGACATTGTGCAATACATAATTCAAAATGATAATAGCGGTGTTGTGAATTTATATAATTATTTTAAAGTTTAAAAGTTTTGTTAATTTGGGAGTTGGGTATGGGTACCGCCGCCCATGGAACCATTTATTGGATAACCAACACCTCTGCCATAGATCACCTCAAGTTGTTCGCTACGTTCGATGACTTAGCAGTGGTGCCCGGGTTCACGCGGCGGATGCGTCTGCTCATCAACTGCATGGCAGGCCGGATTGGGAGGGCTACGCCCTTCTCTTTATCTATGGGGTGTGTCGACGTATGGGAATGCACAAACATTCCGGAATAAGTTAAAAAAAAAACAATTATTTTTATAGTCTCACTGGCTCTGAACAGTTGGGACCCTTGTGCGGTGTTCGTACTTGAAGCATATTATACATACGTATGTATGAATGTAATTTTTGGCCGCCAGCATGTCTTAAGTACGAAAATAAATTCACAATACCTATAATAATTAGTTGTTATTGTTCCTGTGTATATATTGCTACAGGAACCAGCGACCCTCCTCTCCCAAGAAGAGTGCCGCAGAAACTTCCCTCCTGGCACTGGGGGCGCAGCGAGCGGAGTGACGGACAGTCACCTGTGTGTCACCAGCAGTGAGTGGAGATGTGTAAGTAACAATGGCGCAACTATTAATGAATTGAATGCACTGCTCGATGGGCCTTGCGGGTTATTCTCTCATTTGGTTAAATCATTCTTTTGTTCTATTTCAATATTCCAATAACTCCCAATTCTTATTAAATTAAATACTTAACATAATAGTATATTAAAATATAAGTGGATAAACAGGTCTTTAAAACACGCGCGATTTTTCGAGCACGACGGCGTAGCCGAGTGCTCGAAATAAAGCAAGTGTTTTAAAGACCAGTTATCCACGAATACTTTGCGCTATTTTTTTTTATTGGTACACTTTGAAAACATAAATATTGATATAATTATTAAAAATTTGGAAATAAGATCTATTCATGAATTCGTGATGTGACATCACAATATCTTGTTGTCATGGAAATGAAAAACACAAACATTAATTTGCAATCTGTCACATAAGATTAATAGTTGACATCACAGTTTTTACTAGTTATTGTGTGTTGTAAAATGAGTTCTAACATTGATAATTTAAATACCAAAGCAGAATCGCGGTTAATACCTGAAAAATCCAAAGACGTTTATAAAAAAGAATATGAAAGGTTCATAACATGGATGGAGGAGCAAAACGTAGTAGATGTAGATGAACGAGTTGTGCTTGCTTACCTTCAGAAAATGTCGGAACAGTACAAAGCATCGACTATGTGGGCCATACATTCGAAATTGCAATGTCTGTTGAGGATAAATAAAAGGGTTGATTTAAAATCATTGTGAAAGTGCATGCATTCATGAAGGCAATTAGCAAGGATGACGTTGCTAAGAAGGCGTATGTATTCAAAGAAGATGATTTGCGGAAGTTTTTCACGGAAGCACCGGACATTACGTACTTATTTTTTAAGGTGGTAGCCATTTGCGGAATCTTTGGCTCTTGCAGAAGATGTGAATTGTGCGATTTACGCTTATATGATATCAAAGAAGAAGGAAGTGTATTGCTTATTACCATCCGACCATCTAAAACAGTGAAGGCTCGACGTTTTACTGTTGCCGACAGTGGTGCAATTAATAATGTGCGTTTGATGAAGCAATATTTATCATTGCGACCCCAAAATGTAAGTACAGACAGGGTTTTCTTACGGTATGATAAGGGTAAGTGCACCAATCAAGTGGTTGGTATTAACACATTTGGATCATGCCCCTTACAAATCGCACGCTATCTTAAATTAAACGATCCTGAGAAATATACAGGACATGCGTTTCGACGTACATCCGCTACCATTATGGCAAATAGTGGCATGACAATTGATCAAATCAACGACAAGTAGGATGGAAATCGGCAGCTGTGGCGACTGGTTACGTGGAAGAGAGCATTAGCAATAAGAAGAATGTTTCAAACATTATTGGAACTGCCATTAATGGAAGTGCAGCCTCATTGACTTCCGAGAATACTATTAATTTGAACAGCATTTCCTCCGATTTAAAAAACGGAGGTATTAATATTTCAAATAATACGAATTGCTCTTTTCACAACCATTTAAATAATTAGAATGTAAACGATGTAAAAAAGAATGAAAACTTTGAATGAAATTTTTGAAACATTTGTAATGTTTTATTTGACGTTTAAAATATTCCTGTCAGATTTATATTTAACAGTTGACATTTAGACTTCACATTTTGTTGATTTGTTGATGTTGCCATGGTAACTTTAAAAAACGCGCGTTCCATAAAGTGCGATTTAAACACGCTAGAGCGTACTTTAAATGAGTAAAAAAGGGCACCAATAAAAAAAAATAATGTTATTTCGCATTCCTTTTCTAATAACATAATAATTAAACGACATCTTGTTGTGTTGGTTCACTGAGTAGCAAAGTGTCGGTACAGCTGCTCTTGACTAGCAATCCGGAGGTCGCGTGTTCAAATCTCGGCGTGTGCAAATAAATTTTATTTGAATAGTTTTTGTTCGTGTTATAGTGAAATATAATATCAGTTTCGCCTTGATGAAAGACCACAATTCAGGGTTGAAACGTTGCTTGAAATGACTTTAGCCATGTTTGGTAACTAGATCTGAATGGCAAGGTACTCCCACACCTTCCTTTTCCCCATCCTTTTCCCCTTAATACTTCTTTCACTGACACAAAATATCACGTTTTGGGGATGCCATAGTCTCACCGGCTACAAACGGATGGGATCGATTGGGACTCTTGTGCAATATTCCCATTAGAAAAATGTTCATATCTTTTTTTAATGACGGAAATTCACTATTAGCAAATTTGGTTTTTAATTGTAACGTGAATGAATGTTTTCATTAGGAAGGTATCTATTCTTTTTATATAGGGTGTCAGGAATATCATAGTACAAGTTAGGAAGTGGTGAACTACATCACATTTTCATTGATTTTATGGAATAACATTTCTTCATTTGGATTTTCATTCTCCGGTCAAAGTCCAAAGATTTAAACTCTTAGTTCAAATTTGAAAAAAAATCGGACACCAGAGGGTTTATACTATTTTAAATTGCTTCGAAGCGTAGACCCGGCTCCTAAAGATTTATAACCCTTCAGTTGCCGAAAAAAATACAACACATCAAAATAAAAAAACTAACCGTTCAAACTGAAAAATAGATTTTAGTTTGGTGCCTCTATCTGTCTATTTGATGTGGATTTACAAGTTTCCCGTCTGTACAACAAATTTCTGGACGCCGTGTACTAGAATATTCAATAGTTGACATGGTCTCTAATTGGAATCGGGCTGAAAAAATATGTCGTGTATTGAAGGCATTAGATGATTAAAACACAATTCAATACACCATTAGTTCTTAATCGCGTGAAGCGAAAATTGTTGACTTTGGTCTCTAATTGGAATCGGGCTGAAAAAAATGACGTGTATTATTTATTTATTAATATATCAACTCCCTGATGGGCTTTTACACATAAGTTTATAATACAGAGACAAAGTTGAACAATAAAAAAGATGAACTTGAAAAAGTAAACATCACATGAATGGAAGGTATAAAGATACATTTTAGTAAAAATAATGCATTACTATACAAGAGAAAGTTTTTAAAGATGCAGATGGCATAAAATAGTATACATTGTGTATTTACAAAATTTACATAAAAAACAATTCTTGACAACTCAAATCAAATGTCACAGTACTTACATAAAAAAGAAAAGAAAACGGCAACAGGTTTTTATATTGTAGATAAATATAAAAATACACAAATATAATCAATGTGCTATGTGATTCTCCCTAAATATCAAACTATACTATATATTGTAGGCATAAGATGATAAAAACACCTGTCCCTTAGTAGATGGTTATTTGATGGCTAGTTTGTGTATTGGTGTAGTCCCATGGCTATGACAAGGGCTCTTGTGCCGTGCAGCCACCAGCTGCACACTGACAACATCACAAACAGACGCTAAGATGATAGAAACACCTGTCCCTTAGTATATGGTTATTTGATGGCTAGTTTGTGTATTGGTGTAGTCCCATGGCTATGACAAGGGCTCTTGTGCCGTGCAGCCACCAGCTGCACACTGACAACATCACAAACAGACGCTAAGATGATAGAAACACCTGTCCCTTAGTAGATGGTTATTTGATGGCTAGTTTGTGTATTGGTGTAGTCCCATGGCTATGGCAAGGGCTCTTGTGCCGTGCAGCCACCAGCTGCACACTGACAACATCACAAACAGACGCTAAGATGATAGAAACACCTGTCCCTTAGTATATGGTTATTTGATGGCTAGTTTGTGTATTGGTGTAGTCCCATGGCTATTACAAGGGCTCTTGTGCCGTGCAGCCACCAGCTGCACACTGACAACATCACAAACAGACGCTAAGATGATAGAAACACCTGTCCCTTAGTAGATGGTTATTTGATGGCTAGTTTGTGTATTGGTGTAGTCCCATGGCTATGACAAGGGCTCTTGTGCCATGCAGCCACCAGCTGCACACTGACAACATCACAAACAGACGCTAAGATGATAGAAACACCTGTCCCTTAGAAGATGGTTATTTGATGGCTAGTTTGTGTATTGGTGTAGTCCCATGGCTATGACAAGGGCTCTTGTGCCGTGCAGCCACCAGCTGCACACTGACAACATCACAAACAGACGCTAAGATGATAGAAACACCTGTCCCTTAGTAGATGGTTATTTGATGGCTAGTTTGTGTATTGGTGTAGTCCCATGGCTATGGCAAGGGCTCTTGTGCCGTGCAGCCACCAGCTGCACACTGACAACATCACAAACAGACGCTAAGATGATAGAAACACCTGTCCCTTAGTATATGGTTATTTGATGGCTAGTTTGTGTATTGGTGTAGTCCCATGGCTATGACAAGGGCTCTTGTGCCGTGCAGCCACCAGCTGCACACTGACAACATCACAAACAGACGCTAAGATGATAGAAACACCTGTCCCTTAGTAGATGGTTATTTGATGGCTAGTTTGTGTATTAGTGTAGTCCCATGGCTATGACAAGGGCTCTTGTGCCGTGCAGCCACCAGCTGCACACTGACAACATCACAAACAGACGCTAAGATGATAGAAACACCTGTCCTTTAGTAGATGGTTATTTGATGGCTAGTTTGTGTATTGGTGTAGTCCCATGGCTATGACAAGGGCTCTTGTGCCGTGCAGCCACCAGCTGCACACTGACAACATCACAAACAGACGCTAAGATGATAGAAACACCTGTCCCTTAGTAGATGGTTATTTGATGGCTAGTTTGTGTATTGGTGTAGTCCCATGGCTATGACAAGGGCTCTTGTGCCGTGCAGCCACCAGCTGCACACTGACAACATCACAAACAGACGCTAAGATGATAGAAACACCTGTCCTTTAGTAGATGGTTATTTGATGGCTAGTTTGTGTATTGGTGTAGTCCCATGGCTATGACAAGGGCTATTGTGCCGTGCAGCCAAGAGCTACAATCTGCACAAGTATATTGCTTACTTTCCGCATTGACTGACTCTATTTGAAAATTGCAGGGCCGCATTTATAACTTCCTCATAGCCAGCAATGGGACCACGTATGGTGAGTGCACGCAGCTGCTGGTGGGGCTCGGCTTGGATGGCAAGGAAGACAGTTCCACCTGTACGGAACTCAACCTCCGCGTGTCCTCGTACATCCCCTGGGTGGAGAGTGTGGTGTGGCCCTAAGCTCCCTCTCTCCGCCTGTCCTCCTATACCCCCTGGGTGGAGAGTGTGGTGTGGGCCTCAGCTCCCTCTCTCCGCCTGTACTCCTACACCCCCTGGGTGGAGAGTGTGGTGTGGGCCTAAGCTCCCTCTCTCCGCCTGTCCTCCTACACCCCCTGGGTGGAGAGTGTGGTGTGGGCCTCAGCTCCCTCTCTCCGCCTGTACTCCTACACCCCCTGGGTGGAGAGTGTGGTGTGGGCCTAAGCTCCCTCTCTCCGCCTGTCCTCCTACACCCCCTGGGTGGAGAGTGTGGTGTGGGCCTCAGCTCCCTCTCTCCGCCTGTACTCCTATACCCCCTGGGTGGAGAGTGTGGTGTGGGCCTCAGCTCCCTCTCTTTGCCTGTCCTCCTACACCCCCTGGGTGGGGAGTGTGATGTGGGCCTCAGCTCCCTCTCTCAGCCAGTCCTCCTACACCCCCTGGGTGGGGAGTGTGGTGTGGGCCTCAGCTCCCTCTCTCCTCCTGTACTCCTACACTCCCTGGGTGGAGAGTGTGGTGTGGGCCTCAGCTCCCTCTGTTTGTCTAACCATAGACAGAAAAAATGTCATTAGTTTTTTTTTTTATTTTTTTTTCCTTCTTTAATGTTGTAATCCATGATTTTTTAAATTTATTTGCAATAACCATTAATGTCTTAATATTTAGTTATTTACTTGCCCTAACCCGTTAAAAATCCCGGGATATTCTAAATATTTGTCCAATCAGTTCTATATGGGAGACATTTTATTTACTTTTTTCTCATGTATATATTGTGTAAATTTTATGTAGGTACGCTTTTTTTCTTTTTTAATAATATTTTCAATTTTTGCAACGTTACACGTCTCAGAACAGACATCTAGTGAGGCGTGTAACTTACTAGCATTAACAGCATCTTTAATCCTAGGGACTGCCCGGGTTGCCGGCAGTTTAATTAATTAAATTAATAAAACCAATATTATTCTTTTAAAATATTATACTTCTTATGGGTAGATACTTTAATTCGTCTATAGTACTGAATTCTTCATAACAAGCATTATGTTGGAAAAAGCACTTAAATTCAAAGCGTTTGATTATGTACCCTTTACTGAGTTTTTTTATGTAGGAAACTATTCTGTGTTCTGAGTTATTGTAACTGGATTTTTCAATGTTCACACAGAACTGATATCATTTATCAAAAACCAGCAGAAATAAATAAATAAATGTAGACCATAGACATCCAAATGACTAGCCAAGCAGTTACGGGTGAGGGGTCAAACCAAACCATGGAGGGGGAAGAGGGGAAAGATGACTGTGATTCGTTATACAATCAATCTGACAGTAAATAGGCATCTCGCATTACAATATCACCATTTAGTTCTTAAAAGCAAAATCTGCTTTGAATGAATAGACCTTTTTACATGGGAGCGCGAATTGCTTGCCACGTTAATAACATATTTGCTAAGGTCAAATGCTTGCCTCAAAAAGACTCGCCCCAATACACATAGCAATATTTTGTTGCCGTGTTTAGTTAAAACACTATTACAAATGTTTCATAATTTACTTACCCCTGTAACCACCGATGAGCACACTGGAGAACCGCCCACATTCGCTATGTGCACATTGATATGTAGATATATTGTATAGAATACGCTACTGTTTTGGCGTTGTATTTCGTTAAATGTATGGATGTTACCTTCTAGCTGTTCACGGCAAGAATGATGACGTCACACATTTTAGATTCAAGCGAGGCTCTATCCCCTCCCCATGGAGCGAGCCGGTTCCAAGGAGGTGCTTCAGCCGGCGCCATGTGGAGGGGGAAATAATACGTTTTTATCACTTAGGGCAGGTCCATGTATATTCATATGTCCGTGATGTAGACATAGGAATGTATTAATGTATCATCACGAGGTGATTTATTAATAATGAATTTACTGAATGTTTTTTTAATTAATTTATTACTTTTAAAACAGATCCACTTCGTGTGGTCTAAAATTATAAACTTGTCTGTTAAACGTATTTTGTACACTTTTCTTGGAATTTCCTTAAACTTGGAATATTTTGAATGTCACTTGGAACTTAGCCGTGCATTGGGACTTCTTTATACACTAGATTATTTTATATTTTTGTTTTGTTCATTTATTTAGTTTGATGTTTTCTTTCTGTCTTGTATAGAAGTCTTTATTGTGTTGTAGTTTTTAAATATTCAAAATATTTTATTGTGATTGATTAACGTAAATCTCGACCGTTTCGTGCCATTATAAGGCTAGATACTGTTAGTATCGCCATGGCGTGGTGAAAGATCGTTTAGACCATTTCACAACAGTTTAGA
This sequence comes from Limnephilus rhombicus, assembly GCA_929108145.2. Taxonomy (NCBI): domain Eukaryota; kingdom Metazoa; phylum Arthropoda; class Insecta; order Trichoptera; family Limnephilidae; genus Limnephilus; species Limnephilus rhombicus. The sequence continues at coordinate 47,839,191 of OV815289.1, read as the reverse complement.
ATTTTAATTAGTAAATCGTGCAATCTACATAGTTCTTCCCATCTTTGTCCTTCTAACAAATAATGATTGATTTATTAATATGTATTTTTTAAATCCTGATATTTATGTTATTATGAATACTTGTTTTCGTTGTGAAAATTTAAACTTAATTATTTAAGTGATGTACAATAAAACCTAAAAAATGAAAAAATGAATTTCGACGCTGAAGTATGAATACTTTGTTTGTTTTTTTGTATGTGATCTAGTTGTAATAAATACTGTCATTGTACTGAACGAGTTTGTTTTAAATAAAAAATAAAGTGACAGATTTTATTTCCCCAGACTTAAATTATTTTGTCCAAACCCAACCCCTTCCTTTTGTTGTTGTTTTTATTATTAGGGTTTTCAAATCCTACACATTTTGTTAAGTAAAACCCGCAGGACTTTAACTAAGGGCTATTAAATTGACATAAAGTCAACATTTTTTATCATTTGGTAACAATTACTCTTTTTACTAGTAAATTATTAAAAATTCACAAAATAAATGACATAGTAGGTAAATCATTTAGGTGAACTCTTCGGATCAATCATCTTTGGTAGTAGTAATATCATAAAAATATACTCACATGGCTCTTCTTGCAAGTTTAGGTATGTTCTTAAACGGTAAGTATACGTCCAATTCAAATACTTTCTTCTTAAATATGTTCTATTAAAATACTTTACACAAGATTCAACCTCAAAATGGGAAATAGTTAAATAGATAATGAGTGCATGTCTTTGTAAACATTGCCACTTCATATCTCAGAACCTTGTGAAGTGAAGTTAGAATCATATACAAATAAAGTGATGATTTTATTACTGCCATCTATTGGAGAAATGATGTAACTATTTACTGAACTTCGATACAACTTATTATAGTACAGCTGCCTTCATGATAATATTATTATTTATAACTCTTTCCGTTAAATTCAATAGATGTCACTAGCTGATCCTATTGATTTATTTATTACAACCGAATTTAACTTCTCGAGAGGCTAGATATTTAGTATTTGGTCAACAGTTCACAAAGGAGTGCTGATACCAACCCTGATATATAATATGGCAGTGTGAGATGAATCTGACACAAGAAATGATGGAAATGAAAATGAACTGACTACTTTAGAAATGAGATCCCCGAGGTGGATGTGTGGTAAAACCATATAGGTACCGATCTCCGTATAACAAATATGTAAAGGTCCGGAAGTAATGCACGTCGGAAAGTGTAGAGCATTTTTTACATTAGCTCCATACAGGAGGCCCTGAGAAAATAAAATCCCTATGTCATCTTTGGGGATGCATTGTGTGGGTTCTTTTAAGGAAAAGGAGGGAGAGGAAAATCTGGGAAGGATAAAGGTTTGAGGGATGGGTAGGAATCTGGGCGTCAATATGTCCAGGAGTGGCGAACGTATAAATCCATTCCTCCTATTGCGGTGCAATGCGATGGTTCGAGAGAGCCTTTGGAGGTTGCCCACCACTTTCCCACGGCATTCTAAGGAAACAGATGGTTTCCTCCTTCACCGTACTCATCAGGACTCTATTTTTTTATTTATAAAGAAGCTACTTTTTATTTAAAATGACTTTAAACCCCCAATGTCCGGGCATACATTGTTAGCAGGCAGTATGTAAGTGCGTACATGTTGTTAGTTATTTATTTCACAGTATCACGTCTCATCTCCGCCACCTGATGTAGCTGAAATAAAAGTTTGTTAATATGCAGAATAAAAAATAAAAAATACATATTATGATGAGATTGTTTAACTTAACCAAAGCAGCTGAGCTACAGTCACCCGGCAGTCCCGCCGAGAATAAGCGGAGCCATCAGTCCAGTCGCAAGCGAGACTCGGTGTCCACGCCCCTAAGCCGGCTTCCCGGTAGGGCCTCGAAGAAAATGTTGGGATTAAGGGCAGAAAGACCTGAAGACACTAGGGATAAAAGAGAGCATCGCGTCACAGGAGGCAGGGCGGAAGGGCACCGGTCCGCTACAGTTGGTCTTCTGGCCCGCTCATGGCGACGGGGGAGGCGCGGGCGCGTTTTGCAGCGGCTACCTTGGGAGTCATCTTCTCGGTTGTTGCACGGACATAGATCTAGTCCACCCCCTTGATGGGGTGTAGGACAATACAAAAATGAGATGGTAGTTCAGTTCCGGCTCCTTGAATGATACAAGTCAAGACACGAAAAACTTGTTGATATATACATCTTAGATTTATATATCAACAAGTTTGGATGGGGAGACAGGGTCAGGCTGTGCAGTCTTCCCCTGAATTCACCATGACCTGAAAGTTTTTGTGTTAAGTGATGATCCAATTTGATGAACGCCCCTTCCATTCTGGCTTTAACTGACGGGAAGAAGGAGAAAGTCCATCTGCCCGTATTCGATCTATCCCAACGTTTTTGCCATTCATTAAGAGTGAGTTCACGCATCTCTTTCAGCAGTCGAGGGAGAGGTACTGCCCCACCTGGTATTAGTTCAACTCCAAGATGGACGGCTGACCTTCCTCTAATTAGTTTTTTCTTAGTTAACACTTCCCTTACTTCTAGATCAATGGGCAAAATACCGGCCAAAACCGGCAATGCGTCCAAAGCTACAGTCCTGTGTGCGCCCGAGAGTGCCAGCAGGGGAGTTCGCTGCCCCCGCTTAAGTGCCGAGTGGATCAGTACGTTATCTAGGCGATGCTCCCATACAGAGGCTGCGTACGTGACTTGTGCCACATACGCTCCCCTATATAGTAGACGAAGTGCCGGAGAGCGTAATCCCCACTCCGCAGTTGAGATTCTTCTCAGTTTCATGAACAGAGCCTGGGCCCTGCTTGATACACTGAGAGAGTCTGGCTGGGGAGGTCTAGTTTAGTTCTCACTTAACCACTCTCTCCCGGTCCAGCCTGACATGCAAAAGGTGAGCAAATGCATTCACCGCCAAGACCTAGACAAACCTCATAACGTGAACCCGTTTGTTGAATAACGTTGGTTATTCAACAAACGGTTCTCGGAGTGGCGGTACCCATACCCGCTTCCCACATCAGAGCACAGGCGTCAGTAAATAATTCTGTCCTTGTTTTACCGGTATTACAATGCGAGTAACTGGCTTCGTTGACCTATTCGGCACCGAAGCGTCGGGAAGCACGCCAAACGCGCGCCCAACATATGTACACGGTTGACATTTATAACATGAGAACGGATCTCTGAATGATTTGCCGACCTCTGTGTTTCTTCCCTCCTACAACATGGATCTCTTCAAGACCGAGGTTCACTCCTTCCTTTCCTCAGGGAGACTCTCCACACGGCATCTTAACCCTTAGCCACCTGACGTACTTTTCCGTTGCATTACCACCTGATGTCGGTCCTGGAGACCCCTTGCCTATTTTCCGTGTTTGATAATTAAATATTAAATTTTTACAATAAACAAAAGTCACATCTGTATTTTCATTATATTTTTATTCATAAAAGTAAGCAAATATATATATTAACTTATAAAAACTTTACACTTATCCATTAATATACTGATTTCAGGAAAAAAATATAGAAACTTTGAAAATCTGAGATCAGAGTGAGAATAGTCAGGATAAGTTTGTAGTTTTACTAGTTTACAATAAGTTTGTTATATAATCCAAAACATAAAACAATTTTTGGCACAAATAAGACAATTATTAGAAAATCACAACCCACAAACTTTTACAAGTTGCGGCGACAATCAAAGCTCATTTTTTGACTGCATTCAATGCAAATCGGGTTTTTACAGGCGAAACATACGGGTAGGTATATAAGCTGTTTCAAGTATCTTTTTGGGATCGCAAATGGAACATGTCTTACGTTTTTCAAATTTTTCAGATATTTTTTTCATTATAAGCCTACAAAAACATAAAAAATCGAGTGCAGTTTACACGCGGTAGAAGCGAAGCTTTGCCAAAACAATCTCAACCAATACTTAAAAAGTGAGGTCATAATCAAAGCGACCAATGAGCGCAGACCAGCGTAATTTCCGTTTCATATTTCAACCAATAGGAACCTTTAAAAGTGATATCGTAAGCAGTCAATGAGCACAATCGATGCGTCGCAGGTACAGTAATCAGTAATCATCGTTTCCGTTTCATCCGAAATCCAAATCATAGCGGGGCTATAGGAGTTTCACTTCAAAAAATACACATCATCAAAAGTAACTTAACTACCTGACGTCGGTCACAGAGACCGCACGCAAAATATACTTAGAGTACTGGCGGGGGAGAGGGGAAAGTACATCGACTCACAGTTTTGTCGCGTACCTAGTAACGGAATAATTTGAAAAACAAAATCGCCGGAATCTGAGACCGATGTCAGGTGGTTAAGGGTGACATAGGCCATGAGGGATTTTTCTTCCTCAGTGCCTCCTGTGTGGAGTTAAAAGCCCCTAATAAGATTGGTTCCCATGGCCGACACACATGAAAGGGGACCCTATTCCAGACTAGCCATACAAACTATCACACCACCCAAATAACAAATTATATGAACTATCAAAAAAAAAACTGGAAATATTTTCAACGGGTAGGTATGCAGGTACTTTCTTTAACCTCGGGGTCAACTAGACATTTGTCTTGAAGAGACTCATCGTCACCTCAGTTCTTAATTGTCCAAACGACCATTATAGTTTTTGTTCAATCTCCACATCAAAACTAAAAATAAAGTATCTAAAAGGATAGTTAATCACTTAACTAAGAATTATATTAACTAATGAGACCTTTGCCTTTACGGAAATAGCTTTATCTTAAACACCTATCATAATGTTTCATTGAAATAATGAAAGAAAACCTTCAGCTCCTGAAAATTTTTCAAATGGTCGTTTGGACAATTAAAAACTAAGACGACGTCATGTTGTAGGAAAAAGGAAACGCAGAGGCTGGCAAATAGTTCCACAGTCGAGCTGTTAAACTTAAAAACGAGTCGAAGAAGCGACCCGTTCTCATATGAAAAATGTCAAACGTGTGTGGTACCGAGGGGATCAATGACGCTAGTTCCTCGGAACATTTTCAATCGATTTTTTTTATATGAATACCGTACAAGAGTCCCAACTGCTCCCGTCTGAAGCCAGTGAGACTATGGCATCCCGCCCAATTGGGGTATGTTTTTTTTTATTTTTTTATATTTTTTATTATTAAGTTAAAAGAAACATAATATTTCGCTTTCTTAACTTAAATACAGAGCATATACATATAGTACAGTAGTAAGAAGTAATATTTTTAATTTTGTTCCAACATATTGAGTTTAAATAGTTTTTTTTTAAAGGTTTTTATGTTATTTTCCGTTTTTAGGCTATCTGGAAGGAGATTATATATATGAACTCCCTCGTGACCAATACTTCTCTTGCCACTTTCAGTCTTGACAGTATTTGTGTACAATTTATTGTGTTGTCTAGTATAATGTTCGTGTACTTGTGATGTTTTCATAAATGTTGTGTTTGTGTGTATAAGTCCATTTTGTATTTTGTAGATTAAAAGACATATGTTATATTCGTACAATGTTCTTATTTTTATTTGGGAGGCGGGAATGGGTACCGCCGCCCCGGGAACCTTTATTGGATAACCAACACCTCTGCCATAGGTCACCCCAAGTGGTTCGCTACGTTTGGTGATTTAGCAGGGGTGCCCGGGCTCATGGGGTGAGGTTTGTCTAGGTCTTGGAGGCGGATGACCAAGACACACTGAACCCCAGATTTCTACCCACCCCTTAAACCCTTTTCCTTCCCAGAACTCTCCTCTCCTTCCTTTTCATAAAAAAACCCTCCACACAGCATCCCCAAAGATGACATAGGCCCTGAGGAAAATTATTTTCCTCAGCGCCTCCTGTGTGGAGCTCATGTAAAAAAAAAAAAAAAAAAATTCAAAAGGTTAATTTCCTGGTATAGTTTTTTTGTGGGAGTGTCTGGGTTATAGTTGAAGAGTTTTTTAATAACTTTGTTCTGTATTATTTGTAAGTCGTTTAAGTACGTAATGTATGTGTTTCCCCATATTTCTATTAAATAATTTAGGTGGGACTGGATTAAGCTAAAGTATAAGCCCCTCTTTACCTCTGTTGGTAGAAGATGAGCAATTCTACCAAATACACCAATTAATGGGATGATTTTTGTTTTTAGTTTTTCTACGTGTTGTTTAAATGTTAAATGTTTATCAATATATAAGCCCAGGTATTTTTCGCTATCTAGGATATGTAGGTCTCTTTCTTCTATTTGTAATGGTTTATGCGATGGTATTATTCTTTTAGGTGAGCTTAAGATCATGTAACCGGTTTTATTAATATTTATTGTTAATATATTTTGTATTAGCCAATCGTTTAGTACATTAAGATCCGTTTGAGATTGTTCTAATAGACTTTCTAAGTTTTTGCCGAAGTAAAAAATTTCCGTGTCATCTGCGAATAAGAAAATTTCACCATGTGGTTTTAGCTGACAGATGTCATTTATGTATATTTGGAATAAAAGTGGCCCCAGTATTGATCCTTGTGGAACTCCGTAGTTTATACTCTCGAGTTGACTGTTTTTATCTCCTATGTTAACACATTGTTTTCTGTTGGACAGATAGGATTTTATTAGTTTGATAGCTGGACCGGTTACACCTGTTTTTTCTATTTTTTTAATCAGTATTTCATGACTTACGGTGTCAAAGGCTTTTTGAAGGTCTACAAGAATTGCTATGACATAGTTTTTATTATCTATGCTAGTTCTAAATTTATTTATGAGATCATTAGTTGCAGAGAGAGTATTACATTTTTTTCTGAAACCGTATTGTTTGGCATATAGAAATGATTTTTTTTCAGAAAGTTGTCTAGCCTATCGTATATTACTCTTTCATATATTTTTGATAGAATCGGTAGGACAGAAATGGGCCTATAGTTAGATGTTTGAGTTTTCAAGCTCCCTTTATATATTGAAATAATCATTGCAATTTTACAACTGTCCGGAAATTAACCTTCTTTCAGGCTCAGGTTAATCAGTTTAGTTAGTGTAGGAGTTAGTAGTGGGGCAAGTTTTTGTACTGTTGTACATTTTAGTTGATCATGTCCAGCACTCGCGTTTGATTTTATGATAGCTAATATTTCGGGTTCAGTTGTGGGTTACAAGTATATTGATTCCACATTTTCATACTTTAATGTAATTTTATCATCCAGTTTATGGGTGTATTTGTTGATTATATTATCAGCCAAAGAAGCGCCAATATTACAAAAGTAGTTATTAAAGTATTCGCATATCTTGATGTCTTTTGTGATGATTTCATTACCGTTCTTTAATTTTGTACATGGTTTACTTTGCGTGTTTGTTTGGTTCTTGATGATGCTGTTTATTACGTTCCAAGTCTTTTTGGTATTATTTTCACATTTTTTAAATAGGCTGCTGTAGTATTGTTTTTTTAAGTTTCGTTTTTTTATAGTTATGTCGTTACGTATTTTAGTAAATTCTGTTTTTAGTAATAGGTTACAGGGTTGTTTTTTTAATTTTTAGGTGCAGTTTATTTCTTTTTTTAATCATTTTTAATAAGTCCTTTGTTATCCAATCAGGAAGACAGGTTTTATTTGTTTTTATTGTTATTGAACTGTTGCAATTAATTTTGTTTATCAGATAGTTTACAAAGTTATTGTAGTTCAGTTCCGAGTCCTCATTATTGTTTATAGAAAAGGGGTTTTGTCTGATATCCTCCTCTAGTTTATCATAATCAATTTTTGTATATTTGTAAGAGGATTTTTGCGAGTTTTTTTTAGTGTACATATGAAGTATGTCAAGAATCAGTAGGTTGTGATCAGATATTGAGGTGTCACAGTTTGTTATAGTATACGAAAGGTTTACGTCTGAGATGATGTGATCAATAATGGTGTTGGTGTTTTCTGTAATAGATGTTGCAAGTAATTTGTTTATTTTGTTCATTATAGTGAAATCGTTTGACTTGATGATTTCTGTGTATTTACAAGTATATGTGTTTGTGAAATCAAGTAAGTTGATATTGAAATCCCCCAGTATTATGGACCTTTTGTGAGTTTTCAGTTGTATGTTTAACTTATCTAGAAAATCTTGAAAATTGGTGTTCGGTTTTTTGTGTAAGTTTGTTTAAGTGTATCCAAAGGAAGTTGTTATCTGGATCTACTATATTATCAATTAAGTTATATTCTAAGTTTTCTTCTTCTTTATTGTTATAAGATGTAATTTCGTCCGTTAAATTGGTGATTTTTCCGGCAACATCGGGATCCAGTTTTTTGGAGTTTGCGTATAAGTAGTATTGTAAGTAGATTTCGGTTCATAAGTATTTATTTCCTGCTCGATATTGTAGCACATTTTCCGGTGGCTATGCTTAATTATATCAATTATGTTTGTTCTTACCACACTCATCGACTTCGATATATCGTATTCATTCATTTGGTCGTAGAAAATTGGCCCGATGAATCGACAATGATTTTTGAATACAGAAGTGTGAGATCTTATTTCACGGTTGAGTTTTGATACATTCAGGTAATTGTTTTTAGGTACCGAGTGCACAATAACATTGGTATTTTGAAGATTATTAATAATGGAGTATAAGTGACTGATTATATTTTGAGGCGATTTTTCATTTGTCCCAGTAAAAATAATTACAAAATCGTCTTTTGTAAGGATTTCACACGACTGTAAGATAGTTTTTCTTAATTTATCTACAGTGGCACCGGGATAAATATGACTTTGGCATTCTATTTTGTTTAAGTTTTTCTCAATACTTCGTCTCATTTGCCTTCCACCCTCATCTCCAAAAATGAGTACTTTGGATTTTTTTTCTTGCGTCGGTATTGCGAAATCCACTGATTGATGCAATATTTTTATGTTTTTTTCCACCATGGAAAGCTGATTTGTTTCGCATCTAAGGGTCAGGAGCGGTTGATTACTGTTTGATGGTGTAATGTTTGTTAAAGAATTCTCCACTTTTTTTGTTACATGCTTTATTTCACTTATGTTTTTATCTATGTTTGTAATTTGAATTTTAATTTCTTGTTGAAAATTTTCGAATAATGAATATATCTTTTGAGACATCTCCTGGAAACTTTTGAAGTTACTATTTAATTGATTAATTATTGAATTCAGTTTATCGTTATCGCCTGGTGGTTCATTCTGTTGTAGGGTTTCGTTCACAGATGTCTCTGTTAGTTCCTTTTCATTATGTTGTGGAGTTTTGTTCAAAGATGTCTCTATCATTGTTTGTTGAGAAGTTTTGTTAGTTTCTTTGCAAGATTGGCACTTGAAACTTTTTTTATAGTTTTTATTCATCTTGGGAAAATTGATTTCGGTTATATGACAACATATGAAATGAAAATTATGCTTACATGTCATGCAGGATAAATTTTCGTTGTCATAGATTTGGGTCTTGCACGATTTGCATTCCATCACTGTAGATGATTTTCACAGTATTTATGAATAGTTATTTATGTAAATATGTTAATAAGTGATGGCAAAGGATTAGATGGTTTGATTCCTTTTCACAGTACAAGGCACAAGGTTTCTAGTGTTTATTTGTTTAGAGCAAAAACAATAGTACCGTTTGACGTTTGACATACGTTTTTCAAGTTCACTTTCTTTCACTTTCTCTAGCGATGATTTAGACACCGTTGACGTAGGTAGGTATTTCAGTTCACAAAACTAAAAACGATATATTGTATTACTCTACCAACTTTGTTTAATCTCGGAAGCAAAATCGCGTAATTATTTAATTATCAATCGCGTTCGAGCTTATAACGTGTGCGCACGCTACCAAGTGTTGATTGTAATAATGTTGTGAGGCTGAAGGTAGCGGGGAGGGAAAGTAGATAGATGAGAGAAAGGTGGGGAAGTACCTGACTATTCAGATCTGGTCACCAAACACGGCTAATGCCATTTAAAGCTACGTTTCAATTCTGAATGGTGGTCTTACACCAGGGAGATACTGAGAGTATCTTCCTCTCTGGAACTTGCCGCAAATATACTATATATTATTTTTAATGAATAAATTGTGAAATAACACAAATTAATCAAATAAAATTTATTTTCCACGCCGGGATTCGATCCCGCGACCTTCGGTGTGCTAGTCAAGAGCCTTACCGCTGGACGACGCTGGCCGTCAAATGCCGTAAAATACCACTGGAACAAGGATATCATAATTTAAAATTACCGGTGGAATAAAGATAAAACCGGACTTGACAATAACTCAACGAAATCACTTAATGAATCTGATAATAGAATTAGAACAACTGAAAAATAGCGGTGAAATAAATCTCACGATAAAATATGTTCATTCTATTCCGAAAATCGTTCAACAGCATACACCAAAAAACTACACAATAAACTAAATCAATGTTACCTATATTATCAAAACGTCAGAGGAATTCGAACTAAACTGGACACTCTCAGACTAGAAAAAACTACTTCAATATTTGATGTGTTGATTTTCACAGAAACTTGGTTACATCCGGATATTCACACTGCAGAACTAGGAACGTCAAGATACAACGTTTTTCGCCGGGATAGAAATCAATCTACAAACGATGACATTAAAAACAACAAAAGAAGAGGTGGTGGAGTTCTGATTGCAGTAGCGAAAAATATTGTCTCTAGACAGTTAAATACAAAAAAAGTAGAAATAGAGCAATTATTTGTTATGATTAATGCAAGTAAAAACAAAATTTTATTGGGTAATGTGTACATTCCGCCTAAATCGGATATTAGTATTTATACTAAGCATTTTGAAGATATTGAAATTTTACAATTAAAATATCCAAAAGTAAAAATAATTATAACCGGCGATTTTAATCTTCCGAGCATCATTTGGAATCAAAACTTTATGGAATTGACAGGTATAGAAAACGCTGGCTTTTCAACTATAAACAAAGAAGTTATAAGCATATCAAATTTTATAAATCTAACACAATTAAATAAAACTGAAAATTGTTATAACAAAATACTGGACTTGGTATTTTCAAGTGATACTTGGTATTTTCAAGTGCCCCACTCACTATCGTCGCTGACGATAGAGAGTGGGGCGTTGCACTTCGGGTGAACGAGCAGGGTTGCCTGAGCCAGAGCTTCCTTGCACTTCCTGAAGGCTTTTACTGTTTCGGCAGTCCAAGACACGAGTTTTTTGCCTTTTTGGTTCCCTTTTAGGAGGTTATTGAGTGGAGCTTGTGTCCTCGCGGCGTTGAGGATGAATTTCCTGTAAAAATTTATAGCTCCCAGGAAACGGCGGAGATCCTTGATGGAAGCTGGTTGGCTGTAGTTGTTGATGGCTTCCACTTTATCACGTCGAGGTCACCAATGTGGGTACTCAGTGTAGGCTGGTGGTTAAATGAAGAACAACGAGGTTGCGTGATAAAAAAAACCTTTAATGAGTTCCCACAATAATTATAATTTGTAATCCCACAAACACGGTCAGTGTAACAGTCTTACGATATTAAATAGTACTAACGAAGTTACACTCTGGGTCAAGGTTGATTGCGGATGGAAGAGGCGACTGCTCGGTAAGTTGAACGAACACTCTGGTCCTTTCGCTATTGTTGAGCGCGTTTTCATATGGCCAGACGAGTGGAGTATTGGTAGTAAATCATCACTCGGCTAGTTACTCGAAAGCGCTGGAACTGTGCATTGCAAGCGTACAATGGTTCGTACCTTTTCTGGAATGCGTGAGAGGTATGTAGGTCCGCGGCTCTGTTTCGATGAACTAGGTACCTACTGTTCAGTCGCGTACCGTCCATGCCAGACGACTAACGGGAGCTCTAGTAATTTCGCTTGCATATATTTGAACACAGGCGCCGCTTCTGGAAACATCGATACGGTTCGGGGGCAATCCAAAGCGTGACGTAGCAAAGACTGGTTGCTACATACTTATCAAGAAAGACTTATTTTCAACCAATTACCGAATGAAATTAGAAGAATTAATGACAAAATCCAATTAATAAACACTATTAAAAAAATATTTTAAAGATAATCTCAAAAAAAAAAAAGTTTTCGACTAATCTAATCTCAAGAATAACTACTTATAACTCAGTTTCCAAGTGATACTCCGAATTGATGTTCGTTCTTCAAATAAGTTAAATTTTGTATTGTTTTTGGCAACTAATTACAATAATTCTAGATACATTATCCAAATAGTAAAATGGTTTTGATAGTAGATAAATACTTATAATTACATATCACCGAACTTACAACTTATTGTTTTTTACATTCACATTGTAATTTAAGAACTTAAATATAGCATTAAAAAATGTACACTACTCTTCCAGACACAAGCTAACGCTTCCATGGAAGAGTGGTATTAACATATTTGAATAAAAAAAAATAAAAAAAATCTTTATCGGTTATTATTTCAATATGCTTGATAAAGTTGAGTTTCGTGTCAAACCAAATACTTAAGTCATTAATTTCCTACACAGATGCTAACAACATATGGTTAATGGAATAATCGAAAAAAATGGATTCTTTATTCGATAAAACCTCATAATTTGACATTTGCTTATGTTAAGTTGCAAGCGGTTATCATTACGCCATATAATAAATCTCTTGACAATATATGGCAATCATTAATTTTTCTGATTGCTTTGAATAATTTTAGGTCGTCTGCAAACATATACTTAAACATCATTGAAAAAATATAACACATCATTAACAAATGTAGCAATTAGACGTGATACGTAAATGTGTAAAGAAAACACTAGATTTAACTGTTCATAGTTTTTTTACTAAGCAGTAAAATTCACAATAATATCGGAATACCAGAGCGTGACAGAAGTAAAAATAATGGCACCATTTGTTTTGGCTTGCTGTTCCAAAAGAATAATGTACAGGGAATTTGAATTCTCCGGTACTTTCCGTAAGGTGCGACGATATGCCGAATATTTCAGCGCAGGTAGGTAAGTTGGCTCGCCACACAATCCCTCCCCCCCCCCTGTAGCACAGATAAGGGCTGCGATATAAAGAGTCGTTTAGACATTTAGGTAGTCGGGAAAACGAACACGCCTTCCTGAACGAGTGGTCGTGTGAGTCCGATCTTGTTTCTTACTTTCTTACTTTTGTACTCTATTATATGTTTATTTATAAAAAGCAGTATAGCCGTTAATGTATTTAAAATAAAAATAAAAAATTAAAATAAAAAATCATAACTGCGCTCTGAAGATTGCAATATGTCTGTTAACATGGGAGAATCTATCAAATGGACCGCCCGTTTATGCACAGATATTACACCACAGGGCTAAACAAAACGGTGTTAGCAGTACTCTAGGAGTTGACTGAAGAGCTAATAAAAATGATACATTTAGAAATTGGGCGTGGGGGGATTTTTAAAATAGGATCAGCTATGGGAGACAGGTATTACTGACCGGGTATGATCCAAGATATAAAACGCATAGTAAGAGAATGTCACCTTTGTCAGCTGGCGAAGCTGACGAACTGTAGGGCCAAGTAAATCAATTATGACCAAAGAAGTAGGACAATTAGCTATGGCAGATCTATACGGACCACTACCGAGAGGAATGGGAGGCGTGAAATACATATTTGTGATCCAAGATTCTTTCAGCAGATTTGTAAAATTATATAAATTAAGGATAGCAAGTACTAAGACCGTGTTAAATTGTGTAGAGGATTTTAATAAAACCATACAAATAGATGCTTTGTTAACTGACAACGGATCTCAATTAACATCGAAAAAATGGGAAAGCCACATGAATAGGATGGGCATAAGAATTGTACATACTTCAGTGCGAAATCCTGGACCGAATATAACTGAGCGCATAAATAAAGAACTAGGAAGAATTTTTCGTTTTTTGTATTTCTTGGGCATTAACTATGTAACAATTTCTAGACATTTTGTTTTTTTGAAGAGTTTTATTAAATGTACATTTGTTAATTAAATTAAATTTTTCCGCGACCGGTTTCGATACAACCGTATCATTCACGAGCAGAATTAAAACTTTTAATTCTGCTCGTGAATGATACGGTTGTATCGAAACCGGTCGCGGAAAAATTTAATTTAAGTAACAAATGTACATTTAATAAAACTCTTCAAAAAAACAAAAAAAGAATTTTTCGTATTTACTGTCACGAGAAACATACAAAATGGGCAGCTTTCCTTAAAGAAATGGAGCAGACCTACAATAACTCAATACATTGAAAACCTCCGAAAACAATAGATGAAATTACACTAGCGGCACAAAAGAATTTGGAGAAAAGCGCTACAAATCGACAAAAATATTATAATCTCAATAAAAGACTAGTAACCTATGAAATCCTAACCTATAGTACCTAGTAACCTATGAACCATGGTCAAGTTGAAGAAGATTACACAATCAAGTTTATTGCGCAAACAAATAAAGAAATTCGGCTTACTTTACGAAGGACCTGACGTCATCGGTTCAGTAGTTTACAGTAACACGTATACCCTAATTGATCCGGTAACTCGGGAAATAAAAGGAGATTATAGCGCTTTACATTTAGCGAGATATTACAGAAGTAATAAGGAACAAAAATCAGGTTTAAAGTTATTGGAAATCAACGGATAGAGTGCAAAGTTTACAAATATTTGTAAATGTTAATAAACAAATAAACATTTGAGAAATGCAAATAAAAATGTGTTAGGATACATTATAACTGGAGAGGAGGAAGAAAGAAAATTACTAAAATGTTAGGTTATCAGGTTGCTTGCGAGGGGCGGGTCGTCGTCAAGTCTTTAAGGGTGAGTGGACAAGTTCTTAACCTCTCAAAAAATCTATTTTGCATAGTAGGTGTGACATTGCAAACCGTCAAAAAATTAAAATGTTGGTATTATTCACGATGTTTACTAAAAGCGTCATAAATCACGTTTTGGGAAACGTAGCCTCATCTTAAAAACTGTTTTGGAAAGATTATGAAATGCACTATCACATTATATTATTATAAATAAATATTTACCCTTCAAATATATATTTTTTTATGAAAACGTCAAAAATATTAAAAAATCGCTTACCATTATTTGAAAACGTTGAAAATGAACTTTTTTCTGCAGTAACGTAAAAAAATTACAGTTTATTTATTGTAGAAATATATTTAAAAACTTTCTGTCACCTCAAAATATTATCCGTCCAAACTAAAATATTTAAAAAAAAATCATTTTCGAAACACAAAATAATATAAATTACGAACTTGTCACTGAACACGGAGCAAACAAAAATATTTTATTTCAATTATTATAAAACGTAATTACAACGGCAATCGATTTCAACAGATGCATTATGCTCGTATATATACGGATATACCCAATTATTATTAATTATCACACAAATCAATTATTTTTTCATATAAATTCACGGCAACCTCAAAAATATGGACATATTTAAAACGTTGTGAAATCACACTAAAACTAATCATTTGGTTGTTGTTTTTACACTAAAACGTTAGTACACAGGATGAATTATATACAATTGTTGAAATCTACTGAAAATTTTTAAATATACACTTAGTAATTTTGATAAGCACTGTGATAAAAAACGCGCCAAACTGTCACATGCTATCAACAACCGACATGCAAGTCGGCATTTTTAAACCGACGTGAAGCCAGCAACGAATAGTGATGGGGCCAACCTTTTTAGTTGATTCGAACTGCGCTGGAGAAACAGTTCGAAAGAAATATTTTATTTCAAATTTATTGTAAGTTATTGAATATAGGTAGACAAAAATAAAAACACATGATATATAAAGCTATATTTTTTTTAATTATAAAATGACAACAATTGTAAACAAAAAAGTAAAATAATATTTTATTCATATTATATTTTGGAAATCATATATTATGGAATTCATTTAACATCTTTTTCCAGTACAATTATTTTAAATGTATCATATTTTCACATTTAATTAATACAAAAAAAACACGTTACGCCACGTTAGAAGTGAAACTTGTGGAACTCATTCAACATTTTTTTCCAGTATGAATATTTTAAATGTAACAATGTTTTAAAAAACACTTTACGCCACGCCACGTTAGAAGTGAAACTTGTGGAATTCATTCAACATTTTTTTCCAGTACGAATATTTTAAATGTAACAATGTTTTAAAAAACACGTTACGCCACGCCACGTTAGAAGTGAAACTTGTGGAATTCATTCAACATTTTTTTCCAGTATGAATATTTTAAATGTAACAATCAAAAAACCAGAACAAAAAAAAATCCCATGACGTCCTGTGCGGAGCTCCAGAGAGTATGACAGATATAATTTTTGTCGTGCCATTCGGAAAGAAAATAAACAGTTATTATTGTAGAAGATCAAATAGATGCGGTGGGGGTCTGATTCAGATCACCTAAGCCGTTATAGATGGTACCCAAAGTCATAATACTTCATTTTATTTGCATTTTCTGATACATGGGTTGAGTCCAAATGCAGCCGACCAAAGGCATGTTAAAAAAACCAATGGTTGTTGAAGACTTGTTGCATTACAGAAAATACTTGTCCATTAAACGCGCCCCAGCTTTCTATGAAAAGAAGAAACGTTTTGATACTTGCCAATAAGAACCTACCGAATGACAGAAGACAAAAACTTTAACTCAGCCAAAACAAAAAAAATTGAAGACCTCGTAAAAGGTGAAATAATCAATCGGTTTCTCAATCAGCGGCTCGCGCTGTAGCCCGCGCTCGGCGCGAACGTCCGCCGCGAGCTGCACGGGCGGCTTGTGCCCGAGGCAAAGCCAGGAACTGGGGAGGGAGCTCGTCATCAGATTCAGCCACCAAGATGGGTGATTGTCCCGAAGACCAGGCCTCTCCCTCTCCGACAGCACATCGTCCCCTCACTCCGCTACGTCCTCCACGTTGCCCTCCACGTCGCCCTCCACGGCTCCCGCGTACTGCTGTTGGGACAGGTAGTGGCCGCAAAAACGGGAAATCTGAAAATATAAGAATAGGACACAGATAAGAATGGTCCTGTTTATTTCTAAAAGTATGAATGGTAGAAGTCGGAGACACCCAAGGAAGACATGGCAAGATCAAGTTAATCAGGTACTTGAGTCGGGCCATGTCAAGAGTCAGAATAATAGAAGAGTATGTATGTATGAGACGATGTATGAATGTGATTGAGGCAAGGAGTGTGTGCCAAGACCGAGTTGTTTGGCGGTCCGTCCTCTTTGCCTACCCCTGCGGGGAAACGGCGTGATGGTAAGTTAGTTATAAAATGTGTAAAAATGCATTCTGTTAGCCATAAGTTGTTATAGTAGTTTGTCTAGTAAGATAGATTGTAGAAATATACTATAAATTTGTACAGAGCCCTAGAGGTGATTTCTCACAAAAACGGCGCTATACAAGTCATCCAAATATTATTATTATTATCACGGACAAATGCTGCAAAATATAAATACGAACGTATTTATATATATAATAATGTATATACCTTCTATGCTACCGTCGTCCGTCGTCTGCTCCATCTGCTCAATCTGCTCAATCGATTCTGAAAATATAATGCAAAACTATTACACAACGCAAACACACACTACTTGTATAATATGATGTAAAGACAGCACAATTTAAATAAAATTATATAGATATTATGTATATATTTATTTATTACAATGTATATACCTTGTCCACCGCTGCTTGCCTGATCTCCACTGGAGCCTTGGGCAGCAGGAGCCACCAACGAATCCAAGAAGACCATTTGACGAGCTTCTTCGCCGCTCGAAAAAAACGAAGCCTGAAAAAAAAATTGAAAAACATTTTATTTTATTGGCGGAATAAAAAAATAAACATTACACAAAGTATTGATTTTAATTATATAAATCACCTCGTCAAATGTCTCTTTTGGGTCCTCGACGTCGGATTCGTTGGCCTCACTCATCTCTCCAATGCTATCACTATCAGCTCCAGTGGACATTAGGTCATCATCATCTTCACCCTCCACGTCGAGTTCTTTCCGCGCCCAAGCTGGCATCGGCTCCGATGGGTTCCATGTGCTATCCGTAGAAAAATTATAATGGTTTACTCAAATATCAGTTCGCAAAGAAAAATTTTCGAATTCGAATTTTTCAGCAAAATTGGAAGTTACATCACTAGTGATTTCGAGATGTCAAACTATAGTTTTTTACATTCGTAGCCAATATTTCATAAAAACGTTTAAAAATAACAATTTTGTCATGAAATTACTAATGTTTTTGATAGATATTGCAATAGAATACATGCTTTTATGAAAATATACAATTTCAAGCGGTAATGGTGGACATTTTTTACGGAAGAGTCCATTCAACGCGATGAAAAATTCCAACCACATGAAAGTGTGCAGTAAAATAACGATTTTTACAAGAAAAAACACTTCAAACCAACTAAATATATGATGAAAGAGTGGCAAATATATGTCTCAACAATAAGACAAACACTTACTTTTCCATTTTGATTATTTTTCGTGTAAATTTCGTAGAAATGTCAGACCAGGGCGTGCAGCAATGTTATGCGAATTGATACGAATATTCGTTAGAAAAGATGGACGTTCAATTACTGGTTAAAGCGAATTTAGTCAATATAAATCAAAATGGTTTACCACGAGCTGGCATTACTGTATACTTAGACATGGTTTTTTGCTCTATTAATATTAAATGAAATCTTACTAGAATTAGAATTACACTGGTTGAAGCGAATTTAGTTAATATAAAGTTATACCTCAAAATGGTTTACGACGAGCTGGCATTACTGTATACTTAGACATGTTTTTTTGCGTTTAGCTTTGGTGTAGCCGTCAATCACCGGATACCAAGAGCTATTGAGCTTAGCTCCGTCGTCTCTATTAATATTAAAAGGATTTTTGTAGATTTCAATTGCCTCCGTAATTAGGCGTGCTCTATAACTTTTGGGTCTTTCTAAGACCTCAGGAACAAATTCAAAGTAATGGCCGGTTTCGATTAAGTGCTCAGCGATTGCCGATTTATCGGGGTGGCCGAGTTTGCAAGCACGAAAGTGTTCTGCTATCCTTTTGGAGATCGTCCGCTCTGTTTGGCCTACATAAACCTTGTCACATCCGGAACAGCTGAGTTTATACACTCCTTCTGCTTCCAGAGGAAACTTAGTCTTTGCAGACCTCAGTAGGTCTTGAATTTTAGTTGTGGCACCGAAGACAGTCTTGATGCTGTCTTTTCTCAACAGCCTGGTGATTCTGTCTGTCACATTGTGAACGTAAGGCAGGAAAGCGCAGCCTTTTAACTCTTGTTTAGCTCTGTCTTCGTTTGGTGTAGATTTGGCTCTTATGATTTGCCTTGTCTGACTTGCTGGGTAACCGTTGCGTTCCAGTGCATCGGTCAGCTTTGTAAGTTCTGCTCCAATTTTAGTGTCTTCACATGTTCTGGTCGCTCGCGTCACCAACGTATGGATAAGTCCTCTCTTCTGCGCTGGGTGGTGATGCGAATCGGCATGTAGATACCGATTTGTATGCGTTGGTTTTCTATATACAGTGTGTCCTAGATTACCATCTTCTTTTCGCATCACCTCCACATCTAGAAAAGGCAGGATTTTTGCATCGTTTTCCACTTTCATTGTGAACTTGATTTTACTGTGGAGTGAATTAAGATGATTCAGAAATTCATTCACTTTCTCTGTTCCATGAGGCCAGATGGCGAAGACATCGTCAACATAACGCCACCATACCTTGGGAACAGCTGAAGCTGTGTCGAGTGCCACTTCTTCAAACTTCTCCATAAAAAAGTTGGCAAGTACTGGCGACAACGGACTTTCCCATCGCAACTCCTTCCACTTGCTCAAAAAGTTCACCCTGGAATGCAAAATATCCCGTTTTGAGACAGTGTTCAAGAAGTTTGTAAATGTCGTCCTCATAGATCTCCCTGAGCATTGTCATGGAGTCTTCTAGAGGCACATTTGTAAAAAGGGACACTACATCAAAGCTGACTAGGATATCGCCTTCCTCAGTCTTGACCTTTTTTCGCTTACTGATCAGATCTGTGGAATCCTTGATCCAAGATTCAGTTTTACCAGTTTGCATCTGCAGTAGTCTAGAGAGGTATTGAGACAGTTTGTAAGTAAGTACCCCAATAGCACTGACAATCGGTCTCATTGGGATATCCTTTTTGTGTATTTTTGGAAGACCGTATAGGGCAGGAGTTCTGGAGGCTTTTACGAAAAGCCCAGATCGATCCTCTTTCGTAATACTGGAAGCTTTAACTAGCTCTCTTGTCTTCAGGTCAATCTTATTGGTGGGGTTGTTTTTAATTTTCTTGTAAGTGCCGGCATCGCACAGGATTGCCCCTGGCTAGCATGAATACCACGTTTTAATGAACTTTCTATTCTGTTCCGCGGCGATGACGCCACTGCTTGTCACGAGTATTTTGTACTGGTGAAAGTTAGTGGTGCTGGCGACACGGTATCGCTTCGAAGTAAATAAGCACACACTTTACGACTAAAAATTACACATCTACCGGATCTGCCCTGATGATGGACACTGCAACGATGTCCGAAACGTTAGCTAAAGAAGGAAGTAGCGCAACACGGCATAACACCCCAAAAACAAATAACGAAAAAACAAGGAATATTCGAACATGAAAGTTGTTTAGATTTCTTTCTACCCTACAATCTAGCTAGGTTATGGATGAGGGAGTATGAACGAGGAGTAGAACAGCGGCAAAATTTATCATGGTGAAACATGATGATACACCGGCGGGTTCCAGTTCGGCTTTGTCAATTCCGTCACTTCCGTTGTTTCCGGTACACAAGTGGAACCTCACTTACGATGGCTCTGCGGATGTCCGCAATTTCATAGAACGGGTAGAAGAACTAGCTGTCGCTAGAAACGTAAGTTATGCTTCACTATTTTCATCTGCAGTCGAATTGTTTTCAGGACAGGCGCTACAATGGTACAGAGTAAATCGCTCCTCCTTCTCGTCTTGGGCGGACATTGTGGTCGCGTTAAAAAACGAATTTGTAGGTAGGTAGAAAGATTGTAGGGTAGAAAAATAAACTCAAAAAATACTGAATGGATTTTCATGGGGTTTTCACCAATAGATAAAGTGATTCATGAGGAAGGTTTAGGTATATAATTTGTCAAGGTTTTGGGTGAGCGGACTGGCAGCGGGCGGTGTGGATTTGATTTGTATGGAAATCTACAGTTTTATGTCGTGAATGATTGTGATGTAGAGTAATTAAGTATTTCATATGGAAAGAATACGATAGATGGCGGTAAGCATGTAGCTTGCACCATAGCTCGCCAGATGGCATTGGCGTACAGAAGGAGTCTCAGAGATAGACTTGACGAGCTCCACTGGCAAGGCCGCGGAGATTTACCTACCCCCGAATAGTAAACAGTCGTAGCTATCCAGCTAGGTTATTCCAGTAAATAAACACTTTTATATTCAAAGAACCGTATTTAATAATTACTATCTGCCGAGGAAAGGGCAGACATAACAATTGGCGCAGCCGTATAAGTATAATTGTGTGAAAGTTACGCGTGCGAATAATAATTGGTGCTGGACACGGAGGACTAAGTCACTGCTGGAGTGACTTGCAGTTTTGGCAAGGAATCGGAAGAGATTCTGCTCGAGATTAAGGAGCATTTGGTTCCGTGGCTACGGGCTGGATAAGAAGATTTTTGTTTTAGGAACAGAAGTGAAATACCGCAAGGAGGCGATCTGGTTGTGGATCATTGGATTAATCAGAAGTTTCAAGGTCAAAACGGATCATTGGGTTAATAGTTTCAAGGACGAATCATTGGATTAATCAGAAGACAAGGATAAAACCCAGAGGGAGACCAGAAGAGTTCCTGAGATAAGTATTTTTGCTTCTTTGAGAGGGATTATTTGTTATTGTTTTCTTGTTAATTGTTTTTGCCGATTTATTTGTTGGGAGTTATGGAATCGGGTAGAATACCACCATTTTGCCATCTCTCCGGAGACTGGGGATTGTTTCGACTTCGGATAGAGCAATTTTTCGTGATCCATGATGACAAAGCGTCTGTGGAGAAAAAACGGGCTTTTTTATTGAATCTCCTAGAATCAGAAACGTTGACCTTACTAATTAATCTGTGTTTTCCAAGTAAAGTAACGGACTTATCTTTTGATAAACTTTTAGCGCTTCTCGACAAACATTGTAACAAAAATCGTTCAGTTTTTAAAGAACGGGAGAATTTTTTTTTAGCAAGACAACAACAAGGCGAGACGATAAGAGATTTCGCGGTTAGACTTCGTTCTTTAGCAACGTATTGTCAATTCGAAACGAGGCTTGAAAAAAACCTTATAGACATGTTTGCAATCGGGTTGTTACCGGGGCGGGCGAAGGAGAAAATTTTCGTAGAAGGGCAAACGTTGTCGTTTAATGAAATAGAAGGACTTGCAGTTAGTATGTCAACTTTGGATAGTACTAATACAGTTAAATCAGAAGTAAACCTAGTAAAAAAACGAGTTACTAGCGATGGGTTCAAGCGAGATCAGCGTAGGGAACGATCGACGAGCCCCAAGGGTAGTTTTAACACGAAACCAGCTTATAGGTTAGGATCAAATACAGGTACGAATTTTAGATCACCCGTGGGTTGTGTTAAAAAACAGTGTTTTATTTGCAAAAGGAATGATCATCTTTCGTTTGATTGTAAATTTCGTAATGCGAAATGTTTTAAATGTAAGGGCGTTGGGCATTTACAGAAATTTTGCAAGAATAATCCGATAAATTCCATTTTTGAAAATCACAGGGATAGTAAAGTTTTAGTTGCGTCAATTAGTCCGATTACTGCTGAAATTGAAATTAATAACAAGAAGTTTACGGCAATGATTGATTCCGGTTCATCTTTATGTGTGATGCCGGAGGGTATTTTTAGACGACATTTTAGTTCAATCATTTTGTCACAAGACAAGCGGATTATTTCAGGTTATGGAAATAATCGTTTAAAAGTCGTAGGAAAGGCGATTTTTGATGTGAAATTTAAGAGTAGGAACAAAAATATTAGTTTTATTGTAGTAATAAAAGGAACAGAATTAATTGTGGGAAGAGATTTTATGGAATGTTTCGATCTTGGGATAACTTCTCAGGAGACAATTAATTTAGTGACGCCGCAAATGAGGAATGGAGAAAAGTTTATTCAAGATTACCCGGAAGTGTTTTCGCAAAAGTTGGGAAGATTTAACAAATATAAAGTCCATTTTAAAGTAAACCAGCAATCGGATCCAATTTTTTTCAATGCAAGGCCGGTTCCTTTTTCTATTAAAGGGAAGATCGAATCCGAATTAAGATCGATGGTAGAAAAAAGTATAATCTCCCCGGTTACAAGTAGCGAATTCGCTTCACCGATTGTTCCGGTGGTCAAGAAAAATGGAGATATAAAAATTTGTGTAGATTATAAAAGGAGTCTTAATTTGATTTCCAATTTAGAGAAATATCCGATGCCAAAGATTGAGGAGGTCATACATCAGGTTAGTTCGGGCAAAGTTTTTGCAAAATTAGACCTTAAAGAAGCATATTCACAGTTAGAATTAGCGGATCATTGTAAAAAGTTTACAACTATTAACACACACTTAGGTCTGTTCCAATATAACCGGTTGGTTTTTGGGTTTAAATCGGCTCCGGCCATCTTCGCAAGAACAATATCAAGTTGTTTACAAGGTTTAAAAGGCGTAGCCTTTTACCTAGACGATATTATTATTTCAGGGGTCGATGAACTTGATCTGTATAATAATGTTTGCGCGGTCTGCGAGCGGTTGAAAGAATGTGGTCTATGTGTCAATACTGGGAAGTGTCAGTTTTTTGTTAAATCTATAGAATT
This sequence comes from Limnephilus rhombicus, assembly GCA_929108145.2. Classification (NCBI taxonomy): domain Eukaryota; kingdom Metazoa; phylum Arthropoda; class Insecta; order Trichoptera; family Limnephilidae; genus Limnephilus; species Limnephilus rhombicus. Next base: position 47,815,472 of record OV815289.1, on the reverse strand, counting down.
TTTGGGATACGTTATTTCGGGAAGGGGCATTGAACCGCAAAAAGATAAATTGGAAGCAATTAAGAATGCGCCGTACCCATCCGACGTGCATCAATTGAGGAGTCTTTTGGGATTTTTTAATTTTTATCGGAACTTCATACCGAACATGTCATCAATTTTAGAACCTTTGCATAATATTTTAAAGAAGAATGCAAAGTTTGAATTTGGGAAGTCATGCATTGACGCAGTAGATAAAGTAAAGTATCTAATGGGTTCTGATAGAATTCTCACTCATTATTTTCCCAACCTTCCTCTTAAGTTATATACAGACGCGAGCAGCGCAGGCCTCGGGGCCGTGTTATTGCACACATTTGCGGACGGTTCAATGAGACCGATCGAATTTGCATCAAGAAGTTTGTCTAGTGCAGAGAAGAAGTACAGTATTCTAGATTTAGAAGCGTTAGCTATTGTGTTTGGTTTGAACAAATTCTTTCAATATCTATTCGGTCGGGAGTTTACTTTATGCGTAGATAATATGCCTTTGATGAGGATTTTAGGGGAACACAAAAATATTCCAGTTTTGGCGGCTAACAGATTGCAGCGTTATGGCATTATATTAGCCGGATTTGCGTATAAGGTAGAATTTGTTAAGTCATGTCATAATCATGCGGATTTTCTATCTCGGCTTCCGGTAGAAAATTCTCAAGAAGAATTTGAAGATGATTATGGATCAGATTTTGTGTGTTATGTAGATAAATGCGAGCACATAGATATCAAGCTCATTTCCACAGCTATAGAGACAGACACGGTTATTCAGGAAGTTTTAACGTGTTTGCGTAAGGGCTGGCCAAAACGAGTTGGTCGAGATGATGTACTGTGGAGATTCTGGGTTAAGAGAAACGAAATGTCCATAGTCAAGGATTGCCTTTTCTGGCAACATAGAATTGTCATTCCGAGTTCCTTACAAGAACATGTGCTAGAGTTATTACACAGATCTCATTTAGGAATAGTTAAAATGAAGGGCCTAGCAAAAGCTTATTTTTGGTGGCCATCACTGAACAATGACATTGAAAAAATGGTTCTAAAATGTGATGATTGCGCGGCTATGAGGCCGGCACCTTCTAAGAGTCATTTGTCAGTGTGGCCGAACCCTGGGGCAACTTGGAGTAGGGTGCACGTAGACTACTGCGGGCCGGTAGCAGGAAAAATGTTTCTTGTAATTTGTGACGCTTTTTCCAAGTGGATCGATTGCTTAGAGGTTCCAAGGGCGGATTCGTTTAACACGATTAAGGAATTGAGAAGAATTTTCTCTAATTTTGGTAACCCTGATTGCATAGTTTCGGATAATGGAACAGCATTTTCTAGTGTAGAGTTTAAAGAATTTCTTAAAGAGAATAACATAGAATTTTTAAATTCACCGGTCAAATTTCCTCAGTGTAATGGACAAGCTGAAAATTCAGTTAGAACGGTAAAAATTTTTTTTTTTAAAATTATGGTTAGGAATAATTTTCCAGTAAATTATGGAAGTAGATTATGTGATTTTCTATCGGATTATCGAAATTCGCCACATTGCACAACGGGATTAGAACCGGCAGTCTTGATGTTTGTTAGGAGACTGAAATCAACTTTCAGTAGTTTAATTCCTAAAACCACTCAGGAAGATGTGTCAGAACAGAGAAAAATAGCTAACGATAATATAAAAAGGAGTCAAGATAATCAAATAAGGAATTATGGGGGCGTAAAAATTAGGAATTTACATGTTGGACAAAAATGTCTGGTCAAGGACTTCCGTCAGGTGAATAAAGTTGGTTGGGTTAGAGGTATTGTAGAAAGGAAAATGGGTAAAAAAGTTTATATCGTTAGGATCTGTGGTACTCCGTTGACTTGGAAGAGGCATATTGATCAGTTGAAGAGTTTATCTGTGAAATGGGAAGAGGAGAGTGAAGATAATAACCCACCTACCGCGTCTGAGGTCACGAAATGCGCTTCAGACGAGTTGGGAACCTCAGCTTTGTTGAAGGGGCTAACGTGGAGTTCTCTTGATTTCAGATTACCAGTGGATGATCGAGAGCAAACTACTCAACTAAGACCTTGGGAAGGAAGGCTCCGTTCAAAACGTTCATAAAGGTCCCTCCCAGAGAAACAGAAATATTTAAGTTGAAATATTTAAAATCATGACTATGTTTGGTTGAATTTAGTGTATAAAATCGTGTATAAATGAAATATTTAAAATCCTATATTTTTTTTGTCAATTGTATAACTTCTTTGAAAAGAACATGTCTTGTATTTATTGTAGCCAGGGCTTGAGGTTAGGTGGGGGAGGGTGTGATGTAGAGTAATTAAGTATTTCATATGGAAAGAATACGATAGATGGCGGTAAGCATGTAGCTTGCACCATAGCTTGCCAGATGGCATTGGCGTACAGAAGGAGTCTCAGAGATAGACTTGACGAGCACCACTGGCAAGGCCGCGGAGATTTACCTACCCCCGAATAGTAAACAGTCGTAGCTATCCAGCTAGGTTATTCCAGTAAATAAACACTTTTATATTCAAAGAACCGTATTTAATAATTACTATCTGCCGAGGAAAGGACAGACATAACAATGATGAAATTTGCACATGTGACCTTCAAAACAAGAGGAAGGTCACTGTCTTCATTTTATTTCTAAAACTCTGTGAAAAGCCCGGGCATCGCCGGGGAATTCAGCTAGTTGAAGGATATTACAATCATTGATGGAGGTAATCGTTTAGTAAATTTTTAGGACAAGCAAACAAATACAGAGGTATGTAGTTATTGACAACAATATTGTAGGTATGTAGTTATTGACAACAATTATGGAAGTATTCTAGGCTAGTGTCAGTTAAGACGATCATGCGGTAGCTTTTTTATTGGAATAACTGCTTCAAAAACCAGCGCGTGGTTATCGCTTCATTTGAACAGCAAAAAGCTCGTTCTATTAATAACACTGCTTTTCACAGACTTTGGTGGAAAACAGAATCCGAGAATTCTCATTTTAGTCTCGTGTGTGATTTCAAAACGGCAGGAACAAATACATTATCAAAAATGATTTTGAAAATATGTTTTTATTTATTGTGTTTAACGGCTATCTGTGCGAGTGCAAATTTTGATGGTAAGTATTGCAAAATCCAATTATCTTTTTGATTATGTGCAGGTATTTTGAAACTATCTATCACACCATGGTGTACCAGCGCTGTATTTATTTATTTTTATTTAATTACTATTTATTTATTTATTTATTATTAGTTTCAATAGCAAGGTTTGTATATGTATGTATAATGTATAGTATAAGTATAGATTTTTTTTTTCACAGACCTCCTCACTAGGATTTCCTGTTCTGAGGTGGCCTGTAGTTTTTTAAAAATATTTGTATTTGGTTATGGATTGTCTTTATATCGTCTTCATGATGTTTGTAATTTTATTATCACTTTGATCTCTCAGCCATGTTTTTACTTTTGTTTTAAATATATTCATTTCCTTTATATTTTTGATTTGATCTGGTAGAGCATTGTATAATTTCAAAGCATGGAATTTATTATTTCTCTGTCCAAAAGATGTGTTCAAACTGGGAGTAACCAGGATGTTATTGCTTACTGCCCTGGTTGAGTATTTATGTTGGGCAGTGGAGTATACATATATGTTTTTTTTTTCACTACCCACCCAATCTACAAACTAGCAACGGCTCCACCCTACCAATTATGGTAACACATTGTTCGAAACTGTCAAATTAGTATAAGCTTCCCCTGAAGAAGGAACGTTTGTTCCGAAACCGGTCGGATTTACGCATTATACATATAAGTGGATTATACAAAGTTGTATTGTTTCATTTTTCTATAATGGATAACCACAAAGCTATAGCTACATTCAAAAATTTAAATATATTTATATTTCCTCATTCACTATTATGTATATTGAGGTAAGTCACGACTGTATGGAAAAAATATTCCTGTCTGTCTTTTTCTAACCCATATATGCCCAGAACTATGTTTTTATTTGGTTCTTTATTTGCCTTCCGATTGGAAAACGAATCAAAATTAAGGCTTAATTTAACTTAAACGTTAATTATCTTACGCATTTCGTCCGGAAAGTGCATTCTACCGCCATTTATGTCGAATGGTAATCGAATGTTTTAACTAAATAAATTTTATTGTCCCGTAATGAATCAGTGCAAGTTGTGACCTGTTTACGGCGCGCAGAAATCGTGGCTACTTTCACAAAAACGTAAGTAATTATCCAAATTAACTCTAGTTTAGAGTTCTTGCATAATATATGATAAAGTTAAATAGTTTTAACATTTGTTTTTGCAATTATAAAAACTATATTGTTGTGTTCAAATACCTAAAAACTGTTTATAATAACAGTGTTTCGAAAACGATACATTAATACTGAATAAGCATTTTTTTAAATTTCAGATGGAGCAAGCCGTTATTGACTAATGAAATAGTTGATATTGTCCATAATTTGGATTCGGACGATGAAGCGACGGTTATAGACATCGAAACAGTAATGTTTTCTCTCCACCGAATACACGTCAATTACGTCAATCTTGACAAACAAAAAATCAAGTCGAAACGAACTCTCTTGTTACTATCAAGACAGGTGAAATATCGTATCCCTTCCAGCAATACATCGTAACGCCGTTTGAAATATACCTTTTGTTTTAAACATTAATGATGTTATAAGGTTGTCAATTAATACATTCTTCCCCCCCCCCTCGTTTATATAGGTACAGTTTTATACAAAGTGTTCCGTTTGACAGCTGCGAAATTAATTGAATATACGCATGTTGGTTCAAGTGAATACTTTATAAAGGAAAAGTGTTTTTTTTTTAACTCAACAATAAAGCTCGTTATTAAAGTTTATGAAATAATAATAAAATTTTATAAACAATAAATTCAACATACACATTCAAATTTTTTTTTTCTCCCCTGGAAAGTGTTTTTCCTTCTTCCAAAAGTACGGTAGTGAAGTGTCGTATCTCGTTTTTTTTTGAGGTGCAAAAGTGTTTTGTGAAAACCAAACTAGCTGCCCCTACAGGAAGACCTATGTTCTTTTTTTTTTCTCCTAGTGTTTTGGCGTCTCAAAGTGTTTGTTCTCATACAAAAAGTGGCTTTTTTCAAAGTTTGAAAGAACAAACACTTTGGCTTTGCTCAAAGTGTTTGTTCTCATACAAAAAGTGGCTTTTTTTGTGTTTTGTAAAAACTAAAATATCCACCCCGAGAAGGAGACCGCTGGCCAAAATTTCAAAAAATTAAAACACTTATTGAAACATAAAAAGTGCTTATTTGAAACATAAAAAGGCAATTTTGTAAGGACCCCCCCTGGCCGATTGTTTCAACATCCCAAACACTTAGAGAAAAAAACGGAAATCCACACATCGTTCCTTGAACACATTTGAGTTGTCGCTTCGACTTGTCTTTTTCACCAAAATGGATTCACAAAGGGTGATTATTGAGGCCCTCGGGCATAGTCACGGACATCTGCAACCTACAAAGGCATCGGTAGCATCATACCCGATGCACTGTCAGCAATATGGAAACCATCAACAAGTGCATTGGTCGCAGGCTGTAGCCGCTAAATACGACAAGCCCGAAAATACGGACACAAAAAATGCAAATACCGCACAGGCCGTGCCACCCAAGAGGGCCAAGGCCAACAGCGATGCCTCTCTTGGCAGAATCAACCACTGCCATATATTACAAATCTTGCCAAGCAACAAGGATTTGTTCATGACGTTTTTAATCTCACATGCCAACCCGTTGGCACCGCATACAAAAATTAAAATGCAAAAATTGGAATGTAAACGAAACGGTGGCGACGTTTACAAAAAGGACTGTACTTTACAGGATCATTTCTGTAGTACCTACTCCCTCGCAGCGCGTACACTCTACCAGAATTACACCCCGAGATGAGGAGATGTGGCGTGATTCCTCGAGCGTGAGGCAGGTCTCGGGTTAGCCTTCGGGCGGACTCTTGATCATGTTTGTAAATAAATGTAAACTCATATTAGGTACATCCAAATGTTGCATTTGTACGAACTTTCTCTCTCTTACGCCAATTTGCCTTCGTTTTTTTTTTCTTTTTCATTTATTTTCTCACCTGTTCTGAGGCTGATCACTTTAGAACAGAGACACCCTTAGAGTCACGATGTTTGGGAAGTCATGAACCCAAATCGTCGCCTCTCAACCCTTACAATATACAATGTTCATGCCTGTCTTGCTTGGTCTCGTCATGTCATGTAACTTGTAATTTTTTTTGTTTTTGTTTATTGGCCCTTGCATTGGCTGCCTCTATGTAAATTTTTTCTCTAAAAAAAAAAAAAAAAACAATTAACAATTACTCATCGGTATACCGTTCTAGAAGTCAGATTTTGTAAATTCCAAAGGATAAAATTCCGACTAAGAACCAGTCAATTTTTGACAATCACCATATTTTACCTACCATGGTAAAGTCATGCTTTTTCTTCCCCTTGATTTTCAGCTTACCTTGAGTACGTAAAACCCAATAGTGGTCTCAAGTATAAAAATCGGAAATGGTTACTTTTATAGTTGCTTTTCTTGTACATATAAGTTTTTCAATTTTTTTCTTAATCTTTTTTAAAAAAAAATTGATGGCGTCCTCTTTTCACCCGTGCTCATGTTTTCCCCAAAAAATGGATATTGACACGTCCATTTTGGAAATTGTATTTATAAAACCTAAAATTGGTCTTTATAATTTCATATACAAATCCTTTGGCTCGTTCCAACTAAAGTATGTAAAACCGAATCATCCGGTCTCTGGTTGTTATAACGAAACCTTTGGTTTGTTTCTCCTCTACTGTTACGTCACGTTTGTTTGTATTACACGCTTCTACCCCACGGAACAGGTTAATAAAACCTCACGGTCATCCTGATTCCCGAACTCAAATAATTTTAATTTTAACATAAATCAGCATAGTTCTGCTCGATCATTGTTTTGCAATTAGTACCTCTTGTTTTCTTCACCGAAACTTGTTACTATAGACAGTGTATAAAACCACCGTAGGTCTGTCTTATTTTATTGCTCGGTGTAAGCAGAATGTACTCTGCCATCACTTTATACCTTGTGACATATGAAGCAACATTAAATTGTTTATCTTCTTTGCCCTCCTATCGTACGCCTTCCGGGCTACGGGGTTAGTAAATCTAACGAATCTTTATAAACAATATTAAAACAAATATTGTTAACATTTATTGTGTTGTACTTAAACGTAACCCTGTTGGCAATAGGAGAGATCCTTAAAATACCCGCCATGATACGAAAAATTCGTTATAATTACTTTATACTTATAATGAAATGTCACTTCGTAACCTTCGACGTCTACGATGAAACAATGTGTTTTCTCCAAGGCCCTAGTGTACTCCTGAGTGTTATCTCAGATGGGTCAGATTACAGTGATAATGTAATCCCTTTTAGAGTCTGTGAAATCACGTCTCTTCGTAATTCTTCCAAACTCTTCGCATCTCGTCGAAATCATAAACAAATCTACGCACCGCAAACTTAGCTTCCAGACCAATGAAACCTTAGAGTCACACACAGTTTTTTTTTTGTTCCTGTTTGCTCAATTGCATAACCTTGTCTATTGTTTTCTCAATTGCATAACCTTGTTTTATTGTTCTTTCAATTGAATAACCCTGTACGTTGTTTCACCCCTCTATGTGTTAACTGTTTGGTCCTTATATTCTATGTACCCCACTCCCTACCCTGGCAAACATTGTTACCTAGCCTATGGCATAAGCTAGTTTTTATGTTTTAGTCAGTTTTCTCTCTGGTCAACAAATCTCTCTTAAATTCCCGTTGGTAGCTTGCTGAACAGCGGCCTGACAGTGTAACAAGTTGTTTGGCGGTCTATCCTCTCTACCTACCTCTGCTGAACAGCGGCCTGACAGTGTAACAAGTTGTTTGGCGGTCTATCCTCTCTACCTACCTCTGCTGAACAGCGGCCTGACAGTATGACAAGTTGTTTGGCGGTCTATCCTCTCTGCCTACCTCTGCTGAACAACGGCCTGACAGTGTGACAAGTTGTTTGGCGGTCTATCCTCTCTACCTACCTCTGCTGAACAGCGGCCTGACAGTATGACAAGTTGTTTGGCGGTCTATCCTCTCTGCCTACCTCTGCTGAACAACGGCCTGACAGTGTGACAAGTTGTTTGGCGGTCTATCCTCTCTACATACCTCTGCTGAACAGCGGCCTGACAGTGTGAGAAGTTGTTTGGCGGTCTATCCTCTCTGCCTACCTCTACTGAACAGCGGCCTGACAGTGTGACAAGTTGTTTGGCGGTCTATCCTCTCTACCTACCTCTGCTGAACAGCGGCCTGACAGTATGACAAGTTGTTTGGCGGTCTATCCTCTCTGCCTACCTCTGCTGAACAACGGCCTGACAGTGTGACAAGTTATTTGGCGGTCTATCCTCTCTACATACCTCTGCTGAACAGCGGCCTGACAGTGTGAGAAGTTGTTTGGTGGTCTATCCTCTCTGCCTACCTCTGCTGAACAGCGGCCTGACAGTGTGACAAGTTGTTTGGCGGTCTATCCTCTCTACCTACCTCTGCTGAACAGCGGCCTGACCGTGTGACAAGTTGTTTGGCGGTCTATCCTCTCTGCCTACCTCTGCTGAACAGCGGCCTGACAGTATGACAAGTTGTTTGGCGGTCTATCCTCTTTGCCTACCTCTGCTGAACAGCGGCCTGACAGTATGACAAGTTGTTTGGCGGTCTATCCTCTCTGCCTACCTCTGCTGAACAGCGGCCTGACAGTATGACAAGTTGTTTGGCGGTCTATCCTCTCTGCCTACCTCTGCTGAACAGCGGCCTGACAGTATGACAAGTTGTTTGGCGGTCTATCCTCTTTGCCTACCTCTGCTGAACAGCGGCCTGACAGTGTAACAGCTCACATCCGTCACTTGTTGCTTACATCTATCTGGAGCCAGTGAGACTCCGGCATCCCTAATCGGGGTATGTTGTGACGCTGAAGGTCGTGGTAAAGTACCTGACTATTCAGATCTGGTCACCAAACACGGCTAAACCTATTTCGAGCAGGTTTCAATTCTGAATGGTGGTCTTACACCATGGCGATACTGCATGTATCTTCCACTCTGGAACGCGTTGCAAATGTTTCTTATAATATTTTAACTCCTTGAGGTACGAACTTTTTTTTCTTATTTTTTACCTTTTTTTTTAATCAATTGATGTAACTTATAATAACGAGGAAAAAATATTTAAAAAAAAATTGGACTGAAGGCTTTTCAGGAATGAGGTGGTCAAAATTTTATACCACAGTACACATGGGAAAAAAATATTAGGTTCAAATCAAAAGTTTATTAGAAATAAAAAAAGGCCATTTTATATGACTAATTGTGGAAATTTTCAAAACAGTTTTTATCTTTTTTTACACAAAGGGGTACTTTGCAAACACAACATATCCAGTTGGAACGTATGGGCCTGTCTTTTGTACTACAATTCGCACAACGACGTGAAGTAGTATGTTCTGGCCGGTGGGCGCTATTTTTCAGACGTATTTCAGGGTCCACGTAAGGCTTATGTCTCTTAATTTCCACCACCTCCGATGTGGACCCACGCTTTTTGGTGCATTTCAGCTCCTCTTCAGCCAAAAGTCCTCTGTAAACTTGCCTCCTGAAATCTTTGAGCCTCAATGGATTGTCTTTGTCAGCCTTACCCAACTTGCAGAGCTCTGTGTAAACAATGTAAGAATTTACAATTGTTGCATCTAAAAAGTGGAAAAATAAACGATGCCACCATTTTTTAGACTTTCTGTTTATCGAGTAAACCGCCTTCTTTTGATAAAACTTGTCCACATAATTCATGCAGTTGTTATAATTATTTAGAGCCAACGGACATGGCACCCTTGTGATCTCACCAGTTTTCTCTTTACGGTTGACATGCATGGCATCCTTTGGGTTGTGAAAGTTTGAAAGGAGGTGTACAGCTCTTCTATATCTCTATTTTATCATGGAAATTCCTGTATCACTCACGTACCAGTCATATTCACCTCTTTTTAGGTTTTTATCATCCTTCATCTTAGGCAAATATTTTCTGGTTGATTGGACAGTTCCACATGAGCGAATATTCATATCTTTCAGCTGTTTTTGTAGGGGGTAGCAATTAAAATAATTATCAAAGTAAACTGTGTAGTTACGACCATGAATAGATTGACAAAAATTTAAGACAACTCTTGGCCCTAAGTTAGACTCAGCGTAGTCACCAATTTTTCCTGTGTATATTTCAAATTTTAAGTTGTATCCATTTTCTGCACACATCATCCAGATCTTATTGCCTCTTTTAATGGGTTTTTTGGGCATGTATTGCTTCAATGTGCTGCGGCCTTTGAATTTGACCATGCTGTCGTCAATTGCCAAAGTAGATGATGGCTTGTAATTTCGATCAAAGGTGTCTGACAAGCAGTTCAACAAAGGCCTTATTTTATATAATTTATCGAAATTAAGTTGACCTCTAGCAGGCATCAATGAATTGTCGTTGAGATGAAGGTTTGACAACAGCCAGCCAAACCTATGGACTGTCATAAATCTTGAAATATAGGGGTCGTGTAAATCAGGGGACGATGACCAATAGTCTCTATAACTGGGGGATTTTTTAATTCCCATTACTAAATTTAGTGCAATGAATTTTTTGATTTCCTGAACGGTTGTGGGTTGGTGATTTTTCCCGACTTGTTGTGCGTATAGATTGGTCTGGAAGCAGATATTTTCAATCAAACTAGGAGTCCAAAATATCAGAAAAATTTCCAAAGGTGTGGGATTTTCCATCGTAAGAAAGTCATTACGTAGTCCTGTTTCTTCACGGAATTCACCAGGGAGGGCGGTATTGAACGTACGGCTCCATTTAGGCACGACTATAATCGCAGGTATGACAGGTGTAGATGCAGTTGTGCCTGGAACAGCAGCGGTGGATGACAAAACGGACATTGAGATATTAGGACTATACTGGGCAGATGGAGAAGACGATACTGGTCGGTTACGCGTACGCGAAAGATGAACATCAAAAGTAGATGGTGATTGTGAACCAGAAGGGCTGGATGTGCCTGCTATAGGGTGATCGAGTGTGGTAGATGAAGAAGACGCCGGGATTTGATTCCTCACACAAGATATAGGCAGTTCATCATCATCATCGTCTGAAGAGGCGCTAACTGTGACATTTGCTAGATGCTCCTCCTGTAGATCCTCTTCCTCATTGTCTGAGCACCCATAACAACTGTCATCATCAGAAGGTATCTCTTCTAAAAGTATTCCTGCGATTTCTTCTTGGCGAAGACCTTTCTTCGGCATGGTGTATCTGTAAAATTATAATATCAGAATAACCATGTTGTAAGACTAAAAAAATTACCTTAAGTACGGTGGTCGAAAAGCAAAACCACCAAAAAATTTCGATTTTACAAAAAAATACTATATTTATAGACATTTCTTATTGATAATTCAACAAATGAAATACAAGGGCACTAGAATTCATAAGAAATGGACAAAAATTCGAAATACATACCGTTATATTTCACTTTAAAGTCGGAGATCACAAAAAACCACAATTCGCTGGCAATTGTCAAACACATAACCAAACCGTGCAAAGCCACCTATTATCGCTATTGGAAACTAAATAGTAGAGAATCTATGTCTCACATGGCATTTAAAAAACTTGTCAATAGATGGCCGTTTTAGCATAATTATTTATTTTCAAGGTGGCCGAATTTTGAAACCACAGTACTTCAAAGAGTTAAAGAATTAAACTGTGAAATAACTCAAGTTATAACATAACCAAATAAAACAAACCCGTGAACTCCGGATCGGTGGTTGAAAACCCTAACCCTTTGACCATGGAGATAGCCAAGTCTAATATAGTCATACATTTCACATTTTTATTTTTATTATTGTATACAAATTGCATATAATTGTAATTTATTACCATCTAAGCTACTGCAAGTAGCTTGTCAGCGGGAGATTAGTTCCAGAGTTTAGTTACAACAACAAATGAAACAATCATAAACGCATTAGCGTAGCAACAACATAAAAAAATACACATTTTCTGATTTCAGTCTGTTAAGGCTATCCTTTGACCAGTCAGTGGCCGATTTGGCATTGCCGTTTGGCAACAACGCGTCAAGCAACATTTTCCGCGTATTGTGGTGCTAGCAGAAGATTTTCAAATAATTTTAAAATTAAATAAAATTGTTTTTACATATTGTTGTTATAACCGAATTCCTCCACGAATCGTCAGCATGAAAAATGAAAATTAACCAAAAAAATAACCTGTGTGCCGTTCACACGCGGTAGAAGTGAAACCTTCGGAAAACTAAAGTAGTCAAAAGTGGATAGGCTATCTCATTTTTTTAAACACAAAAAAAATTGCCTTCAACAAAATAGCCACTAAAACTTAACCTAACCTTTTTTACATTTTACTATTTTTGGACAATAATTTATTGTCTTAATGTCTGCATTATTTTTGTCCCATTTTTTGTTAGGTTGGGTTAGGTAAGGTTAGGTTGGGTTGGGTTAGGTTAGGTTAGGTTAGATTTTAGTAGATATTTTTTGGGGGATTTTTTGTTGTAGGATATTTTGTCGGGAGGTATAAAGTCGCGCAACCGAACCACATACTACAACGCGCTAGTGGAACGCCCACCAAGCAAAAGTTGGGCAAACACATTCCCTTTAAAAATAGTTTCAATTAGTTTTTCAAACGAGAATGTATTTTTAAGCAGCTGTTTATGTTGTGTTGGTCTGCCCTCTCATTTCCCCTCAGGGTCAACTCAAGAGCATTCCACAAACATATCGCCGCTCCCGTAGAACAATGTAGGATCTGCTAAACTATTGAAAATCGTTCTGTTGGCTATTTTGTTGATTTTTTTAAGGGAAAACTTCTTTGGCACCATTGTGATTTGTAACTCAATGAAACGAAACAGCGACACTAACGAGAGATAAACACATACATCTACAGAATTTAGCCTGCGAGAGAATGAGATTAAATTAATTATGAATTAATCAAATAAAAAATTTGCGCACATCGGGGTTTGAACCCGTGACCTCCGGATTGCAAGTTGAGAGCCTTACCCTTCGACCACGTAGGCAAAATTAATATCAAGCAGGATGAACAAATTATTTGACGGTCTATCACCTTTGCCTGCCCCTGTAGTGAAGCGGCCTGACAGTGTGACAGAGTGTTCAAGCGATCTACCCTCTCTGCCTACTACCACTGTGAAGAAGCGGCCTGACAGTGTGACAGAGTGGTTAGGCGGTCTATCCTCTCTGCCTACCTCTGCGGAGAAGCGGCCTGACAGTGTGACAGAGTGGTTAAGCTGTCTATCCTCTCTGCCTACCTCTGCGGAGAAGCGGCTGATAGTGTGAAAGAGTTATTTGGCTGTCTATCATCTCTGCCTACACCTGTGGAAAAGCAGCATGATAGTGTGACAGTTGTCAATCCTCTCTGCCTACCTCTGCTGAGAAGCGTCCTTACAGTGTGACTGGCTGCCTATCCTCTCTGCCTACCTCTGCGGAGAAGCGGCCTTACAGTGTGACTGGCTTTCCATCCTCTCTGCCTACCGCTGCGGAGAAGCGGCCTTACAGTGTGACTGGCTGTCTATCCTCTCAGGAACATTGGAGGGACATTGGAGGTCTAGTTTCGTTATCAAATGTAGAGTCGTTTTCACCAAAAAAATTAGAGTCCTTGCAAGAGCCTTGAAGGGGTAACCATCTGTTACCTATACCAGGGCGGGTAAGTGGTGGGTCCTCCAATGTCTATCCTCTCTGCCTACCTCTGCGGAGAAGCAGCCTTACAGTGTGACTGGCTGTCCATCCTCTCTGCCTACCGCTGCGGAGAAGCGGCCTTACAGTGTGACTGGCTGTCCATCCTCTCTGCCTACCGCTGCAGAGAAGCGGCCTTACAGTGTGACTGGCTGTCTATCCTCTCTGCCTACCTCTGCGGAGAAGCGGCCTTACAGTGTGACTGGCTGTCTATCCTCTCTGCCTACCGCTGCGGAGAAGCGGCCTTACAGTGTGACTGGCTGTCTATCCTCTCTGCCTACCTCTGCGGAGAAGCGGCCTTACAGTGTGACTGGCTGTCCATCCTCTCTGCCTACCGCTGCGGAGAAGCGGCCTTACAGTGTGACTGGCTGTCTATCCTCTCTGCCTACCTCTGCGGAGAAGCGGCCTTACAGTGTGACTGGCTGTCCATCCTCTCTGCCTACCGCTGCGGAGAAGCGGCCTTACAGTGTGACTGGCTGTCTATCCTCTCTGCCTACCTCTACGGAGAAGCGGCCTTACAGTGTGACTGGCTGTCCATCCTCTCTGCCTACCGCTGCGGAGAAGCGGCCTTACAGTGTGACTGGCTGTCTATCCTCTCTGCCTACCTCTGCGGAGAAGCGGCCTTACAGTGTGACTGGCTGTCTATCCTCTCTGCCTACCGCTGCGGAGAAGCGGCCTTACAGTGTGACTGGCTGTCCATCCTCTCTGCCTACCGCTGCGGAGAAGCGGCCTTACAGTGTGACTGGCTGTCTATCCTCTCTGCCTACCGCTGCGGAGAAGCGGCCTTACAGTGTGACTGGCTGTCCATCCTCTCTGCCTACCGCTGCGGAGAAGCGGCCTTACAGTGTGACTGGCTGTCTATCCTCTCTGCCTACCGCTGCGGAGAAGCGGCCTTACATTGTGACTGGCTGTCTATCCTCTCTGCCTACCGCTGCGGAGAAGCGGCCTTACAGTGTGACTGGCTGTCTATCCTCTCTGCCTACCGCTGCGGAGAAGCGGCCTTACAGTGTGACTGGCTGTCTATCCTCTCTGCCTACCGCTGCGGAGAAGCGGCCTTACAGTGTGACTGGCTGTCTATCCTCTCTGCCTACCGCTGCGGAGAAGCGGCCTTACAGTGTGACTGGCTGTCTATCCTCTCTGCCTACCGCTGCGGAGAAGCGGCCTTACAGTGTGACTGGCTGTCTATCCTCTCTGCCTACCGCTGCGGAGAAGCGGCCTTACAGTGTGACTGGCTGTCTATCCTCTCTGCCTAACGCTGCGGAGAAGCGGCCTTACAGTGTGACTGGCTGTCTATCCTCTCTGCCTACCGCTGCGGAGAAGCGGCCTTACAGTGTGACTGGCTGTCTATCCTCTCTGCCTACCTCTACGGAGAAGCGGCCATACAGTGTGACTGGCTGTCCATCCTCTCTGCCTACTTCTGCGGAGAAAGGGTCTCTGAGGCCGTCATGTGATTGAAGCAAGCAGTGTAACTAAGTTTGGCGGTCTATCTTCTATTCCTACCTGTTCTGAAAGCGGCCTGACAGTGTGACAGAGTTGTTTGGCGGTCTACCATCTCTGTACAAAAACAAGTTTCAGTCTGTTAACGCTTTTCTTTGACCGGTCGGTGGCTGAGTTGGTATCGTGTTTGGACCCAGGCATCGCGTGTTTGATTCTTTAGCTAGCGAAAACTACCAACAACATTTTCCGCTTATTCTGGTGGTAGTAGGAGATTTTCAAATAATTGTAAAATGAAATAAAATCGTGTCTATGTATTATGATAATGGAATTCCACCACGAATTGTTCGCATGAAAAATAGATATATTAAAAAGTTGGAATTCTGTTTACAAAAACCTATTTACAACACACGAAAGATGTAGGTATATTTGAAAGTGTCATTACCCCCCCCCCCCCTCACACTCCCTCCTCACACTCGCCGCCCTGAGACCGGCCACAACTCTAAAATAAACTTCCCGAGTAAATTCCTTTATTTATACACTGGTGACTTCATACCAGGTTGAGAATATTTCTGTTCGGTACATTTGAATTCAATAAATTTTTTTTTTCATATTTCGGTAGTTTAGATATGCAAACATATCCAGAGAATGAGCGAAGGAGATATTCCAAAGCGAATTATGGATGGTGCACCTGGGGGTCGGAGAAGAGTTGGAAGACCAAAGCTTCGATGGCTGGATGGAGTGGTGAAGGATGCAAGCACCATCGGCATCCGAAACTGGCGCAACGCAGCACAACACCGACAGTCATGGAGGCAGGCTCTGCTGGAGGCCAAGACCCGACCTGGGTTGTAGAGCCACAGATGATGATGATGATGAGATATGCAAAAATATTCCCATAAAAGTATTTTTCGAAATTCAAATCATTTTAAGAGTTATAGCCATTTTAGTGTCGTGGCAATTTGACCGGTTCATACGGAATCTAGCTAGAATCTAACTATATAGAAAACGCTTTTTCTGGAAACTACTTTTTTCGAAACATTTGTCACGAAATCTCAAGTTCTGATTGACCGATTTTCTTCAAATTTGGCATGATTTTTTTTGATATGTCCCTCTATGGTTGGAACCAACTAAAAATATATATTTATTATTTTTACTATTTTAAAAAATTCGGAAAAGTTGAAAAATAACTGATAAAAATCTTTTTTTTAGTAGCCGTCATTTTGCGAGAAAATTATATTTTTTCATTTTTGTTGGTTCCTACTATAATGATATTTGTACAGATAAAGAATCTACCATTTTTATTTTTCTGATGACCAGAAGGGTTGAAATCGTGACAAGATGGACACGCTTTCTTCCCCTTCTACTTCAACGGCGTGTAACTTAGTGAAACATATACATATAGTTTTTTGTAAATTCTTAAAATATAAATAAATATGTTATAAAAAATAAATAGCTAAAATATTAATGTTTTTTTATTGACCGTTAAAAAAAGCCCGAAAATCGAGCTTCCAGACTAGAATATCCCCTTGAAAGCCTTGTTAAGGAGCCTTAAAGACTTGTTAAGGATTTAATCAAGGGAACATGGAGGCGTTTGGAGGACCCCCGAAGACCAGAGGCCCCCCGAGCAGGGCCACCACTTCCACCCCCCCCCCCCCCCCCTTAGTTAGTCCGCCATTGGTAAAAGGGGCCCCGAGACGTGCATTGCCTAGGGGCCCCGACATGGTTAATCCGGGCCTGACAGTAATGTCAACTTCGGCGAGATAAAACGGTAACTACACCACAACGGTCACCATAGTGAACAGGAAACGGAACACACAAACAAATAAACAGACAATACATGGACAGTCATTTTACAAGTTAGTGTGTTGTTGAAAGAAGGAAAAGTTTATTAAAATTACAGTCCGTTGGTCGGGGCCAAAGATATTCAAATACAAAACTGTCTCACTCATATACGCATGTCTCTTTCATACCTTAAGACATGTGTTCACCACAGTAATTAATGATTTTCGTATTTTTTTACAACTTAACGATTTTTTATAGAGGTGTTAATCGCTCTACGTGAGAAGCAAAAAAAGCTCGTTCTATAATTAGAGCATCTTTTTCTAGCTTGCGATCGCAAAATTAGCAAGTTTAGTTCAGTGGGATCCTTAGAACAGGGAAGTTGAGTTTAGTGAAACCTTAAGAAACATTTTAACTATGAATTGGCTAATATATTGTGTTATGGTGTGTTTGACGGCTATCTGTGCTACTGTAAAATTTGAATACGGTACGTATTTTTAAAAATTCAATTGTTCTCAGTATATGTGTAGGTATTTTGAAAGTGCGCAAGCCTTAAAGGCACCGATTTTTTCTTTAATTGCTTTATTATGTTGTTTACATTTATATAACATACATTTTATAAAAGATTTGAAGATTATTTTCGTAGTCTGCCTCACTTGGAGATCCTGTGGTGAGAAGAACTAAGTTTTGGATACATTTTCAGCATATTCTATGGTACAACTTCATTATTTGACGATGGTTCATTCAGTAACTTCTGTAAAGATGATTTTAATAAACTATTAAGTTATTTCTCCGATAGTTCTCTAAGCCAAGTTTTGTGTCTTTAACGTGGTTATTTTTTCTTTTAATTGTTTTGATACGTGTGTTAAAGATTTTTTTTTTTACATTAACTCCACACAGGAGGCCCTGAGGAAAATAACTTCCCTCAGGGCCTATGTCATCTTTGAAGATGCTGTGTGGAGGGTCTTTTTGAGGAAAGGAAGGAGTGAACACGGGTCTTGAAGAGACCCATGTTGTAGGAGGGAGGAAACACAGAGGCCGGCAAATCGTTCCACAGCCGAGCCGTTTAACTCAAGAACGAGTCATAGAAACGACCCGTTCTCATGTGACTAATGTCAACCGTGTACAAATGTTGGACGCGTGTTTGGCGTGTTTCCCGACTATGCACCGGTGCCGAGGGAATCAATGACGCTAGTTCCTCGGAGCATCTTCCATTGTAATACCGGTAGAACAAGGACAGCATTCCCACCTGACGCCTGTGCTCTAAAGATTGCAGTCCGTCTGTTAGGATGGGAGAATCTATCAAACGGACCGCCCGTTTCTGCACAGAGTCAGGAGTTTTTTTTAGGTATTTTGGAGCTCCAGACGAGAGGTGGCTGCCAAATTCAACCGTGGGGCGCACTTGCGACTTGTACAGGGTTAGCAGTTGTGTACTATTAAAGTATCTGCGGGCCCTGTACAGTACGCCCAGTTTCTGAGAGGCTAACTTAACTCTGGTTTTGGTGGAGCCCCCATACCTGAGCTGGTCACTTAGAGTTACACCAAGCATATCGATGGACGTTCTGTTCGGAAGATTGCTTCCGTTGAAGGAGACTAGATTTTCATTTCGATCCCTTTTAGACGTTATCAAACATGATTGGGTCTTTGAAACATTAAATTCGACGAGGTTAGAATTAATTAAGTTAGATTGTTATATAATTAAAATCTCAGAAGTTCGTTTTGAAGGGATACTTAGGTACGACTATATTATAGCGCGTCCATTTTCTTGGCTCTGGTAAGATTGTGTGAAATGTTTGATTTTGTGTCTTTTTGTGGTGAATAACCAGAATATTTTTGGCGTAGATTTTTTGTATTCTTGGAACATAAACTGTTTAAAATATTATGTTTTTGACGTCCTTACGGGACTAAACGGTCATTTTGATTCAGGTCTGAGTTTCTGTTGTTCTTGATTTTCATTCAAGCGTAATAAACCACCTTTTTATTTCTTTTTCAAATATTTTCGAAGCGTAGTTAAAAGGCTGATTGGGGATAATTAGAAATACTTTTCAAATTTTTGTTACCATAATTGTATATTGACATGAGTATAGCAATTTTAAGATCACCGGAAAAAACCTTTTGATATTGGCAGATTTTCAAGGATGTTCAGTGGATGGATTTACTCATTGTTTAGGTGCTTACACTGATTTGCTTGGTATCAGTTCATTTCCCCATCAAGTATTGGTATTTAGGGAGTATTTATATTGTATTTACTGATGACGGGCGGCGTATTGCAGCGCTTGACTCGCATTCCGGAGGTCGCGGGATCGAATCCCGGCGTGGCAAATAAATTTTAAAATAATATAAATAGTATATTTGCGGCACGTTCCAGAGTGGAAGGTACTCTCAGTATCGCCCTGGTGTAAGACCACCATTCAGAATTGAAACGTTGCTTGAAATGGCTTCTGCCGCATTTAGTGACCAGATATTAATAGCCAAGTACTTCCCCACATTCCTCTTCCCTATCTCCTTCCCCTCCCCACTGCCTTCAGCCTCACAACATACCCCAATTGGGGATGCCATAGTCCCACTGGCTCCAGACGGGAGCAGTTTTTTATTTTACCCGCGACCTCCGGATTGTGAGTCAAGAGTCTTACCCACTGGACTACGGAGGTCGTCAATTATTTGGTCGTCAAAACTTATGCGGTATTCATGTAAAAAAAAAGACTAGACAAACCACTAAAACAATTTATATATGGCTAAGAATTACATCCACCGGTTCATCCATCACTAGTACACAACTACTTGTATATGTGTAATGCATTTGACCATATCTGGAATTCACATCATTTCAAATTTGTGCGGTATTCATGTAAAAAAAAAAAAAACTACGATGAAGAATTTATATCATATTTCTAGATTCTTCACTTATTATCTATATTTTTTTTTAATATTTCTATTTTTGAGAGTGATATTTCATGGTGGAATTCCATTATAATATTTTATAATAAAACGAATATAAAACTTTATTCCACTTGTTTACATTGGAGTTGAAATGGTCTAAACTAATTACATATTTTAATATCGAAAATTATTATGAAAATTATGGATACAAAAGCGGGGACTTAATTAAAATATGTAATTAGTTTAGACCATTTCAACTCCAATGTAAACACGTATCCCTTCAAAAAGCAATAAAAAATACCAAACTTCATAAATATAATAACGATTTGACAATAAAATTAGGTCATTAGTAACCCATATTACTTGTAAGGTTTTTCCCTAATCATCATTGAAGTGAGCTGCAAACCCAATGTAATTAGCTTACTGGAATAACCAAAATATTTAGAAATTCGATAGTCTAAAATGACTTAGCAACAAATATAATTACTGTAATTGATTAAAATCCTTGTAGATCACCCCCCTCCCCCTCCCCAATATGTTGTGTATATAAACCGTAGACTAGGAAATATTTGTACCAGTCTGAAGATGGCTTTGACGAGCTGAAACCGGTTACGGTCCAATAAAATTAAGTGGAATAAAGTTTTATATTCGTTTTATTATAATATAATTTTTTTTTTGTTTACCTTTATATATTTGTATACTAATTACTACTCAGTACAGGGTGTCTTAACGTCTGACGTGTTTGACTTATATTAATGAAGAAGGAGATAATACTAATAATCTTATCGAAAATATGGAACAGAAAAATAAAGATATAATGGTCGTAACTGGCTTAAAAATGTCCTTTCAATGAGAGATCTCAGTAGCCGAATTGGTAACTGGTGATTGGTGAGATCCTGTTTTCAAATCCCATTTGCGTCCGTAATCTTTTGTTTGTGTCTTGTTCTTTTTCATATTTTCA
Source organism: Limnephilus rhombicus (assembly GCA_929108145.2). Taxonomy (NCBI): domain Eukaryota; kingdom Metazoa; phylum Arthropoda; class Insecta; order Trichoptera; family Limnephilidae; genus Limnephilus; species Limnephilus rhombicus. Next base: position 47,794,639 of record OV815289.1, on the reverse strand, counting down.
TATAGATTATTAGTGTTATCTTCTTCTTCAATGGTATAATACACTTTTGGGAATAAACTTCAAAAGTTATTCTAATAAAAAGATATGTTTGTCTGATTTTTCTGTGTTCACATTTCCTATTGAGTTTCGCTAATATAGTCATCATTTAAATAAATAGTATACATGTTATTTGATTAATTTGTGTTTTTCACTATTTATTAATTTAAATTAATATAAAGTAATTTCGTTATTTGTTTTTGGGGTGTTATGCCGTGTTGGCTACCTCATTCCATAGCCAACGTTTCGGACATCGTTGCAGTGTCCATGATCAGGGCAGATCCGGTACATGTACCGGACCTGCAATGATGATGGACACTGCAACGATGTCCGAAACGATGGCTATAGAAGAAGGTGGTGCAACACGGCATAACACCCCAAAAACAAATAACGAAAACACTTTTGGCCGTGAAAATCTTAAAACTTCTCTAATATATAGTATATTTGAGGCACGTTTTAGAGTGGAAGTTACTCTCAGTATCGCCCTGGTGTAAGACCTCCATACAGAATTGAAACGTTGCATGAAATGGCTTAAGCCATATTTGGTGAGCCAGGTACTTCCCCACCTTCCTCTTCCCTATCTCCTACCCCTCCCCGCTACCTTCAGCCTCACAACTTAGGGAAAGTACCCATACTACGTGACCAACTTTTTGCAATTTATTACCGAATAATACATTCTTTTAGCGCCGTTTTATCGAGGGCTCTGCAAAATATTGATCATCCACCGGTAGCACACAATACGCAAGAGTAAAATATTACAGAAAATATATTTATTTACTACTCTAGGTACTTAAATAAATTTTATAACTTAAAAAATATTAAATTTCATTATCAATTTTTTTTTTTATAAAATCTGTATAAAAAATTACAATAGCTATTATCAATAAGTTGTTGCCATAAAGATCTCGGGAAGTAATAAACTTGATTTGCCAATGCGAAAACAGACTGATTTTTGTTTCTAGAAACATAAAGTATTATTTGCTTAAGTCCAACCAATTTTGTAAAGAGTGAAAAATCGCGGAAAATAATTTCCGTTCTTGTGTCAACAAGGTCAACGTCAACAAGGAGTCAATATTTGCTGCCCGTTCCATACGAAGTAGATTTAGATTTAGATTTTTAATTTTGAATGCGGGTATGTGTACCGCTGTCCAGGAACCATTTATTGGATAAACAGCAGCCCTGCCGTAGTTCACTCCAAGCGGTTCACTACGTTTGCTGACTAAGTAGCAAGGCCCGGGTTCAGTGAGGTTTGTTCGAGTCCTGGCGGTAAAAACATGTGCCCACCAACCGCGTGGCAGGCCGGAACGAACAAAATTGTTTGAGGGAGACCTTTTGGCCTATTCAACAGGACTCTTTCTTAACGTCGCCTTGGACCGCAGTGGAAGGGTTGGATTTATATATCAATCATTCCTGGAGATACCGACCCCAGATTCCTACCCACCTCTCATACTCTTTTCCTTCCCAGAATTTTATCTCATTCCTTTCCTTAAAAAACTCTTCACATAGCACCCCCAAAAATGACGTAGGCCTTTAGGGGAAATATTTTCCACGGGGCCTCCTGTGTGGAGCTGATGTAAAAAAGTTACTCTCAATATGGCCCCGGTGAAAGACTACCTTTGATGGTTGATTGGTTTCTTCATTAGCAAAGGGCTTTAGAGTTACACCGATATTAGAGTTTGGCCTACAGTAGATGATAGAAACGGTTGCTTCAACGCCTCGCGTGACTAGGAGGTGTGAAAGAAAATCAGTTTCCCTGGCACGTGGCCATCTTCCACCAGAAATAAGACAACCACCTTTAGTTTAGTTTCGGTTTCTCCATAAGCGTAGGGCCTTTGAGTTACACAATGTACATATGATGGTGTACAGTGGATGATAATTAATTTATTGTTTGAAACATTTATAGAATGTTAACAATTATTACAGTTATAAAACTGCCGTTGGGATGTACATAGATATTAATACTCCAAATATAAATATTCACAGCATGCGTCATCAATGTTTAGTTGTTACTAAGCGGAGATGCTCAAAGTGTAATAACAGAAATAATGATGACGCCTTTATATTTCCAGAGTGCGGATTGGAAGCGGTTGATTCAACGCCTCTCGTGAGGGGCGGGCTAGGAGTGAAAGCAAAGCAGTTTCCCTGGCACGTGGCCATCTTCCACCGAGAAAAAGAAAACCAGTTCGAGCAAATATGCGGCGGCAGCTTGGTGCGGAGTAATCTGGTCATAAGCGGTGAGTTCTGAGGCAGAGACTTCCTTTGAAGTAGGCCATACACACTACGGTCCACCGGAGAGGTCTACCCGAACCGTAGCGTGTGTGGGAGTAGGTTAACCCAGTTTTTTAAACTGCGCAGGCGACCGGTGCAGAATCAAAAATCAATTCTTTTGGGTGACACCGTACGGTGGAATTGATGCCATCGCAAGGAGAACTGAAGACCGCTCCGGTATACCCACGTCCCCATACACGCTACCGGCAGACCTGCACAGTTTACCTCTCCGGTAAACCGTAGCGTGTATGGCTAACTTAAGGGAAATTAATGCGCGGCCCATTTTTGCCTGTTTCATACAAATCTTAGATTTGGATTTGAGATAAAAATACCTAACGAAACTAAAAAACTATTTTTGTATTCAAAACGTATATCAAATATCTAGTTAGGATGTGAGCTATTTTACTTATGTTTGCTTTAAATTATAAGATATTGGCCATTAAAGATTTTAGCGTTTCATGATTTTGGAGACAACTTAGGCTATTATTTATGAGTAAAAGAAAAACAGTAAAAAAATAATTTTACCTATTTTGTTTTAAAAATACAATGAAAATAAAATAAAAAATTCTTAAAATTGCATTTTTTAGGGAAGTAATTTTAATATATAAACGACTATTTTTTATTCCGCGCCGTAAATAGGTAATTTGTATTTTTAATTTACACCCATTAAAATGATTTTTTTATAAATTTTATTTTTTTTTAATATTTCATCTACTTTTATCATAAATATAGAAAAATTATTTCTTTATTATTTTTCATTTACTCACAAATAATTGCCCAAATCGGCTCTAAAATCCAGAAACATAAAAATCTTTAATGGCTTATATCTTATAATTTAAAGCAAAAATAAATAAAGTAGCTCACATCCTAACTTTATATTTGATATACCTTTTGATTAAAAGAATAATTTTTCAGTTTGGTTGGGTATTTTGATCTCAAATCCAAATCTAAGATTTGTATGAAACGGGCAGAAGTGGGCCGCGCATACGTTCCCCTTAACCAAGGCCCGGGCTAAGGACCCCAACGTCTGGACGGGAGGGGGTTTGGAGTCCACATCAAGTGAAGTATTCCTTCATCTTTGAGAAGTTTCAGAACAAATTTCTGAGATTTCTTTACCTGAGGAGGTATGGCTACTACCGTGGCTCTACCCTACCCATTTTCTCTTGGGCATGCTTGGTATTAACCTTCTACGGGTCAGAAGGGATGTGCTCATTGTAACACATTTCTTCAGACTAATTCGTGGAAGGTTCGAATATTCGACAATCATGGAGAGCATTAGTTTCTATGTTCCCGATGGTTATCTCCGTCACCGACAGCATAGACTGTTTTATCTCCCGGCTTGCAGAACTAACTTGCCAATGGTTATGCCAGTCGAGAGAGCAGGCTTGTTGTTAAATAGAATCACTTGGAATATCGATATATTTAACATCAATGAAGCACAATTCAGACGACAAGCATTGTTGCTGTTAGTATGATTGTGCTTTATTTAAGTATAAATTGCTTAAATCTGTTTGAATCTTAATACTTTATCTCTTTAAAGACGCTTTGGTATTTTTTATTTTGTGTTGTTTTAAAAATGAATAAATTAAATTGAATTGAATTAAAAATACCCTTTTTGACAAATATTTGAATACTAGGGTCCCCACTTCTGACGGGACCCAGCCCCCGCCTAGGTGCCAAGATGGTACAAATTAAAGACACTGATCTTGGAAAGTGATTTTAGACACATTTCCTTTAGATTCACAAAATCAACAAATAAAGACAAATGTTTGGGGAGTTCACTACTCTAGTAAGTAAAGGAACAAGAATCAAACAATGAATGATTCTTCATGTACTTCCGTATGAGCAATGTGAAATTTGACCATCTTCGAAGCCTTATTGAATGAGATAAAAAAATAGAAAATATGCGTCTTCGAATGTTAATAATTGATAGTACCGATTGAATTCCGAAGACCTAGACCAAAACTTAGAAATTGATACTGCTAGATCCCCACACATGCCCATTTGCTCGCTTTTTTGACAAAAGCTCGCTTTGTTTTGTAGCCGCCCACTGCTTCTCCGACCTTTCTCACAGCCACCAGGTCCGCGTGGCGGACTATCGAATAGTTGCAGGAGTCCGCTTTTCTTCCTGGAATTCGCAAGAGATAGGCAGACAGCAGTCGGAGGTTTGTTTATCTTTTTAAGCTAAATTTCTACTAAAACTTTAATGTTAAAAAGCTATTTCCACACAGCTTTATTAATTCTTTTCAAAAGAATTTAATAATAAATTCCCTTCGGAAATAAAACCTGCTTATTACAATAATAACAACTTAGGTAAATACTTAATTAACACTAAAGATATTGACGGTAAATTTAGCCACTCTGGCATATATAAACTAAATTGTAATGATTGTTCTGCATTTTACATCAGAAAAACGGCCCGGAACGTAAATATAAGAATTAAAGAACATCGAAGATGTTTAAATAGTAATGCTTTTTCAGAATTTGCAAACCATCTACTAGAAACTAACCACTCAATCGATAAAACCTCCGGGACTAAAATATTACATAAAAATGGAATTGGAATTGGGTTAAACAATCTAGAAGCCCTCAAAATCAAAAAAGCCGTCAATAATAAATCAAACATTATTAATAACCAAATCAATTTATCTGATAGTCTTCTTAAACAATTCCCTCACTCTCCCTCCCCCCTGTACTTACCCATCCTGTAATTATTTTTGTCTCCCTCTTTTCAATTTGTATCACTTTCTGGCACCAATAGGGTGTTGCCTATTATGTTGCTAGCTCTTTCACTCATTCTGTTAATTTCTTTTATATATGTATGTCTGTAGATAATTATCTTTAGTTGTTATAATAAGCCCTGATGAAGCTCGAGATAAGCGAAACCTGGTTGGCTGTTTAATATTAATTATAATAAAAAGTGGTATTTTACAAAGTGTGTTTTTTCATTTAATAGAAATTTAAACAATAAAATACCAATTAATAGTTCTATTCCTTTACACTAATAAAAAGGAAGCAGAATTAAGAAGAAATAACAACAAAAACAATATTATGTAGAAGAATAATAGTAAAATTGATTTCAGAATTTTTAGAAATTTCTGATATAAATTTAGGTAAGGAATAAATGAAAATATCAACGGAACTGAATTTATTTCTAAGCCTATGTAGCCTTTGGATTGGGGAGTTATGAAATAGTTAGTTTTAGACGGATAAACAAATAACACCTCTGTATGTCTCGTGTCTCGTGTCACGATTTGGTACTCTAACTAACTAACTAACCATCACGCCGTTTCCCCGCAGGGGTAGGCAGAGAGGACGGACCGCCAAACAACTCGGTCTTGGCACACACTCTTTGCCTCACTCACATTCATACATCGTCTCATACATTCTCTTCTATTATTCTGACTTTTGACATGACCCGACTCAAGTATCTGATTCACTTGATCGTGCCATGTCTTCCTCGGGCGTCCCCGACTTCTTCTACCATTCACATTCGCGTCGTATATTCTTCTTACACTACTTCCTTCGTTCATTCGCTCTACATGCCCAAACCATCTGAGGGTCCCTTTCTTAATCTTACTCATTATGCTTACATCAGCCTTACATTCTTTGCGGATATCCACATTTCTCACACGATCATACATTGTTTTACCACACATACGTCTCAGGGATCTCATTTCAACAGCATTCAGTTTACTTTCATCCTTCCTCTGCCAGTTCCATGCCTCACTGCCATACATCAGGGTAGGTACCAGGACTCCATTGTGGACTGCTTGCTTCGCTTTTTTTGACATTTTTTTATTAGCGCCAACGGCATTCAGTCCACCATTAATGGAGTTACCGGCATTCACCCTTCTTTCAATATCTCTTTCAGCCTTCCCATCTCTCGTAAACATACTACCCAGATACACAAACTCATCCACCTGCTCCAAATATTCATCATTCACAACTATGTTGCATACTGTTTTCGTACTCTCCCTTTCAAACACCATGACTTTAGACTTACTTACATTCATCATTAGCTCATTCTTCATACATACTTCGTTCATCCTAGATACGAGAGACTGTAGATCTTCCATAGTGTTAGAAATCAGCACCGCATCATCAGCATACAACAGGCAACATACTTTCAGATTACTCAATTTCGCGCCCAATCCCACCTCTTTCAATTCTTGCATACAATTATCCATGTATAGATTGAATAACCATGGTGACATTACGCAGCCTTGCTTGACACCTTTTGTGATGTCAAACCACCCCGTAAAACCACCGTTTACCCTAACACACGCAACGCTTCCCTCGTACAGAGACGCAATTGCCTGTATGAGATTTGTATTCACTCCATACTTGGACAAAACCTTCCATAGCTTTTTCCCGTGGACTCGGTCGTATGCTTTTTGAAGATCTACAAAGGCGCAGAAAAGTTTCTGGTTTTTCGCCAGAAATTTCTCAGTAAGCATACGCAAGGAGAAAATCTGGTCCATGCATCCCTTTCCACTCATAAAGGCACCTTGCACATCCCATATTTTATCCTTTGTTTCCATTCTTACCCTTTCAATCAATATTCTTCCGTACAGCTTGCCGACTGAACTTAGCAGGCTAATAGCCCTATGATTTCCACATTCCATACGTGACCCTTTACCTTTGTATAACGGCATGATTACAGCCCTTCTCCAATCTAATGGCGTGTAACCCTCCTCTAAACACTGGTTAAAAAGTTTGCACAACCATGTGAGAATAATATGGCTATCTCCTTTAAAGTATTCGGCAGCAATATTGTCGAAACCAACAGCCTTACCATTATTCATGCATTTTATCATTTGGTACTCGAAATGTTATTAGTTTTGTTAAGTCAGATGCGTCAAGTGATCCCTTAACCAATTTGAATAAAGGAACCAAATCGCTCTTGGCACTTCTACACGAAAGGAGAAATCATCATTAAGATCATTATTAATTACTGCTAATTAAAGTGTGTGTGAAGGTGATGCACTGCTAAGTAATGGTGTGAGTGAAGGTGATGCACTGTTTGATACAAAATCGAAAATCAGATGACTTTCAAATATTTTAGTTGCTTTAGTTAAATACTGCAACTAGAACACGTGTAAAGATATTCAAACATCTTTGAAATAAAACCAGTTTTTTAATAATCTCTTCAAATGCCCAGAAAAAAAAACAATCAGGCCTATAAAAACTGCTTTTAAGTTCAATTTCTCCTTCTTACGAACTGTAATCGGTTGTGGTTTTATTGTATAACGTGGATAATTAAATTCTATAGAAAATTATGATAAAACATTAAATTATTTTTTTCTGAACTTCCTAAAACACAGTTAAACACGCCTTTCGGCGATGTTTTTATAATAAACAAACCAAAATAAGCAGCTGATTCTAAACGGCAATTGAAACCTAATCGCCATCCACATAAAGAGTGTTATTGTTAGCAGCAGCAGCCTGATCCCGAATCTTACATGACGAGTTTATTATCGGATTCTCTTTGTAAAGTTCGGCTTTTGTGCGATTTTTGGAAAATTGGGTAAATTTACAGAAACTAGGTAAATTTGTTCAAAGGCTGAAATGGACTTGATCCGGCATTTAACGGGAACTTTTCAACGGTTATTTGATGACTGTCATACCTGAATTATTAAGGGTCATATTCATTTTCATACTCCATTGAGTTTGTAAGGTGAGGCTGATTAAAAAGGACGTATTTGAACTTTCATTTAATGGTTTTTGACTAAATTTAAGGATTTGCCGGTGAAACCCGAGGTGTTACAATATCCGGGCTGTACAGTTATGGGATCTACTCACCATCCGATATACAGAACTACATACTTGACCCGATAGCCCGACGAAGGGAACAATAATAATTCGGCTGGCGGTTTTGCCTATATACGATCCATCTTGCAGTGCCCTGCATCAGTCCTGTATGGAGTTATGCAAATCTGATGATAAGTTGGCCGTTTATCACATATAAAAATAACGTTGCAGGTGCGTGAAATACGTTTAGGAGAAGAGTACGGAGCAAGTATCCGAAATTTTGAAGATGACATCTCCATTATCTACCTAACGACAAGCTTCACCTTCTCCGACACGGTGCGTACAGTTTGCCTGGACCTGGCAGACATGGAACTGAACACCAACCAGACCAGCTCGGGCACTGTGGGCAAGGTAATTATCTTATCTAATAATTGTGGAGAGTCTTTATTCATCACCTTGAATGGAAGACAACTGGCAAGGTGACTCTCCGACATGGTGCGCAAATTCTGCCTGGAAAAATCGATAACTTTAGACCATTGAATTGAAAGCCGTTACTTCCGACAGTTTTATGTCGATATAACGAGCACGGTTTCATTGACATTGACAGCTGATCAGATATTGACAGGAAATAACTAAGAAATCGTTATTCACTGGCAACTCTGGAGGTATTTTCTATGAATTCACTTTTTGAAAGATAAGCCGCAAAGCAATTACATTAATAACAATAAATTAGTTTTTATTGATTTATTCTTAAATTGACAATGTTGAATTAAAATTCTAACCTTACTTTGTATTGGCAGTCTGCATTTAATTTTTGATACTAGTTTATGTGGTCTTTAGTCGTGTTTCAACCATTTTCATTTCTGCAAGATCGAACAGAATAAATAGATCACATCTTAGGTGCATTATTTAGGTCTATGGATCGTGTAGACGCAGACGTCTTATTTAAATTCTAAGAGCTTCGTTAGTTCAATTCGTTTATTAAATTCATCAGTAATTTTGCACAACGAACGTCGTTATTAAAAAATGATGTGTTTATTGATAGTTGACTGAATTTTGTCTAATAGTACGGAAGCCGCGCTAATATTTATCAGTTCTCGCGTCGGTTGGAATATCTGCAATTAATCGTTGACCGTGCTCGCAAATATTGATAACTGACCATGGATATTGTTCAATATCGTAGTGATATTTAGTTTCATGCTCCTCAGACCTTCTGGAGTTAAGCGCAGTTGATCGAATAAATCCTATATCAAAACGCCAGTGACTAAATCCCTCATATATTATTATTATCTATATTCGTTGGTATATTTGCGAGCACGGTCAACATAAGAGTCGGTCGACAAAACGGCGACCTCTTATCTGACTCCTGAGTGTCAGATGAGAGGTCAACATACACAACTTTTTAAAGAAAGTCGTTCGTTATACAAAATAACTGGCTTAATGAATGAAGGTGAATGACACATTGGCGTATGAAAACGGGTCGTTTCAAATACTCCTTCTTGAGATCAAACGAGCAGGAACGATATGTTGGCTTCTGTGTTTCCTTTCTTCTACAACATGGGACTCTTCGCGATGCTAGAGATCAATGCTGCTGGCTCCATGAAAATACCTGTAGAACAGACTTAGCATGTCTGCATTGCGTCTGTGCATTAGAAATAGCAATCGGTCTGTTAACAACGGACCCTCAGACACCCGCTTTGCACAGAATCGAGAAGGTTTGTCAGTTATTTTGGGGCTCCAACCCAAAGGTGGCTCCTAAATTCATCTGGCGGACGTACTTGAGATTTGTACAGGGTGAGCTATATCTTGTGAATAATTGTGATTGCGATGATTGCAGGTGGCGGGCTGGGGGCTCACGGAGTCGGGCGCCCCCTCAGACAGCCTCAACTTCCTGGCGCTCCCGGTGGTGGCGCGTGAGGAGTGCCTGGACAAGCTGCCGTACCGCTACAAGTCATACTTTACATCAGATAAGATATGTGCGGGGCTTACAAACGGTAATGCCATGAATAATGCCACTGTCAATATCGCCCCTTTTTGCTTTTTTTATATCAGCCTTGTCATTTATGGATATGCCAAAAAACGGATGACAACTCTGTTCTATTTAATTTGTGTTTTTTATTTTATTTATTAACAGAAACAAACAGTACATTAGATACTTTGGTTAAAAAAAATTAACAATCAATAAGTATATTACATGGTGGGTACCTATTATGAGTTTTATTGTAGTGTCTTATTTATGGTATGCGTATTAAGTAATTACCGGGTGATGTATGTAGTGGTATGTGAGGGTGTACGTGTGTGTGTGTGTGTGTGTGTGTGTTCGTATGTATGTATGCGCACTGAACTATAATATATATTATTGAGATGAAGCTCTTTTTAAATTTGGGTAGTGAATCGGAGAAAATGTCGATGTTAGAATTTAGAACAATAATATTGAACATAATATGAAGAGCAGGATTGATTGGCGAATTAGAAGCTGCATTTGTCTTGTAATTAAGCGTGTGGAATAGTTCTGTATGGCGTGTACGTCTTAATGGTATGTTAAGATTAACTAGGGAAAAAAGTTGGGTACAGTCAATGTTATTATTTAAAATTTTGTGCATAAATGTCAAATCAGCCATTGCTCGCCTTTGTTGCAAAGTTTTAAATGTGCATTCAAAGTTATTGTTGAATTTGAAGGTAAGATATTTTATAAATATTTTTTGAATATGTTTTATGCTATCTAAATCTGATTCCTTACCGTCTTTAAATTTTTCAAGTGAACTTTCTACCGGTAACTGTGATAAAAAAATCTGCTTGATTGTTTTCTGATTTTACATACTCGATTTTAGCTTAGACCTGCTATAATGATACCACACCGTTCCAGTCCATTGGATGCTAAGACTTGAATGTGTTTATGATCCCCTAATATTCTCAGCAATGGCATGTTATCCACGCATGAATACAATACTCGATGAATTAATTCAATCCAAACACAAGAGCTAAAGCTAAAAATCCAGAATGTTATATTTGGTTTCTGCAATGGATAAACTTCTCAAAGCAAATCCAATAGGTCCCTTTGTCCCTTCTCCGAATGTACGAGTATGTAGTAAGCAAGCTCCGAGTCCAGTGCTGCTTGCGTCCGTGTATAGCTTCTGAGGAAAATTAGGAAAATAGTTAAAATTGTATTATTACCCATTAGGTATTTCACCTTATCTACTGCGTCAATATTCAATTCAATTCAATTCAATTCAATTTATTTTCAAAAACATTACAAAATTTAAAATTTTAATGCGTTTTAGAATATATTTGTAACAGTATTACATTAAACATAAATATACATGGTAGGCAAAAAAAAACTATATAAGCATCAATTGGGCTTGCCTTTTAAAGGCAGCTTCACTGATGCTAAATATGTCGATATCCGAATTAATTCTGTTCAACAGCAAGATTGCTCTCCCGACCGGCATGACCATTGGCAAGTTAGTCCTGCAGGCTGGAAGATAGAACAGCCTATGCTGTCGATGGCGAAGATAACCATCGGGAACATAAAAATGAATGTTCTCCAAGATAGCTGAGTTTTCAAACCATCCGCGAATCAATCTGAAGAAATGTGTAGCAAGGTGTACATCCCTTCTGACACGTAGATAGTTCATTCCGAGCATACCCAAAAGAAAGTTGGTAGGATAGAGCCACGGGTAATAGCCGTACTCCCTCATGTACAGAAATCTCAGAAATTTTTTCTGAACTCTCTCCAACATGAGGGAATATTTTACTTGGTGCGGACTCCAAATTATCGACCCACTTTCAAGTCTACTCCTTACTAAGAAATTGAATACAATTATGAGAACACGGGTGTCTTTAAAATTCCTTGCAGTACGCAGAACAAAGCCCAGCATTCTCAATGAAGTGCTACAAGCCATCTGAATATGAGCATGAAATGTCAGCCTACTATCAAACATGATTCCAAGGTCCTTCATGGTGGAGACACGTTTTAGACTTCGGGCGTCCATCGTATACCGGTAATAACAGACATATACGGTAATATAGACTTATCGGACTCAAATTTTATACTCTTCTTTAAGAGGTTATTAAATTAAAATAAATTAAATTGAAGACATATTCGGTATGAAATTGCGATAAAAACTAAAAAATCCAAAAAAACTTTTCAACCGGTGAATGTCGGATGAGTCAGACGAAAAATGTATAATTGATTCCAATTTGAGGTTGAATGCCCCTTTCTGAAATAATGTACCATAAAAACTCAATATATTTAATGAAAATTGACATTTTTCAGCATTGACGCATAACTCACATTCTCTAATCCGCTCGCAAACCGTGCGAATATTATAATATAAATCTAATTCATCGAACCCTGAAATGGTGATGTTATCAAGACAGAAGGCTGTGAATGCATTTTAATCCAGTAAACAACCAGCGATTGTTCTCGAAAAAATTATTGATGATGAATTGAATCCAAAAATCAGCCTGTTGTATCGAAACAAACCTAAATGAGTGATAATGATTGTATTTTTTATAATGATACCCTAATTCTAACTGAGAATAAGCCTGCTTCTATAATCTAATTTTACAAAAATTATACATGAACTTATCTTATGAATGACCTCCCCAATCCTCGGTAAAGGACATTTTTTCAAATTAGAAATCAGATTAAAACTCCGTTTCGTAATCTACACGAATTCTTATATCACCATTTATTAATAACTGGTATGATCGAGGAAGCAAACTCACTACTTGCAACTAATGGGATTATACCATCTTTCACCTTTGCCTTCAAGCCTTCAAAAAAAATCCAAGTAAACTACTTATAAGAGCGTTTAACCAGCCAGCGGACGAAAATCCACATTTCGTCGAAAGTTGTTCTTCCGATCGTGCAGGACGGTTACAATGAGAAAGATTAATTATTCTCCGTACCAGCTTTTTAAAATTATAACTCAATATCGAATTTATTTCAATCCAAATTAGCTTTAATTTATACCTTCATCCAAAAATGCTGAAAGGCGTGATGATAAAACTATTAAAATAGTGTACTTTTTGTAGTTATTTTTTGATTATAAGTATTTATCATTTTTCAATAATGTCTAAATTTAATAAGAATGTTAAAAAAATCTGAAATATATTAGTTTGTAAGTGCGCAAATAAATACACAAATGGACCAATTTTCGTCAAGAAACACATGTTCGTACATATTTTTTAATGATTTTATTGAAACTAAAATTAAAATTCTAATACATAACTTTGCTAGATAATGTATTGATTTATTTTACTGCATGATTACATTATTTGAAATGGGTGTGGTATAATACAAAAACTTTTTTGAAAATTTAACAAATCTGCCAACGACCTGTGGAATAACCTTATTATACTAAAAATTTAAAAAAATTCAAAAAATTTATTACATACGAATGCTAGATAAAAGAACAATCTTTCGAAATCCATTTATAATTTTTTGTGGAAAAGAGTCAATACGTCTAAAAACTTTTTTGAAAATGACGTATTTCAGGCTTTCTCTGGTAATGCCCTCATAAGTAGTTTATCATTGGGTGCTTTTACTCGGAACATAAAAAATAAAACTTATTTTACTTTACCACGCCGATAGAAATTGTTTGCATTGTCCAATACACATTATTATCAGCAATCCATTTATTTAGCATAATATATTTTTTTTATGTTTGTTAATTGTTTTAATTTCGGCAGGTAACATACTATAGCAATTAAGTATCATGTAGGCCAGCGTTATTTGTTTATATTTGTTTAATTGCTTCGGTACGATCAGTCCTTCATTTACCTAACGTCAAACAAGTATTGTAAGTCGGGTCCAGCCTATTTATGAATGTATGGCTATTCGTATGCTGAAATATAATTTTATACAACAGATTGCTCGTACTGAGAGAATTTTGAGATTTTGGAAAAGGTATGGAACAATATGCTTTTGTTCGTAAAATCTTTTGTAAGCTAATAATTAAACTAACATATTTTGAACTGATTGAACACGATTGACATTTGTTTTACAGGAAAGTTCCCAAGCTGTAACTCCAAACCTTTAAATCTATCACATTTTATGTAATCTACAAATAAAATATCTCGGATATTATTTATTTGTAAATTCCATTCGAAAATGCAGACCATAAAAACATCTAAATTAACATATCTTATCATCAGTTCAATATTTTCAAATATACCCAATACAGGCATACCAACATGTAAGCAATCTGAAGTATGTGTTTTTATTTCGGGTGTAATAATCTTTGCCTTGGCATTGGGTGATCTAGTGTGTATAAAGTTTAGTTTCCTTAATACAATTGGTCCTTGTCACAATCGGATTTCTTATTAAGTTTACGTGACAATCTATTATACTTCAGGGTCACACGACCGATCTTAACTGACTACGAATTGAGTCTGGCTGGCTGCAGCCGTTGCCGGCTTGACACCCCAGGTGGCATCTACCAGAACTTGAGAGAAGCCTAACGACATCTTCTGTTATCAACCTAAACTAAGTATGTCTTCATTTATTGGGGAAATACGTAAACTTGTCAAATATTAAATATTAACTTGTCAAGTATTTCCCCAATTAATGAAGACATAATTTGTCTCGACGCCACCTAGCGACGGATTTAACACTAACAGTGTCTCTCTCGCAAAAATAAAGTTGGTTGTTTTCAGGTGGAAAAAATATAATAAGCAGTAATTGTTGAATGAAACAGTAGTATATATTGAATCGTTTGGTGGGTATAAGATAAGCCGCCATAGCTCAATTGGGAGAGCAGCTGACCGGCAATTAGAAGGGCACGGGTTCATGTCCCGCTGGCGTCATGTATCTTTTCTCGGAAGATTTTTTCAGGCTGATAATTATTGCTTATAATAATTGTTACCCTTTGTGCTATGCATAAAAATCTTGTCTTAAACGTTAGTTTAACAATTAAAAATAATAATTAAACTAAGTATCTTTTGAAAACACCACAGTTACATAATATGAACTTATATTATTTGTTTACTGTGGTTACTTCCCAAAGAATTGACAAAATGCAGTAACGGCAAAAATGAGCACTTCTATAATGGCAGAACAATGCAGTACAGCATTCTGCCAGAACAATCTCACGGCAGGTACGCTGTTTTCCCGTTACAACGCCCGCGCTGTTGCCGTGTGGGAGACAGGAGAGGACAGCATTAGAGTTACAGCTAATTGGGCTCACGTATCGGCAGCTATGCACGTGATTGGAGGTTAGGCATGGGTACCGTCGTCCAGGAAACTATTGATTGCATTACTAATATTTTCATTCCCTTTCAGGAACAGCTGTGTGCGAGGGAGACAGTGGGGGCGGGCTGGTGTTTCCGCTGCAGAACACTAGTGCAGGTCCCCAGCGCTGGTTCCTGCGCGGTGTTCTAAGCAATGCGCCCTCGTCCCGCAATCTCAGTGATCCCTGCCTGGCTAACGTGTTCGCTCTCTACACAAATATATACAAACATCGAATATGGCTGACTACACAAATGGATGAAAATCTACCCAGAGGTAAATCTAATTCCCTGAATGTTGAAATTGTACTAAATCTGTACATATAAGGTGTAAATTATAACTTTTAAAATGTATATGTAACTAAACTATAGGCACCTGTTGGCAAGCCAATTCAATTGGCTTAGCAGGACTTGTTTGTTGATATGTATTAAATATTCTTTCAATAAAATATAAAAAAGTGTGTCGAGCTAGGTTTGACAAGTTTTTATTGCAATGGTAGAAGTTATATTTTATTTAAAATATAATTTTTAATACTATATTTGGCTTTGAGATATTTATTAAATTCAAGCCGCACTATATGGATAAAACAAATAGTAGGTATACAAACAAAACCGGCATTTTCAGCATGTCCTTAAAAGGTAGCTTCACTAATGCTAAATGTGTCGATTCTGTTCAACAGCAAGATTCTATCGACATGCAATCCCGCCCTGAAAATTCAAATAACCATATTATTATTAAAACCCCTCCGCAACGTAAGCAAATATATGCGTTAAAAATACGACAGCAGTCAAGTACAATAAGCGTGTTTACACGTCAGCGCGTGTGTCTCCATAGAAACCGTTATAACTCCGTTATTGTTTTAGTTACATCCGTAAAATAAAAAGTGAAAGGTCGATAGTGAATCATGCTGCACATCTCTATTCAAGTTGTCCATAGAAATACATAAAAAGAACATTCTGTCAGACGCGCAGTCTGACACATAATTTATCCCGCCAAATTTCTGTCGGGCGCCCGACATCGTTAATTTCTATTAAATATTTTTATATGAAATGATAAAAAAGTGAGGTGACAAAAGTGTTTATTACACATTTATACAATAGAATAAGTATTGTTGTTTACATAATCTGTGATTTTAGTACCGTTTTCACATAAAAACATCACGTGAGTCATTTTCACATTTTTTTTAATGTTTGCATTCTAAATTTTAATATTTACAAATATTAATATTTATTTGTAATATAATAATTCAAAGCTTATTTTTTAACCTGTCTAAAACAGTTTTTACTATTCGGCTACGTTCAGAAATGTTTCATTTATAGAGCTTTAATTGTGAAGAGGTTGTAACTAAAAGTTTTCGTAAAATGTCATTTCGTTTAAGACACCAAAAGCTAATATTCTCGAAAATTCGGAGGGGTTCACGGGGTTCAAATATCGCGGTTTCGCATCAAGACATATTGGATCAGGAATTCATCGTCATTATCATCATATTCATGTTGAAGATCGCAATCTCGTACCACATCTCCAACAGAAGGGTCAAATGTGTCAAAATGGCCGAGTTACTCTAACTTAACTGTCGTTTTTTTCAGAAAGTAAAAACGAAAGCTTAAAATGAAGTAAAGCAGACGTTAAGTTTATTGAGAAACGCATTTTTATTTTATTTTAACAACAATCATTTTATTTTTAACAGTAGCAATTTATTTCACTCTTGCTTTTACTCTAGCAACCGTTGAAACAGACGGCCCTTTTGGTGGCAAATAACTTATCATCGGCAAGTGGCGAAATTGCCAAGCTAGCGTAGAAACTAGGGAACACTTGTAGCTATGAATTTTTTTAATAATATCTCTGTAACTAACAACTGAAGTATATTTGCTGGATTGCTGCCACAGCACGGCTTAAGCTAGGAAACACCTGTATCTATAAATTCCTTTGTCCATCCATTGTTTAGGTACCCATTCCTTAATGACAGTTGAATGTTTGTCTTCTTGCAGAAGGCTGCATAGTGAAGGGGGGTACCGGGGTGTGCCGGAAGTTCTCCGAGTGCCTGACTGCAAGGAATCAGGCTGCTCTTGGAATTTTGCCACAGGTACAATATTACCAGATAACTTACCACTTTAGCTGTGTGCGGGTGACTGCTGATTCGGACAATTACCCCACGTTAGAATAAGTCAGGCTATGGATCCATTACCAGCTCCGGGAACAAAAAAGCCTACACGCACACATACAATAAACAATTTCACTTAAACTTATAATTACGAGTACCTCTACATATTTTTTTTTTTTTATTATTTTTATTATTATTTATTGAAACATTTATTATAATTACAATTTTACAACTAAATATTTTTTTTACAGGTTTTTTTTACTACCCTTCCATTAAAAGCATTTGCTTGTGTATAGAAGGGGAGTGTACATAAATGCTATTAGTTAGGTATAAGTTAGTACTTAAATAATTAATTGTACATAAATATATGTGAGCTGCAGTATTTATTTGATAATGGTGTGTGTGTTTTTTTTTTTTAAAGAAAGAATGTTATGGAGAACTAAGATATTTGTAAGATTAGTTGACAGTAGTTCTTTTCTTAAGAACATCTTTAAAATGTCTCTTGACAGAGAGCAGCATTCGGGCCTTATCATTGATGCTTCTGATTTCCTCTGGTAGACGATTGAAAAAAGTTCTTCCCTGATAAGTATAATGATGCTGTGCAAAAGACGTATTTAGTTTTGGGCATAGAAAAACATGTTTAAGTCGAGTTCTGTTTTCATTTAAAAATGGATATTTATCTTTTTCTTTTATTATTTGAATTACTGAATTTTTAATATATATAAATCTTTAAATGTGGGTACTTGAAATTCTTCAAACAGGCGTTCTGTTGGGTAGTCTAAGGATTTTTTTAAAATAATTTTAATAATTTTTCTTTGTACAATTTCTATTGGAAGAAGGTTACATTTATACGCGGATCCCCAACTAATAATAGCGTATTGTAGAGTGGATTGAACTAAGGCATAGTAGATTAAATATAGATTTTTTATCGACAGAAAATTTCTAATTCTTAAAAATATATATATTAATTTTCTGATTTTGTTTACTACTTGACATATTTGTTCCTTCCATTTCAGATTTTTATCGATAATTACGCCGAGATATTTAATTTTATTTGTTGTTTTTAATATTGTACAGTTTGATGTGCAATAATGTTGGTTGTGAATTTTAGTGTTATCGTGTATGACAATGTTAAAATTTTTGGGAGCATCGTTTGGATGGATTGCAAATGGAATTACAAATGTCTTTTCACTATTTAGTGATAGTAAATTAGTGTCGAAAAAATTCTTAAGCGTATTGATGTCTTCTGTGGCCTGTAATTCTACATTTTCCCAAGTTTTTTCACTTATTATTAAAACTGTATCGTCGGCGTATGATGTAATTTGACCATGTAGATGTTGAAAAAAAATATCGTTTACATATATGGTAAAAAGGATTGGTCCAAGCACTGTACCTTGGGGGATTCCAAAGCTTGAAATCTCTTGATCACTATTAATACGATTGATTTTTACCACTTGAGGGCGGTTTTTTAAGTAGTTGGTGATCCATTTAATCGCGTTGCCTTTTATGCCAATATCATTTAATTTTTTTAATAGTATCTCATGGGATATGCTATCGAAAGCCTTTCTGAGGTCAATAAATATGCCCGCACATTTTTTACCTTTATCTAATGATTCGTAAATGTATGAAGTTACGTTAGCAATTGCATCTTGTGTGCTGAGTGATTTAATAAAACCAAACTGGTTTTTGTGTAGTATTTTATTACTATCTACGAAATTTACCAATTGTTTTTTTACTATTTTTTCAAAGATCTTTCCTATGTTAGAAATTAGACAAATTGGGCGATAATTCGTTACTTGGTGTGGATCACCAGATTTGTAAATAGGTGAGATAATTGTGTTTTTGTAGTTCATTGGAAATATTCCTTTCGTTAAACTCAAGTTATGAGTGATGGGTTTTATTAAGTAAGATTTCATAGATTTTAACATGTGTGCCGTAATAGAATCAAAACCGGGAGACGAACCTCCTTTCATATTTTCTATTATTTTTAAGATTTCACATTCTGTTGTTATTTCAAATGTTGAAAGTATATTACGTTTCTGTAAATTTTTATTTTTATGTTTTTCCGGGTTAGAAGGTTTATGAATATTTTTATCAAGATTTTTTCCAACATTTGCAAAGAAGGAATTAAATATGTTTGCACATTGTTTCGGCTGTAAATTGGCATCTATAATTTTTTTATCATGTTCGATGTACTTAATATTTTGTGTTTTTTTTGTATTGTCTATGGCCAAATTCACAGTTTTCCACATTTGTTCATGGTTATTTTCTGAAGATAATATTTTATTTTTAAAAAACTCTTCCTTACTTTTTTTAATATAAGATGTTAATTTATTTTTATATTTTTTATAAAAAATATATGCTTTTTCATCATGGAGATTTTTTAAAGTTGTTTTATAAAGTTTTTCTTTGTTTCTGATAGATATTATAAGTCCTTTGGTAATCCAAGGTTTTAAACATCTTAATTTTGATTTTATGTGTATTATTATTTCAGTTGTCGAATTTTAAATGTGTTGTGACAGGATTTTTTCAAAGTTAGTCGAACATATTTCAGTATCATCACTCTTTAAAACATTGTTCCAATCTTCCTTTTTAAGTTTTTCAGAGAGAATAGTCATGTCTATTGTTGATTTTTTGGGTATTAAATTATGTTTTTTATGTTTAATATTATTATTATACAGAAGTAAGCATGAATGATGATCAGTTATGTTAGTTTTCCAAACAATTGATTTTAGTTTGTGAAGATCTTTAATGTTTACGTTTGTCCAAATGTGATCTAAACAAGATGGAGTATGTTCTTTTATTTCTCTAGTATTTTTATTTATGCAAGATATGAAATTTTGTTCAGTCATACAATTGATGTATTCAGTTTTGTTATTATTTTCTATTTTTTCATTAATGTTCACATTAAAATCACCCACCACGAAGCAGAGTTTATTTTTTAATTTTAATAATATGTATTTGAGATCATTAATAAACGTAATAATACTCGAGCCATGCATTCTATAGATAGCTATTAAATGATATATTGATTTGCCGAGTTTGAAATGTACTTCGATGCAGTTTACCAAATGTATTGGGTGTTCTATATTGTTAACAATACTAAATTTATTATTTGCAAATATTATTATTCCCGAGTTTTTGTTGATATCTACTTTGGTAGAAATATAATTGTACTCAGGTAAGTGATAAGACGGTGACTCAGCGTTCGTAAATGTTTCGGTTAACACTATGAAGTCGGGCTTTTTAATTAAATTATTTATTTTTAGAATTAGTTCATCTAAATTTTTCTGAATGCTACGGATGTTTATGTGCATAATAATTATATCATTGATGTTTTTAGAAATAATTTTGTTACATGAATCAGTACAAATACATTCATATTCTTGAATTTTAATATTTAATTCTAATTCGCTATTTAAGAAATCATCCATTTAATTAATGCATTTTTGGTTGTATTTTGCAATATTATATTTATATATAAGTTTTTTTTTAATCAATGTCATAGTTTATTCTTTCTTTGGCTAATTTAAGCATGTAAGAACGAAACTTACATGTTTCGCTGTTTGTTCGGTGGTCTATTTCATTCATTTTACTGTTGAAGGAGTTTATTTCTTTCTTCTTGTTAGCTGAGTGACAGTTAGCGCATTTGGGCGGCAGTTCCAGGGATTTACACTCGGAGATGGGATGATCTTCTGAACAGTGCTTGCATGTTGGTTTATTCATTTTATTGTAGCATTTTTGTGCTGTGTGTCCGAATCTTTGACAATGGAAACATTGGGTTAGAACGTTACAATCGGTTACATAGATTCTCATGAATCCTAGATGAATTTTTTTTCTATTTATAAGATGTAGTCTCAATTCTGGATTTGTTTGGAGAATTAAGTTTTTGCTGTTAGTTTTTTTGTTCGTAATGATGGCTTTAACTTGTAATATTTTTTTATCTTGGTATTTTTCACATATCATTTTGATGTCGTTGTTTTGTTCAATTATGTCTTCTAAGAATTCTTTTTCGGTATAGTCTTTGTCAAGTCCTTTGAATATTACGCATGGATCCGTTTTCACAAGTACCTCCGCTATTATGGTTTTGTCGACTTCATTTATCTTATCTTTTAATTTTTTTGCCTCTTCTTTTTCTGGGCATGTTATTATAATGTTTTTTTTTGTTTTTTTAATTTCACTTACTCGAATTCCCAACTGCGATATTTTGATTTTTTGTATTTTCTCTTTTATTTTTTCAGTGTCTTCTTCTTTTAAGCTTTTTATAATTATAGGAAATCGTTTTTCTTGCGTTTGTGGTATTAAGTTTTTTACTGCCGAATAGTATGAAAACGAGTTTTTTTGTGTTTGGTTTTTTTTCTTGAATTTCACATTTTTCTTGTAATTTAGCTAATTCTATTGCCATGTGGGATATCATTTCCATGATGTTATTTATTTCTTTCATCATTTTTGATTTGGTTTCTTTGGTAAGTTTATTTTCTTCTATGATTGTATGTAAGTCGCTTATGTTTTGTTTCGCCTTAGTAATGAAGGCATGCGGATCAACCGCTTCCTCCATTTTCACGGGTTATGAATTATTTTATTTTCGGTTAATTTATATACTTTTAAAGTTTGTCTGGGTTTGAAAGTGTTATTTTATTTATCGCCGCTCACTCGCGTCCAACACCGTTAGAGGTTTAGGCGACATTACATATATTAGAGTATTAGAGTATTAGACATAGGGCTTAATTTACCATCCTCTTGATAGCTTATCCAGAGAGAAATGCGTGTTTTGATTGAAGATTTTTTTGTTTATAAAGTCCAAATTAACTATTCGGTACTCGATCAATAAACGGTCGCTACAAATCCGATAAGTTAGCCGATTTTTGTACCTACTACGAGCATTTGTTTACTGAACACTTCCGCACCAGGCAGTGGCTATGTTGACTTCGCGTTTGGATCCCACCCAGGCGTCGTGAATTCAATTCCTCGGTTTCTCTCAAGCACCTATCACGACACAGCAACAAAGCAATATTTTACGCCTACTGTGGTGGTAGTAGGAGATTTTCAAATATTTGAAACATTACACGCGGAACACGAAAGTGGTTTTCCTCGAATTTCGCACCGTATCATGAGCCCTCAACAAGAATTTTATAATTACGCGTCGAACTTGAGGATGGTTTATATTCATCCTCCCCCACCCCTCTGCCGACGCTCCTGCGCTCCTAGTCGTACGAACAAAATCTTTTCAGTTTATATGAAATAAACGTTAATCATAATTTATTTATTTAGGGAATAAGAATTAATTAAATTTATAAGAAAAGAATATGAAACCAAAAATTTTAAAAACAAAGAAATAAATAAAACAACAACAATAAAACGAGTGTTCTTTAGACCACACAACTGAAGTAAGACTTCTACTCCATTCAAAGATATTCAAATACAGAAGAGATATGCTATGGTGTCCGCGCAACTGTCGCCGGACTACGCGCTAATTAGCGTAGTTTTCATACAAAAAGAATTTGTTCATTTCGTTGATTTTTTGAAAATGTGCATTAATATTGGTTAACAAAATATTTTGAATAAGGAAAGAATTCGTTCATTTAGTTTAACGTTCGTTTGGTTTATTCGTTAATTAATTGTTCTTTTAATTTATTTGTTAATTGGTAAACAATATCGGCGACACCCGGAAGCGCAGACCCACATAGTAAAAACAGCAGATAGCACATCTACTTATATTTTAATATCTTTGACTCCATCTAAATGATAGGAAGAAATAAAGAAAAGGTGCGCGCGCACTGCTCTCTCTTGCTCCTACAAGTGTGATACAGGCAATAGGCCTGCACCTGCTTCCGTTCACCTCTTTCTCTTGCCCCTATCGTAATAATCTAAGGGTAACTCTCTCTCTCTTTTTATCTTCACTAACTTATATCTCCCTCCCAACTAGGGGAGGGGGGGGGGGTTGATCAACGCGTTACGTAACATGTTTTTCTTTATTTAGATTAAAAAACTAGGGAATTAAAATCATTCAATCCTTGGCAATCCTTTTCGTTCTCGAAATCTCTTGTTTTATTTATTACCGCAAACGCGATTAAAACGAAAAAAAAGTATTTAAGCGACTTTTCAGTACTTATAGCAACTTAATTCTGACTTTCAGGTAAAAATCACTTGGGCGTTACGTAACGTTTAGGGAGGGTGCGGAAAAACGTTACTGCGCATTACATGGGGGGGGAGGGGGGGGGTCAAAAATCTTCGAAAATTGAGATTACGTAATACTTGAACGCCCCTCTACTCCCCAATTCAAGCGTGTGAAAAAAAGTTTTAAGTACTGCAAAAATTATCAATACATTGGTAACCATAAGAAACATGTTTTACACACAAATCAAATCATAACAGAATTATAAATAGGAACCACAGAAACTTATGACCGGTCAGTGGTTGAGTGGGCATAGCGCTTGGGTCCCACCTGGGCGTCGCGTGTTCGATTCCTCGGCTGGCTAAGTCCTCCATCACAACACAAGCAACATTTTCGGCTTTCTGTGGTGGTAGTAGGAGATTTTCAAACATTGTTGGTTTATTCGTAACGAGGGAATGTTTGTCTTTCTTCTAAAAACAAGAAAATAACATTATTCACGAAATATCAAAGAAATACTCTTTTATGGACCCCTTATATTTGGTAAGTTCGCAATTGAAAATGACCATCTTGGATAACATGCTACTCGTATTGTAACTATTGCAGGTATTGTAGGTGTGATGCTGTGCGTATCCAAGAATATATCATCTACTAAATTACCGGTTAAACACAAAAGCGTTGAACACATTTTTGTATTGCTCAATATATCTAATGGAAAAATTATTATCGGCTGTGTCTATATCTCACCTGCATCTGATTTGCAAACATATAAAAATCACATTGATGACATAGAAGTACTCAAATTCAAATATCCTAAAGCAAAATTCATTATTGCCGGTGATTATAACCTTCCCAACTGGACCAGCCAAGATGACAATGGACCTGCTACAAACCAAGCTGAATTACAGTATGCTAAATGCAGTGAAATTCGTGATATGTCTTTATTCTTGGGAATAACTCAATCAAACAAGATTTTCAACTTTAACAATCGAATGTTGGATTTAGTGTTTTCAAGTGATTCGAAAATAGTGGTTGAACTATCCGACGAATTATTATTACCGTTAGATCAACACCACCCACCATTGGACATTATCATAACAAACCTTTAACATCTTCAAAAAAACAAGTGCCCCATCGTATAACTTTTCCAAAGCTGAATACCATCATATTACTGGGTACCTTATCCAAACAGATTGGTCCTTTTTAGATGAGGATAATAATATAAATGATCAATTAGAACACTTTTACTCGATTTTAAATACCTCTATAGAATAATTTGTTCCCAGGGTTAGCTTCAAATCATCTAATTATCCGAAATGGTTTACAAAAGAATTAACTAATTTAATTAATAAAAAAAATATATCCACAGAAAATATAAACATACCAGAAATCCTAACGATTATATAACATTTACTAAACTACGAAAACAATGAAAAGAACTATCAATAAAATGCTATAGTTACTATGTTAACTTAATAGAAAATGAGGTACGTCATCACAATATGAAAAAAATCTGGAATTTTACTAAATCTCAGCGTAACGATAACTGTGGATATCCTAATAGCATGTATTTTAAAGAAAAATGTGCCAACAGTATCGAGGGTATAGTTAATCTCTTTGCTGACTCATTTAAAAGTGTTTACGACAAAGATATTCCCGTCAATGCAGTCTCCAGTACTTCAGTGGAAGAGTCATTAAACCTAAGCCAATGTTTCATAAAATTAGAATCTTTAAAAAGGGGCATAAATGCATTGGATAGTAATAAATCTGCTGGACCGGATGGTATTCCTCCCATATTTTTAATAACTTGCATTGATAGTTTTATATATCCCTTACACAAACTTTTTAACAAATCCTTAGCATCTGGCTGTTTTCCGGCTCTGTGGAAAAAGAGTTATTTAACGCCTATTCATAAAAAAGGAGACAAAAGAGATATATCAAACTATAGACCTATTTGTATTATGTCTGCTTTACCCAAACTTTTCGAGTCATTAGTATTAGATACCATTGTAAAACCTATCAACAATATTATTGTTCCTAACCAACATGGCTTTATCACTATAATAATTACATATCCGAATCCCTTAGTCTGAAACAACAAGTGGATTCTATATACACCGATTTCAGTAAAGCATTTGATAAGGTTCGACATCACATTTTTATATCCAAACTCCGACTTTTAGGCATCAAAGGAAGTTTATTGACATGGATTATTAGTTACCTCAGTAATAATGCTTAGTGTCAGGATTAATTTTATAGAATCCTATGTATTCGAGGCCACAAGTGGTGTCCCGCAAGGCTCCCACCTCGGCCCAATATTCTTCTTAATATTCATTAATGACATTGTAAACATATATAGATGTACAAGTCCTACTTTTTGCAGATGATCTAAAATTGTTTAAAAGAATACGAAATATATATGATTGCCTAATTTTACAAGCTAATTTAGATGATTTTTTTAAATGGTGCGAACAAAATATGTTATTTTTGAATACTGAGAAATGTCAAGTAATACGATTTTCCAGAACTCATTCTCATATTTTACATGAATATAATTTAAATGATGTTAAATTAACACCAGTATTACAAATTCGCGACTTGGGAGTTATATTCGATTCAAACTTAACATTCACAGCACATATAGATAATATAACTAATGAGGCTTTAAAGATTCTTGGCTTCCTTTGTAGAACCCTGACTGATTTTAAGTCCTTGGATTGCATGAAAACACTCTACATTTCATTAGTTAGATGTCAAGTAGAATATAATTCACCTATTTGGTCCCCTTTCTATAAAGTACACTCTAACAAAATAGAACGAGTTCAACACAAATTTCTTAGGTACTTAAATTTCAAACTCAAAATTCCAATAGAAAACATTAATTACTTAAGTTTAATGAATCGACTAAATTTAATTACGCTGTCTGACAGAAGAATCATTTCAGACCTAATTTTATTGTATAGAATTATGAACAACCTAATTGACAGCCCTGCCATCGTTGCTACTATTAAACTTTATGTACCGACAAGGAATACTAGACAAAATATAACATTCTTTTGCAACACATACACAACTAACTATCAATCACACTCACTTACCAATAGGATGCATTATTTAGGCAACAAGTTTGGTGGTATTGTAGATGTATTCGCTGATTCCCTTTACATTCTAAAATGCAATTTAAACCAACACTTTGTGGAATCCTACAAATTATTGTAACATGGGTATAATATATTTAACGATTTGATTTGTTATTGTAATGTTTATATTATATTTTGTTCTGTTATTGTTAAATATTACATTGTTTAAAATATTTCACGGTTTTCCACAAGATTATACAAGTGGTTTTTTTTTCTTTAAAAACTACTTGTACATTCTTAAAAGTTTTTTCACTTTTATAACTTTTGGTATAAAATCTATGTATGTGTAATCCTCGATATCTTAAATATTATTTTCTAATCTATGTAAAAACCCCTACGGGCGTATAACAACAATAAATAAATAAATAAATTGCGTATTCTGTTCAGGCGAGAATTCTGCTTACAGTTGGACCCCGCCTCCACCCTGGCAGTTCAGCAGCTTCCTCCTGGCATCTAGCGGCTACAAAGTATTACCTACACAATACGGTGCCCTCTTTACTACAGTCTGTGTGAGAAGACAAGGACGTCTCATACAATTAGTATATAGACATGTAGATTTTTGCGTTTGAATGAAAATATGTTTTACTTTGTTATACGGCGGTACATCCTCTCTGCACACGTATTTGGGATCACTTAGTTATATTTTGGGTAATTAGGTATGCGGTATATTCCCTAAACCGACTGCATATTGCATTTAAGTTCCCCGGGGGGGTCAATTGTCGACGGATATGAACAGGACAGAAGAGCGTGTTGAACGCGCAGAAACATTAAATGGAATCTTATTTAGCATCTCTGGGCACTGAATATAATTGGTAACTAATTTATACAGGAATACTGCAACTATTATGAGGGCTTCGTACACTCAATGAACTTTGTAGTCGTACAAATTCTTGCATTTATACGACTAATTCACTCACTTCCAACAAAAGGACCACTTCCGAAGGTAGTTGATCTCAACTGTAGCCCCAACACATTTCTGTTGTAAAAGGGAAATAAAGCTACTCACCAAAGCTGATTAAAAGTAACAAAGATAAAACAAAATGTTGATTTTTAAATAGAAGTATTTTAATTCAAGAGTGTCTCTTTTCCCAGTACTGCTCACCCTCCAACAAGATCTGCTGCGTGGAGTCTATGGACACTTGCCCGCCTTTACCACCTTCAGCTGTCAGCCAGCGGAAGACGGGCTCGAAGGCACATGACTGTAAGTTACGTTGAACTGCTTTTATTCTGGCATTAATAGGTAATAATGTACACGTTTGAGATGACTTATTGCCTAGAGCCTAGATAATATAATATAATGTATTGTGAGATACGATTTGAGATTTTCAAGGGGAAGAGATTCTCAAGAGGAAGGCACTCGACACAGCTTCGGCTGTTCCTAAAGTATGGTGGCGGTATTAAACTAAGTTATTTTTTCAAATCTATCAGGAATGTCCTCATTAAGAAAGACTTAATCAAGATTTACATGGCCCTCTGCCAATCACTGTTAGAATACGGTATTATCGGATGGGGCAGTGCAAATAAAAACATACTAAATCCACTAATTAAAACTCAAAGGGCCATAATGAAAATTATACTGAAAGTTCCTGTAAGAACTAGCACTGACGAAATCTTCAACAATCTTAACATAATGTCAATTAAACAACTATATTCTAAAACTATACTCATTTACATTCATAAGTACAAAACCCAAGAAATAACAACTGACACGTACATTAGAAACACTAGATCTCATGGTCAAAAACATATCCAACAAGTAACTGCTAACACAACATTTGGGCAAAAAAGCTTCTTATATTATGGCATTAAACTCTACAATAAAATACCACTCTCACTCAAAAACCTCAACATTATAACATTTAAATTTCAAATAAAAAGCTGGATACTAAATATAGGCAGATCAGAAATAGAAAATATACTGAAATCAAATACAGACTAAAACCGAATCTAATGAACTGAATTATAAAAAAACACTATCTTATTTACTTTATAATTATTAAAAAAAATACTACATGAAATATGTTATGTCGAATTCATATTATTCTTATAATTAAATTATAAAATGTAAATGATATCCTCAGCACGGGAGATCCCAGTGAGGATATCATTATCTCTATTTGTTATTAAGAAATGAAGAAAATAAATCATTATTATTATTATTATTTCGACGATGTCTTCGCCATTTGGCCTCATGGAACAGAGAAACTGAACGAATTTCTGGACCATCTCAACCCACTCCACGTTAAAATTAAGTTCACAATGGAGCTGGAAAATGACTCTAAGATCCTACCTTTTCTAGATGTGGAGGTGATGCGAAAAGAAGATGGTAGTCTAGGACACACAGTGTATAGAAAACCAACTCATACAAATCGGTATCTACATGCTGATTCCCATCACCACCCAGCGCAGAAGAGAGGACTTATCCATACATTGGTGACCCGAGCGATCAGAATATGTGAAGAAACAAAAATTGGAGCAGAACTTACAAAACTGACCGATACACTGGAGCGAAACGGTTACCCAGACAAGGCAGACAAGGCAAATCATAAGAGCCGAATCTGCACCAAACGAAGACAGAATTGAACAAGAGTCAAAGGGCTGCGCTTTCCTGCCTTACGTTCACAATGTGACAGACAGAATTGCCAGGCTATTGAAAAAAGAAAGCATCAAGACTGTCTTCAACAAGGTCTTGTCTGAACCACGACAAAAATACGAGACCTGCCTGCAAAGACCAAGTTTCCTCTGGAAACAGATGGAGTATATAAACTCAGCTGTTCCGGATGTGATAAGGTCTATGTGGGCCAGACAGAGCGGACAATCTCCAAAAGGATATCGGAACACTTTCGAGTATGTAAACCTGGCCACCCTGACAAATCGGCAATCGCCGAGCATTTAATTGAAACCGGCCATTACTTTGGATTTGTTCCTGAAGTCCTGGGAAGACCGAAAACTCATAGAGCACACCTGATTACGAAGGCAATTGAAATTCACAAAAATCCTATAAATATTAATAGAGACGACAGAGCTAAACTCAATAGTTCTTGGTATCATCAAGGCTAAGCGCAAAAAAACAAGTATATTGTAGCGCCAGCTCGTAGAAGAGTGGAGCTGGCGACACGGTATCGCTCCTAAGTAGATAAGTACTAACATCACCCCTAACTATTACACATCTGCCCTGATGATGGACACTGCAACGCTGTCCGAAACGTTGGCTAAAGAAGGAGGTAGCGTAACACGGCATAATACCCTAAAAACTAATAACAAAATAATGTATTGTGTCACAAACGCAAGTCCACGCTGGCCAACATTAGCATTACAAGCTCCAGCCTCTAGTGGAGTATGCTGGGTATGTGACAAGACCCTAGGATGACCTTAACCTTAGAATTTCAGTTTGGCTGGGAAGCATTTAAGGGAAGATTTGATGTCCAAAGCTGGACGCCAGAAGGCTCATAAAGAAGAAGTGATAAATGCAAGAATTCGTTTTTTTTCATTAGCTCCACACAGCAGGCCCCGAGGAAAATTATTCCCCTCAGGGCCTATGTCATCTTTGGGGATGCTGTATGGAGGATCTTTATAGCTAAGGAAGTTCTGGGAAGGAAAAGAGAATGCAGGTTGGCAGGAATCCGGGGTTCAGTGTGTCCAGGAGTGACAGAGGTATGAATCCACCCCTCCAACAACGGTGCAAAGAGATGTTCAGAGAGAGTCCTGCTGGAGAGGTCAAAAAGGTCTCCCTCAACCAGTCTCTTCCAATCTGGCCGCGTTTTTCCCTTTCCATGTTCAATAGGAGGCAGTACTGCTTCGAAACCCACACGGGTTTGTAACTCTATATCTCCTTCCAAACTCGTGTACAATACAAGGCACGCATCCTCCAATCGTGCACGGGTTTATAATTAATGACCATGCGCATTGATTGAGCGCTATAGATCCGTGATTGGATGTATGGGCATTAAAACGCAGTCCTTAAGTTTTTTTTATTACATATTTTTTTATTATTATTTTTTTATTATTTATTATGGCCCTAGTGTGCTTTTACATGAATATTCAGTAATTGTAAGAAAACATATGTTTATAATAAAATTTAGTGCAAATCAACAAAAGACTAATGATTCAATATATTATAATAGTACCATAACTGTACTATATACTCACACACACCTATCCACTACGCACATCACCTGGTAATTACTAAATAAACGTAAAATTAAAAAAAATATTACAAAGAAACATATCACAGGTACCCACCATGAAATATTATTTAATATCTGTAAATATTATCATTACAGTACAGTTTTTTAAATTAAAAAAAAAAATAGTTTGAAAAAATACATTACTAAAAAAAATTATAACTTTAAGTAAGTAAAAAATAAATAAAATTGTGCGTATACTGACAATATTAATTATGTGCCTTATAAACCACTTAGGTAACATGAGGTAATCCACATAATAGTATATTATATGTATATATATATATATATACCAATATGTATATTGTCAGCTATTCCTAAACTCTTTGAATCATTGGTCCTAGATGTCTTTAAAAAACAAATCCATAATATAATTTTTCCAAATCAGCACGGTTTTATCACAGGTAGAAATACTTTAAGTAACTTAATCATTTATGAAAATTATATTACTGATTCCCTTGTCCTTAAGCATCAAGTGGATTCTATATACACTGATTTTTCCAAAGCTTTTGAAAAAGTTAGGCGACATATTCTTGTAAGTTTGATGGGCATTAAAGGAACCTTATTGAAATGGTTTAATAGTTATCTTAGTAAAAGAAAGCTTTGTACAATTTCTGTAGAATCTTATATATTCGAAGCCACAAGTGGGGTTCCCCAAGGATCTCACCTTGGACCAATATTTTTTTTATTATTTATAAATGACATTATTAGTATATTTAAAGATGTACAAGTTTTTCTCTTCGCTGATGATTTAAAAATATATAAAATGATACGTAATATAGAGGATTGCCATATTTTACAATCTAATTTAGATAAATTGTTTCATTGGTGTGTGATCAACTCGCTATTTCTTAATATTCAAAAGTGCAGAGTTATTCGTTTTCATAAAATCCAAAGTCATATAACCTATGAGTACTCTTTAAATAATGTAATATTGACACCAGTCGCTCAGATCAGGGACTTAGGTGTTATATTTGATGAAAAGTTAACATTTACTCTAAACGTAAATGAAATAACAAATAGAGCTATAAAAATGCTTGGTTTTATATGCAGAACAGCAAGTGATTTTAAGTCACTAGAGTGTTTGAAAATATTACACACTTCTTTAGTAAGAAGCCAGGTAGAGTATAATTCGCCCATTTGGTCCCCATTGTATAAAATACATTCCGACAATATAGAAAGGGTACAGCGCAAATTCCTAAGATTTATTAACTTTAAGCTGAATATTCCAATTAAAAATATTAACTATGTCCTTTTGATGAAACAACTCAACTTAATTACGCTGTCAGATAGGCGAATCATCTCTGATCTTGTACTATTAAATAAAATCATTATTAATAATTGCATTGACAATCCTGAAATTCTCGCTAAAACAAAATTTTACGTACCGACCAGAAATACGAGGCAAAGTGCTACCTTCTTCTGTGACAATTTTAAAACAAACTATGAAGCTCATACACTTATAAATAAATTACATTATTTTGGCAATAAATTTGGGAATATTGTAGACATGTTTGCAGATTTCATATTAGTTATAAAACGAAATCTTTATAATTACTTTAATGAAATGTATAATTTTAATTTTAATTAATTTTATTTTTCATTATTATTTTAATCATTGTTTATTGTGTACTACATACCTGCCTAACTGTTATTATCTATCTTTGTAAAAGGCCAGTAGGGCGTAAATAAATAAATAAATAAATAAATAATAGGTTATATTAAAAAAAAAGTGTGTATTTAAAATCATGTGTATTAGTGTTTTTAAAATGTTGTTTGGCCGGAGGTTCATAATCATCAATATCTGATGCAATTTAGTGAATATGATTTCTTTTCATAAATTCAGAGTTGGCTGGTCGCCTGATTGAATCCTTCCGTTGCCACGTGATAAACCCCTTTCTTTGCGGCGAGCGATCCCACTAGGTTGAACATTCAGAGTTGGCTGGTCGCCTGATTGAATCCTTCCTTCCGTATTGAACACGAACAAGGAAATACGCGATCCGGCCAGCCACGCACTTGGTGGACAAGAATATTCGGCGCCAAGATCCGGGAAACCCTAACCCATGCACACAGGCACTACAGCTAAGTCAACAAACGTAGCGAACCACTTGGGGTGACCGATGGCAGAGGTGTTGGTTATCCAATATATGGTTCCCGGGGCGGCGGTACCCATACTCCTCCCAAACTATACCTCACAAATTATTTCATAGTTGCATTCGCTCTGGAAGACACACACACACACACAGGTAGTCCATTCCCCCACCCCGAGTGCATTTACACAGACATATTTTCACATTTGCATTTGCAGCACATCCTTCACTCTAACACTATGTTTTTATTTTGTTTTTTACATGAATACCGCACAAGAGTCCCAACTGCTCCCGTCTGGAGCCAGTGGTACTATGGCATCCCCAATTGGGGTATGTTGTGAGGCTGAAGGTAGTGGGGAGGGGAACGAGATAGGTAAGAGGAAGGCGAGGGCACGCGTTTGGCGTGTTTTCCCAACTATGCACCGGTGCCGAAGGGATCAATGATGCTAGTTACTCGGAGCATCTTCCATTGTAATACCGGTAGAATAAGGATAGCATTCCCACCCGACGCCTGTGCTATAAAGATTGCAATCCGTCTGTTAATATGGGAGAATCTATTAAACGGACCGCCCGTTTCTGCACAGAGTCGAGGGTATTTTTCATGTATTTTTGAGCTCCAGACCAGAGGTGGTTGCCAAATTCAACCCTGAGGCGCACTTGTGATTTGTACAGGGTTAGCAGTTGTGTACTATTAAAGTATCTGCGGGCCCTGTACAGTACGCCCAGTTTTTGGGAGGCTAATTTTAATAAACTATAAAACCATATATACATAAATTTTATCTTTATTTGATATCAATTTTTCCAAATATTTCTAATTGCATTTGTTCATTTGTAAAATCTGAAGGACTCATTCATCTGCTTTCAAGAACAGTATTTTATTTTGAAAAAAAAAACATTTCTTTTGTACATGGAGATTGTCGTCGAGGGGTAAGGCTCTTGACTCGCAATCCGAAGGTCGCTTTATTTGTGTTATTTCACAATTAATTCATTAAAAATAATATACAGTATATTTGCGACACATTCCTGAGTAGAAGATACTCTCAGTATCGCTCTGGTGTAAAACCACCATTCTGAATTGAAACTTTGCTTGAAATGGCTTTGGCCGTATTTGGTGACAAGATCTGAATAGCCAGTAACTTCCCCATCTTCCTTTTCTCAATACCCTTCCCCTCCCCACTACCTTCAGCCTCGAAAAATACCCCAATTGAAGATGCCTTAGACTCACTGGCTCCAGACGGAAGCAGCTGGTACTCTTGTGAGATAATCACGCATTTAAAACAAAATATATACACACATATTATTTCATTTATAAAAACAGTTTATTTATAAACAAGTTCAGCTGCTTACTTATCGTGACAGCTGTTTCGCCTTCTGAAGGCACTATCCAACTGTAAACAGCTGTCACGGGTAATAATAATTACATAACAGAGCTTGTTTATTTATTTATTTTTATTTAAGTACATAAAACAGGGTGTTTCGATAGCTATTGGAAGTTGTTATTTTCTTCTGCGGAGTTCGAAATCTCTACCTACCACTGTTGGAATGAAAAAGGATGAAGGGAAAAAATGGGATGTCCACCAAAACAAGATGACCCTACCTTGCTGGTGATGTCCCGGGGTCTCCACTCATGCACTAAAGAAAACTCCACGGTTGTAGACACGTATCTTGCGCGGATCCGGGTTTCGAATATATGGCGACGAGACCAAAGTACTTGGCTGTCAGTACCGCGCGGGTGTTGAAATTGTACTGACTTCGCGGTTAGGAATCAATCTTGAACCGGTGACAATGGAAAAATGGATATATCAGGATAGGTAGGTAAGACGGGAGGAAAACATAGGTGTAGGTACAAATATGCCCGAACATAGGGATTATCAAAAAAATTATATAAATGCATGATTTAAATAACTGAAATTATAACAAAAATAATTTTAGCTAAATACAAAACCAAATGACAAACAAGAATGAGTAAAAGGCAGAATAAAAAAGTATCCCAACAATTTATTATTTTTTGTTGATAAGTAAACTGTTTTTAAAGGAAATTGTAATTTATTGAAGAAGATAACAGTAATAATCTAAACGAAAATATGAAAGAGAATAAGACACAGAAAAATCTAAAAAGACAATAATGGTCGCAACTGGGACTCGAACCCAGACCTCTCGTAATACCCTTCAAAAATTATAAAAAGATAGTTTTTCTTTAAAAAAAATTGAAATATTATTATTGAGTACCTATAGAAAATTAATTAAAATAGAGTTTTACAAATTAATCTCTAAAACAATAAAAAAGAATGAAATAAGTTCTCTTAATTTGAGAAAAATGTTGCAAACTGTCAGAGGATTTGAGGGACATGTCAGGACAATTTGGGAGGCGGGTATGGGTACCGCCGTCCCGGGAACCATTTATTGGACAACCAACACCCCTGCCACAGGTCACCCCAAGTGCGACTTAGCAGGGGTTCCCGGGTTCATGGGATGAGGTTTGTCTAGGTCTTGGTGGCGGATACGTTTACCCAACCACTGCGTGGCGGGCTGGATCGGAGGAGACTGATTGAGGGAGACCTTTTGACCTCTCCAGCTGGATTCTCCCGACCCTTCGCCTTGCACCGCAGTGTGAGGAATAGATTCATACGTCCATCACTCCTGGCCGCACTGACCCCCAGATTCCTACCCACCCCTCATACCTTTTTCCTTCCCATGTGGAGCTAATGTAAAAAAAAGAGGATTTAGACTTTAGGGGTAATCATAAAATATAAAAATTATCTACACAAAGAAAACTGCCGTCGGAATTATAAATTCGTTTTTTTGCATTCGGAATTATAAAATCTTTTCTTCAGGGCCTATGTCATCTTTGGGAATGCTGTATGGAGGGTTTTTAAGGAAAAGAAGTAGAGAAGAGTTCTGGGAAGGAAAAGGGTTTAAGGGGTAGGTAGAAATCTGGAGTTCCGTGTATCCTGGGCATTCACTTCCAAGACCTAGACAAACCTCACCCCTTAAACCAGGGCACCCCTGCTAAATCACCCAACGTAGTGAACGTAAACTACTTGGGGTGACTATGGAAGTGGTGTTGGTTGTCCAATAAAGGTTCCCGGGGCGGCGCGGCGGTAACCATTCATTATAAATATATATGAATAATAATATATCCTCACTGTTTGTAGATTGTGTCGATCTCCTCGAGAGTCTGTATCCGTGCCAGCTGAACGGGTCCAGCTGGATTAGGGGGGACCTCTGCGAACCCAACCCAGAGGACCACAACCCACAGTACCGGGTGGAACGCCTTACTAAAGCCAGTGGTTCAGAGAAGCAGCACTTTGTGAGTCAATTACTTGTACAAATAATAAATATAATAGTAGATTATAATAATATCGTTGAAAGAAAATAATCTAATATAATGTTGTGACAACAGACATGACAGAAATAACAGTTTGTTTTACACGACCAATATTAAACAAACTATTTTCGGTTGTCTGTGATGATGTGCGTGATGTGATGTGATAAATTCCTGCGCATACCTTAACTATTATTTTTCTAAATTGGAACTGATAAGCATAAACCAAAGAGACAGGAAGTAATTATTTATCCAGATTCTTTTTTTAAGATAGACAACCGGTTCCTTCTTACAAAATAAACAATATTTGATTAATCACTATTTTTATTATTGGAAGCTTGTGCAGAGATGGAGGATACATCTCATCCACCCATAACTTTCAGCTCAGCTTGTAACAACTGTCATTGATAGATTGATAGTTTTGATGGCCTCCGTGGTCGAGTGGCAAGGCTCCCGACTAGCAATCCAAATATTTATAAAGTTCATCTATTGCTTAATAAACGCTCTGGGGAGATTTTATTCTATTTTCTGCCGTGACCCTGTCTGTCTGTAACTCCGGTTCAATGAACTTTAGCTATGAATTAATGAGTCATTTGGTTTTTTTGGCAAATTGAGACAATTTTTTTTCTACATTAACTCCACATGTCATCTTAGGGGATGCTGTGTTGAGAGTTTTTTTAAGGAAAGGAAGGAAACGAAGTTTTGGGAAAGAAATAAGTATACGGTTGGGTAGGAATCTTGGGGTCAGTGTGTCAAGGAGTGACGGGCATATGAATCCATCCCTCCAAACGCGGCGCAAGGCGATGGGTTATGAGATCCCGGCTGGAGAGGATAAAAGACCTTCCACAAACAGTCTCTCTCGATCCTGCCCACCACACACACGGCAGGTGGGCAGACGCATCAACCGCCAAGACCTGGACAAACATCACCACATGAACCCGGGCAACCCTGCTAAGTCACCAAACGTAGAGAACCACTAGGGGTGACCAATGGCAGATGTGTTGGTTATCCGATAAATGGTTCCTGGGGTGTCGGTATCCATACCCGCCTCCTTAATTAAATTAAAATTAAGTTTTTAACCGAAAATTATTTCAATTGCCATTTTTTAAATTGGAACTGATTTGTCGCGATTTCAGTATATACCCATTAATGTACTTTCACCTTTTTACTTCCCATTATTCCAATGTGACCTTCAACGCTCCCATTGCTCTAACGCCGAAAATCTACCGCATCCGGTCCCCGCATACTTCTACTTGAATGATACTAGTGAAACACGTTTCTACGAGATATTAGTACGGAATAGCGCCTCTATGACAATCCCGTGATTTTTCACGGTTCCAAACTAATTACCAATTATGAATAAAATGATTATTAATTTGTACCAAAAATAATAATAATAATTGTTATTAAAGATAATTTAAACTTTTTAGTTAATTTAAACAAAGTTGTTATATAATATTGTGTGTTTTCCAGGGGTTTGTGTTTGACGGGAGTAGGATACCAGTCTACTTGATAAGAGAGCGCTGGCTCCTTACCAGAGCATCATACTGGGACTATGTGCTGGGGTAAGTTCCACTAGTAACTTGCAGTTACCCACAAGAGTCCCATCTGCTCCCCTCTGGAGCCAGCGAGTAGGATACCAGTCTACTTGATAAGAGAGCGCTGGCTCCTTACCAGAGCATCATACTGGGACTATGTGCTGGGGTAAGTTCCACTAGTAACTTGCAGTTACCCACAAGAGTCCCATCTGCTCCCCTCTGGAGCCAGCGAGTAGGATACCAGTCTACTTGATAAGAGAGCGCTGGCTCCTTACCAGAGCATCATACTGGGACTATGTGCTGGGGTAAGTTCCACTAGTAACTTGCAGTTACCCACAAGAGTCCCATCTGCTCCCCTCTGGAGCCAGCGAGTAGGATACCAGTCTACTTGATAAGAGAGCGCTGGCTCCTTACCAGAGCATCATACTGGGACTATGTGCTGGGGTAAGTTCCACTAGTAACTTGCAGTTACCCACAAGAGTCCCATCTGCTCCCCTCTGGAGCCAGCGAGTAGGATACCAGTCTACTTGATAAGAGAGCGCTGGCTCCTTACCAGAGCATCATACTGGGACTATGTGCTGGGGTAAGTTCCACTAGTAACTTGCAGTTACCCACAAGAGTCCCATCTGCTCCCCTCTGGAGCCAGCGAGTAGGATACCAGTCTACTTGATAAGAGAGCGCTGGCTCCTTACCAGAGCATCATACTGGGACTATGTGCTGGGGTAAGTTCCACTAGTAACTTGCAGTTACCCACAAGAGTCCCATCTGCCATCTGCTCCCCTCTTGAGCCAGCGAGACTATGGGGGTACCCATTGGGGTACTCATTGGGGTATGTTGTGAGGCTGGAGGTAAGTGGGGAAGGGAAAGAGATGGGGAAGAGGAAGGTTGGGAAGAACCTGGCTATTCAGATCTAGTACCAAACAATTACAATTTGGGAAGCGGATGGGTACCGTCACCCCGGGAACCACTTATTGGATAACAAACATATGACCTCTGCTATAGGTCACCGCAAGTGGTTTGCTACGTTTGGTGACTTAGCAGGGATGCCCGAGTTTTTGGAGTGAGGTTTGTCTGGGTCTTGGCGGTCGATGACCTGGTCACACTGAACCCCAGATTCCTACCCACCCCTCACACCCTTTTCCTTTCTAGGACTTCTTTTCCTTCCTTTCTTTAAAAAGACCCCCCACACAGCACCCCCAAAAATGACATGGGCCCTGAGGGGAATTATTTTTCTCAGGGCCTCCTGTCCACGAAACACGATTAAAGCTATTTCAAGCAAAATTTCAATTCTGAACGGTGGTCTTACACCAGGGCGATACTGAGAGTATCTTCCACTCTGGAACGTGCCGCAAATATACTATATATTATTTAAAATGAATAAATTGTGAAATAACACAAATTAATCAATTGATATTTATTTGCCCACGCCCGGATTCGGTACCGCGACCTTCGGATTACGAGTGAAAACCCTTACCCCTCGACCACGGAGGCCGTGCAGTACTACACAGCTAATAGTATTTACACCGCACTAATTTAATTCAAAGCATTTCTTTGTTTTGGAATAATAATTAATACCAAGAATTATTTTAAAACAGGTTTTTACAAATATTATTATAGATATACAGGTTGTTTCAGGACGGACTTGGCAGTCCTGTTCCCACAGCTACAGATATACAGGGTGTTGCAGGACGGACCTGGCAGTCCTTTTCACACAGCTATAGATAGATATACAGGGTGTTTCAGGACGGACCCGGCAGTCCTGTTCCCACAGTTATAGATATACAGGGTGTTTCAGGACGGACCCGGCAGTCCTGTTCCCACAGCTATAGATATACAGGGTGTTTCAGGACGCACCCGGAAGTCCTGTTCCCATAGCTATAGATACACAGGGTGTTTCAGGACGCACCCGGCAGTCCTGTTTCCACAGCTACAGATATACAGAGTGTTTCAGGACGCACCCGGAAGTCCTGTTCCCATAGCTATAGATATACAGGGTGTTTAAGGACGCACCCGGCAGTCCTGTTCCCACAGCTACAGATATACAGGGTGTTTTAGGACGGACCCGGCAGTCCTGTTCCCACAGCTATAGATATTCAGGGTGTTTCAGGACGCACCCGGCAGCCCTGTTCCTACAGCTACAGATATACAGGGTGTTTCAGGACGGACCCGGCAGTCCTGTTCCCAAAGCTATAGATATACAGGGTGTTTCAGGACGCACCCGGCAGTCCTGTTCCCATAGCTATAGATATACAGGATGTTTCAGGACGGACCCGACAGTCCTCTTCCCACTGTTCCCGGAGATAAATATTTTATGTTTTTAAGGAGTATTATGTAATAATGTACAATGTACGTACCCGTGTTCATGTGTTATTTACTGTTTATAATAAGTGTACATTGTGAAATAAAACAGTAAAGTTATGGTTACATAGTTAATGCAGAAGAAATGCAAAAAATAGCTTAATACGGATAAAATAATTTGACGGCCTCCGTGGTCGAGGGGTAGGCTGTCGATTGGTAATCCGAAGGTCGCGGGTTCGAATCAATATTTGATTTTTTTTTTGACATAGGTCCTGAGGAAAATAATTCCCCTCGCGGCTTATGTCATTTTTGGGAATGCTGTGTGTAGAGTATTTCTAGGAAGGGAAGGAGTGTAAGGTCTGGGAAGGAAAAGTGTATGAGGGGTGGGTAGGAATCTGGGAGTCAGTGTGTCCTGGAGTGACGGACGTATGAATCAATCCCTCCGGTCCGGCCTGCCACGCAGTTGGTGGGTAGAAGCATCCGCCGCCAAGACCCGGATAAACTTCACCCCTGCTTAGTCACCAAACTTTGCAAACCACTTGGGATGACCTTTTGGAAGAGGTGTTGGTTATCCATTAAATGGTTCCCAGGGTAGCGGTACCCATACCCACCTTCAAAATCTCTGTTTATTTGTGTTAGTTTATAATTAATTAATTTTAAAATATAATGGAGCATATTTGTGGTTAGTTGAGATTAGAAGATACTCTCAGTATCACCCTGTTGTAAGACCTCCAATCAGAATTGAAACATTGTTTAAAATGGCTTTATGTATTTTCAATATAATTTTTAGAACCCGCTTTAATTTTATTTTCTTTTATTTATTAAATAAATAGCTTTTGCCCCCAGCATCGCTCGCATAGTATTAGGGGGCTTCCACTCCGCCTCCTCCACCTTCCATATCCCCACTTTACCCCCCCCCCCCCCCCACCCCCAACAACCACTCCATTTCCGTTAGATTCATTTTTCAAACAGCTCGCTGTGCATCTATTGCAATATTTTTTTATGAAAATTTCATAATGCTAGTGCTCCGAGCTATAGCCCGTATGTTATTTTTTGATTTATGAGCTATATTATTGTAAAGTTTCATTAAAATCCATTCAGTAGTTTATGCGCGAAAGATACAAACATACATCCATACAAACTTTCGCCTTTATAATAATAGTAGAATATTATTATTTAATTTATAAAAAACAGTTTATTTATAAATAAGCTCTGGTATGTAATGGCTTTAGCCGTGTTTTGGTGACTATATCAGAATACCCAGGTACTTCCCCATCTCCCTCTCACCCATCTCCTTCCCCTCCCCTCTTTCTTCAGCCTTACAATATACCCTAATTGGGGATACCGTAGTCTTACAGGCTTCTAATAAAAACAGTTGGGACGCTTGTGTACTATTAACATTTTATTGACAATGAGAAATTTATGTTTATTATTAATAATAATAATAATAATAATAATATTTATTTCACATAAAATTATACAATGAAACATATATGGAAACTTTGACTATCCAACTAGGAATGGATCCTGTTTTAGGCCAGTCAAATTGACAAATTTAGTTCATATCATAATTTCATATTACATTGATTAATTATATAAACATATTATTTATTGAATGAAACAAGTGTTACGATTGAATTCCTCGTAGAAGCTTTAGTTAAAAACTACAATTTTGAACTCATAAAAAAAGAATAAGCGAAGAGAAAAAACAATGTCTTAAAGTACAAATTTAGTATCGAATGCTTGTTTAACAATAGATAAATGTTTGGTCATTTAAATCGCTTGCAAAAATTGAGAATCGGGTCATTCTTCAAGCGTGATGACAAAATCCATATTATAATTAACGTGGATGT
The DNA here is from genome assembly GCA_929108145.2 of Limnephilus rhombicus. Classification (NCBI taxonomy): domain Eukaryota; kingdom Metazoa; phylum Arthropoda; class Insecta; order Trichoptera; family Limnephilidae; genus Limnephilus; species Limnephilus rhombicus. The sequence goes on along the minus strand of OV815289.1, from coordinate 47,752,706 downwards.
TTAAACGTGATTACAAAAAATAATTATAATTATAATTAACGTGAGTGACCTATCCCTTAACTTTACGAGCGGGTGAAGAAACTCAAAAAGAATGTGACTCGAAAAGGATGCAGCAAATGAATAAAAACAATTTGTATATAAATATTTCATAAGTTAGTTAGTGTATAAATAGTGACATGACAGAGTAGTTGATAACAAATTGTATTTATTTCCCTTTCCTTGCTTCATTTTTTCATCCTACTAAGATATTTTCCCTTAGAGCACTTAATATAAAATAAAACCTGTAAATAAAATAAAATCCAGATGGTAATTTTAAAAAGAAAGATCACCGCAGGACTTGAATGTAGAGCAATGGGAAGGGTATTGATAAAATAATAGACAATTATGTTCTGAAGTTATAAGTACGTGTTTTTGTAATATTACGTTTAGTACGCAATTTTGTATAAATTATATTTGTACGTATTTTGTAAAAATAATGATTATTAGAAAATGTTGTCTCATATTTTTCAAGGATCCAATTTAATTAGAGTAAAATTGAAAGTTGGAGACGAAGCAGGAGATGAAGTTGTTTTAATCTGCATAAAACAACGTCAAATTAACTAAACATTTTTATTACAATTTCTTATTGAAAATACAACAATGTTTTTGCAAAGGGCAATTATTATAGTGTAAACCGTGGTCGGTTACTAATTCCAATAAAATGTTAATAATTCTGTTGATTGGTTGCAGGAAGTCTGCTTATGATATCACCCCCCCTCCAGAGGTAGTATTCTCCCTCAGCAGGACAGTGCGACATCCCCAGTACAACACCGGTGCTGTAGGAACTAATGATATAGTTCTTGTGGAGATAGACAGACCGTAAGCATAACAAACATCAATAATAAATTACTCATTATCGATTTACATAAGAATTTTGATGACCTCCAGTAGTAGTGGTGGAGCTCGCGGGTTCGAATCTCGTTGTGAGCATTTTTATGGTTGATAAATATTGCATAAGTCTAAACAGGGTATAACAGCACGTACCCGAAGGATTTTAACAAGTGATTCCTGAGCATATTTAGAGTATAAAAAGTAGTAGTCATTTTTAATAGAAAAAAAAATATCGTCAGACAGCAAAATAACATTTATAATTTTTAGTCCTCCTCGGGTACATGCTGTTACACCCTGCATATAATTTTTCACAAGTTGATTTCACGATAAGTTCCAGAGCAGTAGCATTACTCAGTAATGCCTTTTTTACATTCACTCTGCACAGGAAGCCCTGAGGAAAATAATTTCCTGAGATTTCCATCTGAGATGCTGTGTGGAGGGTCTTTTTGAGGAGAGGAAGAAATGAACATTGGTCTTGAAGAGACCCATTTTGTAGGAAGGAGGAAACACAGAGGCCGCCAAATCGTTCCACAGCCGAACCGTTGAATTCAAGATCGAGTCGAAGAAACGACCCGTTTTTATGTGACAAATGTCAACCGTGTTCATATGTTGGGCGAGCGTTTGGCGTAGTTCCCGACTATCCACCGGTGCGGAAGGGATCATTGACCATGTTTCCTCGGAGCATCTTCCATTGAAATACCGGTAGAACAGGGATAGCATTCCCACCTGACGCCTGTGCTCTAAAGATTGCATCCTGTTAGTTGAGATAGCACTTGTGCCATTTGTCACTTGAGAACGGTTCGTTTCTTCGACTCGTTCTTGTGTTCAGCAGCTCGGCTGTGAACACAAGCCGGCCTCTGTATTTCATCTTTTCTACAACATGCGTCTCTTCAAGACCAATGTTCATTCCGTCCTCTCCTCAAAAAGTCCCTCCACACAGCATCTCAGATGATATAGGCCCTGAGGAAATTATTTGTAGTTAATGTAAAAGCAGGTACTGCTCCACCTTCCTCTACAACTATTTCCCCTCACTTAATCCCATCAGCCTCATAATATATCTCAAATAGCGGATGTCATAGTTCCCCTGGCCCCGGGCAGTAGTGACCTACCTAACTACCTATATTAAATAATATAATGAACGATAGAGTAACTCTGTGGTGGTGTTTCAGGGTCCCCTTCAGTACGAGGTATCGGCCTGTCTGTCTGCACACGGCCCAGGACTCTCTGGGAGTGGGAGGACTGACACTCAGTAGGCGGGGCTTGTGGGGTATTAGGGTGAGTTAACCATCATTGGTCCAATATAATAACATGTCCCGTCCACTCCGAGCTATTTGCTGAAGGAAATATGAAGCTTGCGATTAGTGTTGGGTAGGACACCATTTCAGAATGAGTTTGTATGAGGTACTCAAATACTGAAATAAGGTGTTGAGGTGTCCCATCTATGAGGTGAGGTGTCGGGTGTTTTTTTTTTTTACATTAGCTCCACACAGGAGGCCCTGAGGATAATAATTTCCCTAAGGACCTCTGTCATATTAGGGTATGCTGTGTGGAGATTCTTTTTAAGGAAAGAAAGGATAGGATGTTCTGGGAAGGAAAAGGGTATGAGGGGTGGGTAGGAATCTGGGGGTCAGTGTATCGAAGAGTGACGGACTTATCAATCCATCCCTCTCTCATCCCCAGTTTGGCTAGAAGGTCAAAAGGCCTCCCTCAACCAGTCTCATGATCCAGCCCAACATGCAGCAGGTAATCAAACGCATCCGCCGCCAAGACCTGGACAAACGTCACCCTATGAACCTGGACACCCTGCTAAGACATCAAACTGTCACTGAGGGTGACCTATGGCAGAGGTGTTGGTATTTATTAATGGTTCCCGGGGCGGCGGTACCCATACCCGTCTCGCAAATTGTGAGGTGTGAGGTGAATGAATGACACCAATGATTATTACTGAGCACTGAGTGTCATATTGTGTATTATAATAATATGTTATCTGCAGTGGATTTGCCTCATAAACTGTATAATATATTAGTTGTAAGGTATTTGTTTTGTATAATTATGTTATGTTATGTTAGTAGGTTTTAAGTTGCGATGAGTACAAGTCCAAAAACTTTGTAAACATACCCCCCCCCCCTCCTCTCTCACCTCCCTCACCCAAATCCTCCACCCATTATTATTTTCATCATATTTACAGTGATGTGGTAAAAAGGTACCTACTATAAGAAATACGACTGAACCTTCCGTTTATGAATAAAAAATAAAGGTAAAAAGTTTAGTGGTCAGGGCCGGACTTCCACCTAGGCCCGGGAGGCTCCGTCCTAGGGCCCCTACCTTGGTCAGGGCCGGACTTCCGCCTAGGCCCGGGAGGCCCCGTCCTAGGGTCCCCACCCCGGAAGGAATTCACTCCACACAGGAGGAGGAGATAGGAAATAAGGAGGGTATATTTTATCATCTTCGGGGATACTGTCAAAATGGAACACATTGAGGGCACAAGACTCTGAAAAAATCTTTCACATTTGCATTAAAGCGGAAAAATATTGCTTGTGCATTGATGGAGAACTTAGCCATTTGAGGGTTGAACTCACAACGCCTATTGCTGTGGGAATATGATATACTTTTAAGGTTCTTTTTTTATTGAAAATTTTTGATACAATACATATAAAAGATACATAAAAAAGTAAAGTATATAAAAAAGCTTAATACAATACATCAATGAACAAAAAAATCCCACAAAGGCAATGCCTGTGCGTGGGTATGATATTGATTTTTATTTTTATTTCTATGGTTAAAGTGAAGATTTTAAGTATTTACATAAACTAATAAATTAAATTATATATAAATAAAGTATAATAAATAGTAACCGAATAATTGTGATTAAAAACTACAACATAATAACAGTCTGCACTGTTATTATTGCATTTGTGAAAGTTTTACAAGTGCAATTAAACGACAAAAAAGCAAACATTATAATATATGTACTCTAAAAGCTGTCTAATAGTAGATATAATTAATGATTTTGACGACCTCCGTAGTCCAGTGGGTAAGACTCTTGACTCACAATCCGGAGGTCGCGGGTTCGAACCCGGCATGCGCAAATAAATTTTATTTGATTAATTTGTATTATTTCACAATTAATTCATTTAAAATAATATATAGTATTTTTGCGGCATGTTCCAGAGTGGAAGATACTATCAGTATCGCCCTGGTGTAAGACCACCATTCAGAATTGAAACGTTGCTTGAAAATGGCTTCAGACCAGATCTGAATAGCCAGGTACTTCCCAACCTTCCTCTTCCCCACCTCCTTCACCTCCCCACTACCTTCAGCCACACAACATACCCCAATTGCGGATGCCATAGTCTCACTGGCTCCAGACGAGAGCAGTTGAGATTCTTGTGCGGTATTCACTGTAAAAAAAAAAAATGATTTCTTAAAATTTATAAGAAAAAATATCTATTTCAGTATTTTTTAGCCAAGTTTTGGTATATTTTTCATAAGACTAAAAATTTTGACATGTATTCTCTTTAAAGGTTGTACATAGTAAATTATACATTTTTGGAGCTATAAAACTAATATGCTTTTGGGACAACCTAGTTTTGCAGTGGGGTACAGCATATTCACAGGCACCACGTCTTTGGCTGGTACGATTTGAATTTTTAAGAAAGTTGTTTGGACGCGTATAAATAAATTTAAGACATTGAAAACTATAGGTCTGTCTAAGGTCCAAGATATCGGTTTCCTTAAACAATTGTTTAGACGGAGAAGATTTAGTTTTCTTGTACATGATCTTAATAATTGATTTTTGGGCAATTTCTAAAGGTTTTACATGATTATTGTAAGTTCCACCCCAGCCAATTATTCCGTAGGAAAGAAATGAATGAACGAATGCATCATAAACTAGTTTTATGGTTTTTATGTTTACTATGTTACACATTCTTTTAAAAATATAATTTAAGTATCTGAGTTTGTTAACAGTATTTTCTATGTAGTTGGTCCATTTAAGTTGACAATCTATGGTCACACCTAAGTACTTAATCATTTTTCCTAATTTCATCTCTTCACAGGAAGAGCATGTGGTTGGGTTACAATTTATATTATGAAACTTTAAATAAAGGTTAGTTTTGGGAGCTGACTTCTGTGTGTTATACAAAGGAATACAAAGAATTTTTTCGTAATTCAAAGTAAGAAGGTTTCTATCAAGCCACTCTTTGACAAAGTAATACATTTGTTAGCTTTATTAGTTGTATCTTCTCATGACTTTTCTTGGACTGTTATCGCAGTATCGTCAGCAAATGAGAAAATTTTACCAGGTATAACAATATTGCATAAGTCATTTATATAGATTAAAAAGAGTAGCGGCCCTAATACAGTCCCTTGTGGAACTCCATGTTTTACTGTGTCAAAATTACTCAAACATGTTTCAATTTTTGTACATTGTTGCCGATTTAATATGTAATTTTGTAAAAGCATGAGTCATTTATTTTTAATTCCAATGTTGGATATTTTCTTTAAGAGAGTTTTATGGTTGACAGTATCAAATGCTTTCTTTAAATCTAAAAAAATGGTTAGAGTTTTAATATTTGAGTCTAGGTTTGAATAAATACTGTTGGTTAAATTAAATAAAGCATCATCAGTACTGAGTTTAGTCCTAAAGCCATATTGGTTACCTGATAGGAGTGCATTTTTATAATATCTTAGACAGTTGAGAAGTTAATGTGATTGGTCGGTAGTTGTCTGTTTTACACTGAGGTCCTGATTTTTGTATTGGAATGATGTTAGCAAATTTAAATATATTCGGAAAAATACTATTACTGATGCATGTGTTAAATATATGGTGTAGTGGTCTGACTATATTTTTTTCATGGATTTGATTGTAGCATTACTTAAGTTGTCAGGGCTTCAACATTTTCTAAGATTATATTGTTTTCAGTTACAATTTTTTGAGGAAGTTTGTGTTCTTTTTGATTCCTGTTTGAAATCTCATTTATGATGTTCCATGTTTTTCGTGAGTCATTATGTGCTTTTTGGAGTTGCTCAGAATAGTACTGTTGTTTGCATTTTTTATGAGAGTGTTTAGGTAATTTCTGTTGTAATTTTGTGTTTTATTGTTGGATATGCAATGGTTTTCGTGAGTTTTGTAAGCTTTGAACAGTTTATTTCTGTTTTGAATTGATTTTATGTGTCTATGTTTACTTTTTGGTGTTGTTCTTGGTTCATAACAGTTTTCTATATGATTTTGAATTATCTCATAAAAGTTATTTAGAGATATATTTGGGTCATTATTAGAAAGCACTGAGTCCCATGTTTCGGTTGTCAGTGAGATATCTAGAGGTAGTTAATTTTTGTTTTGATTTGCTGATGATTATTGGGATCTATATTTCTAGGTGATTTTGCAGTACAGTGGCCGTAGAAGGTAGGATAGTGGTCTGTAATGTCAACTTTTGAAAAATGTGATCAAGACATAAATCATTAGGGTAGTTGGGCCTAGTGGTACTGTTCATGTAAGATAGGTAACCTTTATTATACAGTAAGTTTAAATATTCATTTGCAGTTTGATTTAATATTGCGTTATGTGTGTTTATATTGATATCTCCTGCAATGAAGGAAAAATCGAATTGGTTCATATTAATTTCAGTTCTAAAAGATTCCATTTCGAGAACGAATTGATTAGTGGATAAAGAGGGAGATCGATATATGGCCAATATAGAAATTTTTTTCCTTTTAGGGTAAAAGTTACATGGACAGCATTTGAATAATTGAAATTTAGCGTATTAACGGTAATGTTGGACATAGATTGGGTATTATAAAATAAAGTGAGGCTATCGTGTGAGGTATTTCTAGAATGTATCGATAAGGTATTAAAATTAGGTAAGCTGAAAGGGACACATTCTCGCATTTGGAATTGAGAAGGATACATAGTTCATCAAAATGTTTTCGGATACTTCTTATGTTCATGTTCAGCATGGTGAAGTTAGTATTGTCGAAAATTGTATTTATTTCGTTACAATTTTCGCATTCACGGGTTACAGGAACAATATTATTGTTTTCGTTAGCCATTTTTTGTGTCAGTGCCAGAGTAGTTTTTCTTATATGGTTCCCGAATTATTGTAGCGGGATATCATTCGCATCCTTGACATATATTATAGGAGAGTCTTGATTTTTCCTAAGCATTACATTTCCATTTTTCGTCCAAGCAAATTTATATCCCAATGATTTTGTTAATCGCGCTAGCCAAAGAAGTTGGTTATTGGCGGAAGTAAGCTTTTCGTTAACCCTTTGATTAGTGAGTTATTTTTTTGTCATCTACATCGTGGGAGTGAGTTATTTTTCAAGTTTTTTAAAATTTTTTAATCGATTTAATTAATTATCTTCTTACCTTGTTTTACTACACAAGTTAATTTCGGATTATTTCTATATATAACCTTTTCTTATTGAATAAGTAAGTATTACGTAAATTTAGTTGGACAAATTCAGTGGTTCTCAACATTTTACAAATAGTGTTGCGAAAAATTTTTTTTTATAAAAAATGAAATGTACAGTACCTACCTAATAAAAAGTCATAAAACATGATACCAAAAATAAAAATAAATTATAAATTCAGTGGTTCTCAACATTTTACAAATAAAAGTTTCAAATTTTTTTATTTGCTTACATAAAATGAAATATACAATGTAATAAAGAGATAATACTAAAAATAAAAAAGTGGTTCTATTCAGTGGTTCTCAACATTTTACAAATAGTTTTTTCAAGAAAAAAATGTACAGTAATAAAAACATAATACTAAAAATAAAAATAAAGAATCAATTCAGTGGTTCTCAACATTTTACAAATAAAAAGTTTTCAAATTTTAAATTTTTCTATTTACTTGTATAAAATGAAATATAATATGTAATAAAGGGATAATACTAAAAATTAAAAAGTGGACCTATTCAGTGGTTCTCAACATTTTACAAATAGTTTTTTTTTTTTAATAAAAATATTTATAAAAACAGAAGTGTACAGTAATAAAAACATAATACCAAAAATAAAAATAAGGTATAAATTCAGTGGTTCTAAACATGTGAATAATGTTAGATTTAAATTACTAGCTCAAATATTCTTTTCGTGTGGTATTCCTCAAAACACGGATACATACATAATGGAACATTACATCCAACACACATAAATTTTGTGTCCTTCCTTTGCACTGGATGAATTTCGGAATTACTGCACACAAAACATCTCCTACGTGTCCCACCTACGGTAGCAACGGTAGCGCCCTACTGTTGCTTCTCAGTATGCCCCGGGCACGATAGATTCCTAAAAGCGAACTGGAATTGATTCCTGGAACTGAACAAAAGTGCTTGACGACTGTGCTTTATTTTATTTTATTGTTTATAAATAAAAATAATAATTTTTGAAAACACTATTTGTAAAATGTTTGAGAGCCACTGGATTAGTCTACTTTTTATTTTTTAGTTTTATCCCTTTATTATTGTATGTTTCTTTTTATACAAATAAAAAAATCAAAATTTTTGAAAACTTTTTATGTGTAAAATGTTGAGAGCCACTGGATTAGTCCACTTTTTTTTATTTTTAGTATTATCCCTTTATTATTGTACATTTCTTTCTATACAAATAAATTACATAAAATTTTTGAAAACTTTTTATTCGTAAAATGTTGAAAGCCACTGGATTAGTCAACTTTTTTTAATTTTTAGTATTATCCCTTTATTATTGTACATTTCTTTCTATATAAATAAATTAATTAAAATTTTTGAAAACTTTTTATTTGTAAAATGTTGAGAGTCACTGGATTACGTAATCTGTAACGTGAAATACGTAACAATTTTGGTAAAAACATGTAAAAATGTTTGACAAATATATTTGTATTATCTATAAATCATAATTTAATCGAAATTACAAACACGGCGTAGAACAAACTGAATAAAGTCGTGCTGCCGCACGTATGCGACAATACTCTTATTTGGATCGTCCGAGTGCTGCCGCATACGTGCGGCAATACTCCTCAAAGGGTTAATATAAATCTTCCTTTCCGAAGAAGAGTATTTCAAATCTCTTTCGGAAAAAAAACCCACTTTCTTTTTTTGGGAAAGTCTTTAGCTTCTTTTGTGTTAAGACTGTCATACCAGCAAATCATAATTTCGGTTCCGACTATAGCGCTCACACATCAGCGGTCGTGAGCGGACGTTTTTGGAACTAGATTTCGTTCCGCAGCAAGCTTGGTTTGGCCTATCTACTAGGACTATCTCACGCGGAGCTAGGGCTGGCTACAGTATGGGTCAGGTGAAGATGTTGAATTCTCGTTTCCAGAATTTTAATTAGTAGTAGGCAGTTATTTGTAATTTGTACATCGAAGTACATAAACACAAATATATACAAATGAAATGCGTAAACACAGTAGGTATAAAGTAGATGATATAATATAGACATGAATAAAAAATTTGTTATAATTTTTAAATATTTTGTTTTTTAATTGTACTTTAATCAAATTAACCGAGTAATATTCAGTTGGATTGTAAAAAATGTCTCATTTTGAAATATTTATTCGTGTGCACAATGGCATTATTAATAGATTAAAACGGAAAATAATATGAAATATATTGATAATAGACTAATATAATAGTGACTTAGTCATTAGAACAGAAATTATTAACAAAAACACAATTTGAATTACACAATCACAAATTAAAACTGTCATTTTGACGGGAATTTCAAGCGTATGGTGTCTGGCCTCTCTTTCGCAGTCCGTTAATGACATTTTTTATTATTAATAGTTCAAAACCGAAATTTTACAGTATTTATTGTGTGTAACTATTTTTTGATAATTTTTTACAACGTGCTTACACCATATACCTACTATAATTGTTTAATAGGCCAATTGCATCACTTTTTTTTTTTAATTCCGGTTTAGGCAAATATTCTAAGACATTCTGTATTTTTTTTAATCGTATTTTTGAAACCCTGGGGATTTTTTGAAAATTTCAATCCGAAAAATCAGACCATTTTTTATAAACCGGAAAGACGGGACATAATTTTATGGGTGCGAAAAAATGATAATTACATAGTCGAAAAACATTTAAAAAAATAACGTTTTCCACAAGAAAGGGCACAGGAGAATAACGAGGCATACCAAAAATATTACATCTCATAAATATTTTTTTCCTTGATCCATCTTATTGATCATAAATCAATTATAATGTTCAACGTCTATATTACTAAATACAATGTAATATACTTGTACTTGTAAATTATAATAATAATAAGAAAATTATAAAATTTGATTTTATTAAAATCAGCACCACTACCATAATACCTCTAAAACGCGTACAGACAGCGTAAAATGTACAGGGTTCTCTTCATAACATCTGTCAAATCAAATGATAAGTTCGCAGGGAGGATATTCCATGGCCCCCTCGCTCCCCCGATTTGACCCCGAGTGACTTTTTTCTGTAAGGATACGTCAAAGTTGAGGTAAACAAACTTCGATCATGAACCATTGAAGCTCTGAACGAGGCGATTGAGGGCGTCATCGCTGGAATTCCGCAAGATATGCTGGGAAGAGTGGCCGAAAACTTCTTTCAAAGGGTCAATATGTGTATTGCTCGCCAAGGCCGCCACGTCAAACGATATCATTTAAAAAATATCATGAAAAAAAACGGCATCATTTCCCCGACGTAACGGCACCCGCCCCGCTCCTCTGCTCAGTCTGGGGAGCCTTCAGTGATTTTTTGAAATCAGTAACTCCTCTCTGCCCCACCCTGTATTATCAATTTTTTTTTAAATATTATTTTTTTTTGACAAATTAGAGAGGAGTCAGTAATTTACATTTCGAATAAACGCCGTTAGTAAGCTCGAAAATCATCTGTCAAAAATTTAAATAAAGCAAGTACACATTTCTAATATATAATTATAACTGAAACAAGTGTGTTAAATTAATCTTAGGGTAAAAAATAAGTCAACAATCTAGAAAAGTAGAAAATGACAAATGAATGCTTGCTAAAAGAAAATAAAGATCTTATAAAAATAAAATGTGAATGGATGTGGGTTAACTTTCGAAATCACTGGACACGCATAGGAATATTTTTGTAAAAGACAACCTTTTTTGTTCGGGACGAAGGAAAATACTCCAATCAAAATTTCAATCACGTAAAATGAAAATTTGTTTTCGCCGTACGAGATAGCGACTTTTGACTGGATCATCAGTCTTAGTTGGATGTGTAGGCGTAGGCGTTTACTTCAATATGCAATACAATACAATCACCCAGCGAATAGTTTTCTTTTGCAGCCAGACGTTTTCTTAAGTAAAGACCTTTTTTCCATTTCATCTACTATATATTTGGGATCTCTAAATTGCATATTCCTTGAATGCCTTGGATCCACTATTTCTGGCAAAACGCAATCTGTATAAAAGCACTTCAATTGTTGTAACATTTTATCACGCCAAAACACATCGTCTTTTTCTATTAAAACTGTATGCAACGGTTTCTCGGGACCTGTCCATACTGCAAATAAACAGGTAGATTTTTCAGCAATATGTAACTGCCCTTGTACTTGATAATACCAATCATGGTTTTTGTTGATTGTTACTTCATTTTTTTCATTGATTTTAAGAAAACTAATTTTCTTCCTCCGAATTGCATCTTCTATATCAAGGCCAGATGCTGACGAAGGGCATTTAATTTCAATGAGTAAGTTATTTGATATTCCATCTGGCGTAGCACCCATGTAATTGTATTCACAATCAATAAAAAGTCCACATTTAGAAATTTCGATAGACATTATTTGTTTGGCAAGTTGGCGAATAGCTGTCTCTTCATTATCTTTTCCATATTTTATAGATCGTACATGTCCCAGATTTTTTCCATACAACAATGTTCGAATTAAAGGAGCGCAACTAATATTTCTTCTTCTTTTACAAATTTTACCAAAAAATGAAGCTGTGATCATTTTTCTGCGTAACTCGAGCCATTTTCCACAATCCGCTTGCAAAATAGTGTCACTTTCAATTCTGAACCTTTGCACATCTGTCAAAGATAAAGATTCCATAAATGTCTTCTTCGCTTCTATGAAAACATCTGCATCCATATTAGGAAGTTGTACGTTACTGCCATAATCTGGATCATTATTTGTTTCACAGTTATTTGCTTTGACTCTATCGTACGTTCTTTTTGATCGCTTTTTTCTCAAACGCTTAATTTCTAAATGTTTAATTCTTTGACCAGGACTCTGACCAAAAATGGTTTTATGCAAATGGTAATGTGGCCGCTTTGTATTAAAAGATATTACAGCAGCTGCACATCTTCCCGAATAAGATTGTTTAGTGCTGTAATTAATTCTTTTTCCCCCAACAAATTTTGCTACAATACTATTGTACCTTTCAACAACATTACTATCCACATTTACTAGTAAACTCCTCGAATGGGACGCTAACTGATTTGTGAATTGTAGGATTCTTTCCATCATACCAGATGCAACGAGTTCAGGTACATAGTTTATATCTTCTGTATCCATATTTTGTTTACAGAAATATTTTGCGCATTTCGAATGCTCACCAAATACGTGTTTGGAACTATTTGAAATATCCCCATAAAGTAATTTAATTTTCTCACTGTTAGAATAATTTTCCGATAGTCTATAATTTACCGCACATCTTACTGCAGTTCTTAATCTCAGTAATCGACCGGTCAAAAGGCGGCGCTGACTTATTGGGAACCTCGTATCCGCTGTCAAATTACGAAGTTTTGTGCAGTAATTACGTACAACTTTCTCAACTGTGATATCCGCATATGGCTGAGCATCTAAAATTTTTTTGTAGGTACTTGAATCCCCATCTGAAATTAGCCTTGAATATATCAGACCGTACATATCTATTGATTTTTTAAAACCTTCCACGAGAATACTGGACTCCATACTCGTAGAACTTCCGGAATGATTTTTGAAACAACGATGTTCCTGCGATGTTACTACCTTTTTTACTGCACGTGCGCACGTCATACAAAATTTATTTCGTACCTGCATGTATAAAACCTCACCAAAGTGATGTCCTACTATTGCAGCTACGCCTGACAAGGCAGAGTAATTGGTACGATATGATCTTTTTGACCAACAGCCATCGGCGACAACTGTTATTATAGGAATTCCACCTTTTGAGACGTTTCCCAGAGATCTAGCATATTCTGCTTCACGTTTTGCAGCAATTTCCATTCGGTCTGTGGCACCTTTTGACCACCAATCACAAACAGTTTCATGTACTTTAGCATAAGTTTTAATACATGGAATATCGATGACGGACATAAACTCCTCTAAATTAGAAAAACCACCACCAATGCTCATGATTCCTGAAACGATTGCGTGATTTATATCGATTTTTTCAATATCTTTACGTTCCGAACATATTGTAAATGTTGCATTGCACATATTACATTTGACTGAATTTTTACTAAAAAAACCTTGACGCGTTTCTGACATAAAACATAAATTTAAAATTGAGCATCCAAATGTTTGACCATGTGTGGCTATTTTCTTGAGCTGTTCAAAGATGAAGGCCATATCAACGATTCGTCGTCCACTCATTGTAAAGTTTGGAATTTTTTTTTCTTCATTTTGCATTTCCTGTTGCTGTCTTATATCAGATTGTGGCAGGTAATTTTCATCAATCGATTCTGCTGCACCAATCTATGAAATAAACAATTAACAACATAAGTAAATATACCTAGGCAATAAGCCCGCCCATAAAGGCAAATGTCGTATCATTTTCCACGCTGATGTGCACCCTTAGTCCAGTCAAGGAAGGAAGTGTAGAGTGCGTGAGCAGGAACCTAAGGGATTCTTTCAGAAACTTATTCAGGGTGCTTAGGGTGTGAACATACTAAAGGTCCTGACATCTAGTTTGTGAGCTAAGGGGATGGGGGGGAAGGTCCCAATTTTCGGATTTCCGTTTATACCTCGGAAACGGTGGGTCACAAAGAAAATTTTGCTGAAACTAAGTAAAAGCTTGTAAAATTATCTAAAACTTTTATTTTGTATGTAATTTTCGAAATTCCAGCCGTTTTTAAGTTACACGCTCCACAAACGTAGATATTTTCGAAAAATCATTTAACCTTACATTTTTCATCAAACATTCCTTCATATCGTCTAAAATATTCATCAAAGAAAGAAAATTATTTGAAAGAAGTTATAAAGAATTTAATTCCCTTTTAGAATATATATATATGCTAGCTTTTGCCCCTGGCTTCACACGCGCCACTCGCCCCCCCCCCCCCCCCCCCCCCCCCTTAACCCCCAATTTCGACTTCCCAAATGGTCCGTGGGAGGAGGGGGGGGGGGAGGGGGGTAATAATTTCAGAAATAGACTATTTTCGTAAATAAAAAGACCGTCAGGCAAAAAATTCCGCCGTAACGCCGGGCACGCTAGTAAATTATTGTTTATAATTAACACGGCAATCACAATTGAATTGAGTTATGTACCACATATTTCCCGACACCGTGTATATGTCGCAGGCCAATCGTAAAATCAGGTAGATCATGATGCGCCGCACATCACGATCTGCCGCCATTTCACGGCGCGGCAGATCATGATGTGGCTAGCCATTTACAGTGATCAAATATACTTGGTCAAAGCCCATTTACATAATAATATAATATAACTAGAAATAATTTACATGGCAGAACAACGTTTGTTAGGTCAGCTAGTAATGTAATAAAATTTTGAATTGCACATACCGATGAAACTTCACAGTCATTATTAACTTTAGAATGTTGATTCTTTTCTCGGGAAATTAAACAACATATTATTATAAAAAAATGTACAATAAATCTGACAGATTCGTTCCAACGACCCTGTAGCATATAAGTTATATACAACGTAAATTGATTATTTAATATTACTAACCTTCGTTTTTTCTCGTTATATTTCTCCCAGATATGTTTTTGGTGTAGTGTTTTTTTTTGGTGAAAATTTTGTCTACACGTATTTTTCTCCCCATTTTGAGCGGATGAATAAATTTAAAACGTTATAAACTGGACCAGCGCGGACAACACGACCGCTCGCTGCCGTGAATCGACAGAGACAGAAACATAGATAATAACAGTTTTGGTTGGCGCTGCGTGCGTCAAAATACAGAATAAAATATTAACAAAGGCGTGTCGCAAATTCAATAGAATTATATTAAAAAAATATATACTTTTGGTCACAAATTATTTCTAATATTTCAATAACGTCCAAGTTAAATTTCTGTGTTAAAAAATTCTGAGAGAAATGAGAGCGTGCGCAAAACAAATCAACAAAGTTTCACGGTAATCGGGTGAATGGTATAATAGAATATATGTATATATAATTTCATAACGCCGTAACCACTTTCTCCAGATCCTACCTGCCATGCAGCTGGTGGGCAGACGCATCCGCCGCCAAGACCTGAACAAACCTCACCCAATAAACCCAGGCACCCCTGCTAGTCACCAAACCTTGCGAACCACTTGGGATGACCTATGGCAGACGTGTTGGTTATCTAATAAATGGTTCCCGGGGCGGTGGTACCCATACTCGATTCTCGTGTTTGTTATTTTTGTAATACGAAAAATGGATATAAAAAAGGTCTACCCGCCCACCCCCTCTCAACCCCCCCCCCCCTCATACCCTCCTTCCAATCCCCGCCTCCTTTACCCCTCATCCCAACTCTTCTTCAACCTCCCTCCCTTGGGAGCTGTTGGACTCTTGTGCGATATAAACATAAAAATTATTTACAATAAAAAAAAATCCCATCCCCGTCCCCATCCCCCATCCCCAGCCTTGCAACGCATGCCGGGTACGCGCTGTATATAATTTATTTTATTTATTTACGGACAAATAGTCCATTAACAATATAATAATAACACGAATAACAAGCGAGCCTAAAGGCCCGACCCGCCTAGCAATTGATCACTATTCGCATCGATTACCGTTCGCATGTCATTTTTTGTAACCAGCACCACTTTTCGTAATAATCACCACTTTTCGTAACGATTCACCAGTTAACCCCATGTGTCGAGCATGCGTAAAGAAGTTTTACTTTTAAAAAATGGGGCATTTGGGACTCTTGAGCAGTCGGGACTCTTGTCTCTTGTATCGTATAATGAGGGACAAATAAAAACATTTCTTTTTAAATATAAAACTTTTGCATAAAAATATTCAATGAAAATGAAATTCGGTCAACCCTGTTGATTTTACGAACGTGAAACAAGGAATTCGTATGTATTTACAGTTTCGTTCCCAAAATATTATTTCAAACTGTTGTGATTCAGAGCGACGTGGACACGTCCTTGTCGGGCCACTTTTCGGGCCGTAATGAAGTGTGAAATTTGTGTTACGGCGCTATGATAAAAATCGTGAAATGCGAAGCTGTAAATTAATTAATATTAAATACTTCCTAAAATTATTTTTCGCTCAAATTTATTTATGATTTGTCAATAATGTCTTAGCACAATAAGTATGTAAAAAAATCTGAAATATATTAGTTTATAAGTTCGCAAATAAATACACAAACTGACTAAGTTTCGTCAAGAAACACATGTACGTATATATTTTTTAATGATTTTATTGAAACTAAAATTAAAATTCTAAAACATGCGTTTGCTAGATAATGGATTGATTTATTTTAATGCATGATTATATTATTTGAAATGGCTGTGGTATAATACAAAATCTTTTTTAAAAATTTAACAAATCTGTCAACGACCTATGGAATAACCTTATTATACTAAAAATTTTAAAAAATTCTCAAAATTTATTACATGCGAATGGTAGATAAAAGAACAATCTTTCGAAATCCATTTATAATTTTTTGTGGAAAAGAGTCAATACGTCTAAAATCTGATTTGAAAATGACATATTTCTGGTTTTCTCTGGTAATGCCCTCTTAAGTTTTAAAGTGATAGATTTTTGTCGAATAACAGTTTACAATATTCTTGTGTATTAGTAGTTTTTCAGTCTAATTTTTTTAGAATGAGTTCCACCGGTATGTTTGGGTTCTCGTTTTCTTTTATTTCAAGCCCGTGAATTTCTAGAGATGTCTCCAGAGCGTTTTGTCGGATTTTGTTCATCATTTGTTTAAGACTTTTATTTTCAGTTTGCACTTCTTTAATTTTTTGGTAATTTTTTTTCTTTTCTTCCTCCTCGTAGTCATCAATTTTTTTTGAGAAGAAATCAATTGCTTTACTGATATCAGTTAATTCACACTTCAGTAGTTTTTTCATTTCGGCGCTCAGCTTCTCTATTAATTTTTCATCATGATCTGTAGCCGTTTTTGGTGTGAAGCAGCAATGGCATATAAACGATAGAGTATGTGCCGACTTTGCCGTGATTGACTGTAATTGGGCGCGACTTAGGCCACTGCATGTAGTGTGGAAGTCATTGAGGTATATAAATAGAGAAGCAAACTTCATTACCGCTCATCGAAAAAAGCGTAACCACTTTACAACTCAACGACGCAGCTTTGGAATCACTAAACATTTGAAAGTAAACATATATTTGTCTCACTTGCACAAGTCACGAGAATTTTACCACCGCTAGGATTAGACAAAGCCAGAAACGCAAACCTGCAATAGCGGCTTGGTGTTGCCTACTTTTTGAAATTTTACCCAAAATAAACAATGAAATAGTTTTTTTTTTACGTTAGTTTGTAATAAAATAAACTTATTTAAATTATTTTTAATTTGTATTTTTCATTATATGACTAAAAGAATGCACAACTAATGAAATAATGAAGTCATTATTTGTTCCAATATTTTTTATTGAACCAATAGTATATAATACTCAAACAGAAATTGTTTCAAAAGTGTTTTCAAAGTTCTTTTCTCGGCAATCGAATTATTTCCACTCACTTCTCACGGCGTGCTGCATCTTATGGTGCCCTGCAAAATTATTAATATAAAATACGTAAAAAAATATAATTACTTACTAGATTATTCATTAATAAACTAACATAAGTTTTAATGAAGTATGTTGTATGAAGATTAAAACATAATTTTTATTAAGTATTTTAATATGGTTACCTCCATAGTAACTTATTCCATAAATTATGTATTCTCCCATTAATGTGGGAAACCAAAACGACTTTTTAGTGGCAACACTGAACCTATATTAGAGTATTTGACATTTTATTTCATTTTCTGCTTTTTTAAATTAAATGTGAATATGTAAACAATAAACTTAGGTGTGGAAAGTAATTCCACTTGCTTTATAATGTTGAATCGCATTTTTTCGCGACGCATTTAACCATTTTGGTGATAGTTTTGATCGCGTATCGTCCGGCACAAGTCGGTCGGCGTCACAATGAGCACTGGACTGACGTTAGCGGGGCATATGCTTTTGGACATATGTACAGTGGCAATGCTTTGGCGCGGTCACTAGTCATCTAGTATATATATATCAATGGTGGAAGTACATATAACATTTTGCACAACGTATGTCTTTTTCACTATTTGTTGCCTTTTTGCACTGTGAACAGTGAGTTTTGTCAAAAAGAGGCATATTAAATGTTTATTAAAGTGATTTCACGAGTAAATTGTTGTTGTAATGGTTTTTTGCAGCTGTCAAGTCTGCAACTATTTTTCGCCACTTTTGCAGTCCACGGCATTGATATATATATACCTCAATGGTCCACGGTCATGCAAATGTGCAAATCTACAACACTCAATACAGTTTTTAAAGCACTATATTCACTGATGTAACTGAGCAAAATTGGATATATTAATCGTTTAAATAATTTTTTATTTTTTATTTTTATTAGAGATAATATATTACAAAATTATTAGATAAAATTTATAATACATTACTCCCAATGAGTTTAATAAAACTCATTTTGGGAAGGACAACATTATACATCTAAAGGAAAATTATTTTTACATAAGAACACGGAAATCAATGAACAATACATAGATTTTTAAATGGACTAGACACACTTGATACAGGTAATTGAAGAATATACAAGAGTTACAAAGGAAGACAGATAAATTCGTCACTGGTTAATAAAGTTGCTGAGAAAATATCCTTTTAGAGCCTTTGCCAATATTTTTTTGTTTGATTCTGGTAGTTTTAGGACATTAGGTAATGCGTTGTATTGCGTATGTGCGATGTATTGTAAGGAGTTAATTCCAAATTTAGTTGTGTGTGTAGATGACGATAGGTGTGTTTGATTTTGTGATCGTGTTTTGTGCTGGAATGACTTTCTTTATTTGAGCAATCACAACTTGACAGTTTAACCATAGACGAAAGATGAATGCCATTTTAACATCCCAAAATGATTTCAATTTAAGAAAATACTTAAGGATTTCTGTCTAAATATTGTCTGGATATGACTTTACTACGAATGAAAATGAAAGCATTTATTGTTTTAACCTCCCAAGAAAATGTTTCACCTGCGGTGCTTTTTCCCTGTCTTTGTGAATGAAATAATCCACCCATGTTTGTTGCACATCAATGACCTTTTGTCATGTGCACCAATTCATTGTTACGCGGATGACAGTACAGTTCATGATAGCTTTTTGTTTGACAAGCCCCCAAAGGGCTCACAAACTCCAACAGCTCGTAAGGCTTTGAAGCAAAGAATGGACGGTTACCTCGAGAGTGTTTTCTCTTGGGGTAAAAATAATCTCGTTGAATTTAATGTTTCAAAGACCCAATCTTGTCTGATTACGTCTAAAAGGGATCGCAATGAAAATCTAGTCTCTTTCAACGGAAGCAATCTTCCGAACAGGCCCTCCATTGATATGCTTGGTGTAACCCTAAGTGACCAGCTCAGGTATGGAGGCTCCATCGAAGCCAGAGTAAAGTTAGCCTCCCAAAAACTGGGCGTACTGTACAGGGCCCGCAGATACTTTAATAGTACACAACTGCTAACCCTGTACAAATCGCAAGTGCGCCCCACGGTTGAATTTGGCAGCCACCTCTGGTCTGGAGCTCCAAAATACCTGAAAAATACCCTCGACTCTGTGCAAAAACGGGCGGTCCGTTTGATAGATTCTCCCATCTTTACAGACGGATTGCAATCTTTAGAGCACAGGCGTTAGGTGGGAATGCTATCCTTGTTCTACCGGTATTACAATGGAAGATGCTCCGAGGAACTAGCATCATTGATCCCTTCGGCACCGGTGCATAGTCGGGAAACACGCCAAACGCGTGCCCAACATTTGTACACAGTTGACATTTGTCACATGACAACGGGTCGTTTCTTCGACTCGTTCTTGTGTTCAACAGCTCGGCTGTGGAATGATTTGCCGGCCTCTGTATTTCCTCCTTCCTACAACATGGGTCTCTTCAAGACCAATGTTCATTCCTTCCTTTCCTCAAAAAGACCCTCCACACAGCATCCCAGATGACATAGGCCCTGAGGGAAATTCTTTTCCTCAGGGCCTCCTGTGTGGAGTTAATGTAAAAAAAAAAAAAAAATGTAGGGACTCCAATTGCGAATACCAGGAAAACAAATTATTTCCTTTGCAGGAAAAGGAAGGACAGGAAACTCTGGGAAGGAAAAAAGTGAGGGGTGAAACTTCACGCCTGCTAAATCACCAAACGTAGCAAATCACTTGGGGTGACCCTTGGCTGAGGTGTTGGTAACCGAATAATTGTTTCCGGGGCGGCGGTACCCATACGCAAAATGGACCGTTGTGAGATTTATAAAATTAATTTTCCACTCCCTTCGCTCTCGTCACTTTAAACTAGTTGGGGATGCCATAGTCCTACAGGCTCCGAGATTATTGGGGAATTGGAACTAATGTGTAGTATTCACAATAACTCTACAAATATTTAATATCTATATAGAAGTTAGCTACTATTACTACCTATTTATATTTTTAAAACCTTTCTAAATGCGACAAAATATTTAATTTTGGACATACGTAATACACAATTCAAATTTGTTCAATTTGGGAGTTGGGTATGGGTACCGCCGCCCTTGAAACCATTTTTTGGATAACCAACACCTCTGCCATAGATCACCTCAAGATGTTCACAACGTTCGGTGACTTAGCAGGGGTGCAAGGTTCACGGACTGAAGTTTGTCCGGGTCTTGGCGGCGGATGCGTCTGCCCATCAACTGTGTGGCAGGCCGGATTGGGAGAGAATGGTTGACTTCTCCAGCCGTACACTCTCGGAACATCACCTTACACCGCAATGGGAGGGTTGGATTCCTACGTCTGTCACTCATGCACACGTCACTCCCTTTCCAGAACTTCTTCTCCTTCCTTTCCTAAAAAGGTCCTTTACACAGCATCCACAAAGATGACACAGACTGTGACCGTAATTATTTTCCTCGGGGCCTCCTGTGTGGAGCTAATGTAAAAAAAAGACATTCAAATGTTTTCAAAAACTTAAAAAATGTCGTCCCCAAAAAAAACACACACAATTATTGTTGTAGTCCCACTGGCTCTGAACAGTTGGGACCCTTGTGCGGTGTTCGTACTTAAAGCATATTATATATACGTATTTATGAATGTAATTTTTGGCCTCCAGCATGTCTTAAGTACGAAAGGAAATTCACAATACCTATATTAATTAATTGTTGCTCCTTTGTATACAAGGTGTTAAGGGGCTTACTTGACTTACTTTAACCAGTGATTCTTGACATTATTTGGAGTAAAAAATGTAAATAAAATTTTGGTCTCCGGTGACATTTCGGGAGTTTTTTAAAAATTTATTTCTTCTACAAAAACATAAAAATATGGTAGGTTTTGGACAGTTGGAGGCGGGGTTAGGGGTTGATCGGTTACTCGGCTGAGTGAACAGTGACGACATGCAGAAGAAATTTTTTTTTGTTTCATTTTGAAGAAAAATATTTTGAAAAAAAAAAGTCATCCAAGAAGTTACCGGAGACCAAAATTCATTTACATTTTTTACTCCAAATAATGTCAGGAATCACTCGTTAAAGTAAGTCAAGTACGTCCCTTAACACCCTGTATATATTGCTACAGAACGCAGCGACCCTCCTCTCCCAAGATGAATGCCGCAGAAAGTTCCCTCCTGGCAGTAAGGGCGCACCGGGCGGAGTGACGGACAGTCACCTGTGTGTCACCAGCAGTAACGGTGGGGAGTTATGTGTAAGTAACAACGGCGCAACTATTAATGAATTGAATGCACTGCTCGATGGGCCTTGCGGGCTATTCTCTCATTTTGTTAAATCATTATTTTATTCTATTTCAATATTCCAAATACATATACTCTCAGTATCGCTTTTGTGTAAGACCACAATTCAGGGTTGATACGTTGCTTGAAATGGCTTTAGCGATGTTTGGTGACTAGATCTGAATGGCAAGGTACTCCCACACCTTCCTCTTCCCCATCCCTTCCCCATTAATACTACCTTCAGTCTCACAAAATATAACATTTGGGGATGCCATAGTCTCACTGGCTACAAACGGATGGGATCAATTGGGACTCTTGTGCAATATTCCTGTAAGAAAAATGTTCAAATCTTTTTTTATTCCGCATTTTATTTCCGCATTGACTGACTCTAATGTGCATATTGCAGGGCGACTCTTGGAACTACATCACAGCCAGCAATGTATCTGGTGGGTGCACGCAGCTGCTGGTGGGGCTCCTCTTGGAGAGCAAGTATGAGAGATCCTGTACGGAACTCTACCTCCGCGTGTCCTCCTACATCCCCTGGGTGGAGAGTGTGGTGTGGCCTTAAGCTCCCTCTCTCCGCTTGTCCTCCTACATCCCCTGGGTGGAGAGTGTGGTGTGGCCCTAAACTCCCTCTCTCCACCTGTCCTCCTACATCCCCTGGGTGGATAGTGTGGTGTGGCCCTAAGCTCCCTCTCTCCACCTGTCCTCCTACATCCCCTGGGTGGATAGTGTGGTGTGGCCCTAAGCTCCCTCTCTCCACCTGTCCTCCTACATCCCCTGGGTGGATAGTGTGGTGTGGCCCTAAGCTCCCTCTCTCCACCTGTCCTCCTACATCCCCTGGGTTTAGAGTGTGGTGTGGCCATAAGCTCCCTCTCTCCACCTGTCCTCCTACACCCCCTCGGTGGAGAGTGTGGTGTGGCCTTAAGCTCCCTCTCTCCGCCTGTCCTCCTACATCCCCTGGGTAAAGAGTGTGGTGTGGCCTTAAGCTCCCTCTCTCCGCCTGTCCTCCTACATCCCCTGGGTAAAGAGTGTGGTGTGGCCTTAAGCTCCCTCTCTCCACCTGTCCTCCTACATCCCCTGGGTAAAGAGTGTGGTGTTGCCCTAAGCTCCCTCTCTCCGCCTGTCCTCCTACATCCCCTGGGTGGAGAGTGTGGTGTGGCCCTAAGCTCCCTCTCTCCGCCTGTCTCCTACATCCCCTGGGTGGAGAGTGTGGTGTGGCCCTAAGCTCCCTCTCTCCGCCTGTCCTCCTACATCCCCTGGGTGGAGAGTGTGGTGTGGCCCTAAGCTCCCTCTCTCCGCCTGTCCTCCTACATCCACAGTGTAGAGAGTGTGGTGTGGCCCTAAGCTCCCTCTCTCCGCCTGTCCTCCTACATCCCCTGGGTGGAGAGTGTGGTGTGGCCCTAAGCTCCCTCTCTCCACCTGTCCTCCTACATCCCCTGGGTGGATAGTGTGGTGTGGCCCTAAGCTCCCTCTCTCCGCGTGTCCTCCTACATCCACAGTGTGGAGAGTGTGGTGTGGCCCTAAGCTCCCTCTCTCCGCCTGTCTCCTACATCCCCTGGGTGGAGAGTGTGGTGTGGCCCTAAGCTCCCTCTCTCCGCCTGTCCTCCTACATCCCCTGGGTGGAGAGTGTGGTGTGGCCCTAAGCTCCCTCTCTCCGCCTGTCCTCCTACATCCACAGTGTAGAGAGTGTGGTGTGGCCCTAAGCTCCCTCTCTCCGCCTGTCCTCCTACATCCCCTGGGTGGAGAGTGTGGTGTGGCCCTAAGCTCCCTCTCTCCGCCTGTCCTCCTACATCCCCTGGGTGGAGAGTGTGGTGTGGCCCTAAGCTCCCTCTCTCCGCCTGTCCTCCTACATCCCCTGGGTGGAGAGTGTGGTGTGGCCCTAAGCTCTCTCTCTCCGCCTGTCCTCCTACATCCCCTGGGTGGACAGTGTGGTGTGGCCCTAAGTTCCCTCTCTCCGCCTGTCCTCCTACATCCCCTGGGTGGAGAGTGTGGTGTGGCCCTAAGCTCCTTCTCTCTGCCTGTCCTCCTACATCCCCCGGGTGGAGAGTGTGGTGTGGCCCTAAGCTCCCTCTCTCCGCCTGTCCTCCTACATCCACAGTGTGGAGAGTGTGGTGTGGCCCTAAGCTCCCTCTCTCCGCCTGTCCTCCTACATCCCCTGGGTGGAGAGTGTGGTGTGGCCCTAAGCTCCCTCTCTCCGCCTGTCCTCCTACATCCCCTGGGTGGAGAGTGTGGTGTGGCCCTAAGCTCTCTCTCTCCGCCTGTCCTCCTACATCCCCTGGGTGGAGAGTGTGGTGTGGCCCTAAGTTCCCTCTCTCCGCCTGTCCTCCTACATCCCCTGGGTGGAGAGTGTGGTGTGGCCCTAAGCTCCTTCTCTCTGCCTGTCCTCCTACATCCCCCGGGTGGAGAGTGTGGTGTGGCCCTAAGCTCCCTCTCTCCGCCTGTCCTCCTACATCCACAGTGTGGAGAGTGTGGTGTGGCCCTAAGCTCCCTCTCTCCGCCTGTCCTCCTACATCCCCTGGGTGGAGAGTGTGGTGTGGCCCTAAGCTCCCTCTCTCCGCCTGTCCTCCTACATCCCCTGGGTGGACAGTGTGGTGTGGCCCTAAGTTCCCTCTCTCCGCCTGTCCTCCTACATCCCCTGGGTGGAGAGTGTGGTGTGGCCCTAAGCTCCTTCTCTCCGCCTGTCCTCCTACATCCCCTGGGTGGACAGTGTGGTGTGGCCCTAAGTTCCCTCTCTCCGCCTGTCCTCCTACATCCCCTGGGTGGAGAGTGTGGTGTGGCCCTAAGCTCCTTCTCTCCGCCTGTCCTCCTACATCCCCTGGGTGGAGAGTGTGGTGTGACCCTAAGCTCCCTCTGTCTGTCTAACCATCGACTGAAAAAATGTCATCAGTTCTTCTTTTATTTATTTTTCATGTTAAGGATTTTTTAAATATATATGCAATAACCATTAATGTCTTACAGCCTTACTAAAAAACCCAGTGAAAATTTTATTCAATTGACAAACGGCCGCGGATGTGAAAACATTACTAATTAAAAAAATTTTCTTTGAAAGAAATACACATGGTTTCCACGGCCTGAGAGGGTAGTTTATCTCTGTTTTAACCATTGATGTCCGAACGATATTTGTAATTTTTCCATAGTATTTTGAATGTTCTATATATTTCTTATTTTTGAAGGTGTCGTAAAAACAAATACCATTTATGAAAACTAGATAAAATTACCTTTTAGATTTGAGTATTTGAAATACACTTTAGCTTTCAAAAACTGCCATATTTTATGATTCAAACTCGGAAAAACATGGAAAAAAATTTCCTCCGACAACATTTTTGACCAAAATGTAGAGAAATTTAAATAAAATCAAAATTTGAAAAACACAGTCCTTTTATGTGGTAAATTTGGAAGGAAACTATCACCTCACTTTTTTATCGTGTATACAATAAAAAAATAATAAAAAATTTCAAAGTTTTTTTTATTGCCAAAAAAATAACTTAGAAACAATAGCGAAATTTAAAACAGATTTCTTGCATCTCTAAAGACGTTAATTTTTTTGATACGTTTACGAACACATGTATTAGATTTTAATATTATAAAAAAATATCACTTTTAAGAAATTCTTTTAAAATAAAGATCTTAAAATGAAAATTTTATCTAAGTAACCTATAAAAAACAATATTCTGACAGTTCAACTTTGAAAGTACGGCGTTTGTACAATAACTTGATTAAACTGATGTAAGCCACACAAATAATATGGTAAATATATCAATTATGTGAACAGAAGAGTAAATTCGTCACTACAATAGAAATTACTTAGTAAAATCACAACATTTAGGCACTAACAAAATTTTCCATATCCCGCCATAAACACACCGAACTGTTTTGTCATCGCGGGCCGATATTTATTTATTTATTTATTTATTTATTAATCATTAACGCCCTTATGGGCTTTTACATACATTTACATTTTTATGTTTTAGTGCATACAGGTGTGTTTAGAATACAAAGAAAACATGAATAGTTTTTACACATGGTACATATAAATAAAGCTGGTAAGTAAAAAGTATAGCATTATACAATAAAGAGAAAAAAATCAGTTTTATATGTATATACGTATATAACAAATAATAATAATGGTGAGTTTTTAATATATGTGCAATTTATGTGTTGAATACATAGCGAAGTTGATTTTAAACAAAAATACATACTACCGACTTGCACCGCACTAAAATTAATATACAAAACAATTGCATTTTGACCAATTACTTTATCGTCAGAATTTCTGCAAGGAATTCAATTTCCGAAGACGAAATACTTTATACCATAAATATACCAATCCCCTTTATACTGAAACCATGGAATAATGTCAGATACTTCAGTAAACTATCACGGAGAGGACAAATGAGTTCGATAATATAATATAACAGAGTATCTAATTACAATCAAATTAAAATGTTAATCAAAGTATAAGTCGTTAAAGTAAATTTGTTATTATTACCTATTACAACGATAAACAAGAACAGTTTTTATAAGGTTTGTTTATAAATTATAAATTACTAACCTTTATTACGCCCTATATTGTAGGTGTTTTGACGGAACTTAACTATGAGGGTTTACAATAAACTGTGCACACAAAATTTCAAGATGGGGATTTATAGTTCTATTGTAACTGTTCCAATATACTGAATTTAAATTTGGACACTGACAGATGACGATAAACATCGATTGAGTTATATTTATTTCCAAGTCGATGAAGTCTTTCGATAGGCGAGTTTTCGAAGTAATTATTAGTAGGCGCGTTAACGAAGTACGGCGCATTCAATCTTGTATTACGGGTAGGTACTCGCAGTTGGATTAGTTTGGTTAAATCCAGGGCGTCCAGTCTGCCATTTGAAATATTGAAAAGACAAATTAAATCACTCATTGTTCGTCTTGAAGTTAATTCATTTAATTTTAGTAAGTCCATTAAAAATGTGTAGTTAAGTTCTTCGATTGGAATTCCTAATTTATAGTTTATAAATCTCAAAAACTTATGTTGCACTCTCTCAATTTTTTGTTGGTGAATCTTATAAAAAGGAGCCCAGATTGTTGAATTGTACTCTAAATGGCTTCTCACTAACCCAGTGAACAGCAACTTAAATGAATTAATTATTTTAAAATCTTTTACCGTCCTCAATATAAACCCTAAGCTTTTCATGGCCTTGTTAGTTATTTCGTTTATATGAGAAACAAAAGATAATTGATTGTCAAAAATAATACCTAGGTCCTTGATTTGTTCAACTCTTTTTAGAAAGATGTTGTTGATGCTGTATTCATATTTAATAGGATTTTTAATTCGGGCAAAAGTTATTGTTTGACATTTTTCAATATTGAGGAAGAGTTCATTATGGATGCACCATTCTTGTAGCCTCACAAGATTTGTTTGTAATACGCAACAGTCATTGAGATTAGTAATTGTTTTGTAAATTTTAAGATCATCAGCAAATAAAAGTATAATAACTCCATCAAAGATTGTAGTTATGTCGTTGATGAACAAGGAAAACAGCACTGGTCCCAGATGTGACCCCTGGGGGACTCCGGAGAAGATTTCGAATTGATTTGAAAAGTGCAAGTTGAGTTTGACTGAAATTTTTCTATTGTATAAATAACTTTCAAACCATCTCAAAATATGCCCCGTTATTCCAAGGGATTTTAATTTGTGCATAAGTATTTTGTGTGAGACTTTGTCGAAAGCTTTGCTAAAGTCAGTGTATACCACGTCTGCACGATATGCACCGGAGCACCAATAATGCCCCTAGCGGAGAAGAATTAAAACAACATTGTTTCCTAGGAAAATAAACCATTTACAATGTTGTCAGATCTTAATGCATTTTAACAGCGTGATCACGCAAGAAACGTTATTGGTAATAAAACGTGATTTAGTGTATACGGGGATTAATTATGTTATTGCAATAACACAGTTAATTGGTCGCGCTGTGGTTTTTTTTTAGTAAGGCTGTTAATATTTAGTTATTTACTTGCTCTAACCCGTTAAAAATCCCGGGATATTCTAAATATTTGTCCATCAGTTCTATTTGGGAGACATTTTATATACTTTATCTCATGTATATATTGTGTAAATTTTATGTAGGTACGCTTTTTTTCTTTTCTAATAATATTTGCAATTTTTTTGTAACCTTACCCGTCTCAGAACAGACATCGTCTAGTGAGGCCTGTAACTTACTAGCATTAACAGCATCTTTAATCCTAGGGACTGCCCGGGTTGCCGGCAATTTAATTAATTAAATTAATAAAACCAATATTATTCTTTTAAAATATTATACTTCTTATGGGTAGATACTTTAATTCGTCTATAGTACTGAATTCTTCATAACAAGCATTATGTTGGAAAAAGCACTTAAATTCAACGCGTTTGATTATGTAGCCTTTACTGAGTTTTTATGTAGGAAACTATTCTGTGTTCTAACAGAGTTATTGTAACTGGATTTTTCAATGTTCACACACAAGTGATATCATTTATCAAAAACCAGCAGAAATAAATAAATAAATGTAGACATAGGAATGTATTAATGTATCATCACGAGGTGATGTATTAATAATGAATTTACTGAATATTTTTTTAATTAATTTATTACTTTTAAAACAGATCCACTTCGTGTGGTCTAAAATTATAAACTTGTCTGTTAAACGTATTTTGTACACTTTTCTTGGAATTTCCTTAAACTTGGAAATTTTTTAATGTCACTAGGAACTTAGCCATGCATTGGGACTTCTTTATACACTAAATTATTTTATATTTTTGTTTTGTTCATTTATTTAGTTTGATGTTTTCTTTCTGTCTTGTATAAGAAGTCTTTATTGTGTTGTAGTTTTTAAATATTCAAAATATTTTATTGTGATTAATTAACGTAAATCTCGACCGTTTCGTGCCATTATAGGGCTAGATACAGTTAGTATCGCCATGGCGTGGTGAAAGATCGTTTAGACCATTTCATAACAGTTTAGAATTTTAATTAGTAAATCATGCAATTTACATAGTTCTTCCCATCTTTGTTCTTCTAACAAATAATGATCGATTTATAAATATGTATTTTTTAAATCCTGATATTTATGTAATTATGAATACTTGTTTTCGTTGTGAAAATTTAAACTTAATTATGTAAGTGATGTACAATAAAACATAAAAAATGAAAAAATGAATTTCGACGCTGAAGTATGAATACTTTGTTTTTTTTTTTATGTGATCTAGTTGTAATAAATACTGTCATTGTACTGAACCAGTTTGTTTTAAATAAAAAATAAAGTGACAGATTTTATTTCTCCAGACTTAAGTTATTTTGTCCAAACCCAACCTCTTCCTTTTGTTGTTGTTATTATTATTAGGGTTTTCAAATCCCACACATTTTGTAATCAAAATCCCGCAGGACTTTAACTAAGGGCTATTAAATTGATATAATGTCAACATTTTTTATCATTTGGTATCAATTACTCTTTTTACTAGTAAATTATTAAAAATTCACAAAATAAATGACATAGTAGGTAAATCATTTAGGTGAATTCTTCGGATCAATCATCTTTGGTAGTAGTAATATCATAAAAATATACTCATATGGCTATTCTTGCAAGTTTAGGTATGTTCTTAAACGGTAAGTATACGTCCAATTCAAATACTTTCTTCTAAAATATGTTCTATTAAAATACTTTACACAAGATTCAACCTCAAAATGGGAAATAGTTAAATAGATAATGAGTGCATGTCTTTGTAAACATTGCCACCTCATATCTCAGAACCTTGTGAAGTGAAGTTAGAATCCTATACAAATAAAGTGATGATTTTATTACTGCCATCTATTGGAGAAATGATGTAACTATTTACTGAACTTCGATACAACTTATTATAGTACAGCTGCCTACATCTTATTATTATTTATAACTCTTTCCGTTAAATTCAATAGATGTCACTAGCTGATCCTATTGATTTATTTATTACAACCGAATTTAACTTCTCGAGAGGCTAGGTATTTAGTATTTGGTCAACAGTTCACAAAGGAGTGCTGATACCAACCGTGATATACAGGGTGTTAAGGGACGTACTTGACTTACTTTACCCAGTGAATCCTGACATTATTTGGAGTAAAAAATGTAAATGAAATTTTGGTCTCCGGTGACTTTTTTTGATGACCTTTTTTTTTTTTTTTCAAAATTTTTTTCTTCAAAATCAAACAAAAAAATATTTCTTCCGCATGTCGTCACTGGTCACTCAGCCGGGTATCCGACGAACCCCTTGACCCGCCTCCAACTGTTCAACAACTTCCATTTTTTAACGTTTATGTAGAAAAAAAAAAAAAAAAAACATCAAAAATGTCACCGGAGACCAAAATTTCATTTACATTTTTTACTCCAAATAATGTCAGGAATCACTGGTTAAAGTAAGTCAAGTACGTCCCTTAACACCCTGTATAATATGGCAGTGATGGAATGATGGAAATGAAAATGAAAATGAACTTACTGCTTTAGAAATGAGATCCCCGAGGTGGATGTGTGGTAAAACCATATATCGATCTCCGTATAACAAATATGTGGAGGTCCGAAAATAATGATGTCGGAAAGTGTAGAGCATTTTTTCCATTAGCTCCACACAGGAGGCCCTGAGGAAATAAAATCGCTATGTCCTCTTTGGGGATGCAATTTGAAGGTTTAAGGGAAAGGAGGGAGAAGAAAATCTGAGAAAAATATTGGTTTGAGGGGTGGGTGGGAATCTGGGCATCAATATGTCCAGGAGTGGCGGACGAATACATCCATTCCTTCCATTGCGGTGCAATGCGATGGTTCGAGAGAGTCCGGCTGGAGAGGTCTAGTCAAGTTAATAATTCGTTAAGTTATAATTCGCTCGTCACTCTTAGATATGTTTAAGCCTAGTTTAAATTCTGTCATCACGAACACAAGAATACTTAATTATGCGCAGAAAAAAGAAACCCCTGAGTAATTATTTGGAAACACCTCACTTGACGACCTTTAGAGAATTTTTAAAAAGCACTAATTGGGGAACCTTAAAAGTTAATAACTATTAATAATTTCAGATATTTTACTCGTAAATCAACAAGGGCGTAAGTAATAAAAATAAATTCATTTTGTTTTTCATTATAAGTACCTACACAGAAATAGAAAAAATACATCAGAAAAAATATTATATTAACTTCTATAATTATTAATTCGATATCTATTACACTAAATCTTTTCTTATATAATATAAAAATGAATCGCTGAATGTGTTGCTAAGCTCATAACTTTCGAACGACTTCACCAAATTGGATAATTCTTTTTTTTGTGTTTTCGTAATTGTCAGGACAAGGTTTTTATAAAACTTCCGGTGAGCTTTGGTATTATGAAATTTGTATAAAAAAATTGCTATTGGTGGCACGCGAGGAAGCGGCTATTGGGAATCAGGGAGGGGGAGGGGAACCTGGGAGGGGGGAGGGGGACCTAGGGAGGGGTGGTTCGCGGGACGGAGGAAGGGGGGGGGGAGTGGAGTGGGGAGAGGAAAGGTGGAGGTGACGGAGTGGGAACGCGAGAGGGGAAAAGAGAACGCAGGAGAAGAAGGGGAGGCGAAAGGGGAACGGGACGAATAGGAAAGGACACTCAGGGAGAAAAAAGTCTTTATTAAATGGCATAGCAACGCATGCCGGGATCGGCTAGTTTGTAATATGTTTTATCTTTGTAGGAAACCCCTCCGCAACGTAAGCAGATATAAGCGTTAAAAATAGGACAGCAGTCAAGTATAATAAGCGTGTCTATACGTCAGCGCGTGTGTTTCCATAGAAATCGTTCTAACTCCGTTATTGTTTTAGTTACATCCCTAAAACAAAAAGAAAAAGGTCGATAGTAGATCAAGCTGCACATTTCTATCAAGTTGTCTATGGAAATACATAACAGGAAACAGCTGTCAATAGGGCTGCCACCTTTCAAAAGCATTAGACCCGGAGATTTTAGAAATATAGTTTTTTTAATTAAAATAAATTTTTTTTAGTACGAATTATTTCTAATTATTTTTTGAGCACCATAATTCACCGTCTGCAGAGAATGCACACAACAAAGTTGTGTCTAAGTCGTGTTGAAGCATAAAATTTTCAATTTTCTCAAAAATCTTTTGAGATGTTTCGTTGGAATCCTCATAAAAATCCATTCATTTATCTTGAACACCTTTTTCTTGGTCAAAGTATCTGATGACCATTGGATACATTTTCTGGGATCCTTTATTTGAGGCGTCGATAGCAATCGAAAAGTGAACTCCATTTCCAGATTGAGAACTTTTTAGGTCTTGTATTTTAGACTCTATTGAGTTCGGTGCTTGGACATTCAAAACAATGGCTTCAGCTTTGGTTCTGCCACAGTGAAATTTATGTGATAGTGGTGAATCGGAATAAAGAGAGGCATTCAATTTAATTCCGCAATCGGTGCTCAAATAACTGTGGTAGTGTCTAATTGCATGATAAATCGACGCAATTTCGATTGTCGCTACGTTTAGCTCTTCGAAATATTTTTTCTTTGGCAGAAATGCGGTCGTCGACGCCCGGTCTGACCCGGAGATATCGTAGCCCGGACATGCACCATGCAAACCCGTAGACTCCGGGTCAAACCCGGAGAGGTGGCAGCCCTAGCTGTCAATCGTGTAGTTGACAAAAATATTTACCCGCGCAAATTTGCTACCGGCAGCTCCACCGCGCTCCACATTTTAAATTTTTATTAAATATTTTTATATGAAATGATAAAAAAGTGAGGTGACAAAAGTGTTTATTACAGATATATACAATAGAATAAGTATTGTTGTTTGCATAATCTGTGATTTTAGTACCGTTTTCACATAAATACATCACGTGAGTCATTTTTACCTATTTTTAATGTTTGCGTTCTAAATTTTAATATTTACAAATGCTAATATTTATTTGTAATATAATAATTTGAAAGCCTATTTTGTAACCTTTCTAAAACAGTTTTTACTATTCGGCTACGTTCAGAAATGTTTCATTTATAGAGCTTTAATTGTGAAGCGGTTATAACTAAAAGTTTTCGTAAAATGTCATTTCGTTTAAGACACCAAAAGCTAATATTCTCGAAAATTTGGAGGGGTTCGTTTACTTCCTATTACCTTTCTTGTTGATATTATTGGAAATAATTTGAAGACACTCACACAAAGAATAAAAGGAAAAATAATATCTTATGCTGACGACACTGTCATAATAATAATTGAAGATGCTGATTGGAATACTATGAATAACCCAGAGAATACTGATATTAATACACAAAAAATGGGTCGATAAAAATTTCCTCTCCTTAAATCTTGAAAAAACAAAATGTATCGTATTCTCTATCGATAAATTTAAATCAAAACCAGAATTAAAAATAGAAATACACTAAAGTAAATGTAGTGGAACTAATTGTAATCAAGCATGCTCTACACTTAATTCAACTTACAAAAATAAATATCTTGGTTTATATAAAGGTCAACATTTTTAATGGAAAATACATTTTTGTGAACTTTTTTAAAAGCAATGATTATCAGCCTGAAACACTACTAAACACACTAAAGTATTTCACCAAAAAATGTAGGCATAACTTGTCTCGACGCCACCTAGCGAGAGATTTAGCACTAACAATGCCTCTCTCACAAAAATAAAGTTGGTTTTTTTCAGGTGGAAAAATGTAACAGTAATTGTTGAATGAAACACTAGAATATATTGAATTATTTGGCGGGTATTAGATAAACCGATATAGTTTAGTGGTGAGAGCACCTGACTGGCAATCAAAAGAACACGGGTTCAAGTCCCGTTGGCGGCATGTATCTTTTCTCGGAAGATTTTTTTAATGTAGACGAGTGTTTCAGGCTGATAATTATTGCTTACAATAATTGTTACCCTTTGTGCTATGCATAAAAATCTTGTCTTAAGCGTTAGTTTATCAATTAAAAATAATTTGTGAACTCGTCAAAAGAAATGTGTATTTATTTTTTATTTATTTATTTATTATGGAAAATCAACAGATATTTTACACTTTTAATAATAATATTAATAATATACATAATATCCAATTATATATTGTAACGTTTGCTGCTAGCGGCGTATCTCTAGTTACAATTCGTATGGTGCTGTTGGCCGCCTTGACACGGGTGCTCGGGCGATGCTTCGAGAGTTTTCGGCCGCTCAGTTGACCGCGGTTTGGGAGGTTGTGATTGTGGAACGGGCTGACATTGGTGCTGGGACCCATCGTACTTCGGAATGTGAGATTAAAATAAGTCATTTAAACAGATTGAGATATTTAGCTATTTTTTAGAGATTACTGATGTAAAAATATGTATCGTTAATTCTATACAGGCGCCCTTCAGTTAATCTTTCAATTTTATCACATGTTACCATTATTATTGGCACGTGTAGAGAGTCTTCCATCATTAACAGCTGGAACGATTGTTCGTATCCAGCCACCCCCTGATCTTTTAGAGTCTCATGTTCAATTTACAATGTTACCCAAGGGCAGGGTTTTATATTCAAAATAAATCATCCATTGTTTATCTTACATGACATTTTCATTACATACCTACCCACATTGCCTTGCTTCTTTTATCTAAGATTAGCATACTAATCACATGGATGGATATGTGTATTCTATGGGTGATTACTCATATTTAGGGTGGCCGATGTGGAGTAAGATGTTCAACCTTGGTGGGTATCAATTAAGGTAAATATGTAATGTCACAATATCTATAAGTGTTAGAAATATTCTTAGACTAAAAAACCTAAAAACAGTGTACGATGCAATGGTTTAATCTATATTACAATACGGTATTATAGGATGGGGAGGAACATATGATGTTATTTTAAATCCTCTCAAAATAGTTAAAAGATTTAAATTTAAGGTTATTCTGAAAAAAAATCTATATTTATATTCAATGAACCCACAATAGACAAAATATTCAATACTACAAACTTTCAAAGAAATACAGCTTAGTAACTCACATTTCAATATATCAGCAAGACATCGGAATAATATAAAAATTAAAAAAATAATAATAAACACATTCAAAATACCTATCTCTATCTAGATATGACTTATTTTAACAACCTCCCGTGAAATCTAAAAATTATTGAAAATAATCATAATAAAAAATTATCTGAAATCACCGTAAGAGTTCAAATCCATTATTTAAAAAAAATAAATCTTGAAATCTATTATTGATAAATCTTTAGTTTTTGTTATATTTATTTTTGTGATTATTTGCAATATTTTATTATTAACTTACATAATTTCACATAACTGAGCATGAATTCCCTCACCAAACACAAGAGCCTCGTCTCTTTATGGTGAGAAAAGTCAATGTTAAATAAATGAAAACAACAAAAAAAATCCATAAACCACATAGACAGAAGGTTTACATTATTTAAACTTAGTATTAATATATATATATATATATATTTTTTTTTTTTTTTGTACGCATTAATTTTCCTCCTATGCCTGTCTCAATACAGTGTCACTATCCTAGTGAGACAGGCATCGAAAAAACACGTGTAATCAAACTTCACATAGGTAAATAAATAAATAAAATATCATATGCCTAGCCACAGATTGTCAATGCCTCCACAAGGCGAAAGTGCTGTCACATGCAATAATAATTATATAGTAGAACGTTTTTTTTCACAAATTAACTGTTTATATAAAATGAATAATAAGATTATTGAATATATAAAACGAAAAAGAAAGAGTAAATGTTCGATTTCGTCAATTTCCATTAACTTTAAGTACGGTGCGATAACGGAAGACGTCAACCGATATACATATTTTAGGAGGCAGGGCATTATAGAAGGCAACTATTTTGGAGTAAAGTGAGTCGAAATAAACATCTCTACTTTTTTCACCCCAGTCTCCTGTCTACCCTCTGCACGATTTCAGACAAAATGTGGGGAGGTATTGCGATGTGCTAAGTTATGGTTGAATAAACGAGAATGGCAGAGGGAGACAGTTGCTATTATACGTTAAAAAAGGGGAGAGTGTAAAATTTGAGATGTATCCCGGGCCACTGCGAGTTCATAGTACGCTGATGGTGAAGTCACATGTCATTTGTGAGAACGTGAATATCTGCAGTAGGAGCATGAATAAGAATGTTTTCTCCAGTATGGGTAAGCACGTGAGTTTTTAAATTTCCTTTTCGAGAACATGAATAGCTGCAGAAGGAACAAAAATAAGGTTTTTCTCCTGTGTGAGTAAGCATGTGAATTTTTAATGAGCTCTTTTGAGTACATAAATAGCTGCATTCAGAACAAGAGTAAGGTTTTTCTCCAGTATGGATAAATATGTGATCTTTTAAATTTCCCATTTGAGAACATGAATAGGTACAGTAGGAACATGTATAAGGTTTTTCTCCAGTATGGGAAAGCATGTGACGACGTAAATTTACCTTTTGGGCACATGAATAGCTACAGTTAGAACACGAATAAGGTTTTTCTCTGGTATGGGTAAGCATGTGACGTTTTAAGTGTCCCTTTAGAGATGACGAATAGTCACAGTAAGAACATGAATAAGGTTTTTCTCCAGTATGAGTAAGCATGTGAATTTTTAAATTTCCATTTCGAGAACACGAATAGTTGCAGTAGGAACACGAATAGGGTTTTTCTCCGGTGTGTGTAAGCATGTGACTTTTTAACTGTGCTTTTAAAGATGATGAATAGCTACAGCAGGAACATGAATAAGATTTTTCTCCGGTGTGGGTAAACATGTGAAGTTTTAAATATCTCTTTTGAGTACACGAATAGCTGCATTCGGAACATGAGTAAGGTTTTTCTCCGGCATGAGTAAGCATGTGCCTTCTTAAATATCCTTTTCGAGAACATGAATAGTTGCAGAAGGAACATGAATAAGGTTTTTCTCCGGTGTGGGTAAGCATGTGAAATTTTAAATAGCTCTTTTGGGTGCATATATATGTGCATTCGGAACACGAGTAAGGTTTTTCTCCAGTATGGATAAACTCGTGATCTTTTAAATCTCCCATTTGAGAACATGAATAGGTGCAGTAGGAACATGAATAAGGTTTTTCTGCAGTATGCGAAAGCATGTGACGTTTTAAATTTCCCTTTTGAGCACATGAATAGCTGCATTTGGAACACGAATAAGGTTTTTCTCCAGTATGGGTAAGCATGTGAGTATTTATCTGTCCTTTTAGAGACGACGAATAGCTGCAGTAAGAACATGAATAAGGTTTTTCTCCG
Source organism: Limnephilus rhombicus (assembly GCA_929108145.2). Lineage (NCBI taxonomy): Eukaryota > Metazoa > Arthropoda > Insecta > Trichoptera > Limnephilidae > Limnephilus > Limnephilus rhombicus. The sequence continues at coordinate 47,715,500 of OV815289.1, read as the reverse complement.
GTATGGGTACGCATGTGAATTTTTAAATTTCCGTTTTGAGAACACGAATAGCTGCAGTAGGAGCACGAATAAGGTTTTTCTCCAGAATGGGTAAACATGTGGTGTTTAAGATGTCCCCTTTGAGAAAAAGAATAGTTGCAGTAGGAACACGAAAACGGCTTTTTTCCAGGTTGCGTCTTCAGGTCCGTAGTTAAGTCTGAAAAAGATAGCAAATAAATCTTAATGTGCAATTATCTCAAATTAAATTAGAAAATTACTAAAATGAATTCAGGAAAACATAAACCGATTTTACTTGCTGTATGGGGAGCACTCCCGGAGCCTTCTACATATTCATTTTTAGCATCCGGCAAGTCTAAGACGATTAGCGAATGAGAACTTCCCACTTCGTCTTCTTCTCTTGCTCCTGGTTCTGCTTTGATAGGCAGAGTCTCCATCTTAATGCTACCTGGAATAACAATGTTAGTTAGTTGTGTAAAGATAGGCTGAGTATTACAAAATGTTTGGTCATGAGTTGATTTTTTTCTGATTATTTGATTTTATGATTCGAATATGCTGTGTGACCAGGCTGACGAGCGGTTGACAGTAGCTTAACCAAAGCGAGTACAAATTTAAACAGAAGGAGAGATCGCGTACTTTCTAAAATATTTAAAAAAATCAATAAAAATAACAAAAGAAGTCGTTCGGAATGAATATTTAATTTAAGAAATACAAATAGGAAAATCTCATTCTTTAATGATAATTGTCTAAATATGATATAGGAATTTCGGACAATCGAAATTATTGTATCTTTAAGATGCAGTCCTGAAATATTGGAGAAAATTTGCATTAATGTGCCTGCCAAGCAAACTCAAAGCAAAGATAGTTGACGCCTGTCTCGACACAGGTATACCCTAGTGAGACAGGCATACAAATAAAACCATTGTAAATATATTTTATTATAGATAAATAAATAAATAAAAAAGTTTTAAATGTAACGAAAATCTCAAAACTAATTATATTAATTAACCAATTCCTAGAATTCATCGTCTTACGAATAAAAATTGCGAACTTCTACATATATTTGTGTTGGCAGTTTTGCAAATTTCAATAGGCGACTAATTTCGATTCTATCTGATAATAATCAATTTTATCATTATTATTCTTTTTATAAAATCTATTTGTTTTATTTTCTATACCTAACTAGTACATCACACATCCTTGTATTGCTTTTATTATTTTATAACACACGCAAATAATTGTACGCGTATATCTTCATACTAGCTTTTACTTTGTTTTATGTCATGTCTTATTATTTAAATTCCATATTTGATTCTGCTAATTTATATAATGGTTTTTTAATCTCTGCTACAAAGAAAAGGTACAAGAGAATAACGTAGAATGAATACAGCAGCCGAGATACACTGATTTTCTTACATTAAAATACCGGTAGAACGAGGACATCATTCCCACCCGCCACATGTGATCTAAAATTGCAACCCGTTAAAATAGAATAATCTATCAAACGGACCGCCCGCGCCCGTTTCAGCCCAGAATCAAGAGATTTTTTAAGGTATTTTGGGGCTCCAGACCAGAGGTGGCTACCAAATTCAACCGTGGGGCTACCCTGCAATTTGTAAAGGGCTAGCAGTTGTGTACTTGTAAGGAAAGAAAGGTAAGTTAAGCAGGTTTCAAAGTAAATTCTTCAAAAAACGTTAATTTCCACTGTCCCTTACGAAATACAAGGTCAAATCACCTCGCACTCAAAACAAATTACACACAACAATTTACTAAATGCATAATAGAAAAAATAATACAAATTGTTAATTACGAACCCTCTACTCAGTGGCGTAGCAAGGGGGCGGCGGGGGGGAGCGGACCGCCCCGGGTGCCACCTGAGGGGGGGTGACACTCAAACATGGAGAAAAAACTTATGAAAGTGCAAAATTGCCGCAAAAAATATTTTACACGCGAACACTGACTGTTATTTAGCTCTATGGCTCGGCTGGTCGGGGATTCCCGAAAAAAAAAAAATATTTTCGTTCCTAGCTCAAAGTATTGCCCGGTCGGGGATTTCCCTGAAAAATTCCTTGTGTCCTACTAATTTCGTTCGAATATTGTGATTGACGTAAACTCTTGAAGGGAATTGATATCTATTGACTGACTTGAATTAGTGAAAAAGTCTTTATTCTATAAGCGTTTTTATTAGTGCTGAAAGATCATTTAAAAAAAACAAGGTAAGTGGATTTGATAGTTCACTTTTCTAATAGACACTAAACTTGAATATAATTTTTGTTATTAGTTTTTGGGGTATTATGCCGTGTTACGCTACCTCCTTCTTTAGCCAACGTTTCGGACAGCGTTGCAGTGTCCATCATCAGGGCGGATGTCCACATCTGCCCTGATGATGAACACTGCAACGCTGTCCGAAACGTTGGCTAAAGAAGGAGGTAGCGTAACACGGCATAATACCCCAAAAATTAATAACAAAAATACTTTTGGCCGTGAAAATCTAAAATCGTAACTTGAATATAATTTTATTTATTTATTTATTTTATGGACTTACGTCCAATTTAAAACAAAGTATCACGAAGTATAGAAATGAACAATGTAAGGATTCGGATGGTACATGGAAGCAAAGACAAACAGTGAAAATAGAAGAAAAAAAAGTGTCAAGTCACGTCAAGACCTTGCAAAAATTAGGGTGAATATTACATATCTTCATTTGTTTAAAGAGCGACAGAAATCATTTAAGCTAATACCAAAAAAATCAAGGTCTTGACGTGAGTTGACCAGTCTACACATTCTGGACAGTGGTGAGTTATAACCATAGTTAGTCGAGTGCTGATTGAGGAAAAGCAGGTCTTTATTTCTGAGTCTACGAGAAGGTATATTAAATGTGATGAGTTGTAGTAATGTAGGCGAGTCGATTAAACAGTTAATAATTTTGAAGAAACAAATGAGATCAGATTTTATCCGACGGTCTTCTAAAGGAGAAAGGTTTAGAGTTTGTTCAATTTCAGCATACGAGTAATTGCCTCGCTCTAATCCTAGCCTCCAAGCAATTCCCTTTAGGAACCGATGTTGAACGGATTCAATATGACGAATATGGACAGCATAAAAAGGAGACCATATAATACAAGCATATTCAAGATGGGGGCGAACCAAGGAGCAGTAAAGAGTTCTTAGGGTATTTATGTTTTTGAAGTCAGAAGTGGTTCTAGTGATAAAACCAAGTAGTTTGAGAGATTTATTAACAATCGTGTTTATATGTTCCCGGAAAGAAAGCTTGCTATCAAGAGAGACACCAAGATCTTTAATAGATTGAATAGTTGTTAGGCAATTATTATTTAATTTGTATTCGAAAACAATCGGATTTTTAGATCTGTAGAAGGACATAATTTTGCACTTATCGACATTTAGTTCCAAGCAATTAATTTTACACCAGTCATTGAAAGTGTCAATATCTGATTGGAAAAGAAGGCAGTCATGGTAGTTTTTGATTATTTTTAGGATCTTATTGTCATCAGAAAAAAGCCAAAAGCGTGTGTGAGAGAAAATACGAATAATGTCATTTATAAACAAGTTGAAGAGAAGCGGGGCTAAATGTGCTCCTTGCGGTACGCCGGATGTTACTTCAATAATAATAGACTCAATGTTATTTATTTTAACTCTTTGTTTTCTATTGCTTAAATAAGAATTAAAGAAAGATAGCAATGGGTTTCGTATACCTATAGCATATAGCTTGGCCATGAGGATAGCGTGTTTTACTTTGTCAAAAGCTTTAGAAAAGTCGGTATATAGAACATCTACTTGTGATTTATCTTCTAGGCCATTGACTACGGTGTTGGTGAAGGAGAGTAAGTTTGTAGTGGTAGATTTAGCAGATCTAAAGCCATGCTGTTCCTCAATCAGCACATTTTTGAAAATAGGTGTTATTTTTTTTGTGATTATAGATTCAAAGATTTTAGGAATATGAGAAAACATCGATATAGGTCTATAGTTTTCTACGTTCGACCTATTACCCGATTTAAAAATAGGTCGTATATAGGAAACCTTCCAGGAATCCGGAAAAGTGGCAGATGATAGTGATAAGTTATATAATAAACAAATTGGCTTAGATACAACAGATTTACATTCTTTCAATAATATTTCAGGTATACCATCAGGACCAGTGCTTGTTTTGCTGGGAAGATTTTTTAAGTAATTGAAAACATCTACAAGTGTGATTTCGCAACTATTAAGGTCAATAGTATTAGCATATTTAAGTGGAGGGATGGTGCATTTGTTATCAGTATAGACAGAGGAGAAATGTTCAGCAAAAAGGTTGGCAATATCGAAATCGTTGGTGGCGTGAGTATCATTAAAAAATAAACTTGAAGGGAGATCTTTATCAATACGTTTTTGTTTAATAAATTTCCAAAATTGTTTAGGGTTAAGATTTAATTTTGTCTCAGTGAGTTCAATATAAGATTTGTCACACAAGTTAGATTCAATTTTGGATAATTCTCTTAACTGAGAAAATTTTTGATAAAGCGCTAAGTTGTTCGTTAATTTGAATAACTTGTGTGTTTTCTTTTTTTCCATAATCAAATGCTTTAGTTTCATACTGAACCAAATAGGAAATTAAGGCTGGGAAAAAGTTCCCTTTGGAACGAACAAATCTATAGCATGAGTTATACATTCGTTGAATTTAAATACAGCATCGTTAATATTGTTGTTTGATAACATACCTGCCCAGTCATATTGGGCAAGGTACCTATTCATGCCAGTATAATCACCTTTGTTAAATTTATAGTGGAATGTAACTGCTGATTTCAGAGTGTCACTTTTGAAAGGATTAGTGAAGTTAATATCGAGTGGTGGATGATATTTATCTATTGGTAATATTGAGTCAGTAGCTTCACATACACAAACGCTAGGCATATTGGTAAATATTAGATCAAGACAGAAACCTCCACAGTTATTGATCGAGTTTAATTGGTACATATTCAGGAAGGCAAAGAAATTTACAATTATGGAAGCTTGAAGGGAAACATTATTATGAGTTTTCACACCATGACTATCATTAAGCCACACTATTTTAGGAAGATTATAATCACCACAAATAAGTAAGGAATCGGCCTTTATGGAAACACGCTCAACTGCTTCAGTATGTGACTTATAGATTTCTATTGAAGAGGAGGGGGGAATGCATACACAACCAATGACAAGTTTCTTGGTACCAAGTAGAACACAAATAAATAATTGTTCAGATACATTATTAGACGATTCAAGAATGTGGCAAGAGTATTTTTTTAATACATATCATTACCCCACCTCCTCTACACTTGTTAGAAGAGGAAGAGCGGTCACAGCGAAAAATAATGTAGTCATGTAGTCCAAGTTCTGTTGAAGCAATATTGTCTGATAGCCATGTTTCAGTAAAACATAAAAAATCATAAGGGCATAAATTTATGGAGCATCTAAAGGAGTTTAGCTTAGTATTGAGACCACGAATATTTTGATAATAGGTGGAAAAGTTAGTATTAATAAGGTGTCGATTCTGATTCAGCCTAAAAAATTGACTCGAGATAATTCGCGTCTCTCAGCGGCTTGGCGGGCAGAACAGTCAGGGGAGCCAGTGTTGTGTGTGGACGGTTTTCTGAAGAACTTGCAAGTAGCACATGCTGGTGGCTTTTCAGGAGTCGGGCAAGCATCTCGATTGTGTCCAGGTTTTCCACAGTGAGAACATGTAGGCATGTCTGCGTTACATTTCGACGCCGTATGGCCGTAAAGTTGACAGTGTCCACATTTTAGACTGTCGATCCAATCCCTTACGGTGTGTATTTGCCAGTCCATAGCCAGTTTAGAGAAGCGAATGAGGGAGTGACGAACAGAAGGAGGAACTCTGAAGACATGAGTGCACAATCCGGTACGAGGTCCTACTTTGTGAGAGAACTGCAATTTATCTTTCAATTCATTAATTTGTAGACCGGTTTCTTCGTGTGTTTGCTGGTGGATTGCCAAGATGATGTTCTCGAGGGGCACAACTTGAGGTAGACCATGGATAGCTATCCGAGGAAGTTTATGTGAAGAAACTGCTGCTTTCAGACCAGCATCGGATAGGGTCGGTGCATTGGCAAGTTTTATGGCCTCCGCATCGGTACTTGGATGCACGACTACACCTCCGTTCCTTATTTCTCGTACCCCCGTGATTGTAATTCCCAAAGATGATGGGTTAGTTGAGGTTTTGAGAGTTTCAAGAGTACTGCTGGAAGGAAGTGACTTGTCATCTTTGGGGAAGATAAGTACGGCTGGTCTCGCAGGAAGTATAGGGGCATTGTTTCTTGTGTTCGGTGGATATTTCGGGAGGACTTGGTTGGACGTAATCGAACTATACGTTCTGTTCCCATTTTCGGGTGTTTGATTTGAAGACATATATTTGTAGGTCTTCAATTCTCCTTCAAGGCTCCCTAACTTTACACCCATTTGACCGACATTACCCAATAGATCGGTGAATTTAGGGGCGAGTTTCGCTATTTGTTCCATGGTGAATTTGTTAGATGTGTCCATTATGATGATATTTAATAGGTTTAAAATAGAGGTTGCCTTTGCCAGGAATTGTTGGGCAGAGTTTTCTTGTTCCATTATAATATTATGGATTATTATTAGATGTAGGTAGATGTTTGAATATATAATTATAAATAATTATTGTAGAAAGTAAATAATTATATATAATTATTGTAGAAAGCAATCACTTTGTGGTTTGACATATTTATTAAAATAAAATACTTTTTTTTATTTAAATAAATGAAGTCAATGTAAGCGAAACTCAATCGAAAATCTGGAAACAGAAAAATCAGAAAAACATATTGACACCTCTGGGACTCGAACCCAGGACCTCTTGCTTGGAAAAAAAACATATTGACACCTCTGGGTTCGAGTCCCAGAGGTGTCAATATGTTTTTCTGATTTTTCTGTTTCCAGATTTTCGATTGAGTTTCGCTTACATTGTCTTCATTTATTTAAATATTACAATTTGAGGTTTTACTCATAAAGTTAAAATAAAAAAAATAATAAATACTTTTTTGTTTAAAACCACGAGATTTATTAATTTATGAACCGACCGGCTGTACCAGTATTAATTTGTACCCTGAAAATGCTTAAGTAAAGCGAAACCGGCCGGTTCATAAATTAATAAATCTCGTGGTTTTAAACAAAAAAGTATTTTATTTTATTGAATATAATTACACCAGAATCGATCGATAACTGATTGAAGAAAAATGATCAATCATTTGTATAGTTTTTTCTGTATTATACTGTTTTGTGAACATGAATGAATATTTAAGGTATAATAAGAAATTTGGAGGATTTCAGAAAATGTTATTTTATGAATTCGAAATATGCGTTTTGAATTCGTTGACGAAGCGCTATTTACACCGATTACCAAGTCAGCTTCCGACAGTATTTACACCAAACGATTAGCTAATTATACTGGGTAGTTTCGCAAGCTAGGGTAATTCATTCTTTGGATAAGAGGTCACCTTCGAATTACTAGCGCTGTAAATCATAATACCTGAGTTATTTTATCCAATATTAGTTTTTTTTATTATCCAAAATCTAGTTTCAAGGATTACTAAAAATAAAGATTCTGTATATTTTTAATAATTTAACTACATGTACAATAATAACTGATAAACTAGTAACCTTTAAATCAGATTTTTGCCTTAGTCCTAATTTTGAAAAATAAAAAGTTTTTTGATTGGCGACGTTACGTGAGTATGGCGTCTTAACGGTGTATCTATTCGTTGACCCGGCCTATACTAATCTCACATTTTTCCAGATTTAAGTTAAGAGTGAGGCTGTGTAAGAATCCAAAAGCTTGAATAAAATTTACACACGGAACAAACAAATAATTTTCCTCCGAATTTCGGAGCGTAAGGTGTGCAACTCAAATTTAAAGTCGAAACTGGTTTTAATTTAAGATTGAATCTGTGTTCGGTAACTCGCTTTAATTAAAACTACACTCATAACATGAAAGTGGTTTTTCTCCGTTATTATCCGCACATACTCTAAAACTTTCATATCTTGCAACTCGGGGAATATCTTGCAATAGTAAAACTCGGGAATGGTTTCCTTCGAAATTGGTCCGCAGATGAACAGAGTTTCAAATGAAATTTCAAAGGAAACTATTTTCAAGTTCCACGTGCAAGATTTGAAAGTTGCAGAATTTGTGCTACAAAGATCGGAGTAAAATCATTTTCGTGTACTGCATGCATTAATAATTAAAGTTGGCACTCACACCTTTACTTTCTTACAACTGAAATTTTATCATTACACTCTGAACACAAAACTGGTTTTAACTTAAGAATGGGTTGTTAAAATTATATTTTCACGCCAGCAAATGATTTTCCTCAGAATTTTGCAGCATATTAGAATTGAAGACTCCACTCGGAACATTACCCCGGTTTCGAAATTTATCCTGAATTAAGAGATCAAAACTGGTTTTAACTTTCTGTGTGCAAACTGCATCCAGATCTCAAAAATGGTTTTCTTCAGAATTTAGCAGCATATTAGAATTGAATACTCCACTCGGAACTCTATTATTTGTAGCTCTATGGCTCGGTCGGTCGGGATTTCTCAAATATTTTGTTGTTTTCTTTTCGTTTCTACCTCTTAATATTGCTTTGTGGGGGATTCCCCTGAAATATTCCTCGCTTATCACCTGTGTCATTCTCATTTTTTTCGTACGTTGTGATTGACGGAAACTCGTGAAGGGAATTATTACCTATTGATTATTGAAAAAGGTGTTATTCTGTTAGTGTTTTTAAAGGTGTTTTAATTTCGAGGATTGGGAAATTTTTGTTTACCCATTTGACTAGCTAGTAATATTTTTAATATTTAAGAAGGTCAAAATTAGCGTTTTGAATTTCTCAAAGTAAACTTTAAAGGGGGGGGGGTGACACCACGTTTTCCGCCCCGGGTGCCACCCATGCTAGCTACGCCACTGCCTCTACCCCTGCTGTGTATTATTTTCTCATTCGCATTATGTTGTTTTCCTTTTTTAATAATGTTTATCCTTGAACACAACTTTATGATGTGAAAATATATTATTTTTATATTAATTTATTTACATATGCGTATACATTACAATGTGATCCTTTGTCTGTCCAACTGGGAAGAATACCCGTTTCAGGACAGCCAAATTGTATATTTAGTTCATAATATTCTTAAGAAAGGAATGGTTTCGTTCAAGATATCACGGGAATTTGCTTCTGACAAGACAACTTTTGAGAACATTAAGAATTGTATATAATTAAAGGGTGGTTTCTTTATGTCTTTAAAAGAATCGCAAAGATGTGATTTTTTCAAGGTCAATTTGGAGAAACTTAATAAATGCGTTAATAGTGAATGTATTTATTAATGTTCTACGAGTGTCTTCTTTAGTGAGATCACTAAGGAAATATATAGGTCCATAGTTTTATTTCATTTTATCTATCCTACTTCAATCTATATATAATTTCTTTTTTTTCTTCTTTTTCTACTACTATATGTTTTCTTTAAACATCTATGTGTTTCTATATTTGTTATGATTTTTTGCGGAAACTTCGCTGGTTCATGCAACAATGTAATATGTAATTACTTCAATAAAAAATGTATAACTGTTTATTTCCCTAATTAACAAAAATAAAAACTATAATACAAAACAAGTTGGGTACTACTTAGTTTCCCGTAAAGCAATACTTCGAAGAGAAAATCAAAAGTACCGACGGACTACAAGGAAAGTGGTCAACTGCCCTGACTTGCAATTAAAACATCTTTGTGATATACGCAATGCAACTTACTAATTGGCTGAACGCTCTCTGCACACTGCAAACGTTCCTTCTTTATATCCGGGAGGTTGATTTTCACATCGGTATAGGGCATTTCACCTGAGCCTTCTTCCTGCGACCACGGCTCAGTCTTGATGGAAACACTCTCTGTGTTGGGAAGATCCATGGCACTGCTGTGATAGCGTCCTGTTATATTATTGTAATTGGTTTCAGCTCTAATAAATGAGATCTGTAACAAAACATTAATTAATACACAAATTCCAAAAAGTTCATGTGTAGTTACGTATATGCAATATCTTGGTCGAGTGGCACCCCCCTTTGGGTGGCACCCCCCTTCGGGTGGCACCCGGGTGGTCTGGTTGCGATGCTCTTGTTCGTCACTCTTGGTTGCGACTAGGGAGTGCCATTAGTTTTATCTAAAAAGTTGATATACAAATAATGTAAAGTATAAAAGTAGGTATTTGTTATTTGATATTTTAACGGATCATTTTATTAGGTAAGTACAAATCTATTTTAACAATCTATACTAAACACTCTCTATTACTATATTTTTCTCTCTCTGCTATCTATCGACCTCTATAACGTTTGTTTGTATGTTTATACGTTTGGGGCGGGGTAATCTTTGGAACTAATTATAATATATTGATGAAATTTTGACACGGAAATAATATAGATCCCGAGGAAATATATAGATTACCTACTTTTTAGTGCGGGAAAAATCTCATTCCCACGGGAACGAGTGGATGATCGTGATTTTTTCGTCCAAATCTAAGCACTGTCGCGAAACACAAGCTTGTAAAAGTACAACATTTTACAAATATTCTGCTGCCATGTCAATGCTACCTACGTTTTTTTATCTTCCTTCCCGTGTTTAACGCTATCCCAAATATACTGCGTTTTTGGTCGTCCTCGCTGGATAGCGTTATAATGAAATTTTTTTGTAATCAATTTATTTTTCGAAATGTTTCCGACTTAAAGAGAATTAATTTGTTGCAGATTTTATTGAATACTACTTAACTAATTAGTACAAAATGTCTGAACACGTTGATCTAATCAAAAGAAATCTGGGTCAAAATATAGAAAACGAAAAGCAGAAAATGAAAAGGAATTTCAAAAAACAAAAAAGTTTATGAATAAAGATAAATATATCATAACAAAAAATCAAGACCTGAATGTGGCATCTACATCTGGAAAACAAACGAATTCATCGGTAATGGAGCCTCTGTACAAGTCAGATCAGATAGCTGCTGAAAAGATTCTGGACGAAGTTTCCCGAAGTGGAATAAGTTGTGCTACAATTACAGATGCTGCTCAGGATGACTCCATTGGTGATGTACAACAAATACAAATGCTAGATGACGTTAGTACTGTTGTCCCGAATATAGCGGATCCAGCCACTTGGCCACTCATTCGAAATAGCAAAATAATTGATCATATAATAACTAGTGGCCCAGTGCAAACTCACATTGATAATTATCCGAAGAATGATACAGGGTGACATTTCTCTAATTCTCATTTCATAAAAAAAAACTAGCAAACAATGAAACAATTCATTCAAGGTAAAAACCTATCTGCGATCGACAATATCTCAATCTAAATTGACAAAAGTGGCCACTTTGTCAATCGAAAATGAAATTGATGAAAACATCGATTTTGATAAAACCTAATCAAAGAATTTTATTAGGTTATCAATTTTCGCCGATAGAAAATCTAGAAAAGTGAAATTTTATTAGTTTTTTTAATAAATAGTTTGTTTTTTTTTAATAAACGGTTATTTCATTATACCCATTGCCTTTTTTCGTATGGAATTAAATTGCAGTTAGGGGGCGCCATGAAAATCTCGCCCAGGGCGCTAGCAGTGCTAAGACCGGCTCTGGCTGTACAGCCAGTACGCCCAGTTTTTGAGATGCTAACTTAACTCTGTCTTCGATGGAGCCCCATTGTGTGTGCATATTAGTTTATATTCCACAATTACATTATGCATATTAGTTTATATTCCAACGTAGTATAAACTAACTCAATCTATATATATAAAAATTTAGGTTCCGTATGTTTGCGTTCGCTAATCTCGGAAAGTAGTCGATGGATTGACTCAAAATTTTTACAGAACATTGCATTTTATTTGGAAGCTCCAAAGAAAAAGAATAATTTATGCGTTTTAAATTGACTCATAATTTGTCATAGTAAACAACGGAATGACAGTTCAGACGGTGTTACCATTTTATTAATTTTATTAAAAGTTACAAAAATTTATGATACCTACAATTAGGAATTAAAAGAATTTAATCGGATTTAAAAGTAGAATTATATCTAACAAATTATATTACTATTTTCACTCATTTGTTTTCTCTGTGCGTTTTAAATTTACTCATAATTGTACTGAATGTCAGTTCGTAATTTTGCAAAACCTACAAAAAATCAGATTAACAAATCGAATTATATATGACAAATTTTCAAAGGGTCAAAAAAGTATAACTGTGACCAGTTGATTGATGTGTAAGTTTCTTCAAAGTTGATCACCATTCGTGGGATGCCTCGCTCACGTTCAAACATAGGCTGTCGTACTCGACACGCAAACGCAGATCGTCAGAGAAGATCAAACCGCACTGATCAAGAACGTTTAGACCAGGGATGCTCAAACGGTCGATCGCGATCGACCGGTCGATCACGAGTGCTTTTTGAGTCGATCTCGAGCAAAAATTGCCGATGTAAATAGATGAATTCACAATTTTTGTTTTAGTTGATCTTAAATTAATGAAACCGCCCATTTTTTATGCCTTTTTGTTTAAAATTTATTTGTAACATATATTGTCAATGGTCGCGCATTTTGATTGTTGTATACTCTATCCTCGTTTGTGGTGTGTGACGTCACAAGTCCCCATAAAAAAATCGTAAAATTATTGCATATTCATGGTGAAATATTGTTGAAAATTGCCCCCCGAAGATATCGATCTAGTTTCTAGTGTGTGGTTTGGTTTATTTATGAGTCAGTCAGTCCGAGTTGTAACTTGAAGGCGATACAAAGTTTATTAACAAATAATTCAAAATGAGGGCGGTGAATAGATTGACTCTTAACTCAAAACCAGTTATGTGATCAGAACGTAAAATTCCAGTTCTGGATTCATCTGCTGACATATTTAGAAGGAAAACATTCTCTTACTCGACGTATAAAATTCTAGTTGCAGACTCTGCATGTGCTGCCATAATAAAGAAAAATCATTTTCATCTGAGTGTAGTTTTAATTCGCCGCACATAGATTTAGTTTAATCCAGTTCATAATGTAAAATTTCTGTTGTAATATTTCGAAGGCAAACATCCTCTTATTCTAAGTGCAGTCATAAAATTCAAGTTGCAGATGTATGTGCTGCCAGCATCAAAGAGAAGCCATTTTCATGTTCTGAGTTTTAATTTGCCAAACACAGATTTAATTTAAACCAGTTTTGTGTTTAAAATGTAAAATTCCAGTTGTGGATTCATATGCTGAAACATTTCGAATGAAAACATTATCTTATTCGAAGTGCAGTAATACAATTTTTGTTGCTGACTACGCATGTGCTGCCAGAATAAAAAAAAACTTTTTCTTGTTCTGAGTGTAGTTTTAATTTGCCGCAAAGATTTAATTTAAACCAGTTTTGTGTTCACAATAAAAAATATTAGTTGTGGATTCATCTGCTGACACATTTCGAAGGAAAACCTTCTCTAATTCGAAGTGCTGTTATAAAATTCTAGTTGCGGACTATTTATGTACTGAATCAAAGAAAAACCATTTTCATATTCTGAGTTGAGTTTTAATTCACCGCATACAGATTTAATGTAAACCAGTTTTGTGTTCAGAATGTAAAATTCCAGCTGTGGATTCATCTGCTAACACATTTCGAAAGAAAAACTTTTTCTTATTTGAAGTCCAGTCATAAAATTCTAGTAGCAGACTATTTATATACTGCCAGAATCAAAGAAAAACCATTTTTATGTTCTGAGTGTAGTTTTAATTAACCCCACACAGAATTTTATTTTAAACCAGTTTCGTGTTCAGAATGTATAATTCCAGTTGTGAATCATCTGCTGACACATTTTGCTGGAAAATATTTTCTTATTCGAAGTGCAGTTATAAAATTATAGTTGCAGACTATTTATGTACTGAGTGGTGTTTTAATTCACCCCACACAGATTTAATTTTAATGAGTTTTGTTTTCACAATGTAACGATAAATTAAATAACAAGTTGTCGATTCACCGTGCACCGAGTGAAGCTTTGCATTTGAGTTGCATGCCACATGCCGCATATTCTGAGAAATTTACTGTTCTGTGTGTAAGCCTGGGTACCATTCCCGTTTTCCGAGAGCAGTTATAAATTAGAGTTTTTTATTGAAAGTCACATGTGATATAAAAATCGGCATTAAATGAGGTCGTAATAAGAGAAAAAAACATTTCCCCCCGGCGCTAAATCATGTCAGAGTCGATCGTTCGGAGTCTAATAATATTGAGGTAGATCGCCAGCAGTTCAAGTATGAGCACCCCTGGTTTAGACGATAATGAACATGTTCGAGTTAGAATTAGAAAAATTAAAATCAGACAAAGCCACAGCGAAGCGTGGTCGGGTTCAGCTAGTGTATTATTAAAAAAAAATCGTAGTCTCAAATGTAAGAAAATGGTCTTGCAGCACCCATCTTAACATTGGTGCATTGTCAATTTACAACCACTTCAAAAGGTTATAAATCTCAAGCCAGATATTCATTATTTATCCTAAAAACCGCAAAAACATGATTTGGTGCATCTTGTGGCACGATTGTGTGTCGCCACAAACATAAGGGACACATTTTCGTTATTTGTTTTTGGGGTGTTATGCCGTGTTGCGCTACCTCCTTCTTTAGCCAACGTGTCGGACATCGTTGCAGTGTCCATCATCAGGGCAGGTCCGGCAGATCTACCAGATCACATCTACCAGATATGCTTTTGGCCGTGAATATCTTAAAACGTATCATAACAGACACATGTGTGTTTCCTCAAGTGGATGATGTGTTTAGGAATCGTTGTTTATGGGTCGCGGACACCAAATTGTTAGTGTTTATGTTTTAAGTACGTACCTATTCACTTCTCTGTCCACCCTACAAGGCATTCATGATAATAAAACCCCGTAGACTTCTAGGTACTTTTTTTTAATCTTCTAGACATTTTATGTTTTTTTATTTCTGTATCTGTATGGAATCGGCTCTCAAGTTTGTGTGATTTTCTATGGCTGTCAATTGGTTTGTTAATAATGGGTGACGTCCGCTATCGCGGATTTTAACTAGGATTAATTAATTTAACGGATTTTAATGCTGTTTGACAGCCTCCTAGGTCCCGAGGTAAGACTCTTGACTCACAATCCAAAGTGGTTCGAACCCGGCGTATTAATTTGTGATACTTCACAGTTAATTAATTAAAAATAATATACAGTATGTTTGCGACACGTTCCAGAGTGGAAGATACTCTCAGTATCGCCCTGGGGTAAGACCACCATTCAGAATTTAAATGTTGCATAAAATGGCTTTAGCCGTGTTTGGTGACTAGATCTAAACAGCTATGTTCTCCACCTCTAAATTCCCACCTCTTCCTCTTCATCTCCTTTCACTCCTTACTACCTTCAGCCTCACAACATAACCCAATAGGGGATGGCATGATATCACTGGCTCCAAACGGAAGCATTTGGTGACTCTTGTGCGCTGTTCAAATAATAAAAAAGGTATATATAATTATTTATTCGTTTAATGTACGTTGAAAGTTATATACTAGTCTTAGTTTGTACAAAGAAATTAATTCGTGCCTATATAGATTGAAACGAAACTTTTCAAATATTAAATCCATGATAAACAACTTAAAAAGTACATTAAATGAATAAACAGCCCATGTATACTTACTGCTATTAATTTTTTAAACGCTCTAAACTAATTTCTGACATCGGCTCACACAAATCATACAAATTTGACAGCCGATTCGGTAAATATCGGTTCGGACTGGCCACGCTTATTACGAATAATTTTTAGAAAAAAACTTTAGATTCGCCTTAATTACTATTAAAGGAAACTTTTTGGCTTTGGGGCGGCGGAAAATAATGCATTTTAATTTTCAATTGCATAAAACCAAAATTCACTTCGCGAACCGACCCAGCGAAATTCCGCGGCCGTAAATGTTACTGTTATGTTGGTATCCTTGATAAATTAGCAAGAGCTCATACGACTGTAGCCGATTTCGTGGGATAAGGCGCGTAATTATGAAATTTGTCTAGCGGGCTTGTTTGTGTAACATGGTTTGTGATACAAAAGAATGTGCCCCTTTATAACGCCTACTCGCGTCAAGGCAAGAAAAACATACCAGTTTTCAATTAGTTCAGCGGCTACGCTAGGTTTGTGTAACATGGTTTGTGATTCGCGGTATTTCATATAGGTATCCCATGAAGTCGGCTACAGTCCATAACAGTGACAGCTACGGCCGCGGATTTTCGCTGCGTCGGTTCGCGAAGTGAATTTTGGTTTTATGCAATTGAAAATTAAAATGCATTATTTTCCGCCGCCCCAAAGCCAAAAAGTTTCCTTTTATAGTAATTAAAGCGAATCTTAAGTTTTTTTCTAAAAATTATTCGTAATAAGCGTGGCCAGTCCGAACCGATAATTACCGCCGATTCTATATACGAGTATATGGAATCTTTCCCGTGTCCATAAAAGATACGAAATCGCTCGTCTGGTTTATGTCGGGTAGCTCAGTTTGTATTTCACGAATGCTCTTAAAATGATCAACGAAGCGTTAAAAGATATATTCTTTCAATAAACAAGCGCCAATATTAAGGAACTTAGGTTTTATTTAGTCAAAATAGCAATGACCCACTTATTACGTACTTCCAAGGTCAATTCCAAAGATGATGTTGAAGAAACGTCACTTGAAAAGTAAATACACTTGAATTTTGCAAAATTTGCTGTACAAATGAAATGATTATTGAAATAATCTCGAGTGGTATATATTTAACACTATTATTGTTTAGTTTTCAGGATAAACATATAAAAAGTGGAGAAACAATCACTACGCGACAACGGAAAAAAGAGACGCCGGTAATTGACATTTCCATAGAAAACAGCAAATTAAAGAAATTAATGACGTAAGTAAGTACCGGGCGGCGGTTTCTATGGCGGAGTATCGGTGAGAGACAAGTAGTTACTGTAGTTTTACCGCTATGGCAACATTAAAAAGTGGTAAATATCTATGCTTTGGTCATCTTGAAATTTGGTCAAACATTTTTTGGAATTGTTGGCGCTTTGTATTCGAACTTACGTTATAATCTACGCATTCTCAGATGGCGCCAATAAATTATTGAAGTTAAACTTCTTTACGCACGCTTGACTTGGGGAGTAAGCTGGTGAATGCATGACGACAGCGTTACGAAAAGTGTGATCGGGCGAGGCGAACCCTCGGGCCTTTACGCACGTTTGACTTGGGGAGTAAGCTGGTGAACGAGAGCGTTATGAAAAGTGTGATCGGGCGAGGTGAACATAAGTTGAGAGGGAGATATAAGTTAGTAAAATTATACTTCAGTCGTGTGGTCTATAAAGCACCTTCGTTTTTTTTTAAGTTAAACTTCTTTACGCACGCTTGACTTGGGAAGTAAGCTGGTGAATGCTTGACGAAAGCGTTACGAAAAGTGTGATCGGGCGAGGCGAACTTTATGCATGCTTGGCGTGTGAACTAAGCTGGTGAATGTGTGAAGAGAGCGTTATGAAAAGTGTGATCGGGCAAGGCGAATGGAAGTTGTGAGGGAGGTATAAGTTAGTGAAGTTTTAGATATGATTTTAGATATTCACGGCCAAAAGTATTTTTGTTATTGGTTTTTGGGTTGTTCTGCCCTAATGACGGCCATTGTAACGCTGTCCGAAACGTTGGCTAAAGGAGGAGGTAGCGCAACACGGCATAACACCCCAAAAACCAATAACAAAAAAGTGAAGTTTTACTTCAGTCGTGTGGTCTAAAGCACACTCGTTTTTTTAGGTTCTGAACACTTTCTGCGCGTTATGCCTTAAAATATTAAGAGGAATTAATTGTTAGCGCCCGTAAACATTTAATATTAATATTATAAATAAATATTTTTGTTCATAAACAAACTCAAATCTTTCAAGAACGGCTGACAAATACAATATTGGAGTGAGTCACCAATACAAAATTGGATTATACAGCCTTTCTTGAAAGATTTGGGTTGGTTTATGGAGAAAACTATTTATTCTAGTTTATATTGAATAGGTACGTGCGCAAACAATTATTCTTCTTTGTGTGCCCTATCAGGTCCCCCGACTTTGGCGATCACTCTTGAAAACAATTAAAACACCTTAATACTTTAAAGCAGGGGTGCTCAAACGGTCGAACGCGAGTGCTTTTTGAGTCGATCTCGAGAAAAAATTGCCGATGTAAATAAATCTATTCACAGTTTTCCGCAGTTGACCGCACATTTTTCATGCCATTTTGTATATTATTTATTTGTATCTAATATTGTCAATGGTCGACCTTTTTATTGTTCACTCTATCCTCATCTATGGTGTGTGACGTTACAAGTCCCCTAAAAAAATGGTCTAATTATTGCATATTCATGGTGAAATATTGTTGAAAATTGCCCCCTTAGAAGCCCGAAGTTATCGATCTAGTTTCTAGTGTATGGTTAGGTTTATTTACGAGTCAGTCAGTCCGAGTTGTAACTTTTAAGGCGATACGAAGTTTATTAATAAATAATACAAAATGTGGTGAAGAGAAGTAAAATTTATTATTTTAATAACGATTGCGAGGAAGAATTGCCCCGGCGGCACATTTAGGGGGGCGGCAAAATTTCACAATAAATAATAAGAATATCTTGTAAAAATGTTATTCATTTTCAATTCATATTTTTGGTGCACCTACGCTTTGGACCGACTGAAATGAGCACGGAATTTTTCATTACTTATTCTGCGACGAAACCGATAACCGTCAACATTTTTTTCCATGACTATGTTTCCACGTTTTATTCTCGAATTCAAGTTCGAAAGATATTTACTAAAATCATCAAAATTATAATGTTTATTATATTATTTAATACCTATTACAATCTGTGCACAGTTGAAACATTTTTATGAGAAATGTCAATCTTATGTGGACGTCATTAATCCAACCTGCTACATCAACCAGTGAGTTTTACGCGTCCTTCTTTCCCACCTTCGACATAAGAAAGTTCTTTACCTACATCATTTTTTACTTACGCTATGTATGTGCTGCCAAAATCAACGAGAAACCATTTTAATGTTCTTAGTATAGTTTAAACTCGCCAAACACATGTTTAATTTAAACCAGTTTAATATAAAATTCCAGTTGTGGAATCATCTGCTGACACATTTCGAAAGAAAAACATTTTCTAATTCGAAGCGCAGTTATAAAATTCTAGTTGCAGACTATGTACAGCCAGAATAAAAGAAAAACCATTTTCATGTTCTGAGTATGGTTTTGATTCACCACACACAGATTTAATTTAAACAACTTCTTTGTTCAGAATGTAAAATTCCAGTTGTGGATTCATCTGCTGACACATTTCAAAGGAAAACATTCTCTTATTCGAAGTGCAGTTATAAAATTCTATTTGCAGACTATTTACGTACTGCCAGAATCAAAGAAAAAATGTTCTGAGTGTAGTTTTAATTCACCGCATACAGATTTAATTTAACCCAGTTTTGTGTTCACAATATAACGATAAATTAAATAACATCGTGTACCGAGTGAAGCTTTGCAATTGAGTTGCATGCCATATGCTGCAAAATTCTGAGAAATTGACTGTTCCGTGAATAACCATTATTTCGGGACTCTTACGCAGAAGTAATTTTAAGTTAAAGCCTGCCTTGTGTGATGAAGTTCCTATTACATGAATACCATTCTTGATTTCCGAGAGCAGTTATAAGTTTGTAGTAGAATTTATATACACGATTTTTATTGGAAGAATACTCGTCACAAAATGAGGTCCCAATAACCCCCCCCCCCCCCCCCCCCCCCCGCCTTCCACGGCACTTGAGAATCTATGGTTGAAGTACCTAAATGCCTACCTACATGTATGACAGTCACGCATCACACATACTTGCAGCCTAGAGTCGATCGATCGGAGTCTAATAATATTTAGGTAGATCGCCAGCAGTTCAAGTTTGAGCACCCCTGCTTAAGCATAACGTGCAAAAAGTATTAAAAACCTAAAATAATTTAATTGACGCCATCTCTGAATGCGTAGATTATAACATACATTACGTCTAACCTTGATCACAAAGATATCTTAGTATTTTTACTTTCCAACAAGAGATGTCTCGCATCTCTTCTGAATTATTTTTTCGGAAACCATAATATTATTGAAATATTTTTTCACAAATCATTGATCGTGTATTATATATTTAAAAAAATGCTTATTCGAATTAATTAAACTTTTCATTTTAATGAAAATACAAATAAATTTGTTTACATCACTTTTATTTATACACAATCTACATGTTTCGTGAACGATGTTCACATCATCAGGATCAAATGCATATCAAATGTATACTAAACTTAAAAATTAAACATAGATCACTATGGGAGGAAATAGTAGAAGGGAGGGGAAGGGGTAAGAGTGGGGGAACTTTATTAAAATTGGGGATCTCAAAGTCATTAGCAGGGAACGACCAGTTATGTGGGAAAAGGTTCAAAAGAGGGTTTATAAAAAATTGTTGCTTATTAATTATGTCTGCTTTATTATTTACATTTTCCTAATTTCTAAAATCTCTAAATTATTTATCTGTGATGACTTATCTGTATGTAATATTTTAAGTCCATGGTTTTTGTCAAAATTATGATCATGTTTTATTAAATGATCTGTGAACTCAAATTCGGTATTGCCATTTAATGCCCTGAGATGTTCCTTGACCCTTACTTCAAAGTTTCTATTTGTTCTGTCTATGTATATAAAAGCAATTATTACAGTCTTTACAATTTAATTTATAAACGCCCGATTTTTTTTTGTTTTAATGTCGCTATCTTTGTTTTTAAGGATGAACTTTTTAATTTATTATTTGTATAAAATGCTGGTTGAATAGTACCGGGAATATTCTTTCTAGTTATTTTTGTAATATTGGTATTAACAAATGTAATTCTACGCCTTTGATTATTTCTTTGTTTAGAAAATGGGTAAATATATAGTTTTAAGAATTTGTGTTTAAGTATTCTTTTTTTATTAGTTGATCTATTAATTTAGCATGATGTGAACATCGTTCACGAAACATGCCGATTGTGTATAAATAAGAGTGATG
Source organism: Limnephilus rhombicus (assembly GCA_929108145.2). Classification (NCBI taxonomy): domain Eukaryota; kingdom Metazoa; phylum Arthropoda; class Insecta; order Trichoptera; family Limnephilidae; genus Limnephilus; species Limnephilus rhombicus. The sequence continues at coordinate 47,694,407 of OV815289.1, read as the reverse complement.
TAAACAAAGTTATTTGTCTTATCATTAAAATAAATAATGCCATCACAAAGTGAAAACCTTTCCGAACAAGTTTTCTTCGAAAAAATTAATTTTTATCTGTGATTATCAAGTACCTATATGGAAGTGGTTGGTGCCCCACCAACCTGGGACAAGGGTCATTATAATATAATATTATGTGACAATGAGACCATTATTTAGTTCAAAACACTCTGCGAGATTTTTACCCAGTTACTTATTCACAAACTTCTTTTAAGGATAAAACATGATCAAAGAAATACTTTAAACATGTAGCAATATATATCACAGCCCTGTCGCGCGATCCTAGCTAATAAATACTAGGAGAAGCCCTGATGTTATTCGTACAATCTTTGTCGAAAAAAGGAGAAACAATAATACAAATTCCTTATTTTTATATCGAGACAAAAAACACATATTATGATCCCCCACTATCGAGCTAAATTGAATTGTCATTCAAAACAAGAAAGCTAGCGCCACCCGCCTGGTATAGTAACCTGCACTACCGACCGTTGCGGGTAATCAATTTAGATTAAGAACCTACTGATGTCACTAACTGTATTAATTTATAGGTTTTAAGGGTTGTAATCCTACCAATATTATAAAGGAGAAAGTTTGTATGGATGTACGTTTGTCACTCTTTCACGCAAAAACTACTGAATGGATTTTTATAATTCTTTCACTAATAGAAAGCTAGATTATTTGCGAGATCTATTGGCTATATATATTGGTAATCTCTGGCGTTATGAAATTATTTATCATGTATACGTTTTCTGTCGCTAACAAAATCCATTTATTGCAAACGTTAGAAAAAAACAAACCAATTGTCGCCTTGGAAACGATGTTTCTTTAACTAGGCAAAATTCACCCCAAAAAGAGTGCTTTGTTGGCGTCGTACTTAATAACTATCCCTAAAAATGAATCACCGAAATGTATAGGTATATGCGCATAAACCCGAACGACTGCACCAAATTGGATAATTCTTAGTTATTTTGCATTAAATTACCGTTGAGTTCTGGCATTATGAAAATTGTATAAAAAATTATAATAGGTGGCACGCGAGCACTTTGAAAACTGAATGTATCGGGAATGAGTATGTGGAATGCGAGAGGTGAGAGGGGGGAGTGAGGAGGGGGGAAGGGGGGTTTTGGTAGGGTGTTGGTGGAGGGGGGTAGGTGAGGAGGAGGAGGGTGGGGGAAGGGATTAGGGGATGGAGAGAGGGAGGGAAGGAAGGGGAAAGGGGAAGGGTGGAGGAGAGTGTGGGGAGGGGTAGAGGGGGGGGGGGAAAGAGGTTGATGGGTGGAGTGGTGTGAGGTGAGGGAATGTGGAGGGGTAGGGGGTGGGGGGAGGGTGGGTAGAGGGAAAGGGGGAAGGGGTTGATGGGGGGAGTGGAGTGGAGAGAGGGAGGGTGGAGGAGGTGGGAGGGACAGAAGCGGAAGGAGGAGGGGAGGAGGAAGGTGGGGAGAGGTGGAGTGGGGAGGGGTATGGGGTGGGGGGGGATCGGTGGAGAAGGAGGGGGAGGGATGGTGGAGGGGGGTGGAGTAGGGGGGGGTGGGTGGTGGGGGAGACGGGGAGGGGGTTTGATAAGGGGAATGGAGTGGGGAGAGGGAAGGTGGAGGAGGCGGAGTGGGAAACCCTTATTAACTACCATGCGAACGATGCCGCGGGAAAAAGCTAGTACATAATATTCTACGAATAGCTGTACTACGTACGGCAGTTTTAAGGTAAATGATACGCAGAAATCCTAGGCTCATAAATTGAACTAATTTCTATTTTTTTTTTCTAAATCTTAAATATACGAAATAAATGGTTTAATATAAATGCATTCAAAAGGTCCTTATTAACACTTTAAACGTGTCTCCACATTAAAATTCGAAAGTAATTTTTTTGGTGCCAAGCAGTATCAGAAAAGACTGGTTGAGAGAGACCTTTCGTCCTCTCAAGCCGGTCTCTCTCGACCCACAGTGGCAGGGATGGATTCATACGTCGTCATTCCTGGACACATTATTAATACCCGCGACCTTCGGGTTGCGAGTGAAGAGCTTTACCCCTGCGCCAGACAACACTGATTTTAGCCTGAAATGGAGACCTGGTTTTATGGTTGATCACTTTATTTAAAAGTATAAATAATTTCAGTAATTTTGACAAAAAAAATTATTCATAATAAAAGCAAACATGTTATTAACAAGAAATTCGGTAAAATACTTATTTTTTCGTAATTTGTTTTTGGGGTGTTATGCCGTGTTGCGCTACCTCCTTCTTTAGAGAGAAGATCAAAATCAATAACGAAAATACTTTTGGCCGTGGAAATCTTAAACTTATTTGTTTATAATGTTTTCTTAGCTGAGTGTCTCAGTGTGGGTTTGTTTTTAAAACAAATCTACGGTTTTATTCCGAGATTGGTGAAATTTAGCACGCTTGACCTCTAAAACAGGAAAAAGGTCGCTGTATAATTGGAATTGCGAAAATGCCTATCATCTCTTTTCCAGTTCCGTGACAGTTGTCCACTCGACAGGTGACCCTCGGCATACTTATTTACAACTAGCGCAGGTTTTATTGGGCGGTTTCTATTCAGTTTCATTTTATAAATTCGATAGGAACTTTTTTTGTTTATTTTTGGGGTGTTATGCCGTGATGCGCTACCTCCTCCTTTAGCCAACGTTAAGGTACGCCTGATTACGGAGGCAATTGAAATCTATAAAAACCCCATTAATATTATTAGAGACGATGGAGCTAAGCTAAACAGTTCTTGGTATCCGGTAATTGACTGAAGTAAGAACCTACCACTTTTTTCCTTTGGAGAAAATAGACATATCTTTTTATGGCTCTGCTACTGCGACGAGAATTGCGTTTCATTTTCTTTATACGTTTGAGAGATATGTTTGAAAATAGTTGTATGTTTCCTTTGGGGGGGTGCAGACACACGTTCACCATTTGTCTCATTTTCAAACGTTGTTATTTAGTGTGTTAGAAAAAGCTGCAGCATTATAAGTTTGCGAAAAAAGTAAAACCATCAGCGCATTGATGTTTGACCTTTTTGAATTTTTGTAATTTACTAACACTTCAATAGTATCCTTACAACTATATTCCTAACTTTAGGATTTGTGTTAAGAACAATTAAAAACTTTGAATCGTTACAAATCATTAAACTACTGTATACATCCCTTGTTAGAAGCCTAATAGAATATAACTCCATAGTCTGGTCGCCCTTCTATAAAATTCATATTCATACTATTGAAAGAATTCAAAGAAAATTTTTACGTTTTGTAAATTTTAAACTGAACATCCCTTTAGAGCACATAAATTATCCGTCGTTAATGAATACTTTAAATATTCCAACATTAGAAAACCGACGAAAAATAAACGACCTAACTTTTTTATTAAAATTATTAAACTCTGAATTCGACAGTTGTGAACTCCTGCAACTAATAAATCTACATGTACCTACACGAACAACTAGACAAACATTGACATTTTATATACGTACATCTCATTCGAACTATGATTTACATTCTCCAATACAACGTTTGCATAGTCTTGGTAACAAATACTTAAACAATGTGGATGTATTTGACAATAATTTGAACTTAGCAAACTTCAAACGCCATATGTGCCAACTATTTATTTCTACCTATCCCGTAAACTAATGAGAACAACAATTTTTAAAAATACCTACTTTATGTCAACTACTATATTTTATGGACTATATTTTGTTTCTTATATTTTATGTTACCTGTATTTTGTTAACGCTTATATTTTATGTAACCTATATTTTGTTTTTAACAAATATTATGTTCCTTGTATTGTGTATTGTATTTTGTAAACCCATTCTTTTCACTGTAATTAAAAAAATGTACTGCATTCTATGTAAAAGCCCTATGGGCGTTTAAATAAATAAATAAATAAAATAAAATATATAAATAAATTCCATACTTTCAAAATTATATTAGTATTGTAGGGGTCTACGGAGACGTCACGGTGCGGTGTGTGAGAGAGATGCAAGAAAATGATTGTTTTTTTTTCCTTTGGAGGAAACAGACCTACGTACATTGTGTGCCTCATCTTTTGAAAGAGCTGCAGTTTTATTGTTGACTAGCTTTTTCCCGCGGCTTCGCTCGCATAGTATTAGGGGTTTCCCACTCTGTCACCTCCACCTTCCCTCTTTCCACTCCACTCCGCCCCTTACCCATCCCGCGAACCCCCTCCCGAGTTCCCCTCCCCCTTCCCAGGTCCCCCTCCCCCCTCCCAGGTTCCCCCCCCCCCTCCATGGTTCCCCTCCCCCATCTCTCCCTCCCTCCCGCTTTCCACAGCAATAGCCGCTTCCTCGCGTGCCACCAATAGCAATTTTTTTATACAAATTTAATAATGCCAGAGCTCACCTGAAGTTATATAAAAACCTTTTCCTGACAATAATGAACACACAAAAAAAGAATTATCCAATTTGGTGCAGTCGTTCGAAAGTTATGCGCTTAGCAACACATTCAGAGATTCATTTTTATATTATAGAAGATAAGCAACGTACGTTTATTGCTGTTTGTGTCGTCACGTAATCGTGGATCGTCACGGTAATGACAAGAATGGTCAACGATGGTCACATTTTATTTTCTGCTCAACATTTGGGCCTACAATGTTTTTTTCTTATTTTTAGTTAAAATGTTGCCACAAAATAAATTAGCAATGTTTTAAGAAGTATTTTTAACCCTCAGATTATTTTTTTCGCTTTTGGGAACAGCTCACATAGGTCTCATAGAAATCGTCGTGTCATCCTAACTGTCATGCTGATATGACGTAAACGCTGTTAGACAGAGAAAACAACACCCTTCATATTCGAATCAAGAAGTTAACCAGGGAAAAATTAAAATTTGAACCTCTATGAAACCAAAATTTCCAACCGCAAATTTCGCTAATTTACTATTCACTACTATTTTCTTTAACACTCGTAGTTAGAAAAAATGTAATTTAAGTAATTTTTAAACCTTTTAGAATTTCATGGCCAAAAGTATTTTCGTTATTTGTTTTTTGGGGTGTTATGCCGTGTTGCGCTACCTCCTTCTTAATGTTTACGGAGCTAGGACTACACGGATTCGCCGGTCTGATGAGACACCGGGTCACTGGAGCCAGGATGCGGCTAATGGCTTCCGATAACAAAGTGGTGATCGCAGCCTTCCAGCACCAAGCGCCACTCCTGAGCGAGCGCTGGGCCCGAGCTCACTCCAGACCACGTCCTACATTATAATTGATTATTTATTTTATTTCTATTATCGCTTTTATTTTTTATATTTGTTTTTTTTCTTTTCTTTTCTATTTACTTTTTTTTTACTTTATCTCTTGTGTAAATACGTACAACTCTAGGGACGTGTGGGATTGCACTATCCTCCCCACATCCTGGAATAAACATTATTATTATTTAGCGGACGTTTCGGACAGCGTTGCTTTGTCCATCATCAGGTCAGATCCGGCAGATCCGACACATCTAGCGGATCTGCCGGATCTGCCCTGATGATGAACACTGTAACGCTGTCCGAAACGTTGGCTAAAGAAGGAGGTAGCGCAACACGGCATAGCACCCCAAAAACAAATAACGAAAAAAATTAAACTGTTTGCTATCAAAATGTTTAAATTTCAAAAATTTTAAAGCGTATTTCATTAACTTTTAATTTATATTTTTTGTTTTCAGATACATTCGTAAATTTTCAATTTATTTGGATTTTACTGCGAAGCAATTTACAATTTGGGAGGCGGGTATGGGTACCGCCGTCCTGGAAACTATTTATTCGATAACCAACACGTCTGCCATATATCCATACCCCAAGTGGTTCACTACGTTTGGTGACTTAGCAGGGGCGCCCGGATTCAAGGGGTGATGCTTATCCGGGTCTTGGCGGCGGAGGCGACAGCCTACCAGCTGCATGGCGGGCCGGATCGGAAGAAAATGGTTTGATTTTTCCAGCCATACTCTCTCTCAGAACATTGCTTTACACCGCAGTGGGAGGGATGGATTCGTAAGTCCGTCACTCCTGGACACACTGTCTCCTAGATTCCTACTCATCCCTAATACCCTTTTCCTTCCCAGAACTTCCTCTTCTTCCTTTCCTGTAAAGAACCTCCTCACAGCATTCCCAAAGATGACGTAGGTCCTGGGGGGTACTTTCCTCAGGGCCTCATGTGTGGAGTTAATTTTTTTTTATATGAATACCCCACACGAATCCTGTCTAAAGCCACTGAGACTATGGCATCCCCAATTAGGGTATGTTGTGGGGCTGAAGGTAATAGGGAGGGGAAGGATATAGGGAAGAGGAAGGTGGGAAAGTACCTGGCTATTCAGATCTGGTCACCAAACACGGCTGATGCCGTTTCAAGCAACGTTTCAATTCTGAATGGTGGTTTTACACGGTAGCCCAGTTAGTGGAGAGTTTTACCTTGCAAAAGGTCGTGTAGTAGCGATTTTGATATATGTTGTTAAGATTGGAACTCTAAAGATCTCGAAACTTGAAATGTGAATATTTTTCTAAAAAATGGTGAAATTCCCAATTTTTGTTATTTTGTCGGGCTATTCATTACATAATTATAATTTTGTAAACTCATTCCCACACCACCATGAGGTAGAGAAAATGGCGTATTTTTATTGAGGTATCCCCAGTCAGTCTTCTCCCTATTCAATGGCACTGCAACCCATTTCGAGCCTTAGCCTCCTTCAACATAAGCCTCCACCGCCCTCCGTCCTCGGCCGTCGTCTTCCTAACTGCGACATGGAGCAGTCCTCTTGCATCCTTCCTGACATGTTACTCCCGTCTCAGCCTAGGTCTGCCCGCCTTTCGTTTACCTCCTGAGTGTTCTGTTAGAACCTTCTTCGGTACTCGTGTGCTCGACAATCGATGCACATGTCCGGCCCATCTTAGTCTTTGGAGCCTTAGATGAGTCTAGGAGCTTGGTAAATAACATAGAGCTTTATTGTGGCGGATTCTCTATGCCTTTCTCTCATGTTAATGTAAGTACTTGCATACTGCTTTCTCACCCCGTATGCATGGACGTTGGAGGGTCTAGAATCGTTCAAATAAATTAGATTCTTGACGTGTGCGGTGAAGGAGGATTCCTTATAACGCCGTTGGCAAAGTAGTGGGGTCCCTTCCAATGCCTCTCCCTCTCGCACCGCTCCTAAGATTCTTTGAAGTACCTTTCTTTCGAAGGTTTCCAGTTGTTCCCGGCACACATCCATAGGCCAAGACCGTTCTAATAATTGTTTTATATAGGGTTTTCCTATGGACGTTTCGGGATTTGAAACTGGCAACAACGCGAAGTAAGTGTTATTAGTGCCTGTGATGCGCTTTCTTACTTCTACTGGGTTTTCTTTGTCATGCGTTATGATGGAGTCCAGGTATGTAAACTCTTCGACCACTTCAAAATTAGAGTGTCTTTAAATTTCAATTTATCTTTTATTCTATGGTGTGGGGTACTGGTTTGCATCATGATTTTAGTTTTATTATCTGCAAACCCACCTCTCTTGCCGAGTCTCCAAAAACCTCTCTTACAGCCTGTAGGGATCTTTCGACAATGTTAAGTTCAGTATATCTATTCCACTAATATTCCAGCGATGGTATGGCGAGCCGCACAAAGTTCGACTAATATTCGTAATTATGTTACATATTCGCTAATGCGTAATAATATTTTTTTGTTGATCCCCGGTTGGTTGATATTGACATCTTAATAATAGTCTTTGTCATCAATTTCATGATCTAACTCATTGCCTGTGGTACTGAGATGCTGGGCTTCCATTGACAAAATCTCTTCATATTCAATTGGAAGAGATAAATTTTAATAAAGTCTCGGGTGCTGGTTTCTTTGTCATTCTTAATGGAACAAGCTCTTTGGTGCCACGTTTCCAGCCCCAGTTTTCTGGATTTTTTTGGATTCCATACCATTTTTAAACTCCCGTACAAAGCAACAAGAAAGCGTTTGCCTTCATCTGCTATGTCTTCTGGTTTTGCATCATGTTGTTTTCATTCGTATACTCAATGAAGACGCACTGGCAGACCTGCTTTTTTAAGGCTTACAAAATGTTCATTATGACTATAAAGTAGTTTCATCCATGCACTTGATGACGTTGGGTTTGTCATAGTGGGATCCTAGCCTGTAGCAATATAGGCGCTGAGGTGGCAACGCTGCAGTCAGGACTGCAGGCACGCAGTATGTTGCCGTCTCTTTCTCTCCTCTATGTAACACGAAAAATTACTGTAATTTGAAATAGATTTTGCTATGTGTGTTGTGGAAATACGTTAAAATGATATTGTGTAATACGTTCTTACAAAATTTATCATGAAAACTTGAGTTTTACGATTTTTTGTCAAAATTTTCAAGTCATTATATATTAGATTTATAAAAAAAAAATTCAAGCAAAAAATGTACGTAATTTAGTTTTCTTTAAATTTGCCGTATACATTTTTGTTGTAAAATCAACCGTTAAGGAATTATTTTGAAAAAACTAAAGTTTGGGACCTTCAATCCAAGATGGCGGCTCGAGCTCGACTCCCCCAAGGTCGAAAACTTTTTTTTTTCTTTAGAGTCCCAATCTTAATAACATATATTAAAATCGCTACTACACGACCTTTTGCAAGCTAAAGGCCTTTTTTATCCCCCACTGACTGGGCTACAGGGCGATACTGAGAGTATCTTCCACTCTGCAACGTGCCGCAAATATACTATACATTATTTTAAGTTAATAAATTATGAAATAACACAAATTAATCAAATAAAATTTATTTGCCACGCCGGGATTCGCAATGCAAAATAAGTGTAAAATTTTTGACCTTCTGAGAGAATATGCCCGAAGCCTGAGGGGTTCTAGGTGATTTGCCAGTTTATACATAGTTTTTACAATGGATTTCTGTATATGTAAACAATTAGGTATATCTTAATTGTTATTTTAGAAATACAATTATAATACATGGTGATATTAATTATTTCAAGAATCTCCAATAATTTAAAATAAATAAAATTAAATAGAAAACATAGAAAAAAAAATTTCGATAACTTTGCTCACAATAAAAATCAGAGTGTGCAATTCACATCCAGTAGAAGTGAAACCTTCAGAAAACTACAGTAGACAATAGCGTGGAGGCTACGAAGCATCGTACAAAGAGAAGATCGATTATTTTATCTCATTCTCTCGCAGGCTAAATCCTGTAGATGTACGTGTTTGTCTCTTTCAGCCAATAGAGCGAGAGCGCAATTTATAACTTTTTTTCTCCGATTGCACGAGATTTTTTAGTGTTTTTTTTCCGCCCACATTAAAAAAATCATACCTCTATCAAAAATCATATGGAGAAAAGTTTTTTGTTTTTTTTTTTTTTAATTTCATTTTATTTTTCAAAATTATTGTTAATATTCTATAAACAATTAATACCTAAATATTTTAAATATTATAATATTAAGTATTTTATGACATACATTAGTATAATACTGGGATATATATAACAGACAGACCTTAAATTATTTTCACTAATTTAGTGACAATTGTTACATTTGACATCGTCATATATCGACGATTAGCGACATTTATAATATTTTAATATTTGAACGGTCCCTGTTAACCTTAACCACCAATTTTCGTGTTGATTAATTTTTAATTGCCGACTGCCCAAACAACACAACATAAATTTTACAACCCGTGGCTAAAAGTTCATTGTTGATCCCCTGACAGTTGATCCCTCGGACAGTTTATCCCCACAGACAGTTGACCCCTCGGCAGTTGATCTCCACAGACAGTTGATCCCTCTGGCAGTTGATCCGTCGGATAGATGACCCTTAGGACAGTTGATCCCTAGGACAGTTATCCCCTGGAAATTGTTCTCTCTGACAGTTGATCCCTCGAATTATGGATTCTTCCATCAATTGATCCAAGACTTTTGATCACTGGACATTTTATCACCCGGATAGTAGTTCTTAGTAATCCCCCAGCAGAGATCCCCCGAACAGTCCAGTAGTTGATCCCCAACAATTGATTCCTCGAACAGTTGATCCCAGGACAGTTAACCCCCGGACAGTTAATCCCCTCGACGATTGATTCCCGGATTGTTGATCCCCTTACGGTTGATCCCACAGACAGTTGACCCCTGACAATTGATCCCTTTGACAGTTGATCCCTCGGATAATATTTTTTTTATATTGGCACGACACAGGAGACCGTGAGGAAAATAATTTCCCTAAGGATGCTGCGTGGAGGGTCTTTTTGAGGAAGGGAAGGATAGAAAGTTCTGGGAAGGAAAAAAGTATGAGGGGTAGGTAAGAATGAGGGGGGTCAGTATATCCAGTAGTAACGTTTTAATCCATCTCTCCAACTGCAATGTAAGGCGATGGGTCGAGAGTCCGGCTGGAAAGGTCAAAAGGCCTCCGGATCCAGTCCACCATGCAACAGGTGGGCAGACGCATCCGCCGCCAGGACCTGAACAAACCTCACCCCATGAACCCGGGCACCCCTGCTAAGTCACCAAACGCAGCGAACCACATAAGGTGACCAATGGCAGAGGTGTTGGTTATCCAAAAATATGGTTCCCGGGGCGGCGGTACCCATATCCGCCTCGCAAATTGATAATGGATCTCTCCAACAATTGATCCAAGTCTTTTGATCTCCGAACATTCGACAGATATCTCCCAGACAGTCCAATAGTTGATCCCCAACAATTGATCCCCCGAACAGTTGATTTCTCGATTGATCACTTGGATACTTGATACGTCAACAGTTGGCTAAGCGGAAAAATGTTTTAAATAATTACAATAAATATTTTACGAATGGTAGAAAAAAATAAGGTCCAATTTTTGACCGCTATCAATCGCAGAAAAATAAAAGTGGTCTATTTTTCGACCAAAATCGCTCCAGTGCCAGTGGTTGAAGTTTCTACCTCAAATTAAAAATATCGAGGATCAAGATTGAGATCACCAATAACAAGGACCGTTCAAAAAACTTAAGTGTACATACAAAACAGCGCTGTTTTCGATTGCGATGATGTCAAATGTAACGAACAAAACTAAACAATTTTTGTCCCTAAATTTAACATTAAAGTATTTTTACACACAACCGTTAAGAGTTCATTTGTTCCTAGAACAATCTCAATATTTAAGTGCTTAACTTATTTCAGAAACCAATGATTAGAGATCGTACTGGGCGTCCGCAATAGGCCATTTGCATGGATTTCATAACGACTTGGAAAAAATCGTGTGGATAGATCTTTTTACTAAGTTACGAAAATTTTTTAGAAATGTGCAGTTTTTTTTTTATTTTTAAATAAATAAATCCATTATTTGGGCTCGTAAAGTCACTACATGAAAATGACCCGTCTCCGAAAATGTTCCTATTAATTTTGTAAAATTCCACACTGACTTTTTTTTTATACGGCATCACTTTGATTTCAGGCGAATTTGATATTAAACGTTCACTAGATTTATTGTTTGTTCTCTGCGAACTTATCATTTGGTTTGACTTTTTGAAAGATGTTTTGAAGAGAACCCCGTACATTTTAGATGTCGGTACGTATTTTAGAGATATAATGGTTATGGTGCTGATTTTAACAAAATCAAATATAATAATATACTTATTATAATTTACAAGTACAAGTACGTATAGACCTATATACGTTGTACATTATAATGATTTATTATCAATAAGATGGATCAAGGAAAAAAACATTTATGAGATGTAATATTTTTGGTATACCTCGTTATTCTCCTGTGCCATTCGTGTGGAAAACGTTCTTTTTTAAATGATTTTCGACTATGTAATTATCGTTTTTTGCACCTATAAAATTATGTCCCGTCTTTCCGGTTTATAAAAAATGGTCTAATTTTTCGAATTGAAATTTTCTAAAAATCCCCAGGGTTTCAAAAATACGATTAAAAAAAAAACAGAATGTCTTAGAATATTTGCCTAAACCGGAAAAAAAAAAATAAAAAATGTGATGCAAGTGGCCTATTGACTCTACTCCAGACGATTTTATAAATACCGTAACGATTCCCGGTTCCGGTACCGTGACGGCAAAAAAACACCAGAGTGTTCATTTCACACGCGGTAGAATTGAAACCTTCAGAAAACTAAAGTAAACAAGAATGGGGAGAGAGACTACGAAGCACTTTTTTTATGACTTTGAAGAATGATTTTTTCCATATTTTTGTCCTCAAATTCCAGTGCACCTTTTCCTATAAATTTGGTCATCTTATTAGTATTTATGTTTTCTTCTTCGGAGTCACTAGATGTCGCTTTATTTTGTTTTTTCTTTGTCTGTTCATTTCAGAGTGGTTTTGAAGATTGGAAATTGATTTTATATATATATATTTTTTTTTGTTAGATTCAATCCTTGGTCTGCTGAATGTCCGGCCGCTATGGTCAGGCGCTTTATACCACTAGACCAAAGAAGACTTTGTAAGATTCAATCCTTGGTCTGCTGAATGTCCGGCCGCTAGGGTCAGACGCTTTATACCACTATACCAAAGAAGACTTTGTAAGATTCAATCCTTGGTCTGCTGAATGTCCAGCCGCTATGGTCAGACGCTTTATACCACTAGACCAAAGAAGACTTTGTAAGATTCAATCCTAGGTCTGCTGAATGTCCGGCCGCTATGGTCAGGCGCTTTATACCACTAGACCAAAGAAGACTTTGTAAGATTCAATCCTTGGTCTGCTGAATGTCTGGCCGCTATGGTCAGGCGCTTTATACCACTAGACCAAAGAAGACTTTGTAAGATTCAATCCTTGGTCTGCTGAATGTCCGGCCGCTATGGTCAGGCGCTTTATACCACTAGACTAAAGAAGACTTTGTAAGATTCAATCCTTGTTCTGCTGAATGTCCGGCCGCTATGGTCAGACGCTTTATACCACTAGACCAAAGAAGACTTTGTAAGATTCAATCCTAGGTCTGCTGAATGTCCGGCCGCTATGGTCAGGCGCTTTATACCACTAGACCAAAGAAGACTTTGTAAGATTCAATCCTTGGTCTGCTGAATGTCCGGCCGCTATGGTCAGGCGCTTTATACCACTAGACCAAAGAAGACTTTGTAAGATTCAATCCTTGGTCTGCTAAATGTCCGGCCGCTATGGTCAGACGCTTTATACCACTAGACCAAAGAAGACTTTTTACGATTCAATCCTAGGTCTGCTGAATGTCCGGCCGCTATGGTCAGGCGCTTTATACCACTAGACCAAAGAAGACTTTGTAAGATTCAATCCTTGGTCTGCTGAATGTCCGGCCGCTATGGTCAGACGCTTTATACCACTAGACCAAAGAAGACTTTGTAAGATTCAATCCTTGGTCTGCTGAATGTCCGGCCGCTATGGTCAGACGCTTTATACCACTAGACCAAAGAAGACTTTGTAAGATTCAATCCTAGGTCTGCTGAATGTCCGGCCGCTATGGTCAGGCGCTTTATACCACTAGACCAAAAAGGACTTTGTAAGATTCAATCCTTGGTCTGCTGAATGTCCGGCCGCTATGGTCAGACGCTTTATACCACTAGACCAAAGAAGACTTTGTAAGATTCAATCCTAGGTCTGCTGAATGTCCGGCCGCTATGGTCAGGCGCTTTATACCACTAGACCAAAGAAGACTTTTTTTTATTTTGTAAGATTCAATCCTTGGTCTGCTTAATGTCCGGCCGCTATGGTCAGGCGCTTTATACCACTAGACCAAAGAAGATTTTTTTACATGAATACCGCACAAGAGTCCCAACTGCTCCCGTCTGGAGCCAGTGGGACTTGGGGTATGTTGTGAGGCTGAAGGCAGTAGAGAGGGGAAGGAGATAGGGAAGAGGAAGGTGGGGAAGTACCTGGCTATTCAGATCTGGTCACCATACACGACTAAAGCCATTTCAAGCAACGTTTCAATTCTGAATGGTGGTCTTACACCAGGGCGATACTGAGAGTATCTTCCACTCTGGAACGTGCCATGAACGGAGGGCCTTAGGCCCTCCTTCATTGAGATACTTACAATCTACGCAATTGTGACGAAACCACAAGTACCCCGCTGATATACTACGTTTTTAGTCTCCGTACACGGCGCTATCCGAAATGTACTGAACTTGATCATTTTTCACGTGCAGCCGTGGAGTTAACACGCTGTCAAGCGATGTCATACGACTTTTTTTCCAACATCAATCCATGCCTTCTCCACTAAATCCTTTCTTACGTGTTCTGGTAAAGTATAGTTACATAAACATGCATTTTTTCCACTTCCAGAACAAATCTAACATTACTTTCATGTTCCAACGCCATTTCTGTGAAACGACAAACGAATAAGTATCAGACACAAATAATGCGAGGCGTCGCGTGCGATCAACACTGTCGGTATCGTGATACTGATTGGAAACCGACAGCCACCGCGTAGCGCCGTGAACGGGCACCAGCAAAATCGTACGGGGGGTACTTACGATCGGCGCGTATGATACGCGTACGAGGATCGAGTATCTTATAAGTATCTCCGTGAACGGAGGCACTTAGCCAGCCGAGGAATCGAACACGCGACGCCTGGGTGGAACCCAAACACGATGCTTACTCAACCACTGACCGGTCAAAACCTACGTACATTGTGTATCTCATCTTTTGAAAGAGCTGCCTTATTGTGATAAGGAACATATGTTTATAACCTTTTTATGTCGTCACGGTACTGTAATCGTGGATCGTCACGGTAATAATAAAAGCGCACATTGGAGCTCAAGTTCTCCAAAGCTTTCAATATGGGAGGCGGGTATGGGCACCGCCTCCCCGGGGAATCATTCATTGGATAACCAAAACCTCTGCTACAGATCATCCCAAGCGGCAAGCAGATGCGTCCGCAGACGTCGACAGATGCATCCGCAGATGGAAGAATCCACGAGTCGTCCACACAACAGTAGGTGGATCAGGTGTTGGTTCTCGACAGGCGCAATACGTACGCACGCAAAATGGATATTGAGACGGTAGCTGCCGCAGCTATTTATTTATTTAGTACTTTTAAGTGTCCATCGTAGTAGAGTTAAGAACGAAAAAAACTGCAATAATCACGCGTGCACTCTCATTCGCTTCCCGATGAACGCTGCCACACCGAAACCCTTTCATCCGTGCTACAAAAACCGACAACTAACGGATTAGTACCGGACGCATCTGCCGACGTCAAATACCTACCAAAAACAAGCAAATCACCCTCTCTACACGTCGGTGGACGCGTCCGCCGATGACATCTGCAGATGAATCTGTCTACATGTAGAGGAGGCTTTAGAAGGAGTGGTTTGTCCTGGTCTTGGTGGTGGACGCGTCTGCCCACGCCCACCATCTGTGTGAGAGGCCAGATAGTTTTTTTTTTTACATTAGCTCCACGTAGGAAAACGCGGCCTTGAGGAAAAAAAATCGCCTCTGAGGGTCATTTTAGAAAAGGAACGAGAAGAATTTCAGAGAAAAAAAAATGGTATAAGGAGTGGGTAGAAATCTGGTAGTCAGTGTGTCCAGGAGGGACGGACGTATGATTCTATCCCTCTCACTGCTGTACAATATGATATTCCGAGAGAATCCTGCTGGAAAGGCCAAAAGGTCTCCAGTCTATCCTGATCCGGCCTGCCACGCAGTTGGTGGACAGACCCATCCGCCAAGAAGATCCCGATATAAACCCACACACCCTACTAAGCCACCAAACGTGGCGAACCACCTGGAGTGACCTATACCAGGCCCCCTAGCATGGTCGATCGATATAGGTTTTATCGAAAATGTCGGTAACTTGCCATCGCTACCTAGCACGACTGCAGGCCGCTAACGAATAAACAACAGTTTACGTCAAATAAATAAGGAATCCCTAGACATTGTAAACTATTGTTTGTTCGTTAGCGGCGTGCAGTCGTGCTCGGGAGCGATGGCAAGTTACCGTCATTTTCGGTAAAACCTATGTCGATCGACCATGCTAGGACCCCTGGTGTCCAAAAAATTGCGATTTATCCCATACAGCCGGATTCTAGAACCATTGCTTCGCACCACGTTTATTTATTTATTGAAAAATAAGAAATACATGCAAAACATAAGCTGCATATCTCACTAGGGCATTCCTGTAACGAGATATGCAGTTTTACAAAGTAATTTAAAAAAAAAACATATGTTGAGAGGAATGAATTTATGTACAATTATCTATCACTCCTATAAACACTTATACCCAGATTCCTACGAACTCCTCATACCTTGTCACTTTCCAAAACCTCTTTTCTTTATATTAACCTCTACGCAACATTTCCAATTTTCATCACGATTTCCTGTGTGAAGTTAAAGTAAATAAAAATATATAGACTGTCAAATAGGAGTAGAAAATAAAAAAAATGGAAGTACAAAATTCGTAGGCTGACAACATCAATTTACCTGTCATATATTATTTCAAAGTGCAAAGACACTGAAAATACAGAACACTGTATAAATATTTAAATAAACATTTTTTTGATCTTAAAAAAATAAAAATAAAATCGAAGAAGCACTGTTGTTAAGGTACCTACTTTATGACATAAATTTTAATAAATTGTGTTTTAAAAAGTGTTTGCATTTTCGATAAATGTAATTTAACATAAATTTTAATTTAACAGTAGCTGTGCAGAAAAGTAGAATCATTGATGGCGTCTTTAGTTACACAATTTTTTGTATGTGAATGATTTAAATTTATTCAGATCTAAAATTAGAAACATGATCTAAAGCCCGGACAACGCTACGTACTTAAGCTTGTATTAAATAAAGTCTACTTAATATTTTACTAGCTGACCCGGCGAACTTCGTACCTCCTCAGAATCAATAAGGGGGAATACATTAATTACTTGAGCAGTTTTTCTTCCAATCTAGATCCCCCCCCCCCCCCTTGGTGAGATAAATTTGGGCCACTTCGTATATTCTTTTCAAGTAACGTAAGATTTTGATGAACTCTCCCCCCCCCCCTCTTTTGAGCTCACATGATTATTGTGTGCCCCCTTCCTGTGGTTTTAACTTATTAGCTGAATTGAATTCGGTTTTTTATCAAGTTAAAAATTAAACAATGACGCAATTACCAATGGTTTGTATCAGAGATGGCGTTGTTTACGTACAGGAATTGCGTTCCATTTTCTTTATACGTGTGAGGGAGATTTATTATAATTATTGTATTTTTCCTTTGGAGGGGTGCAGACATAAGTTCACCGTTGGATTATTTTCGACTGTTGACCTTTAGTGTGTAAGAAAGAGGGGCAGCATTATATGCTTAAGAACAAAAGCAAAACAAGCATCGATATATTAACTATAGATTAGCCCTCCCATACCCAATTCCAATCCCAAAGTGACACCACCTAAAAGAATTTTCATAATACAACTACCCATCGAATTCCGTTGCATCTCTCGCCTGACGTAGTTGTTTTACTAGGAAGAAATTAAACATTTTTTATCAAATTTTACTTTTCTCGATACGCTGCCTCGAATTCATATGTTATGTACATATTTTTTTAGATATTCATATAACTGATTAAATTGTTAATAATAAAGTCCGCGATAGCCTATACCTAAAATGCCCATAGTAATTCCGTTATCGCAAACTTGCTGGAAAATAAATTAGCTCCACGCAGACCAACTAAAGGTACAAACCATACTCTTAGGTACAAACCAATGCTTCTTGCGATCTTTTGACTGCGAGATAAAGGAGTTTCTTTTTTATAAATGTTCTCGTAAACCAATATTTTTGGTTCCGGTGTCATTTTTAAGACCTATACGCCCTGCCTAGATATATTTGGTCGAAGAAAACAAGCTAAAGTTTTTGAATTTTTAGAATTCACCCAATATTCAATATTATATTTATCACAATATTGCTGCATCTCTTTCAAAGATGAGAATTCGTTCCATACAAAATGTATCCGACGTTTTAATAGCTATTATGCTGTTCGGGGTGAAGACAAATCGAACAAATCAAAGATCATAAAAATTGGTTCAGCCGTACTTGAGTTATAAATGGTGTAACTCATCCGTTTTTGTTTTAATTATTAATTAAAAAAATTTCAATATCGTTATTCTTCATTATGTTAACACAAAATTACAAAGGTATAATAATATATCTGTATGCAATTCCAATTTTGAGATCAGTGAGTATCTATATTGCAATGATAATTTTTTTTTTTTCACTTTAATGCCTTTTTAATAAAAATAGATACACAGCTTCAAACTACCACCGTGATTATCTTTTTTTTTAATATTGCCATTTGAACAACAGTGGCGTCCTCGTATGTTTTCTATTCTTATTTGACAAACTGTATATTCAACGATTCGTTGTGGGTTTACGCGCATTTTGTTATCAGTTAAAAATATGAGTTATACAAAACATGAATTGGGAGGCCTGATACAATGGTGACCGGTCAACTCAGAAAGAAACCAATTAAGAAACACCTCAGAAAAGTCATTAAGAGTAATGAAAAAAAATGGTTAAATAGTTTAAGTTAGGTTAGGGTTACCGGCTATTTTTAAATTATTTTTTAATAGCTTTTAATGACCTTTCTAAGGTTTTTTTGAGTTGGTTTCATTCTGAGTTGACATGGAACCGATACAATATTATATGCAATTAGCCATCATACCCTAACTGATTTTGATAGTAACGTATATTCCAGTTATGTTCCCCATCCCCTTGATAAACGTGTTGTGCTCCTAGAGCTCCGTATTCCCCTTGAGGTGGTGCAACTGTCGTTCCGACAAAATGCCCTGAACCTGGCGCCAGATACTGGTGTATACCCGCTGGTATACCTCCAAAACCTTGCCCATAGTTTGCATTATAAAACGTAGGAAATATCTCATAGTTTTGGTGCGAACTATGATACAAAGGTTTTGATTCGTTGGAGTGATATAAGCCACTGGAATGTAGCTGGTGCGTTTTTGAGTCCAAAAATTGTTGAGATGGTATTTGCTGCTTCAGGCAGAGATTCTCTGGGTTTTCTGAAGGGATGCTGGTCTTGATGGAAGGTTTTGAGATATCTCCATTGCCGGGGTGAGGACCGTAGGCCATGTTGAATAGGGCATCGGGGTCGCAGACGAACTTGTAAACGTAGCGTTCACCTGAAATAATAATAAAATAATATTAAATTATAAAACAGTAAAAAAAAATACTACATCTCCACACAGGTGGTGCGTGGGTTCCCAGGGTCTGGTCTCCTGACAGTCAGGTGTAAAGTGAGCAGCTTTGTTGACTACTTTCGTTTCCAAACCCAGGAAACGGTACAGTGAGAGAGGTTATGTTTAAGGTTAGATGTATCTCTTTGTAAGTAGAAACACTGTGTTTTTGACTGGATATTATTATAATTTTGGTGTATTCTGATGAATATTTAAGTTTATACACAGATTGATTCGATTCTGAGCAGTGGAGTTTCAAATTGTAGAATGTAGCTATGAACTGTAGAAAAGAATGACTCGCGAAAATGAAAACAAGCAGATTTATATACAACAAAGAAAAATGACAAGTTGACCACAGACAAATAAGCGCGTAGACAAAAAATGCATTGAAATGTTTCGTAAAGGGTGACATAGACATAAAGTTATGACTCATAACTTTCGTGTCTTTACGAGTAAAGGACTCTACACATCGAAATTAGGTAAAATAATGAAATTAGAAGTGCTCAGTGAAAAATTAAGTTAAATATTTGAAATGGGACAATCACAACACACAACAGGTGGCACTGAGGAAAATAATTCCCCTATGTCATCTTTGGGGTTGCTGTGTGGAAGTCTTTTTTAGAAAATGAAGGAGGGGAAGTTCTGGGAAGGAAAAAGGTATGAAAGCTGAGTAGGAATATGGGGGTCAATGTGAGGAGTGACGAACATATGGATCCATCCCTTCCACTGTGGTGCAAGACGATGTTCCGAGAGAGTACGGCTGGATAAGTCAAAGGGACTCCCTCAACCTTTCTCTCTTAATCCGGCCTGCCATGCAGCTGGTGTGCAGACGCATCGCAACAGCCTCACACAGCCTCAACAAGAGCCTCAACAACAGCCTCCATGAGCCCATCTACCCCTACTAAGTCACCAAACGTAATGAACCACTTGGGTGACCTATGGAAAAGGTGTTGGTTATCCAATAAATGTTTCCCGGGGCGGCGGTACCCATACCCGCCTAACAAATTAATTATGATACTCTAAGGTATCTACTGTTAACCAATCGAGGGTTCGTGTCAGTAATTGAAAAACGCGTCCAGGGATTTCTGAGGGTCCGATTTGCAAATATCCCGCCCTCGTTAAAAAAATCATACCGTCGAATTTAAATTGGAAACAAACAAATTGTTTATAGTTTTAGAGAGCTATTTAATACACATACATTGAACGGTTCATCCCATATTTTTCGGATTCATATAAAAATTCTGAAATATCGTTAAATTTATAATCGTTTGAGTTCTGGATATTATTTACTTTTAACTTAGAAGAATATTAAATATTATGATTTATATGTGTTGTCTATAGCCTAATTGATAATCACAGGCATAAATTTAAATTGAAACATGCATTTTTTTTAAATATGGAACAGACGATCGATGATTTGTAAGAAAAAATATTTCGATAATTGTTCGCAAATGATTTTCATGTGGTTTTCACCAATAGATAGAGTGATTCAAGAGGAAGGTTTATGTGTATAATACATGCTTATTATAGTAGAGAAAAGCAAAGAAATTCAAATATTTAATTCAGGCAGCGGGCAGAGGGCAGCTGGCAAGCGGGTGGTGTGGATTTTATAATGGTTGGGTAATGGCGTTGTGTTTCGTTAGCCACAGATCTGCTAATACCAAATAGTTCTCAGAAGAGATGCGAGACATCTCTTTGTTGAAAAGTGAAAAAACAAAGTTATATCTATGCTTAAAGTTAAACGTAAGGTGCGTTATAATCTATGCATCCACAGATGGCGCCAATTAAATTATTTTAGGTTTTTAATACTGAGGTGAAATATTGAGGTGAATTAATTATTTGCTCCAATAAGTGTACAGCGCGTGAAAATTTTTGAAATAATTCCTATAAATGTTTCTAAATATTTATTTATTTAAAATTTACGGCACAAAGTGCCATTTACAAACATATGTCATTTAATAGCGCTGAATTTAATGTCACTGAAACAATTATATACAAAAGATATTCTAATGTATGCATTCAAAAATCAGGATAACTTTACACCGACAAACTCGGGCCGATTCACAAGATCTACATTACAACATACATTCTACCAACCTACAACTAAAACGACTTTTGGACAAAGAAATATGGAAAACTTCTCTGTAAAATTATTTAATTTACTCCCTCTTGCAATGAAAACCACAAAAAAATAACCGCCTTCAAAAGAAGCATAAAAATATGGATTATGGACATGGGAAGGAAGAAAATAGATTTTGCAACCCAATTTTGTACTTTCGTTTTATACTTTCTTTTAGATCTAACTTAATAATTTCCCTTGGCAATATTCTAACATAGATTAGGTATTTACTTATAATTCAAATAATAAAACGTGTACAATGTGTCCTTAGAACGGGGTACCCCAGTAAGGACAAATTTTCTATAAAAAACTGTACAAAAAAAAATTATTTAAAAAAAAAATATATATATATATGTTTCATAACGCTTATGGATTTCATTCGTTTTGTACTCCGATTGTCATACGAGATTGGAGGAATTCAGACTTTGGAATTCCGCACAATAAGGGTGCCTAACTACACGGTAAACAAGTGACAAGTGTTTTATCGTCAGTAAGTCAGTCCGTTGCTAACCACAGATCGTATCGTGACATTTCGCACCACGCCGAAGTGTTATTCATCATATCGTCACATAAAGTGTAAATCCTACCGTATTCTTTCGTATACTTTGTGTGAACTCGTGACTCAAACTATACCGAAGTTCTAACAATCAAATAGAACAATCTCTCAATCTCTTGTTTGGTGGTTGGGCATAACTTATCGAAATCCATAAGCGTCTTAGCAAGAGTAGCCGCAAGGTTACCCTCATCCCCATGCCCCGTGCATGAATCAATATATATATATATATATATTTGAACAGTCATAGTACAGAGAAGAAACGTGAGGCTGAAATGTTTGATAAGTTAGTTAAACAAATTAATCAAATAAAATTTATTTGCGCATGCCGGGTTCGAACCCGCGACCTCCGGATTGTGAGTCAAGAGTCTTACCCACTGGACTATGGAGGTCGCAATACCCACTGGACTACGGGACAGATGTATAATTGTCACAATAATACATACTAGGGAACCTTGATCTATTGGTAGGTACATGAAAGTGAATAAACTTTAATATATCAGGGCTATCTAACTGATGGTTTACAATTTCGTATAAAAATATGAGATCAAAAATTTTTCTTCTGTCACTTAACTTTCAATGAGTGTAATAAAAAGTCATAATTTATTGATTCTAAAGCGATTCCAAGTCGAAAATTAATATTAACGCCGATTAACGGCTTTAAAATGGGAATTTCAATTTGGGAGGCGGTAATGGGTACCGCCGCCCCGGGAGCCTTTATTGGATAACCAACACCTCTGCCATTGGTCACCCCAAGTGGTTCGCTACGTTTGGTGATTTAGCAGGGGTGCCCGGGTTCATGGGGTGAGGTTTGTCTAGGTCTTGGAGACGGATGACCAGGACATACTGAACCCTAGATTCCTACCCACCCCTTGAACCCTTTTCCTTCCCAGAACTCTCCTCTCCTTCCTTTCCTTAAAAAACCCTCCACACAGCATCCCGAAAGATGACATAGGCCCTGAGGGAAATTATTTTCCTCAGGGCCTCCTGTGCGGAGCTCAAGTAAAAAAAAAAAAAAAAATTGCAAAAATTTGAAAGAATATACATAGTTATGAAAAAAATTTAATATGACAAAAAATTAAAAAGCACATATTGATGTGACAGTATAAAGTAAAAATAGTTAGCTATTATAAATAAAAAAAAACATGAAGAAGAAGAAAACCTCATATACATGATTGTGTACAAGATATTATGAACTAAAAAAATTACTACGTAAAGTACGTAGTAATAAATTAAAAAATTCCATAAATAAACATTGATGAAGAATTTAAACATTGATGAAGAATATAAACATTCAAAGTATATTAGATTATAATCTAGCTGAGAAGCGCTGACAAACAGCTTTAATTATACAATGTCATATAATTATAATGGCATATAATTCAGCATAAGATCCTGTATTCTTACAATGGTAAGGTAATTTGTGGCGAACTGATCTACTCGGTACATGAAAACACATTAACGAAAGAAGTTCAGGAGAGTTTAACAAGTTATTAACAATTTTAAATAAATAAAATAAATCAGAACAAATTCTTCTCTCTTTTTTTCTTTCTCTTTTTTTATTAAAGACAGGTGACCAAATTGTAGAGTTATATTCTAGAATGCTTCTAACGAGGCATGTGAACAGATTTTTAATGTGTGAATATTTTTAAAATCTTTGGAAATCCTTAAAATAAAACCTAACATTTACAAGAGATACAAAGCAGAGTTTCTGGTCAAAAATGATGCCTAGGTATTTATTTATTCAAATTGGCCATATTTTGGCCAGCGAACGCTTGAGGGTGTTTGCAAATTGGCCAAAATGTGGCCAAAAATGCTCCAATGATTAAAACAAAAATATTTCTTGTCAGTATATACACATAAATTATGATTACATTATCTTTTATGCAAGGACTCACCTGCAACCTTTTGCATGATTCCCTTCTCGTAGTAATAACGCAGCGACCTGCTCAACTTGTCATAGTTCATGGCGGGCCTGTTCTTCTGTACACCCCAGCGCCGCGCCACCTGCAACACGCGTATGCGCATATGGCAACATTGCATTTTTTCTTCATCTTTTGTATATACATACATCTCATGTGAATACCGCACAAGTGTCCGAACTGTTCCCAACCGCCTGTAGTCAGTGAGACTATTAACGAGGTACAGTTTTTCAAATGAGAGTAGAAAACATAGGAGGGCGCCACTGTAATCCAAATGGCAATACTAAAAATATAATCATGGTGGTAATCTAAAGTTGTATAACCTACATTTTTATTAAAAACTAGCTGGTCCCGGCATGCGTTGCTATGCCATTTAATAAAGAAATTGTTTCTCCCTGAGTGTCCTTTCCCATTCATCCCGTTCCCCTTCCGCCTCCCCTTCTTCTCCTGTGTCCTCTTCCCCTCTCGCGTTTCCACTCCATCACCTCCACCTTCCCTCTTCCCCCCCTCCCCTCTCCCAGGTTCCCCTCCCCCCTCTCGCCTTCGCCTTCCACCTTCCCCGCCTTCCCTCTTCCCTTTACCGCTCCCTCGTCCCGCCAACCCTCTTCACGCATTCCATATATACAATCCCAGTACATTCAGTTTTTAAACAGCCCGCGTGCCACCTTTTACTATTTTTATTCATATTTCCATTTTTCATGTTTATTAAATTTGGTACCTAACATAGGTACCTATGTTAAATATATAAAAATTATAGATTCGATTCAAACTATTAGAGGAGTACCTACTTTAAATAAATTTGTCAACTTAAAGATTTTCAAAAATAGAATTTTATTTAACAATCATTGTTTTGTAAAATTTCATTCTCAAACACGCGTACTGTCAAACGTGAGATAGTCGTTTAGGTTAGTAATAGGTTTTCTGAAATTATCCAATTTTCTTAATTTTTCTCTCCGTAAGAACCATCCTCGTACTTCAAGGAATATTCTAAAAAAAAATTTGCGAAATCGGTTCAGCTGATCTCGAGATTTGCGCTTAGCAACACATTTAGCGATTCATTTTTATATATAAGATAAAAAGGCATAAAAGTGAAAAAAAGATTTTTTCATTCCACTGATCTCAAAATTAGAATTGCATATAGGTAATATTATTATATCTTTGCAATTTTGTGTTAAAATAATGAAGAATTACCATAATGTAATAAAATATAAAGCACACTTTACAAATTGCTCACATTTATTTTTTAATATTGGTTTATGTACCTACTAGCGTTGTCCAGACTTTAAATCATGTCTCTAATTATAGATCTGAATATGTTTAACTCATTCATATCTAAAAGTAGTATAACTAAACTCACCATTAATGATTCTTCCTTTCTACCTACTGTTAAATTCAAATTTATGTTAAATTAAATGAATGCCAATCACTTCTTATAACACAATTTAATCAAATTTATGTCAATAAGTAGGGACCTTAATTAACAACAGTGCTTCTTCGATTAAATATTATTTTTAACCAAAAAATGTTATCTTAAACTTGTATACAGTGTTCTGTATTTTCAGTGTCATTGCATTTTAAAAGAATATTTAACAGGTAAATTGGTGTTGCCAGCCTACAAATTTGTAGTTCCATTTTTTTATATTTTCTACTCTTATTTGACAGACTCTTAAGTGGGGAGGGGAAAGATATGAGATAGAGGAAGATGGTTTAGTAAGTACCTGGCTCTTCTGATTTTAAGCAACTTTTCAATTTTGAATGGTTGTCTTGCACCAGGCCGTACTGAGAGTATCGTCCACTCTATTATATATCTTATATGATTTAAAATGATTAAATATTGAAAACCCAAATCAAGAAAATAAAATTTACTGGCGCATGGCGTGATTTGAACCCGCGACATCCCAATCGCTAGTCGAGAGTCTTGCCTCTCGACCACGGCAGACAACAATATGACCGTATTAAGTCTAGTTTTTTACTGTAAGACCAAATAACCACTGGAACGATTTTTGCCATATATTGGCGCCATTTTACATGTCTCCGATTGCTTTTCGGAAAAAAAGGCCATTGCCTCATGATTCGGCTTTTTTAAATATTTATACGTACCACGTTTGTTATTTCGCAATTAAAACGAAGTTATTGAAATGCTTAATCTATTATGATCATAGATGTTGCAAATCCAAACTTCGTAGACTATTAGTAGCTTGAACTCCAGCCCCAGCCAGTCCAGGCGATGCAGCCCCCGGCCGTAGCGGGCTCGTCCAGCAGCGCAACTAGGAACTTCCACAGTGGAGGTTATCCACCTCTTAACCGCCCTGGTATAAGTAACAGATGGTTACTCCTTCAAGGCTATCGCAAGGACTCTAATTTTTTGAATGAACGAATCTACATTTAATTTTGAACGAATCTAGACCTCCAGTGTCCTGCATACGATGTTAGTAAGTAGTATGCAAGTGCTTAGCAGGAAATCAAGATATAATAAGTTTTAGTATGACTATAGACAAGATTGGTGATAGTCCATGAGGAGGCAAGCGCCAGGTGATTGTATCTAGAGTATCCTGCAAGCACCTGTAGGGAGGAAGACACAGTACATAAATAATAAAAGTATAGCGCTGAAAAACGGTAGGGATTCCTCTCCAATCGATTGGCAATCTTAGCAAGAATGCTCATGACGTTCGATCTAACTGTTAATTACACTCCGCTTCCGCACCCCTTAGCCGGTTCCTCGGTGGTGCCTTCACGAAAAGTAAATGGGAGATTGGGGGGAAATGCCCAACGACCCTGAGGAATTCGGCATCGAGAAACCGGAGGCAGGGCGAAGGAGAGTCGAGGTCACCCGACCAAACCTCAAACCTGCACATGTTGACGGGGGTGACACAAATGATTTTTGAGGGCAGCGTGCCGTCGTCATCCGACACCTATCGATGCAAGGACGAGATCTAGCGCACTCCCAAATGAGGAAAGGCCCCGGACCTGTGGAAACTAGAGTGGAGTGAGTGATTACCTCTTCGGGCTCTAGTAGCTTGAACTCCAGCCCCCGGCCGGTCCAGGCGATGCAGCCCCCGGCCGTGGCGGGCTCGTCCAGCAGCGCCACTAGGAACTGCCACAGCTGTAGGGCCCCCCTTCTGGCGCCCGCGGGCTGTACGGAGGGACCTGGACCTGGAAAACACATATTTATAAAAAGTATTTTATTTAATTAAAGTGGAATAAAATTTATTTTACAGATCCGCATTTATACTGCGAAGGTGATTGTGCGACCGAAATTTTATGAATGCACGGATTTATTCATTCATCAAAGGCTTATTTTTTCTATCACACGTCGCAACTGAGTAGTTGGGAATAGCCTAGCGGGTCGCGTGATAAGCCCTTCTGTTATGAAGCGATTGTATTTATCGTAAGTTTGGTACTATTTTTTTTAAATGCATTTTAATTGGTTAGGTTGGCAAAGCTGGGGGAGTTTCGTTCAACGCGTCGGTAGGCGGCGTTTGGTTTTTTCCGTTTCCGCACTCTGGTTTTTACGGCGATATGTGCGGTACGCCGTGAAAACAACGGTGACTTAATTTTTAAGTTTCAATACGATGTGATTGAAATCCAAGTTTTGGGCATCTGCATTCGGGGGAAGGAAACACGTTGTGTTTTTTTAAAATATAAATTTCAAAGATTTATTCACGTAAAACGTGAGTTTCGCGCGGGTCCCAAAGTGAACACGAGTTAATGGCGATGTTCGAGTGTTGCGATTAATGTACCTCTTTATCCGAGAGATCGGTTTATATAATAACCCGCCGCGCCTGTCATTGTATGCAGGGCAAACATCGAATTCCCGCCGGGGGTTTATTTATGGAACAAACCCGAGATTACCGCAGTGTTGAACAATACTCCGCCTCGATTGCTGACGAGCCTTCCTATACAATTTGGAGGAGAGTTTGGGTACTCCTCCCTTTCTCTGAGGGTCCAGGTCTATCATCCCTTCCATGCGACCGCCGTGGAGGTCGCAGGCACAAGCTGAGCCGCAGAGGTTGGGACCTCCCTTGCCACCAGGAGGTGGTGTTGGTTCTCACGACATCGGGGGTACGGCGGCAGTAGATTTAATTAGTGTAGCTAGGAATAGCATAAATTACGAAATTGGTCCCGGGGGTGAGTCCATACAATTTGTTTTATTAAGTCTTATCGTGTCAATACAGTGTACCGATTTTCTACTCTACTCTTTGTTTTATTATGTAGATTCCTTGTGCAGCCTTTTCAGGAATGCTATGAAACCAAATGGCCCACACTCTGAGAAAAGAGTATCGTGTTCTCCGCATGTTGACATACCCAGACATTAGACTGGGTTTGGCGTCCAAGATTTCCTGAGATGAAATCAAAGTTGACTTGCAGATTACACCCGAGCCCGACCAAGGCTCATCATTACATTTCCCTTTAATAATATAACACAAACACATAACAATATGTCATTACATTCATAAATGATAACAATATGGCGCTCCATACGCTGTCTGGTCCCGATTTATAGCATTCCTGAAAATGTTTTCTTCGCCCTGTAATGTAAAGAGCCCAAAAAATTATTATTCATCTGTTCAGTGGAGGTCTTAATTTCGTTTGTTATTATTAAACTTGGTCGCTGTCATAACCTATGATTGCAGTGACGGTGATTGGAAATGACAACAAATCTCATTATTTCAATTCGCTGGCACTATTACCGGCGTGAATTCGTAAAGAGATACTATGCGTAATAATATTGTGGGTACCTTATAAATGATTAATCTCGTATTTATTGGTTTTTTTTTTCAATACCACACAGTTATGCATAGTATCTGAAATACCTACCTCCTATAACCTAAAATGGATTGTCATTTTCATTGTTATTGTTTGAAAGCATAGAAATCGGTCATAGACTATGGACAATGTGCTAGGTAGAGCTCTATAATTTTTTTATTTTTTTATTTTCGGAACTAATCAGTGCTAGCTGTTCTAAGAATACCTCGGATTGTCTATGACGGTTTCTCGTTACATTTTATCTATGACTTTGGCATATGTCAAAACACTGTTGTGTTTACATGTCAGGGTACCTAATAGCCGAAGACAAATCAATTTATTATGTGTTTAAATAGGAATGGAGGATGATTATTAAAGATTATTCAAATATTTAAGATATTTATTGAGATTTTAATGACAATGCGGGTAATTCATTTTTGCTTCGAGTGGAAAATTTGTATAAGGCTCTGTCAAAACCTACTATAAATTATACTTGTAAATTGTTTATTTACTAATGTCTAACTGACGTTTTAAATTTTCATTTAAATGAGCTACTTACATATTAATTCAAATGGACAAAATGTTTTATATTTAAATGAGCTACTTACATATTAATTTAAATGGACAAAATTTTTTATATTTAAATGAGCTACTTACATAATGATTTAAATAAACAAAAAAATATTCATTTAAATGGGCAACATACACATTTAAAAAAAATTAATATAGCAATAACAATAACAACAACATCAAAATCAAGTAAATAAAGTTATTTTATTTTATTTTCTTCTCTTTCTTTTCAATTCTGCTTTCGTGTCAAGCTTATCACATTACCGTTACAATGTCTACTCCGATTCCAAATGTAAATAATGCATCCAAGGATGAACTTATAAAGGAATTAACTTCACGATCCATCGAACCGGAGGGCACTGCCCAAGCGTTGCGTTCGCAAGCGCGCGCCTTTAACAAAACTATGAAGAAATCATTAGATGTGGTTAGGGAGGAAAGTGATTCGGATCTAGATTCTGACAATGAAACAGAGGAGAAGGTCACGGTTATTAAACATACCAAGGTTATTTATAAAGACTCATCATCGCGGGGGCTTACAAATTGGGATGTCAAGTACGATGGTAAAAGCTGCGTAAGAGATTTTCTGCTTTTGGTCGAAGAGCGTTGTAGGACACGCAACATTTCACACAAAGACTTAGTTAAATCTTTCAGTGAAATTTTAGACGGGTTAGCACTTCTATGGTATAGGTCAATTTATAGTCCAGACTTAGAATGGGATGACTTATCCAGCTTATTAATAAAACACTTCGAGGGACAGGATAGGCAATTTGATCTGGAAAATGAGATTCTAAATTATAAACAGCCAAAGGGAATGTCAGTTTTGGAATTCACTTTGAGACTT
Organism: Limnephilus rhombicus; assembly: GCA_929108145.2. Lineage (NCBI taxonomy): Eukaryota > Metazoa > Arthropoda > Insecta > Trichoptera > Limnephilidae > Limnephilus > Limnephilus rhombicus. Next base: position 47,664,545 of record OV815289.1, on the reverse strand, counting down.
AAAGCGCTTAACAATAAATTGGATTGCAAAATTCCTGAGGTTAAACTTTTGCGGGTAGCCATACACTGAAGCCTCAACATCCACAGCAATTCCAAAATTAGTTGACACTCAAAATAAGCCCAGTAACTTTAAAAAATTTAATTCGTTCCCCAATAGTTACAATAAGCCTTTCACTAATACAAACAATTACAGGTAATTCAATAATAATAACCCTTCTAGGAATTCGAGACCTATGGGGAATAATACGAATAATTTTGCTAAACAGGATATAACAAATCAACAAAATAAATCTCTTGTTTGTACTTATTGCAAGATCAAAGGTCATTCGTTAACAAATTGTTGGAAAAAAGATAGCGACAATAGGAAACCGCATGTTAGTAGTATTAACAATAAGAAACATACCGATGATCCAAAAAACTAGAAACGAGTCAATCTTACCGCGCCCCTTCTTGTGCACAAAGAAAGAGGGAGTGGAAGCGTTGGCTCCGCCTAGTGCAACAATTCCTTTCTAGCCCGTCTCCTCAAGCGGTGGACGCACTGCCACAGGAGAAGGATAGTACAGAGGATGAGCGTCCTTATGCCGTCATTTTTGTTCTAAATAATAATTATAAAGCACTGCTAGACAGTGGTGCTTCCTTGTCTTGTTTAGGGGGGGATAGTTATAAGATTTTTTTAGAGTTAGGAGTAGAATTAGTAAAAACAGATTTTAGCGTTACGACAGCAGACGGTACCAGCCAGCCTGTTTTAGGGTATTTCACTTTGCCGGTGACGTACAATTCAACCACAAGAGTAGTTATCTTTTACGTCATTCCAACGTTAACACCTAATTTCGTATTGGGGGTGAACTTCTGGAAACAGTTTCGGATCGCGCCGGAACTGTTCTCAAAAGTTCGCGTACCTCAACAAAAAGGTCAAATCAATGAGGTGAGAGCAATTCGGCCTGCCTCTTCTCTAACAAATTCGGAAAACAAAGCCCTTTCGGACATTGTCAAAAAATTCGAATCCATTCCTTACGAAAAGAAGGGATTAGGGTTGACTCATCTAGTCCAACACAAAATACATACAACAGGTCCGCCTATTATACAACGTTATTTCCCACAACAAGACAACGTCAACGTGACGCAGAAGTAGATGAGATGTTAAAACTTGGAGTCATCCGTCCTTCGCGATCTCCGTGGTCGAGTCCAGTGCTCATAGTACAAAAAAAGACGGAACGGGTCGTTTTTGTCTGGACTCCAGGAAAATTAACAATGTTACAACACGCGATTCCTATCCATTACCATACATAACAAGGATCCTAGACAAGCTAGGCGGTGCCCGATACATCTCGTCTATAGACTTATCTAAAGCCTTTTGGCAAATTGCATTAGATAAGGACTCCTGTCAGAAGACAGCGTTCGTTGTACCCGGTCGTGGATTGTTTGAATTCACCCGGATGCCCTTCGGACTTAAAAACGCCCCAAGTGAGCTGCAAAGACTGGCCGACGCTTTGTTCGGTCCAGAATTTGACGACAATGCCTTCTGTTATTTAGACGACCTGATCTTGGTATCAGAAGACTTAGAATCACATCTTTGTTTATTGAACCGTGTCTATGAACGACTACGAGACGCAGGTCTAACCATAAATCTGAAAAAATCGGAGTTCTGCAAAGCCGAGCTCAAATACCTCGGGTACATGGTTGACTCGCAAGGTCTTCGTACAGACCCCATAAAGATAGACAGGATAAAAAACTTCCCGGTACCCAAGAACGCAAAGCAAATCCGAGCCTTCATTGGATTATGTGGTTACTTCAGAAGATTCATAAAGGGTTTTTCGAGCATTGCCGCCCCTCTTACAAGACTCACTGGTTCGAAAAAAGGAATCAGCAACTTTGCTTGGTCTCCAGAGGCCGAGACAGCTTTCAACGTGTTGAAAAAAGCATTGACATCAGCTCCGGTTTTAAGTTGCCCGGATTTCTCAAAACCCTTCGCGATACACTGCGACGCCAGCTCCGGTGGAATAGGCGGAGTTTTAATTCAGACCATTGATGGGCTGGAGCACCCGATTGCATATTATTCAAGGTGTTTAAATACTCACGAACGCAACTACGGAATTACAGAGCGTGAACTATTAGCAGTATTGGATTCAGTAACGCACTTTAGACCTTACATTGAAGGAGCGCATTTCACAGTTGTTACTGATCATTCAAGTTTAAAGTGGTTAGGTTCGTTATCTAATCCTAGTGGCCGTCTTGCACGATGGAGCTTGGATGTTGTTCACCGTAAGGGAACTCAACATATTGTACCGGACGTCCTTTCGCGTATGGATGTAGCTCTTATATCGAGATCTAACCTTAGTGATACCACTGATAAATGGTATTTAAATGCTTGGAAAGGTTGTCAGGAATTCCCTCAACGATTTCAGAACTTCCAAATTAAAGACAACGAGTTGTATCGTCACAAAAAAACCCAGTTGGACTTATGCGAGGACACCGCATGGAAACGAGTCATTCCTCAAGAGGATAGGAAAAATATTATTTCAGACTCCCATGACTCCGCGCGCGCCTGTCACCCAGGGGTCTTCAAAACCTATAAAAAGCTTCAACTTAGGTATTACTGGCCGAACATGTATAAAGATGTCAAGGAATTTGTAAATCGTTGCCAAACTTGTAAAGCCCATAAGATAAGCACGGCACCTCCTAATGGAATATCCTCAAACCCTAAACGTGTCACTAGACCTATGCAAATGCTGTCATTAGATTTAGTAGGTCCCTTACCTCGGAGTTACTCCGGCTTTACGATAATATTAACATGCGTTGACGTTTTTTCTAAATTCACTTGGTTATTTCCGCTGCGCAACGGCTCCGCGAAAAGCATAGTTAAACATTTGGAAGAGAACGTTTTCCTGGTTCACGGGGTGCCTCGTACGATAGTGTGCGATAACGGTCGCCAGTTCATCTCACGGGAGTTTAAAGAACTACTACAAAGTTACAATATACCACCTCCGTTTTACAACTCTCTGTATACCCCACAAAACAACGTGGTTGAGAGGTACAACCAGACATTGGTTACTGCTTTATCAATTTTGGTCGAATCAGACCATCGTAACTGGTCAAAATTTTTGCCCCAGGTTCAGTCCGCGATGAATAACACTGTCAATTGCGCGACAAACTTCACACCGTATTTCCTAATGCACGGCCGTGAGCAGATACTTGATGGGGATTTGCACCGTAAGCCTATTCATGATGGGGATAGCAACGCGCAAAAGGAAGCTTCGCCTTCCACATATGCACAAAAGCTGCAAGGTTTGGCAGACGTGTATGAACAAGTTTCAGATGCTCTACTCAAGGCATACAAAAAGGGGGCTAACCACTACAATTTGCGTAGGAAAAACGTCACTTATCAAGTTGGTGACGTCGTGTGGAGACGAAACTTTGTTCAGTCTAACGCGTTAAATTACTTTTCTCAAAAATTGTCCCCACGATTCGTGCAAAATGTTATAATAAATAAAAAATCGGACTTAGTGTATACCTTAGCAGACTTGAATGGTAAAGTGTCTGGCGAGTTTCATGTAAAGGATATCGTCAAATTGGACAACATACCTATGTAGTCCCTCCTCTTCAGTACCTTAGAAAGTCTGGCCATCTTTTTCGGGGACTGTTGGATTTGAGGAATTTTATACTATTCTTTTTCTCTTTTTTTTTTACAATGCACAGAACTTCATCCGGCCTGATCAACCGAGATGGAGATTCCATGCGTTCAGACAGTCATTAGTCCTGTCATAGGCTTATTTCTACGGATATGGGGTAATTACTTCACGGGGGGGGGGGGTGTTTTGTAAGTTTGACAATGGTAATGATGATGCTGGATGGTTTCTTACAATAAAATCCTCAACTCTGGTGCTAATGCTCGAGTTGAGAATGTATTTAAAACTATATATCTGCAAGTGTATGTATAAATTGTCAATAGTATTAACGCTAAAACAGACGCAAGTTCGGATGTCGGCTGAACAGATGATTAAGTTAGGATTATTAGTTGTAAGTCTTGTATCCTGAAATACGCGGGCATATCCGCACACTATCTCTGCGTGTTTCAGGCATACCTTTTTTTGGGTTATGTTCATGCTTTTGATAATGTCATTATTTGTTGTTCCAGATTACATAGAAAACACAGAGACGCAGGGATTGTATCTCTTTGTTATCTAAGTGATTTTAAATGAAGAATTATTGTTATTCACCTTCAGTGCATTGACACTATTAGACCTTATTTTGTCAGGTTACGCAAGTAATTGCTAAAATTCAAAGTATTTTTTTTTCTCTCGCTCTTCTTCTGTTTTATTGGTAAATTGTCAAAATATTGTTTTACTCTATAAACATAGGCTGCGTCACCTAAGCCTCAGCATTTGGAAAAGCGTTTTAATTTTGTTTTTATTAGTTACAGAAAATGTTTTGTAATGTCCACCTTGTTTATAAGATTTTTTTTTGAGATCTTATAATGCGGGACGATATGGTATCACATATCCTTCCACATTTTAAGCCAACATAGGAAGTAGAATCAATTATATTTGTATAAGATTTTGGATGTATTCTGTTATTATTGTCCTGAGAGACTTATAACATTGTTATTATGTACTATATGGTTGAACAACGGTTTACAGTGAAAACCATAAAATTTGTTCTTTACTTACCGATTACGCCTTCTATAGAGTTGGACGTATACTTGCACTAAATTATAGCTGCACATCTTATTAACAAATGACACCTTCTAAAACATTTGGTTGTTTATTTTTATTTTTTTGGCGCCACCCGATGCGTTGGTTGTATACTATTAAAAAATTATTTGGCACCATCCGATGCGGTGGTTGTACACTATTAAAATTACCTTTACAATGTATAATTGTTGTTGGTTAAATATTATTCACCCAAGGACCAGAATAGGAGGTTTGTTAGGAATACTCTTCCAAAAGAGGGTTAGTTTTTATCCTAAAGGATATAAATTCAGTGAAGTGTAGATGGTAAACCCATCAAATATTTTCGGCCTAAGAGAGGCTATATAAATTCAGTGATAGTGTTTGGAACAGTGATGCCTAATGCATAGAATTTAACTTGACGTATTTGGAGGAGTGATTTAATCATAAAAATGTATGTTTTTTAATTTTAAGACTTATCTTTTAAGTTAGTTTATGTGTTCTGTTCCAGATGATACGTCAATGGTAGTGCTCGGTAAGAGTCAATATTACAACCACCCAGATTTTTTTTCCCAGTGCTGAGGGTGCTTGTTGTCCATTCACGTATCATCTTACAAGAAGTTGTTCTTAGGTTATATTGGTTTACTAGTTTTTAAGTTCGAGAATGGTTGCATCGTAAACCTACTATCCGGCCTACACGCAGGATAGGCGCGATTGGGGTTACGATGCACTCATTCGTCATAAGAGTATTATTTTTCTTTTCTTTTCCATTTCTGATAATTGTATTTTGCATTTCACATTTACTGTTTGTTTATTTTTATTTTATTACCAGGTACTCCTTGGGACCAACGTAAATAGTTCAGGGCATGTTTAGATTTTTGGTAGTTTTGTTTGAGGGCAAACATTTTTGTGGGAAGGGGGGTAATGTTATGAAGCGATTGTATTTATCGTAAGTTAGGTACTATTTTTTTAAACCCGTTTAATCACAGGAGACCAGATTTGTCCCAACACACATAGGTCTCACATAAGACGCCGTAACTCCCTTACTATCGTAGTTAGAAATATGTTCAAATCGGTGTTAGAAAGGAAAAACATCATGCTTTATATTCCAATCTAAAAAATAGCCACCAAAAAAATGAAATGTACACTTTTATGTACACAAAGTTTTGAATCGCAAATTGAAAAAAGAATTTGAAACTTCGGGAATTTTATTAAAAAAAATTTCATAGAGTGACAAAACATTGAGGTTACAATAATGTGTTTGTTATACATTCGTCTAATAAAATGTGCATCTGTTTTTATTTTTTTTTTATTATCAGTAACTTTAGTTAGAAAAAACATAAGGTAACCCATTTTGAAACCTTTTTTATGTTTGTATGCAAAAATTTTATAATTTAAAAAAATATATATATTTTTCGAATTCTATAATTTGAAAGCGTATTTCATCACCATTGTAAAACGGTTTTTGGTTTTTGAATGTGTTCAGAAATATTCCAAATATTTGCATTTTATTGTAAAGCGAAAATATTTTGACCATCCGAAAAAAAAGCCAAATTTTTGAAGGGTTAAATGCATTTTAATTGGTTAGGTTGGCAAAGCTGGGGGAGTTTCGTTCAACGCGTCGGTAGGCGGCGTTTGGTTTTTTCCGTTTCCGCACTCTGGTTTTTACGGCGATATGTGCGGTACGCCGTGAAAACAACGGTGACTTAATTTTTAAGTTTCAATACGATGTGATTGAAATCCAAGTTTTGGGCATCTGCATTCGGGGGAAGGAAACACGTTGTGTTTTTTTAAAATATAAATTTCAAAGATTTATTCACGTAAAACGTGAGTTTCGCGCGGGTCCCAAAGTGAACACGAGTTAATGGCGATGTTCGAGTGTTGCGATTAATGTACCTCTTTATCCGAGAGATCGGTTTATATAATAACCCGCCGCGCCTGTCATTGTATGCAGGGCAAACATCGAATTCCCGCCGGGGGTTTATTTATGGAACAAACCCGAGATTACCGCAGTGTTGAACAATACTCCGCCTCGATTGCTGACGAGCCTTCCTATACAATTTGGAGGAGAGTTTGGGTACTCCTCCCTTTCTCTGAGGGTCCAGGTCTATCATCCCTTCCATGCGACCGCCGTGGAGGTCGCAGGCACAAGCTGAGCCGCAGAGGTTGGGACCTCCCTTGCCACCAGGAGGTGGTGTTGGTTCTCACGACATCGGGGGTACGGCGGCAGTAGATTTAATTAGTGTAGCTAGGAATAGCATAAATTACGAAATTGGTCCCGGGGGTGAGTCCATACAATTTGTTTTATTAAGTCTTATCGTGTCAATACAGTGTACCGATTTTCTACTCTACTCTTTGTTTTATTATGTAGATTCCTTGTGCAGCCTTTTCAGGAATGCTATGAAACCAAATGGCCCACACTCTGAGAAAAGAGTATCGTGTTCTCCGCATGTTGACATACCCAGACATTAGACTGGGTTTGGCGTCCAAGATTTCCTGAGATGAAATCAAAGTTGACTTGCAGATTACACCCGAGCCCGACCAAGGCTCATCATTACATTTCCCTTTAATAATATAACACAAACACATAACAATATGTCATTACATTCATAAATGATAACACTTCTTCTCATTTCAGCAGCACGGTAACACACGAAAAAGCTCGCGTATCTCTTGATTTTTTTTTTTTTTTTTTTTGGCTCCAATCAAATGTTTTTTTTTTTTTTTTATTAATAAAATTCCTTTATTATTTATTTACAGTTTTTTTACATTTTTTAAATTAAGTCCCGTTAAACTGATTGACATCAGTTTGTCAACGGGTTCTTTTGACAATTACTTTTTTTTAAATTGAGACAGGTCTTCGACCAAGTCGAAGAGACAGGAACATAAAATATACAGGTACATGAAAAAGAAAATTGTTAATAAAATTTATAAGAAATACAGAACAGAGAAAATTTAAGAAATAAAAGAAAAGACAAGAGAAAATAATAATGGAAAAAACATTAAAACGAAAAGCGGAAAATAACAGAAATTAGTACAAAAGAGTTCTTTCACTTAACCATTTTTTTAGCGCACATTTCCTTCTGAAACTCAATTTACAGCTTTTTATTGCGTTGGGAAACATGTTGTAAATTATTGGAACAAGGTATTCTAGAGTTCTTTGACCGTATTTATTTAGGTATCTGGGAATTATAAGTCCATCATTTGCAGTTAGTCTTGTATTATGAACATGAACCACTAGTTTATTATATTCAGATTGAGATGTATGCTGACTCGCAATTTTAAGCCACAATATAGCACGAACAGATAATACATTTACAGAGTTGTATAATAATGATTTTGGTATATCATGTCTTTGTTCGTATTCAGTTTTTTTTAATAATAATTTTACCAAAGAATATTGTACGTTTTGCACTGAAAGAAGATTTGTTTTTGTTGAATGTCCCCATGTGGTTATTCCATATCTTATTAGGGATCCGCCAATGACAGATATACTAATCTAAGAGTATTTAGTGGAACAAAAAACTTCAGTCTATAAAGTTTGCTCACTATAGCTCTAAGCCGTGTGCAAACTTTTTGTATATGTATATCCCATTTAAAATTACAATCAATTGTTAAGCCTAGATATACGTATTTAGAGACTAGTTCAATATTTTTACATGAGCATGGTTGTATCACAGAATTATGGATGCAATTAAAATCATGAGAAACAATTTTAGGAGTTATGGTGATGTTGGCATGAGGGGATCTGATGTGCATAAGCTTTGTTTTTTTAGCATTGATTATTAAACCTACATCATGTGACCATTTTTGAAGAGTGGCAAAGTCTATTTGCAGTAAAGTACTTGCAATTAATAAATCCTCATGTGAAATAACTAATGCAGTGTCGTCAGCATAAACATAATGTTTTACATGAGAGAAAATCAATTTCATTGCAGTAACATATATAAAATCCTATATATAATATAATATATATAATATATAATATCCCGTCAGGAGTGTGATCAGTGGCGACGTGCTATTGAAAAATATGATTCGGTTTTTAATTCAAAAAGATATCATCGAACAGCAAAATGGCATCTACAATTTTTACTCAAAATATGCCCAGGAAACGCCGCGCCGCTGGTTAAAATGCATCGGGAATGTGCTGTTTTACCGTGTTTTATGAAGAAAATGGATAATTTCTGTTTTCGAAAGACAATCATCTTGCTGCAAATCTATATATATATATAAACCAAAATATGCTTGCTTGAGTATACGTATTTATATGAGTAGGTATAGAAGTATATGAGATGTCTATGTATTGTTATGTTAAGCACATGAATTTTATTTTTTTTACATTATCTCCACACGGGAGGCCTTGAGGAAAATAATTTCCCTCAGGGCCTATGTCATCTGGGATGCTGTGTGGAGGGTCTTTTTGAGGAGAGAAAGTAATGAACATTGGTCTTGAAGAGACCTATGTTGTAGGAAGGAGGAAACACAGAGGCCGGCAAATCATTCCACAGCCGAGCTGTTGAACATAAGAACGAGTCGAAGAAACGACCCATTCTCATGTGACAAATGTCAACCGTGTACAAATGTTGGGCACGCGTTTGGCGTGTTTCCCGAATATGCACCGGTGCCGAAGGGATCAATGATGCTAGTTCCTCGGAGCATCTTCCATTGTAATACCGGTAGAACAAGGATAGCATTCCCACCCGACGCGTGTGCTCTAAAGATTGCAATCCGTCTGTTAAGATGGGAGAATGTATCAAACGGGCCGCCCGTTTCTGCACAGAATCGAGGGTATTTTTCAGGTATTTTGGACCTCCAGACCAGAGGTGGCTGCCAAATTCAACCGTGGGGCGCACTTGCGATTTGTACAGGGTTAGCAGTTGTGTACTATTAAAGTATCTGCGGGCCCTGTAAAGTACGCCCAGTTTCTGGGAGGCTAACTTTACTCTGGCTTCGATGGAGCCCCCATACCTGAGCTGGTCACTTAGGAGAAATGTTTGAAACTTTCAAAATATCTTCTTTAAACTCATAACCACGTGACAATACATCTGAAAAGTTTTTTAATCATTACAAAATCTCTTGCAGAACAAAAATGACAAAACTGCCAAAGATTACATTTTGCAAAAAATTGATTGTTAAATAAAAATTCACTATTCGAAACCTAATACTTACTACACCTAATACTTTGAATCGAATTAAGAATTTTAAATAGGTACCCATGTTAGGTACCAAATTTCATTGATTGTTCTTATTATATACAAAAATGAATATTTAAAATATACGAAAAATTTTAATTTGAATAAAAAAATTGTAATAGGTGGCACGGAAGCTGTTTGAAAACTGAATGTACTGGGACTGAATATATGGAATGCGGCAGGGGGGTTGGCGGAACGGGGGAGCGTGAGAGGGGAGAGGGAAGACGAGGAAGATGGAAGGGGAACGCGGGAGGGGAAGGGGATACGGGAGGGGAAAAGGGACGCATGGGAAAAGACACGCAGAGAGAAACAATTTATTTTTTTGTATATGGCATTATTATTTTATTGGAACCAGCTAGTATTTTATAAAAAAAATTCAGCAATAATAATAATTTATGCATATTAGATTTGTTAAAGAATTTATCTATAAAAATGCAAAAAACAGTCATTTTACATACATGTAGGATTACAAAAGATTTTTTAAATATTTATTTTGAGTGATCAGTAGGATATATAGGTCCAATTAGGAGTTCCACTGAGCCGAACCCTCTGATATAAAAATATCTGGAGTCGGTGAATTATTTTCCCATTTGGTCTCTTTGACATGTTGTTCTTGTATTATTTTGTATTTATTATACTTATATAGTGCAAGTGCACAACGTGGATTGATTAGATGATCATTTATGGAAAAGTGCGTGAAAGGGCTAAGTTTTTCCTGCGCGAACGATTGAAACCGGACATTAAATGTGAGGCATTTAAAAAATATATATAAATGTACAGTGTGTGTGTGTGATTGTTAACTGACCTATGGCAGAAGTGCTGACGAGTTCTGCGGGCCGCGGCTGGGTGGAGTCGCAGCGGGCGCTGGTTGAGGACACCTGCTGCAGGTCTTGACGGCTGCTGCTGACGGCTGCAGGGGTGCTCACTGTAACACAGGTCGACACACTACATAAATGGGACTGTCACCAAAGTTTGTACATGTTTCTATAATACTTTGTATGGCATTTTGTTTCTGTTACTTTACATAGCAATGTTTTTTTAACATTTTATGTGTCCCATTTCCTTTAGTTTTACTTTTCAATGCTTTTTTAATATATTTTTATGCATTTTCGTTACTTTCACTTTTCGGTGTTATGTTTATGTATTTCATTTCGGAAAATGGAAAACAATAATTACGTTTCTATCATTTTATTATTTTTAATCGACAAATTTACAAACGTATTTTGTCAGAAGAAAATATTTCCACTCTGCAATAAAATCCAAATAAATGTACGCATGAGAATGAAAAACAAAAGATTTAGATTATCTAAAAGTACTTAAATAAAAATAGAATTAAAACACAAATATTTTTCTTTGAGTGGAATACTCGCTAGTAAATGAGTAAAAATAAATACATAGTTTAAAATGTTCCAAAAATTTTAGACTTAAAAAGGAATTCAAAATCTTACCATTTTTAGAATTCCATCCAGTCTTCGTTGCAGGACCTGAAATATCATTCCTCAAACCACCAGGTTCTTCAAAACTCCTCAAATGATGGAGAGCATCCGTACTGGAGACTATACAGGAATTATTAGACGAAGGGCTTGACATCACATTACTTCTGGGAGCAGAACCATCGCTCGCATCGTGCTTTGAAGAAGAACTCCCCAAGTGACTCAAATTATATGGAACGCCTTCATTTCGAGTACTGCTTATTGGCTCTTTTGTATTTTTCTGGTCAGGTGTACATTCGAGTCTTTTTCCAATTCTTGCATCGCTATTACCTCTGCCGTACCCCAAATGATCCATCCCTGTTGTATACTCTACGTAAGAACACCTCTCAGCAACATTTTCTCGATTTGGACAGCCATAAATGGCATAACTCTCAAGTTTCTCAGAAGTAAATCTTCCCTGATCCTGGACAAAATTTTGCTGATTCAGTTGCACAGCAGATGAATGTGCATAATTACCAGCACGTGAAAACAATTCGTTGTTTTGACAAGTTATATCCTTGTTACTTTCATATTTATAATGATTTGTTTGGGAGATTTTTGGTATCATGTCAGAGAAAGCATAGTGTGGTGTACCCAAAGGCTCTTTGTTGGGTCCACTGTTCTTTATCACCTGCTTATGGGCTATATTAGGTGCCTGATTTAAAGAACTATGATGATTATAAGTAAGGGTTTCATGAATTTTTAAACTAACTGTCTTTTCTGCTATGATATTTCTTTTAATTTCGTATCCAGGTTGTTGAAAATGTTGTCTTTCGATGCCATTTTGTGTTTGGGTGTACTCATAGCCTATGTGTGATTTTAACATGTGCGTTTGATAAATTTTTGAAAATTTGTCGAAGTTTTGGTGGCAGTTTTCAATCTTGGAGTATTGGTTAATTTCTTTGGTGTCCTTCGTAGGCTGATTGAAGCATTTCAGGTAGTTTGGTTGTAGAGTACCTCTCCATTGAGTTGGTTCATCTGTAAATACAAAAATATGGTTATTTTTATAATTTCTTTAAATTTAGAAGGTTCTACGATAGTTGATCCGCCGCCAATTGATCCCCCGGCGCACATTGTGTAGTCGTTTTAGAGAAAATACGGTATACTTAATTACACAAAATATAACTTGGTGACACCGAAGAATGTGTGCAGAGAGGATGTACCACCAAATAAGAAAAGTATAAAACAAATTTTCATTAAAATACATCAAGGAAAGATATGCTTCTCTTTAAACAATGAAAACCAGCGCATAAGTACAAAATAAATTATACCATGCATAAATTCGTTTGATATTCATATTATTATTTATTTATATCTATATATTACAGTTTACACCTTATTGTTAACATGTTTATATATGTAATATATTTTGAAAACATTTTTACATATTAATATTATATTTCATAATGTTGTGTGTTAGGTAGGTTTGAGAAGAATTTGTAGGTTATATCAACTTATATTTATCATTACATTTGTATTTTGTTATTAGTTTTTGGGATATTTTATTTTATTTTATTTATTAATTTACGGACAACAGTCCATTAAAAACATAATAAAAACACGAATAAAAAAACAGAGATGATAGTGAAGGGAGAGCATATAAAAATTAATAGCAATGACAATATAAAACATAAAAAGTACATATAGAGACACTATAAGTCCAAAGCATGAAGAAGCATTTAAATATTGCATATCGACTGCCGAAAGTCATTTAGTTTTACACCAAAAAAAATCAATGCTTTGACTTGCGTTGACAAGTCTCGACATTCTGGATAAGAGAGAATGGTATCCGTAATTAGTAGAATGTTGATTGGGGAACAGCAATTCATTATTTCGAAGCCTACGGGAAGGGGTGTTAAACTGGATGAGTTGTAACAATGCAGATGTATCAGTAATACTGTTGATAATTTTAAATATGCAAATTATATCAGAGTCCTTTCTACGTTTTTCTAAAGAAGACATGTTTAAAATGTGTTCAATTTCATCATATGAGTACTTGCCTCTTTCAAGACCCAACCTCCAAGCAATTCCTCTTAGGAAACGATGTTGTACGCATTCGATGTGACAAATATGGACAGCGTAGAAAGGAGACCAAATGACACTAGCATATTCAAGGTGAGAGCGAACCAGCGAACAGTAAAGATGATCATCAGGGCAGATGTGTATACATCTGCCCTGATGATGGATACTGCAACGCTGTCCGAAACGTTGGCTAAAGAAGGAGGTAGCGCAACACGGCATAATACCCCAAAAACTAATAACAAAATAATTTTTGGCCGTGAAAATCTAAAATCATTACATTTGTAGTTGATTTTACTTAAATTGGTAAATAATGCACAAAAAATTGAAATTATATAGTATACTAGCTGACCCGACAAACGTTGTTCTGCCATATAAATTATTTGTAGTGAATATTTTGGTTGTTAAATAAAAAATTACTAATGTATTGTAAGCGTGTGGGGATGGGATCTATGACAGTAAAAGGAATGGAGCGCTGTAGATGATGACCGCCGATAAAAACAAAAAAACACCAACTAAAGTACGAAAATTAAATAGAGAAAATCAATGTGAATTTCGAAGAGCAATTGATTGTACGAAATTTTTTGTCAGTCCGTCTTTAGCCAACACAAATATGCTCCATGGTTCAAAAATGATGCGGCGCTTCTCGTGAATGTCTTGCGCATGTGTGGATGAAAGTTTGATGAGGCGGACGTAGCGCCATTTGTCACTCAATAACGAAAATAATTTCGTTCTGTTTGAAATATGAAAGACGGTTAAATTTGTTCATACGAAAACACTAAAATCGCGATTAAAAAATGGGAGGGTGGAAGTTGTTAAAATTTGGGGTTATAGGTATTTTTTGATGCCAAAAAATAAAATTGTCAAAAAAAAAACAATTTTTAGGCACCCTAATTACCAAGCGGTATGAAAAATACTTATTATACCTACCAAATATACATAAAAAATTTCATAAAAATCAGTCAAGCCGTTTAGGAGGAGTGCGACCACAAACACCGTGGCATGACATTTTTATATAGTAAATATCATTTTGGGGGATTAATTGTCGGAGGAGCAGTTGTCGGGTACCATTTCAGAAGTTCCCTCAATATTTAAGGACAATATTTTAACGTGAAAACCTTTTCAAAACGGCTCCATGTTATTCTTCCACAACCTTCGACCAAGTATATCTAGACAGGGCGTGTAGGTCTTAAAAATGACACCGGAAACAAAAATATTGGTTTACGAAAATATTTATAAAAAATAAAGTCTATTATCTCACAGTCAAAAAGATCGCAGGAAGCATTGGTTTGTACCTTTAGTTGGTCTGCGTGGAGCTAATTTGTTTTCCAGCAAGTTCGCGGTAACGGAATTACTAGCTTTGTGGAGATCATTTTTAAAACACAAATTTCAGGCAGTTAGAAATATTTTAGGCACGGGCTATCACGGACTTTATTATTAACAATTTAATCAGTTATATGAATATCTAAAAAAATATGTACATAACATATGAATTCGGGGCAGCTTTTCGAGAAAAGTAACATTTGATAAAAAATGTTTCATTTCTTCCTAGTAAAACAACTACGTCACGCAAGAAATGCAACGCAATTCGATGGGTAGTTGTATTATGAAATTTCTCATTGGTGGTGTCATTTTGGAATTGGAATTGGATATGGGAGGGCTAATCTATAGTAAATATATCGTTGTCCACAACAGTTAGTGATGAAACGCTTTTGCTATACGCAAATATTTAAATCTATCTCGTAGCCCAACTATTGTGGCTCCAGGGTTGTGGGGTAACCATAAGGGGTAGCACCAAACCATCATAGAATGATTGGATGACCATCATTCATTCGTGGATGGTTCGAAAACTCGACCATCATGGAGAGCATTAGTTTCTGTGTTCCCGATGGTCATCTCCATCACCAACAGCACAGACTGTTTTATCGCTCGGCTTGCGGAACCAACTTGCCAATGGTCGTGCCGGCGGGGAGAGCTGTATTGTTGTTAAATATAATCAGCCTTACTCATCATGAAACCGTACCACGGCTCTGTAGCGTCGCGGTGCTACACAGTGGAGGGGGCCTACACTGCTCAGGGTAAAAATCTTTACTCATCATCATATTGTATATGGCGCCATGAGTCGTTTATGGGTTTATTGTTATTATGATTGGTTTATTTATGATTGTGTCCACGCGTCTTTTGAATAATTGTAATTGTTTTCATCATAAAAAACAGCAAACTGAACGGATCGAGATAAAATAATAGAAGGCAACTTTTCTTCTTCAGCGATGAGATGATTGGTTTATTTATGGCGATGAGTGACTAGCTGCTTGATTTTTGGCATTTGCATTCCAGTCAAGATAAAGGTCCTCGTTTGGATTTGTGAAGATGCTGCACCTCCTATATATCTCCATTTTGGGACATGTATCTTCCGAGATACGGGTATTATTGCACAACCCGAAGGAGGAGCCCCTTTACTAAAATCATCTGCATCATTGTAACAGACTATTCACGACGATTATTTGACGACCTTCGTAGTCCAGTGGGTAAGACTCTTGCCTCACAATCCGGAGGTCGCGGGTTCGAACCCGGCATGCGCAAATAAATTTTATTTGATTAATTTGTGTTATTTCACAATTAATTCATTTAAAATAATATATAGTATATTTGCGGCATGTTCCAGAGTGGAAGATACTATTAGTGTTCAGGATCTGTACTTCCGCTCTCCTGACAGAGCAATCCGGCGTGGTAACACCAGATTCCAAAGGGAAGTGTGGCTGGAGTAACTCTTCAATAACAACTCCAGCTCTTGAATAATTGGTCTTTATTCACACAATAAAAAGACCCGTAGGGTAGCTCATGTAGGGTGAGCTCAATGATGCTATCTCTCTCCGCGGTTTTATAACCCACATGAAGTGAAAACCTGGCAGCAGACGTTTTGCCAAAAACGACCCGCCCAAGACGGATGGTAACAAGAGAAGAAGGAATTAAAATCCGTGGCAATACGAACTCGCCCTGGCAATTGCCAACACAAAAAAATGTTGCCACAACCATTAGGGTGACAATCACAAATATTAATATTTCAGTACCTGAAATCTTAACATATTCCCGCCCAAAAACGAGTATTAAGGAATAGTCGTTTTTTTTTAATACAATAATATAAGAAGAGATTGCAACATTGGTACTCAGAATTTACCCAACGAGTTCACATACAAAAATAAACAATATTCAATATATGGATATCAAAATAATAACAAAAAACTTATAACTAAGTATATAACCCTATGTCAGACTTGACATTAAAAAATAAAGTTTAATAACGTAGAACCTTCTGGTGCGCTGCACCCACTTATGAGAAAATAGTTTAACACTTGGCACTGATGAGCCTGACGGCACTTTGATTTACACATCACATCACTTTTAGCGTTGTAATTGGTTCTTAATCCAGGTTGGAGGAAGGATCCTCCATGGGAAGTAGACAGAGCTGTGTCACGGCTCTTTTGGTGACACCTCTGGCCGTCCTCAAGGAGACGACGCGGACGCGGCCGTCTTGGCCAGGGTGGATCTCCGTCACTCGCGCCATCCTCCAGTACTGCGGAGGTAGTTGGTTGTCTTTGATGATGACCATGTCACCAGGCTGTAAACTGCGTTGACGTCCTTCTTGCCATTTGACTCGGTTCTGCAATTCTGCTAGGTATTCCCGGCTCCATCTGTGCCAAAAAGATTGAACAACGGTAGACATCTTTTGGTAAATATTAAGCCTGTTTGTAGGCACATGGTGGATATCAAGCTCAGGCAATGCTAACAGGTTGTCGCCAATAAGGAAGTGTGACGGAGTGAGTGCGTTTAAGTCATTTGGATCTGATGTTAATGGAGTCAGAGGACGGGAATTTAAACAAGCCTCAATCTGTATTAGTATGGTATTCATGCCTTCGTATGTCAAAACAGTTGACCGCATTGCTTTTTTTAAATGTAACTTGGTCATTTTAACTGCACTTTCCCAAAGTCCCCCGTGATGCGGTGAGCGGGGAGGCAAGAAACTCCAGCTAATATTCTGCTGGGCCAAAAAATTATGGATTTCTTTATCAGATGCCTTCAAAAAATCAAATAGTTCAGTAAGTTCCCTATAACTACCTGTAAAGTTAGTTCCATTATCAGTAAAGAGTCGTGAGGGTTTACCCCTCCTAGCTATAAATCTTTTCAATCCATTCATAAATGCCATTGAAGTTAAATTAGTCACTAATTCTAGGTGAATTGCCTTCGTTGAAAACCAAATAAATAAACATATGTAAGATTTTACACTCTTAGCATTTCTGGCTAAACCAGACTTAATTAAAATTGGACCTGCAAAATCTATGCCGGTTACATAAAATGGTCTTTGGATTCGGAATCGGTCAGCAGGAAGGTCACCCATGAGCTGGCGACACTCGCGCGGACGGACTCGGAAACATACAATACATTTATGCAGTGCTCGCTTCACTGCGTTTTTACCATATATTGGCCAAAAACGTAAACGCAGTAATGCGAGCAGAGCATTACATCCTAAATGTAAATTCTCATAATGCAGATGGGTTATTATTAAGTCAGTCAACTTATGATTTTGTGGTAACAAAATTGGATGTCTTTGAGAGAGCGAGGTAATATCGGATTGTGATAGTCGACCTCCAACACTCAACAACCCATCCTGCATAAAAGGATTTAGTGCCTTTACCTTGCTTCGCCTAGATACAAATCTTCCATTACTCACAGACGCTGGTAACGATAAATTTTTTAGTGGGGCTACACGAGATTTAGCGCATATTAACTGTGATTGGTGAATGCCGTGTTCATCGGTAGATCTTAAATACAGACAAGCGCCATCTGCTCCTTGAGATGCATCGCAAAAACCGTGTAAGCTAAAAGATTTTTTATTAAAGCAGAAAATTTTCCTCGGTACCCGAATATGATTTGCTTTACTGAGACTCAGCGTGTAAGTCTGCCAGGCCAATAAAAGGTCATTGGGTAGCTTGTCATCCCAGGATGTTTTTAGCTTCCACAATCTTTGCATAATTATCTTACCGACAATGATTACTGGGCCTACCAGTCCTAAAGGGTCAAACACTTTTGACATTAATGATAAAACTTGACGTTTTGTTACTTCTAACTTTGAGTCTATGCTTTCTACCTGATAGGTAAACTCATCAAGTTTGGTGTCCCATATTAATCCGAGAATCTTAGCTTCATTGGATTCATTTGGCAATAATTCTAAATTATCTTTAGAATCATTAATCGAGGGCGCATTAGACCTCCATTTTTTAATCTCCATGCCTGCTGTAGCAAGCGCATTAATGATTTGTGATTTAAGCAAGTGACAAGTATCAATGGAGTCACTACCAGAAAGAAAATCATCTACATAAAAATTTTCCTTAAGGGATTTACTAGCTAATGGATGAGTAAATGAAACGTCATTACCTAGCTGATGCAGACAACGTATTGCTAAATAAGGCGAAGGAGCCAAACCATATGTCACCGTGTTTAGCGTATAGTGTTTCGAACAATCCTCCGCATCCTTTCTCCATAATATACGTTGGTAATTTCTGTGTTCTGGGTTGATATTAATTTGGCGGTACATCTTTGCAATATCTGCGGTGACTGCATATTGATGTTTTCTGAAAAATACCAAGTGACAAAATATATCATTTTGAATGGTGGGCCCAATCATTAGAGCGCGATTCAAAGAAATCCCTCGAGCGGGTTTAGCCGACCCGTCAAAAACAACACGAATTTTAGTAGTTGTGCTTGATTCTTTAAATACAGCGTGATGTGGTAAATAATAAGTAGTTTCATCGCGTTTTGGAGGTTCACATTCAGTCATGTGACCTAATGCAAGATACTCATCAATAAATTCCGAGTATTGTTCCTTTAAACTAGGTTGTCTTAAGAATTTTCTTTCCATTGACACTAATCTACCTTTAGCAATACTAAATGAATCTCCTAATTGAGATAGGTTAGATTTAAATGGTAAGTTGACTACAAATCTACCATTTGCATCGCGTTTATGCGTGCCTTTGAAAATCTTTTCACATTCACTATCTTCCAGAGAGTGATGCTTACTATTTTCATATTCTTCAACCTTCCAAAACCTTTCTATTTGATTCTGCAAAGAATTTAATGAAATATGACAAACTTTAACTGGCCTCGAATTATGACGCCTCTGTACAGCTCCTGATATTATCCAGCCTAGCTCCGTTCGATGCAATGAAGGTTTATCCTTTCCTAACTGTATCTGATCCGTACGAACCACCTGCCAGAATATCTCTGCTCCGATCAGCATATCAATAGAAGCTGGCTGGTAAAACTGCGGATCAGCTAACTGGATACCGTCTGGAATGTTCAACATTTTTGGATTAATCAAGGTCTGCGGAAGATTGCAAGAAATCTCATCTAATACCAAACAAGATATTTCATCCCGGTATTGAGAACATAATGATTTAAATTTAATGTCAACTGTTTCCTTTACATGAATTAAATTATTATGCAAACCTGAAACAGGTATATTCAACTTTGTACAATGCAAATTTAATCTTTTACAAGTATCCTTTGTAATAAAATTAGACATTGAACCCGAATCCAAAAGTGCGCGTATTTTGTGTGTTCCACCATACGCGTCTTCTATTTTTACTATTACGGTAGATAGTAAAATTTCCCGCCCGTTCATGTCACTATGACATGTTAAATTTACTGGTGCCTCCGACTGACCCTTGCCAGCTGAAGTACCCGCTTGTACATTATCAGTATTGATATGTAACAGAGTGTGATGTTTTCGATCACAAACACTGCATTTTTCCTTCCACCTGCACACCTTTGAAGGGTGCCCCGGTTTTAGGCAATTATAACATAAATTGTTCTCTGATACGAGCTTTCTTCGTGCCGCTGGTTCTTTGTTAACAAATATTTTGCACGAATAAATGAAATGACTGTCATTACACAGCATACAATTAACGTTGCCCGACGCTAACATAACCTTGTTTGTAGAATTCCTTTCCTTAAAATTAAAAAACCTTGGTTTTGTTGCAACTGGTTCCGATTTCTGTTGCATTCCACCAATGTCACCTTGGATAGTTTCCAGGATCTGAGACCTTTGTGAAATAAAATTGCTAAACTGCACGAATGTAGGATAAATTTTGTCGCACTCTATTGATTCCCAAAGGCTACGTGTGTGATTATCTAACTTTGAGGTTAGAATATGTATGATTAATGTATCCCAATGTTCTGTTGGTAGCTTTAAGTTGTGTAAAGCTCTCAAATGAATGTTTGCTTGATCAATTAAATTCCGTAATTCATGATGATTCTGTCGTTTTAACGGTGTAAAATTAAATAAGAAATTCAAATGTCTATTTGCTATAAGTCGGACATTTTCGTATCTCGAAATAAGCATTGTCCAAGCTGCACTATAATTATCCCCGGTTATTTCTAGAGAACTAATCAAATCAAGTGCCTCTCCGGACACATAACTAATAAGGTAATGAAATTTCTGAACATTATTTAATTTACTGTTATCATGAATTAAGGCAATGAACGAATTTTTAAAAGTCAACCATTTATGGTTGTCACCTGAAAACACTGGTATAGAGATTGGTGGTAAATTTACTGAGATATTTGGGACATTTTCAATCTTCTTAAATTTTGATAACATTTCCTGTCCTAATGCAATTATATTAAAATATGTACCTTCAAAATTATCCCTCGCGTCATTATCTTCTGATTTGTTCAATAAATCAATCTCCAGCTGAATTTTGGAGAATTCTATCAGAGAAGGCTTGATGGCGTCTAACCTCGATGACAATACGCCAGGTGTAATATCATTTTCGTTGCTTAAATAGGTTTCGAATCTCGTTAATGAACCTTTCAAAACCCCGCGCCGTTTAATCAACCTGTCGAGTTCCATTTTTTAACGAAATAACACTAACTTGATTTAAAAACTGAAAACACAATACGGCAGTTTGACGCGGTTTGACGTAAACAAAAATGATTAATACTATAGATCATACAGAACCCAATCACAATACTATGGCATACAAAGACGAAACTTGCAAACGCGTGGCTAGAAATGTAGGTAGGCAAAGCAAAGTTATTCGGCAGACTGAATACAACAATAAAAATTATTATCACCAATAAATTTATGCTATATTGAAAGCATCTGATTATGAACACCCGAATGTAATTCGATATAATCAATGCGAAATAATGTGGCATCTACACAGATTTTTAGCTTATTAAAATGGAATTTGAAAGGACAATGAAAGGAAGGCTACAACCTGATTTTCTGTGCATGCGAGCGTCGTGATGAGGCTCGCTTGATCAATCCAATGATGGTGATGAGGACGCCGACTGGACCACTCCCGATGATGATGAGGCCTGACTGGGCCACTCCAAATAATGATCTTCCGTCTCAAATGGATCAATCCAAATAATGATCACCCAGCTTGAATGAATCAATCCAAATAATGATCACCCGGCTCGAATGGATCAATGTTCAGGATCTGTACTTCCGCTCTCCTGACAGAGCAATCCGGCGTGGTAACACCAGATTCCAAAGGGAAGTGTGGCTGGAGTAACTCTTCAATAACAACTCCAGCTCTTGAATAATTGGTCTTTATTCACACAATAAAAAGACCCGTAGGGTAGCTCATGTAGGGTGAGCTCAATGATGCTATCTCTCTCCGCGGTTTTATAACCCACATGAAGTGAAAACCTGGCAGCAGACGTTTTGCCAAAAACGACCCGCCCAAGACGGATGGTAACAAGAGAAGAAGGAATTAAAATCCGTGGCAATACGAACTCGCCCTGGCAATTGCCAACACAAAAAAATGTTGCCACAACCATTAGGGTGACAATCACAAATATTAATATTTCAGTACCTGAAATCTTAACAATTAGTATCGCCCTGGTGTAAGACCACCATTCAGAATTGAAACGTTGCTTGAAAATGGCTATAGCCGTGTTTGGTAACCAGATCTGAATAGCCAGGTACTTCCCAACCTTCCTCTTTCCCACCTCCTTCCCCTCCCCACTACCTTCAGCCTCACAACATACCCCAATTGGGGATGCCATAGTCTCACTGGCTCCAGACGGGAGCAGTTGAGATTCTTGTGCGGTATTCACTGTAAAAAAAAAAAATAATAATGTTTCTCGACAGCTGTAATGATTTTTTTACGGTAGCAACACTGCTCCAAAGCTGAAAAACGTGGCCAATTTAGCATTTCGCGGCGTGTTGCCAACTTCACGTTTATTCATACGTCAACATCAGTCAACACAACATATTATTTTGGTAAATCTGTATTTAGACCTAAAATCTCCTTCCGTAAGTGCCGCGAATGGATCGTACCTTTTTTAACCTTTTCCGTAGCCGTGGTGCACGAATGCCGCGAATACGGTCAATATTTGCCAAAGTTCTGTTCAAAACGTCAAGATTCTCATAAAAGTTCGCCATTTCGTCAGTTACAACGCACGGGGTACTGAGTTAACCCTGGTGATCGGGTGGTTTAAATTCTGACAGCTACTACATCTCCCGTACAGCGACGCGGTAAGAACACGCGCATGCGCGCGATTAACCCACCATGTTGAGTAACAATTTCACCTAACCCGGTCTTACTCCGAGGTTGTATCTTATTTTGCGATGATGAGTAAGACTGAATATGTTTAACATCAATGAAGCACAATTAAAACTGCAAACTCTGTTGCTGTTAGTTTAAATCTTCTATTCTTATTTTAAATACTTTCTCTTTTTTAAAAACGTTCAATTTGGGATGTTGTTATGGGTACCGACGCCCGGGAACCATGAAATGGACAAATAACACCTCGACCATAGGTCACCCAAAGTGGTTCGCGAAATTTGGGTGCCCGGGATCATGGGGTGAGGTTTGTCCAGGACTTGGTGGCGTATACGTCTGCCCATCAGCTGCATGGCAAGCCGATTCGGAAGAGAATTGTTGAGGGAGCCTCTTTGACTTCTTCAGCCGTACTCTCTCGGAACATCGCCTTGCACCGCAGTGGGAGGGATGGATTCATACGTCCGTTACTCCTAGACACACTGACCCCCAGATTACTGCCCACCACTAATACCCTTTTTCTTCCCAGAAATTCCACTCTTTTCTTTCCTAAAAAGACCCCCAACACAACATCCCCAAAGAAGACGTAGACCCCGAGGAGAATTATTTTCCTCAGGGCCTCCAGTGTGGGGTTAATGTAAAAAAATAAACGTTTTAAAATGTTGATTTTGCAATGTTTTTAAATGGATAAATTGATTTTAATTAAAAAAAAATCAGAATCGCTCCGGTGAACGATCATTGGGCCTATGTCATCTTTAGGGATGCTGCGCGGAGGGTATTTTTAGTAAAGGAAGTTTTTGGAAACGAAGGAAAACGGTGTAATGGGTTGCTAGGAATCTGGGGTTCAACGTGTCCAGGAGTGACGGCAGTATGAATCCATCCCTCCCACTGCGGTACAAGGTGATGGGTCGAGATACTCAGTCTTGATATGTAAAATGTCTCCATCAACCAGTCTCTCCTGATCCGGCCCGCCACGCAGTAGGTGGGCAAACGCGTTCACCACCGAGACCTAGACAAATTTCACCCCGTGATCCCGGGCATCTCAGCTAAGACACCAAAATAGCGAACCACTTGGGGTGACCAATGCAATTGCAATCAACCAGTTGCAATCAAGAAACATGTTCACTTTGCAATGAACTCATGAAAGTAGAAAATATTAAATATTTAGGTGTGTCTATTGATACACATCTTAACTGGAAATCACAAATATATAAAACCATCTCGAATTTAAGATATCAAACATATACTTTTTACAGACTTAAGGAAGTACTCAATCTTGACAAATTGAAAATTATCTATTTTTCCCTCGTACAATCTTCAATGATCTACGGCATTGTAGGATGGGAGGGTGCGCTTGATGCATTTATTAAGCCTTTATAAAATGCTCAAAAGGGCATCATTAAAATTATGTGTAATAGAAATAAAACATTCCCGACCGATTCAAAGAGACAAAAATATTCAATATCCGTAAATTATTTATATTGCAAACAATGAAATATGTATTTAAAAACAAAAATTGTTTCGTAAAAAACGAAAATAGAATTAGCTAAAGGACTTATAATGTGTTTCAAGTTCCCCAAATCGAAACCAAATTAATGCAAACACATGGCAGTTTTATTGGTCCTCGTACATTTAAACTACTACCAAAACACATTAAAATGACAGATAAAATATCACTTTACATAAAAGAATTGAAATTATGGCTAAATGATGCAGATGTTGAGACACTTTTGTTATAAACTATACATAAACCTTCATGCCTCACTTTTTAATACAATTCTAGTGTAACTTCAAGACTAACTTTATGTATCTTCTTGAAACCGTAGCAAAAAATCAACTAATTTGTATATGTCACTTTGTTACTACAATATTTTTAAAGAAACATACCTATATTTTTAAACATTCAATTTGAAAATTACATTTTTTATTTGTACCACCAACTTATTGGTGTAATTTAGCACTTTAGTTTATATTACCCACGCACAAGCAGCGCCTTAGTGAGTTCCCATTATCTACTTTTGTCACATTATTTTGTATCTTGTGTTAAGTTATACCTATACATTTAGAAAATATGCAAAAAATTACTTTTGAAATGTATCGAGATATAATGGGAAAAAATACAAAAAAATAATAATTAAAAATAGAATAAAAATGGCAGGGCTATTGGCTATTAAATAAACGGTTCCCGGGACGGCGGTACCCATACCCGCCTCCCAAATTGATATTGTTCAGGAGTGTGAGCGGTGTTGATGTTTGCGTAAAGCGATGAGTTTTGTAATTCCAATAATTCTCCCTTCACAAATTAACCTTGCACACACTTTAGGGACAAACATTCTATATTTACAAAGGGGGTAACATTTTAATAGATTATGGCCGTGAGAAGGATGCAGATGTGCTATGAAAGCGTTTTTTAATTATTTTTTTTGTACCACAAACTCTGTCCTGCCATATAAATTATTTCTAGTGAATATTTTGGCTGTTAAATAAAAAATAACGAATGTATGGTAAGTGTGTGGGGATGGGAACTATGCAATTTTTTTTTTTTTTTTTGAGGAGAGGTAGGAATGAACGTTGGTCTTGAAGAGACCCATGTTGTAGGAAGGAGGAAACACAGAGGCCGGCAAATCATTCCACAGCTGAGCTGTTGAACACAAGAACGAGTCGAAGAAACGAGATGTTCTCATGTGACAAATGTCAACCGTGTACAAATGTTGGGCACGCGTTTGGCGTGTTTCCCGACTATGCACCGGTGCCGAAGGGATCAATGATGCTAGTTCCTCGGAGCATCTTCCATTGTAATACCGGTAGAACAAGGATAGCATTCCCACCCGAAGCCTGTGCTCTAAAGATTGCAATGCGTGGACACACGAATATACGCCTGGACCTGCCCTAAGTGATAAAAGCGTATTATTTCCCCCTTCCCATACCGGTTCCATGGAGACGGCTGGGCTTACGAGAAATGAAAGCTTAAAAAAGTATAATCTCTTAATAAAGCTTATAAAAAATGTGATGTCATCATTCTTGTCCTGACCAGCGCCGAGCTCACAAATAACACGGCAAAAATGAGAGCTTGTGCTATACATTATACCCCTAAAATATGTGGACATAGCGAATGTGGGCGGTTCTCTAGTGAGCTCGTCGCTGGTATCTTTCCCCTTTTCGCCCCCCATAGTTTGGTTTTACCCCTCATCTGTATCTTCTCGTCTATTAAATTTGGATGTCTATGGATCTATGACTGAAAGAGGAATGGAGCGCTATAGACGATGACCGCCGATAAAAACATTTGGTAAATTTTCGATCGCACTGTCCACACTTATTACGAATAATGGTTAGAAAAAAACCTTTAGATACGCTTTTATTACTATATAAAAGGAAACTTTTTGCATTCGGGGAGGTGGAAAACAATGAACTTAAAATTTCAATTGCGTAAAGTGAAATTTTACTTCTCACACGGAATTTGCACCGCCATTTATGATAATCTGTCATTTTGTAATGTTGGTATTCCTGATAATATAACAGGGTAGTTCGTAGCTGCCTTCATACGAAAACATGAGATGTCGTAATAATTCTAAAGACAAACATAATAAATAATATTTATATAATAATACATAAATAAATAATATAACCAGGAATTATTAGATTCCTGGTCAAATAAAATTATTCATGCAAAACACTTCAATTATCTCAACCAGACGTATGTTGACAAACTTTCGTCAAACAAATGGTTGAGTATTGGAGAGTTGAGCGCAGAAATAGAAAGATTTATGCTTGCCATTCAAGATAGAGTCATTAATACTAAAAATTATAGGAAGCATATAATCAAAGATATAAATCAAATTGATGATTTATGTAGAAAATGTTTGGCTTTTCCGGAAACTATAGAACATATTATATCGGGATGTTCTATATTAGCGCCGTCCGAGTATACATTTAGGCACAATCAGGTTTTAAAAATAATCCACCAAAGTTTGTTAATTAAACATAACTTGATTGACTGCCGTAATATAGTACCATATTATGAATATGAACCAAATTCATTTTTAGAAAATGAATTTTATAAAATATATTATGATAAAACTATACTAACAGACAGAACAATTAGTCATAATAGACCTGATATAGTTTTACATGACAAAATTAAAAAAATAACTTATATCATTGATGTAGCTATTCCAAATTCCTGTCATATTCAAAAAACTGTTTCTGAAAAAATTAGAAAATACACAGATTTAGGAAATGAGATTAAAAGAATTTGGCATTCTCGGAATATAAAAATATTACCATTTGTTATTTCGGCTACTGGCATTATACCTAGGTCTCTTATTCAAAATTTAGGCGTATTAGATTTGTCAAAGAATTTATATATAAAAATGCAAAAATCGGTAATTTTAAATACGTGTAGGATTACAAAAGATTTCTTAAATATTTATATTGAGGGATCAGTAGGATTTATAGGTTCAATTAGGAATTCCACAGAGCCGAACCCTCTGATATGAAAATATCTGGAGTCGGTGAATT
Source organism: Limnephilus rhombicus (assembly GCA_929108145.2). Taxonomy (NCBI): domain Eukaryota; kingdom Metazoa; phylum Arthropoda; class Insecta; order Trichoptera; family Limnephilidae; genus Limnephilus; species Limnephilus rhombicus. The sequence continues at coordinate 47,637,106 of OV815289.1, read as the reverse complement.
ATTTTCCCATCTGGTCTCTGGTAGGTTGACATGTTGTTCTTGTATTGTTTTGTAATTATAATACATATAGTGCAATTGCATAACGTGGATTGACCAGATGATCATTTGGGAAGTGTGTGAAAGGGTTTAGTTTTTCCTGTGGGGAAAATTAAACCCGGACATTTAAATCTGGTGCGTAAGTAATTTATAAAATATAATAGGTTTTAAGCAAGATTATTTTTGGTTACGTTTTAAGATTTTCACGGCCAAAAGTATTTTCGTTGTTTGTTTTTGGGGTGTTATGCCGTGTTGCGCTACCTCCTTCTTGAGCCAACGTTTCGGATAGCGTTACAGTGTCCATCATCAGGGCAGATCCGGCAAATCCGGTAGATGTCTACAGGATCTGCCGGATCTGCCCTGAAGCGTGGACAGTGCGATCGAATATTTACCTTTTGTTTTTATCGGCTGTCATCGTCTACAGCGCTCCATTCCTATTTCTGTCATAGATACCATCCCCACACACTTACACTGTCCACGCCAGTGCGATCGAAAATTTACCAAACAAAAAAACACCAACCATTCATTTTCTCAATTCAATGTATTTCATTAAATTAACGGTCATATTCGTTGTTTGATCTCTTAAAGGTTAAATGCAAAAATTGGAGGGTCGTGATTAAAAAATGAGAAGGTGGGATAGGAGGGTGAAAGAGTTATAGGTATTTTTTGATGCTTAATAAAAAAACATATTGTTATAAATGTTTTTCTGGATAGGGACACCCCAATTACCCAGCAGTGTGAAATATACTTTACGACCTATTCTTATACCAATTATTATTTTTTAATTTATAAACTAACGTTTAGACAAGATTTTTATGCAAAGCACAAAGGGTAACAATTATTATAAGCAATAGTTGTCAGCCTGAAACACTCATTTACATTTTATTTATTTATTTAAACGCCCAAAGGGCTTTTACATATAACGCAGTACATTTTTTTATTACAAACATAAGAAAGAGTTGACAAAATACAGGTATCATAAAATATAGAAAATAAAATAAAGGTTACATAAAATACAAGATGCAAAGTATTCCAGAACTATCTCGAATGTTGTCCCGAGCGAAGCCGGGTAACCCAGCTAGTATTAGATAATTTTCTAATATCCTCCATATCAACAATAATATTAATAAAAGTGCATAAAATTGGTGTTCACAATAGTTAATGAAACAAGTTGAAATAGTTGGCACATAACGGCGTTTAAAGTTTGCCAAGTTAAAATTTGTTATCAAAACATCCATATTGTATAAGTATTTGTTACCAAGACTATGTAAAGGTTGTATTGTTGTATGTAATATGTATTCTTCTTTTCAATATAAATTGGGTAATGACTTGCTTATATTTGGTTAATGGTGTGTTGAATATGTCAACAACATCTTTATAGTCATTTCCCAAATTTTGTATGCGGCGAGCGGGGGTATACAACTGTGATTCTGTGTTGGAGTTATCACAATAGAACGGTAGATATTGCCTCGATGTTGGTTTGCGAGTAATATGAAAAGAAATCAAGTACAATAGTTCATGGCTGTCAATTATTGAATTTACGATTTTATATAAACATGTTAGGTCATTAACATTGAAAAATCTTCCGAGAAAAGATACTTGCCGCCAACGGGACTTGAACCCGTGTCCTTCTGATTGCCGGTCGGATGCTCTGACCACTGAGCTATGGGGGCTTATCAAATACCCGCCAAATAATTCAATATATACATTCAACAATTTCTCAATCATTCAACAATTACTGCTTGTTATATTTTATAAGGACACGGGTTCAAGTCCCGTTGGCAGCAAGTATCTTTTCTCGGAAGATTTTTCAATGTAAATGAGTGTTTCAGGCTGACAATTATTGCTTATAATTATTCTTATACCTATTAAATATAAATTTTAAAAATCATAAAAAATGATTTAGCCGTTTCGGAGGAGTGCGACCACATTCACCGTGACACGAGATTTTCTACATATATGTAGAGAAAAAAAATTGTTTTTTTTTTGACCCGTTGGGGATTTGATCTGCGCATACCCGCGCGATAATTTCTGTATTCAATAGTGATTTCTGACATCATTAAATTATACATTGCTATCCGGTCATCCTATTCCGATGAAACTTTGGGGATTTGGTGTACGCATGCCCACGATGGTTTCTATATGTGAGCTCTGGCGTTATGAAATTTGTTTAAAAAAATGCAATAGGTGGCACGCGAATAGTTTGTGTGTGGGAGGGAAGGCGGGAGGGGTGGGGGGGAATTTGAGAGTGGCGGATGAGAACAAAGAAGCGGAGGGTTCAAGTGAGGGGGAAGGCGGGGAAGATGGAAGGGGCACGCGGGAGGGGAAGGGAACCCGGCAGGGGAAGGTTTGCAACGCTGCCCGGTACAAGTAAGTATGGAATAATTTTGGATAATGGACTCCGTGGTCGAAGAGTGCGGCTCCCGACTAGCAATCCAAAGGTCGTAGGGTTCATATCCCAACCTGCGTAAATAAACTTTATTTGGATTTTAAGTTAATACACAAATAAATTATTTTTAAATTGATGTACCGTACATTAGCTCTACGTTTCAGTGCGGATTATACTCTCAGTATCGCCCTGGACCACAATTAAGAGGGTATTATCAGAGAAAACCAGAAATATGTCATTTTTAAATCAGATTTTAGACGTATTGACTCTTTTCCACAAAAAATTTTAAATAGATTTCGAAAAATTGTTCTTTTATCTAGCATTCGCAAATTTTAAATTTTGAAAAAAATGTTTATTTTTTTTACAATAAGGTTATACCACAGGTCGTTGGCAGATTTGTTAAATTTTCAAAAAAGATTTTGTATTATACCACACCCATTTAAAATCATATAATCATGCACTAAAATAAATCAACACATTATCTGGGTATCGCATGTTTTAGAATTTTAATTTTAGTTTAAATAAAATCATTAAAAAATATATACGTACATGTGTTTCTTGACGAATATTGGTCCGTTTGTGTATTTATTTGCGCACTTATAAACTAATATATTTCATATTTTTTTAACATTTTTATTTAACTTAGACATTAATAAAAAATGATAAATACTTATAATCAAAAATAATTACAAAAAGTACATTATTTTAATAGTTTTATCATCACGCCTTTCAGCATTTTTGGATGTAGGTATAAATTAAAGCAAATTTGGAATGAAATAAAATCGATATTGAGTTATAATTTTAAAAAGCTGGTACTGAGAATAATTAATCTTTTTCATTGTAACCGCCCTGCACGATCGTAAGAACAACTTTCGACTGGTTAAACGGTCACAGTAATTTTAGTTTGAAAAAACGTAAGGTGAGCCATTTTGAAAACTTTTTTTTATGTTTGGATACAAATTTTTTATATTTTACAAATTATAGTCTTATTTTAAACAATGAAATTGTAAAGCGTATTTTATCACGTTTCAAAAACAGTTTTCTATTTTCAGATACATTCATAAATGTCGTATTTATTTGAATTTTACTGGAAGACGAAAATATTTTTACCCTCTCACAAAATACAACCAAGGCCTGTCACTGTGGTTGACAAATCCCAGATCTACAGATCCTTTAATATTGTTGGTTTTTTAATCGTTCACTTAACCCTTTGGCTGCCGATGTATTAAGAGCAAACATCGCCCCCTCCCCGCCCCTCCCCCCTCCCCCCTCCCCCCTCCCAATGTTGACTGTTAGCTCTCAAGTAATTAGGAAATTAATATCTACAACCGCCAATATTGGTATATATACACCGCGCTTCCCAATAGCTTGCCAACCAACATGCAATAATTCTGTCTGAGAGAAATGCACGGTAGGCGTGTCCGTGAGTCCGAGGTAATCTAATTTGATTATTTTATGAAATAAAAACTTCTTTTTAGCACCGTCGTGATTTAAAACTCGATGAAACGGAAGCGAGCGACACTAAAAACCTGATAAAAAGGCTCGACTCTGTGCAGAAATGGGCGGTTCTTTTGATTGATTATCCCATCTTAACAAACGGAATGCAATCTTTAGGGCACAGGCGTCGGGTGGGAATGCTATCCTTGTTCTACTGGTAGTTCAAAGGAAGATGCTCCGTGGAACTAGCGTCATTGATCCACTCGGCACAGATACATTGTCGCCCCCATATTTGTACACGGTTGACATTTATCACGTTAGAACCGGTCGAGAACGTTTCCGTTATTTGTTTTTGGGGTGTTATGCCGTGTTGCGCTACCTCCATCTTTAGCCAACGTTTTGGACACTGCAACGATGTCCGAAACATCGGCTAAAGAAAGAGGTAGCACAACACGGCATAACACCCCAAAAACAAATAACGAAAATGCTTTTGGCCGTGAAAACCTTAAAACGTATCCGGTCGAGAACGATTTGCCGACCTCTGTCTTTCCTCCTTCCTTCAACATGGGTCTCTTAAGGGTCAATTTTCATCCTTCCTCTCCTCAAAAAAACCGTCCACACAACATCTTCAAATATGACATAGGCACTGAGGATTTTTTTTTCCTCAGGGCCTCCTGTTTGGAGATAATGTTAAAAAAAAGAAAAAATAGAAGCATCTGCCACAACACACAATGATTAGACAATGCTCACCCCATGAACCCAGGTACTCCTGCTAAGTCACCAATAGTAGCAAAACACTTGGAATGACCTATGGCACAGATATATGAACGGTTCAGACAAAGAGACAAAACATACATCTGTAGGATTTAGCCTGCGAGAGAATGAAAAAGTAACAAATTTTTTATTTATTTCACTCATTTCAGTACTCGGTTCCAATATAATACGATAAATCCACGGTCCCACTCAACTCTCCAATTTAGTAACCCAAACAATATATATTTTTATTTTTGTAAAATCAATATCCAATCTTCAAACCACTCCGAAATGAACAAGAAAAAGAAAACACAAAAGAAAGCGACATCTAGCGACTCCGAGGAATTAAACACAAATACTAATAAGATGACCAAATGTATAGGAAAAGGTGCCCTGAAATTCGGCGACAAAATTATGGAAGAAATCATCCTTCACATTGATAAAAAAGTGTAGTTTTGTAGTCTCCTCACTCGTTTACTTTAGTTTTCTGAAGGTTTCACTTCTACCGTGTGTGAATTGCACTCTCTGATTTTATTTTTTTTAATGTAAGTCTTGCAGAAGAGCCTCACCTGCCCAGTTTAGGAGGCGGTTATGGGTACTGACTCCCTGAGAACCATTCATATATCGCTGCCATAGGTCATCCCGAGTGTTTCGCTACTATTGGGGAGGTTTGTCTACATATGTGTAGGAAGTAGGAAGGAGGAAACACAGAGGCCGGCAAATCATTCCACAGCCGAGTCGTTGAACTCAAAAATGAGGCGAAGAAGCGACCCGTTCTCACGTGAATGTAAACCGTATACAATGGCACATGTTTGACATATTTATTCACATTTAACTATTCACCGATGCCGAGGAGATCAACAATGCTACTTCCTCGAGCATCTTGCATTTATATACCGGTAGAATAAGGATAGCCATTCCCACTCGACGCCTGTGCTCTAAAGATTGCAATCCATTTATTGAAATCAGAATGTTTTTATATTTTTTTACATCGATGCCGCACAAGAGTCCCAACTGCTCCCATCTGGAGCCAGTAGGACTATCGCATCCCCAATTGGGGTATGTTGTGAGGCTGAAGGTAGTGGGGAGGGGAAGGAGATAGGGAAGAGGAAGGTGGGGAAGAGGAAGGTGGGGAAGTACCTGGCTATTCATATCTGGTCACCAAACACGGCTAAAGCCATTTCAAGCAACGTTTCTATTCTGAATGGTGTTCTTACACCAGGGCAATACTAAGAGTATCTTCCACTCTGGAACGTGCCGCAAATATAGGTACTATATATTATTTTTAAATGAATAAATTGTGAAATAACACAAATTAATTAAATAAAATTTATTTGTCACGCCGGGATTCGATCCCGCGACATTCGGAATGCTAGCCTTACCACTGGACTACGCCGGCCGTCAAAGCCGTCGTCATTGGGGGTGGGTAAGAATCTGGGGTGTATATAGGAGTGACGTACGTACGAATCCATCCCTCCCACTGCGGTGCAAGGCGATGTTCCGAGAAAGTCCGGCTGGATAAGTCAAAGGGACTCTCTCAACCATTCGCTCCCGAACCACCCTGACACGCACCACAGCCACCAAACGTAGTTTGCCACTTGGGTTGACCCAAGGCAGAGGTGCTGGTTATCCAATAAATTGTTCCCGGGGCGGAGGTACCCATACTTACCTCCCAAATTGACAGATCCAAACCCTTGGAAAAAAAATATTTATAATCAAAGCCCTTTTGACGAATTTTCACAAAAATGGCGCTATAAAAATCATCCTACTGTTGTCGGACGTTATTATTGCGCTAACATCGAGAATTAAGAATCCGACTGAGAATGCAACTTTGATGCCACGCCTTACTATGCAAAACCATCTTCGTACTTGATGTTTCTTAAATATCTACTTTTGTAATTCGGTTTCGAATTCAAGCGAGTAGTCAATAATATCAAAGAATGGCGCTACTTACGTTAGCAGATTGCATAGGGACGTGCTCCTGGCAGGTATAAGTAACTACGGATTTGTAAATTTGAGTATCTATCCGGTTGTGGAAATATTTACGGTAATATCTATGATTATTATTGTAACTGACAGTTGTGAATGATAGTATCACCTGGCTATATATCTATCTCTATCTCTGCATCTTCTCTACATATTATAAATTAAAGTCCCCCGCGTCGTCTGTCTGTCTGCCTGTTCGCGATAAACTCGAAAACTATGACCAGATTTTCATGCGGTTTTCACCAATAGATAGAATGTTTCGTGAGGAAGGTTTAGGTATGTAATTTGTCAAGGATCTCTACATATTATAAATTAAAGTCCTCCGCGTCGTCTATAAACTCGAAAACTACTGAACGGATTTTCATGCGGTTTTCACCAATAGATAGAGTGTTTCGTGAGGAAGGTTAAGGTATGTAATTTGACAAGGATTTGTGTAAATTGGTTGAAACATAGCGATAATTGTTAAAATGTGTCGGAAAAAGTCAAGCCGCCTGGGAGCTTTCACCAAAAACGCTACCCAATCCTTTTGGGATGTAACAAAACAATGCATGGTGGGATATTCCTCTTTTATAGATCTACAAAAAATTCTGCGAAGGCATATATCTATCTTTTACGGATAGCTTACTATACACATTCTATGTTCTAAAAAAATGGTCACGTACATTGCGGTAATTGAAAAGTTATTTAGACGGATACAGTATTAATCCTTATTAACTTAAATAAGTATAGTTACCCCAAGCATTTCATGCACATTATTATAATCTTTCACACCATCTCTACGTAAATTAAAGTCCTCCGCGGCATCTATCTGACTCTTCGCGATAAACTCAAAGACGGCGGCGGTTATAAAGGGTGGATAACCATCCATTAGATGAGGTTGTGTTTTATTAGCCACAGCAACGCGTGGTCGGGTCAGCTAGTATCTATTAAATATGTCATTGGCTATCGCGGTTATTTTGTCCCGGTGTCTAGCTACACTGGATGACAGTTCCTAGTGGATTTATAAAATGTTCACCATTGTCACCAATACTAACTGGGCGAAGCCAATCCAAAAGCCGACTGTAGGGCTTAGCAGCAAAAACAGCGGGGTTTTAACTGCTAGTTTTTTTTTATTATTTACTACGCAGCAGATTTATATGTCCGGGTTAAATTTTCCCCACAGAAAAAACTAAACCCTTTCACACAATTCCCCAAATGATCATCTAGTCAACCCACAACAACATGTCAACCTACCAGAGACCAAATGGGAAAATAATTCACCGACTCCAGATATTTTCATATCAGAGGGTTCGGCTCGGTGGAATTCCTAATTGAACCTATAAATCCTACTGATCCCTCAATATAAATATTAAAGAAATCTTTTGTAATCCTACATGTATGTAAAATGACTGATTTTTGCATATTTATATATAAATTCTTTGACAAATCTAATATGCCTAAATTTTGAATGAGAGACCTACGTATAAAGCCAGTAGCCGAAATAACAAATGGTAATATTTTTATAGTCTGAGAATGTCAAATTCTTTTAATCTCATTTCATAAATCTGTGTATTTTCTTATTTTTTCAGAAACAGTTTTTTTTAATATTACAGGAATTTGGAATAGCTACATCAATGATATAAGTTATTTTGTTATTATTAAGAAGCCTTTTGGCCAGCCCTGGAGATGTAGTTCCGGCTGTGATTACTGCTCAGTGCATCTATTATACAAGTGCCCCCCATCCACCACCGACCGGAACGTAATCTCCATTGTTCCGGTTTTAATAAATAATAAGTCCTACAGGGTGAATACAAAATGCTTTAAGTAATTTTTTTAAAATTATAATCTTAATATATAAAAATGAATGTTTCTGTATTTGTCCCGTATGCGTTGCTAAACCATTCATCCGATTGCGATGAAACTTTGGTGATTTGATGTGCGCACGCCCGCGATGGTTTCTATCGTAATAGCGAGCTCTGGCGTTATGAAATTATTACCTAAACCTTTCATCCGATTGCGATGCAACTTTGGTGATTTGATGTGCCTACGCCCGCGGTGGTTTCTATCGTAATAGCGTGCTCTGGCATTATGAAATTATTACCTAAACCTTTCATCCGATTGCGATGAAACTTTGGTGATTTGATGTGCGCACGCCCGCGATGGTTTCTATCGTAATAGCGAGCTGTGGCATTATGAAATTATTACCTAAACCTTTCATCCGATTGCGATGCAACTTTGGTGATTTGATGTGCCTACGCCCGCGGTGGTTTCTATCGTAATAGCGTGCTCTGGCATTATGAAATTATTACCTAAACCTTTCATCCGATTGCGATGAAACTTTGGTGATTTGATGTGCGCACGCCCGCGATGGTTTCTATCGTAATAGCGAGCTGTGGCGTTATGAAATTATTACCTAAACCTTTCATCCGATTGCGATGCAACTTTGGTGATTTGATGTGCCTACGCCCGCGGTGGTTTCTATCGTAATAGCGAGCTGTGGCGTTATGAAATTATTACCTAAACCTTTCATCCGATTGCGATGCAACTTTGGTGATTTGTTGTGCGTAAGCCCATGAAGTTTCTATTTTTAAATCTGTGTAAATAAATTACAGTAGGTGGCACGCGAATTGTTTGAAAATGTCTGTATTTTATATAGTTTAGCTGTACGGAGGGAAGAAGGGAGGGGAGGGAAATTGCTACGCGGGTTTTTCGCCAAGTGGCAAAGCCAAGTATACATTTCGTAAAACAACTTTAGTGTTGTAGTGCTGATCAGGAACCCACAGATTTTATCCCGTAGGAAGCGCCAATTCTGGACGGGTTATGGAACCCGTCAAGAATACCTGTGGTTCCCAAATATGCTCAGGGTGTGGATCTTAAACCACGATATGTGTCGCTCTCCAAGGGATGGTGTGCCAGGTACATAATTTAAAAGGCAGAGTTGTGAGAACAAGCTTATAATTTTAAAAACAAGTAGCAATCAGGGTTTTAAATATGTCATTTCACTTACCCCCATGAACCGACCTCTTTTATTAAGAATACTATCGCTAGCTAGCTAATATACTGTCCATCTAGTAGCTGCAAGGCCCAGGCGGCATTTCCCCATGCAGGATCTGGATAGCCCCTCACCGAAGCCGAGATCTGGAGACAGTTCCTCCGCCAAAGGGAAGTCGTCAAGTGGCCTTTCGCCTCGATCAAATTAGCAAGTCATCCCCATGCAGGATCTGGATAGCCCTCACCGAAGCCGAGATCTGGAGACAGTTCCGCCGCCAAAGGAAAGTCGTCAAGCGGCCTTTCGCCGCGAACAAATTAGCAAGTCATCCCGCCGCCAAAGGAAAATTATCAGGGGGCCTTTCGCTAGGATTAGCATGTAGGGAGGCCGATCTCGGTCCAGACGAGAGTCGATGTCGGCGTAAATTTACTATTCCGCCACAAAGATCGGCAAATAGCGTCGCGGGCTAACGGAACCCCAATCATCCGTCAAAACGGGCTCTGACCCAAGTGTGATCGGACATATTTCTCATCGATTAAATCTTTCCCGGTTCTGGCACGCCTGGCCGCCATACAAGTTTACGTTGCGGAATCTCAACTAATCCCACCAAAGGAATGCAAACTCGCGATCACACAATACGTTCACGTAATCACTTTTACCGCCCGGCATTTCTCAAGTAAAAAGGAATTATTTTCCCGTTCAAATACAAAATTCTCATAAAAACTCCATTGACTGTTGCGTAGCTAGGTTCCGGGCCCAAACCCTCCGAAACCTACCTACACAAAAAGTGACGTATTGCCGCGGAACTGCTCCAGAGGTCGCCCCAAGCCGTCGATAAAGTCAGAGCTGGCACTCTAATAATTAATAACAAGTTCCTACCTAATTACGATTTCGACGGGTAGAGTTGTTAGGATGCAGTACAAATAATAAAGATGTTAATAATTATATTTAAAATAATACGGATTTGTACTGCATCATAACAAAATCCAGAAGAAGGAGTGAAACGAAAGAGTGGTGGTAAGAGAAAAGTGGGAGGGAAATGCGGGAGGAGGAGACGCAGAGGAGAGAGGAGGGTGGAACAGGGAAAGTAGAAAGGAGACGCAGAAGGAAACAATGTCTTTCTTTATGTGGTATTGCAACCCATGGCGAGATTTTCTTTCATTAACTCCACACAGGAGGCCATGAGGAAAATAATTTCCCTCAAGGCCTGTGTCGTCTTTGAAGATGCCGTGAGAAGGATATTTCTTTAAGGAAAGGAAGGAGAGGAGAGTTCTGGGAAAGAAAGGGGTTTAAGGGATGGGTAGATGGGTCCTGGTGTGAATCTGTGGTTCGATGTGTCCTGGTCATCTGCCTCCAAGACCTGGACAAACCTCACCTCATGAACCCGGGCACCCTGCTAAATCACCAAACGTTGCGAACCACTTAGGGTGACCTACGGCAGAGGTGTTGGTTATCCAGTTCCCGGGGCGGCGCGGCGGTACCCATTCCCGCCCCCAAAATTAAAGGTATTATTTATTATAATATTGTTACCAAGTTTCATTATTATTTTACATTTTATTCTTCGAAGTACTATCTCGTTCTCTCGCAGGCTAAATCCTATACATGTATCTATGTGTTTGTCTCTTTTTTGTGTCGCACGTTTCTGTTTTATCCAGTTTCAAATCACAACTGTGCTAAAGAAGTTTCACTTAAAAAATAAATAAAAAATTGTTGATTTGTTTCTGATCTCCCTATAGAACGGTTTTACTACAGTAGCGCCTCGGGGGAATGGGCGAGCGAGTAGCAAATAATAATCCCGGTTGAAATGTTAAACGGGCCACTGTTTGCTCAATTATTCACTAATCCGCGAACTTTGCCAAGCGAATACAGACATGACCGAAAGTATCCACTGAACAAAAAAACCTATAGAAGGGTCCTGTGGGTGTGTTCACAATGTTCACATGCACAAAGTGAGCTCATTCTTCGCTTACTTATACTGAAATTGATGGAACTTTTTCAGATATCGAGATTATTTTTAACTGAATGCATAATGTATTCGGCCGGTGTAGTCCAGCGGTAAGGCTCTTCACTCGCAATTCGAAGGTTGCGGGTTCGAATCCCGGCGTGGCAAATAAATTTTACTTGATTTATTTATGTAATTTACAATTTACTCCTTTAAAATCTACATACATAAAAATCTCGTAACACAGTGTTTGTGGTCGCACTCCTCCGAAACGGCTGGACCGATTTTTATGAAATTTTTAATATGAATATTTGAAAGGTATGAGAATAGGTCTAAAAGTATATTATTTCATACCGCTAGGTGATTAGGGTGTCCCTTTCCAGTAAAAATTTAGGTTCCGTGTGCCGTTTCCAGTAAAAATTTAGGTCTGCAAATATTGTAAAATAATCGATGGATTGACTCAAAATTTTTACGAAACATTGCATTTTAGCAGAAGAGTGTTTCCATATACACTGGTGAGGTCTGTGATGAAATTTGTATTAAAAATTTGCAATAAGTGGCGACTTCTTTTATTTATTTTATTTTTATTTCGTAAAATTTTATTAGTTACAGATTTTTCATTTTTTTGGAGAACACGCTAGGCTAAAACCCGTGTTGTGATAGTCGTATATTTAATATTTTAAATAGGAATTAATACATACAATTTTATTGAAACAGATAATTAAACATACAAAATAAAAATTAAATTAAAACTAATAATAAAGATTAAGTGTTAATGAATCATGTGTTCTATCTTGCAACGCATGCCGGGACCAGCTAGTCTATAATATAAAAATGAATCGCTAAATGTGTTGCTAAGCGCAAATCTCGAGATCAGCTGAACCGATTTCGCTAATTCTTTTTTTAGAATATTCCTTGAAGTACGAGGATGGTTCTTACGGAGAGAAAAATTAAGAAAATTGGGCAGAAAATTGAATAATTTCAGAAAACCCGCACGTTTGACAGTTCGCGTGTTGGAGAATGACATTTTGGAAAACAATAAAACTGTTAAATCAGGATTCTATTTTTGAAAATCAAGTTGATAAATTTATTTAAAGTAGGTACTCCCCTAATAGTTTGAATGGAATCAAGAATTTTAGATATTTTAAATAGGTACCTATGTTAGGTACCAAATTTAATATACCTACATGAAAAATGTAAATTTGAATAAAAATTGTAAAAGGTGGCACGCGGACTGTTTAAAAATTGAATGTACTGGGATTGAATATATGGAACGCGGGAGGAGGGTTGGCGGGACGAGGGAGCGGGAAAGGGAAGAAGGAAGGCGGGGAAGGTGGAAGGGGATTGCGGGAGGGGAAGGGGACGTGTGAGGGGGGAGGGGAACTCGAAAGGGTGATTAGCGGGACGGGGGAAGGGGGGGGGGAGTGGCGTGGGAAGAGGTAAGGTGGAGATGACGGAGTGGGAACGCGAGAGGGGAAGAGGACGCAGGAGAAGAAGGGGTGGCGGAAGGGTAACGGGACGAATGGGAAAGGACACTCAGGGAGAAACAATTTCTTTATTAAATGGCATAGCAACGCATGCCGGGACCAGCTAGTTTAAAATGAAATAAGGTAGATTTACAGCACGTTCCAGAGTGAAGATACCTAGTCTCAGTATCGCCCTGATGTAAGACCATCATTTACAATTGAAATATTGACTGTCATATTATAATTGAACATACTAAATAAAAATTAAATTCAAACTAATAATAAAGATTAAGTGTTAATGACTCATGTGTTCTATCTTGCAACGCATGCCGGGACCAGCTAGTCTATAATATAAATTAAAACATTTAGGTATATAAATCTTAATATATAAAACAAAGTCGGGTTAGTTACACTATTTATAACTCGAGAACGGCTGAACCGATGTTGATGATCTTTAATTTGTTGGATTTGTCTCCGCCCCGGATAGGATAATAACTATTAAAACATCGCAAAAATTCACGAAAAAGAAAGTTATGACGAAAATTCATTTCCTCATACATTTAATATGGAACGAATTTTCATCTTTTGAAAGAGCTGAACGAATATTGTGGTAGGTAGGTATAATATTGCAGTTTGCTTGAATTCCAAACATTCAAAAACGTCAAATGTCAATGTGCTGATTGTTTTTGTTTTGTTCTTAAAAATATAATGCTGCCTCTCTTTCTTACACACTAAATGTCAACAGTCGTAAAGGGGACAAATGGTGAACGTATGTCTGCACAACTCCAGGAAAACAGCCACTTCTTTTCAAAATATTCAAGGCGCATTGTGACGTGGGATACCTATTGCAATTCGGTGAAGTCAATCAAATACATCTGCAAATTTGTCACAAAAGTCAGCGATATGACGGTTTTGGCGTTAAAACTACAAATAAAAAACTATGAAATCACACGCTATCAAGTTTGTGAGTTACAATGAGGCGATTTGGCGTATATTCTCATTCCCCATTCATGAACGACATTCCATTGTTGTATATTTGGCGATGCATCTGGAGAATGATCAATGAGTTTATTTCATTCTTTGATTATATAAATGCCTAGATAGAGTGTTGCGCTGTAACTCCGAAAAAAGAACGGGCCAGATTTGAAACGCTTGTGTGCGTGACACGCACACAAGTATAGGTAACTTATATTGTTAACGTAAAGCGCTCAACGTCACTGCAGCTCCCGAGTATTTCCCATAAAAGTGGGTAAAAAATATGTTTCGGTTTAGCGGGACCTATAATTCGTTTAATTTTGAATTCATTTAAGTAAGATAGTGTTCTAAATATAATGATATAAATGAAAAGAAAATCATTGTTAAAAGAGATTTATTTTTGTTTGATTATTTGGTAAATTTTGGGGATTGGTGTCCATGGCTATTACGAATAATTTTTAGAAAAAAACTTTAGATTCGCCTTAATCACTATAAAAGGAAACTTATTGCATCACGGCTGGCGGAAAATAATGCATTTTCATTTCCAATGTCGTTAACTAAAATTTCAATTCGCGAACCGAAACTATGACAGCCCGCCCGCCATTTTGTCACTGTCAAAATACGTTTTTGAATGGTTTGTTTGGCTACGCGGGGTTTGTGTAGCGGGCTTGTGTATGTTATCTTTACTTTAAAAAACAGCCTACGTTTTTGAATGGTTTATTTGGCTACGCAGGGTTTGTGTAGCGGGCTTGTGTATGTGACAAATGGTGGGCGGCAGCGGGCGGGCTGTCGAAGTGTCGGTCGGAAGTGAAATTTTATTTAACGACATTGAAAATTAAAATGCATTATTTTCCGCCTGCCGTGAGGCAATAAGTTTCATTTTATAGTGATTAAGGCAAATCTAAAGTTTTTTTCTAAAAATTATTCGTAATAGCCATGGATACTAATCCCCAAAAATTACCGATTATTTTAAAAAAATAAATAAGAAATACAGAAAATAAGAAAGATACATTCATAGACGCTGCCAACTGGCCGGCAGGTATCGTTGTGTCTAAATTAAAAAATTTATCATCATCAAATAAAAAAGGTGGCCCATATCCAGGTAAATCCCTAAAAATGGTAAAACTATCTTGTCACTCTAAAAAAGACAATGCAACTTTTTAAAACTAAAGCTATCGATAGTTATTATTTATTCTTAATGACCTTCCCTTTTAATTTGTTTTTTTAAACAGTTTTCGTATAGATTTTACATCCCGGTTAATATTATCCAATTTTGTCTTATAGTGATATCTTAAGGCCAAATATTTTTCCACGGCCAAACTTATCAAATTAACTTGATGCAGAAGACCGTAAATCTGATCGGTTTTTACTTCGAAATAATTATCGGGAAAATTTAATTTGAAGAACAGGCAACCCTGTAAACATGGCGTCAAAACATGGGGTCAAACGGCATTGTCCTAAGACCAAATTACACTATTAAAACTGAATTGTTTCTTTAACTGAATGGTTATTTAAAGGTTATTAACCGATGATAGGTAACATTTTTAGTTGTTTTCAATCGTCCTATGTAATTCCTGCACACTGATATAGCGCAAATCGTCATTTTCAAATGTCACACAACACGTGTTTACCGTACAACGATAGTGTCGCCACTGAGCGGACAGGCCGAGCTTATCGGCCAACATTTGGCAGATATTTTTTTTGGCGCTTCGTCACTCGAGCGCTTTATCTAGACATTTATATAATCAAAGATTTCATTACATCGATTGTTGCCAAACGTGCTGAAACACCTACAAAAACAACATTGACCTGTGTCTTTTCGATTTGCCGATGCGATCTGTTTGCCCGGACGTTGTTCTACTCTGAGATGCCACGTTATTACACTTTGTCTAACGCTTTTTTTGTGCGTTCTACTGATGCTCTTGGTCGCATTTACACAGTTCATGTAGAAAGTAACGAATGCTTCTACTTTCGGTTGTTTCTGGTGAATGTTCGTGGGCCGACATCGTTTGAATCACAAGTCAATGGTGTAGTGTGCCCAACAATTTGAACGAATGTACCACTGTTGTACCCCCAACAGAAGGAAGTGCACGATTCGTTAATGAAGGCAGTTGATGATGGAAATGGTGGCTTATTTTTCCTCAATGCGCCGGTGGAACTGGGAAGATATCTAACGACAACAAAACGAAAAATGTTGGATATCACAAGGTGCTTCAATGAAGGGAATCGACCCAAGTGCAACCCACCCAGTAAATAGTTTTAACAGAAAGTAGTACAATAATGCTACGTGAATCATTTCGATTCGCTTTAATAAAGCAAATGTTTTGCTGCCACGTGAATTACATTTCTTAATTCATTTTGAGTATTAATTTTAACTTTAAAAAAAAAAAGAAATTAATTCAGCTAATAAGTTAACACAACAGTTATTGATTCTTGGGCGGTACGAAGTTCGTTTCAGCGTTCAGCTAGTTAAAAATAAAACATAAATAAAATTAAGTGAAAAACTAAGAGAAAAAAAAATTTAAAGAAAAATAAAAATAAAATTGGAAATAAAAATTTTGTAATGTAAAAATTAATGATTAAAATGTAGTGTTGAACTCGTGTATTGTTTGAAGTACGCTCGTCCCCATTCAAATATCCAATGTTGTACACGTGCTATATATTAAGAGACTTAGAATTACTTTGAAAAATGAAAAATGAGTGAATTTAAAATATTTTTTATTTCTATATATTATTTTAAATGAATAAATTGTGAAATAACATAAATTAATCAAATAAAATTTATTTGCCCACGCCAGGATTCGATCTCGCGGCCTTCGATGTGCGAGTCAAGAGCCTTACCGCTGGATACGCTATACGCTGACCGTCTTAGTATAATTCACTAAGTAGGTACTTCATGTTTTAATGTATGTATAATAGATATGGTGGTGTTTATGAGTAATCTTTGTATTGTACCAGAGACACGGTACACACCTACATATAACTGCATACCCAAATATTATTAAGATGTTTTTTAAAAGTCTGCCTAATCAATCGAACTGTACTAATCGCAAATGCGCCCTATGGTTGAATTTGACTGCCAGCTCTGGTCTGGAGGTCCGAAATAACTAGAACCAACAACTCTCTACAAAAACGGGCGGTCCGTCTGAAAGATTCTCCTATCTCAATAACCGGATTGCAAACTTTAGAGTACAGGCGTTGGGTGGAAATGCTGTTCTTGTTCTACCGGTATTTCAATGAAAGATGCTCCGAGGAACTAGCGTTATTGATTCCTTTGACACCGTTGCATAGTCGTGAATACCTACGCCAAACGCGCGCCCAATATTTGTAAACAGTTAGCATTTGTCAGATGAGAATGGGTCGTTTATACGACTCATTTTTGAACCACTACGGCAGGGTTGGTTATCCAATAATTGGTTCCCGGGCGATTGGGATTGGTACCCATATCCGCCTCCAAATTGAAAAATCTACCCTGATGTATGGCAATAAGGCTTGGAACTGGCATAGGCATACTAACAACGTATTCAGGGACATTGAAGGTCTTAATTCATTCTAAACTAAATGTACCTTCGTTCTTTAAAAAAAAATTAGAGTCTTAGCGAGAGCCTTGAAGGAGTAACCATCTGTTACTCATACCAGGGCGGGTAAGTGGTGGATAACCTCCCATGTAAATAATGTAAATAAATCCATTATTTGGGCTCGTGACGTCACTACATGAAAATGTTCCGTCTCCGAAAATGTTCCTATTAATTTTATAAAATTCCACACTGATTTATTTTTTTTATATGGCATCACTTTGATTTCAGGCGAATTTTTGAATTTGACATTTAACGTTCACTAGATTTATTGTTTGTTCTCTGCGAACGTATCATTTGGTTTGATTTTTTGACAGATGTAATGAAGAGAACCCCGTACATTTTACGTTGTCCGTACGTGTTTTAGAGGTATAATGATAATGGTGCTGATTTTAACAAAATCAATTTTTATAATATTATAATAATTTACAAGTACAAGTATATTACATTTGATTTAGTAATATAGACGTTGAACATTATAATGATTTCTGATCAATAAGATGGATCAAGGAAAAAAATATTTATGAGTTTTAATATTTTTGGTTTGCCTCATTATTCTATATTTATGAGATTTAATATTTTTGGTATGCCTCGTTATTCTCCTGTGTCATTTGTGCAAAAAACGTTTTTTTTTTTAAATAATTTTCGGCTATGTAATTATCATTTTTTCGCACCTATAAAATTATGTCTCGTCTTTCCGGTTTATAAAAAATGGTCTGATTTTTCGGATTGAAATTTTCAAAAAATCGCCAGGGTTTCAAAAATACGATTTAAAAAAAAACACAGAATGTCTTAGAATATTTGCCTAAACCAGAAAAATATAAAAAAAGTGATTCAAGTGGCCTATTTTAAAACAAACTATGAGGCTCATACACCTATAAATAGATTACATCATTTTGGCAATAAATTTGGGAATATTGTAGACATGTTTGCAGATTCCATATTAGTTATAAAACGAAGTCTTTATAATTACTTTAATGAAATGTATGATTTTAATTTTAATTAATCTTATTTTTCACTATTAATTTAATCATTATATGTTGTGTACTACGTACCTGCCTAAACATTATTATCTATCTTTGTAAAAGCCCACTAGGGCGTAAATAAATAAATAAATAAATCCACTTCAAGCAACGTGATTGACAATTATGGGCTTTCACAAATATGCTATTTTAAATATCTATCACTATGGAGAGTGCTGCAAATATTTGTACATTTATTCAAACACAAATTATACAAATAAATTAAAGATTAGAATCCTGCAACCTCCGGATTCGTAGCAAGTATCAAAGATGCCGTGTATATGTATACGCGTATATAAAATAAGATTTGATTTTAGAACGGGTTATTTGAATTTAGAATTACGTTCGGTACCTTTCTACATTTAAACTCCTCCTATTGGATAGCCACGCCCAGTGTGCGAAAGAGACAGGTTAAGAAACGGAACGCCCCTTAACGGGAAAAGCTACGAGTTCGAATGAGAGAGATGCCATATAAAATTTTATCATTAATAATTGTATATGTATTAGTTTAAAATGAATAAAAACGCGAAATAATAAAAAGTTGTTCGAAGAAGCGAAGCCAGCAGTCCATAGTGGAGTGCTGGCACCAACCCTGATATATAGCAGTGAAGCGTGGAACTGGCAGAGGAAGGATGAAAGTAGACTTTTTTATATGAATACCGCACAAGAGTCCCAACTTTGTAGTCCAGCGGTAAGGCGCTTGACTCGCATTCCGAAGGTCGCGGGATCGAATCCCGGCGTGGCAAATAAATTTTATTTTATTAATTTGTGTTATTTCATCATTTTTTCATTTAAAATAATATATAGTACATTTGCGACACGTTCCAGAGTGGAAGATACTCTCAGTATCGCCCTGGTGTAAGACCACCATTCAGCATTGAAACGTTGCTTAAAATGGCTTTAGCCGTGTTTGGTGAACAAATCTGAATAGCCGGGCACTTCCCCTCCTTCCTCTTCCCTATTTCCTTCCCCTCCCCACTACCTTCAGCCTCACAACATATCCCAATTGGGGATGCCATATTCTCACTAGACTCTTGTGCGGTATTCATGTAAAAAAAAAAAAAACTGCTCCCAGCCAGTGAGACTATGGCATCACCAATTGGGATAGGTTGTGAAGCTGAAAGTAGTGAGAATGGAAAGGTGATGGGAAAGAGGAAGGTAGGATCTGGCTATTCAGATCTAGTCACCAAACATGGCTAAAGCCATTTTAAGCACCGTTTCAATTACGAATGGTAGTCTTACACCAGGGCGATACTGAGAGTACCAATCTTCCACTCTGATGTGACTGAATGCTGAACAAATTAGATAACTAACTTCAGAACCTGTCATCTTTGTGGTTGCTGCGTGGAGGGAGAAAGTGTCAGTGAAAGTCAGTGTGTCCAGGAGTGATGGACGTATGAATCCATCCCTCCCACTGCGGTGCAAGTTGATGGGTCGAGAAAGTCCTGCCAGATAGGTCAAAAGATCTTCCTACACCAATCTCAGTAGGTGGGCAAAAACATCCGCCGCCAAGACCTAGACAAACCTCACCGCGTGAATCCGAGAATCATTGCAAGCCACCGAACTTAATTGGATAACCAACACCTCTTCCATAGGTCACCCCAAGTGGTTCGCTACGTTTGGTGATTTAGCAGGGGTGCCCGGGTTCATGGGGTGAGGTTTGTCTAGGTCTTGGAGGCGGATGACCAGGACACACTGAACCCCAGATTCCTACCCACCCCTTAAACCCTTTTCCTTCCCAGAACTCTCCTCTCCTTCCTTTCCTTTAAAAAAAAACCCTCCACACAGCATCCCCAAAGATGACATATAGGCCCTGAGGGAAATTATTTTCCTCAGGGCCTCCTGTGTGGAGCTCATGTAAAAAAAAAAGTAGCGAAGCACTTGGGGTGCCCTATGGGCAGGGGTGTTGGTTATCCAATAAATGGTTCCCGGGGCAACGGTACCCATAACCACCGGTAAAAAAATTCTTATAAAGCTGTCTTGTTCTGGCGCAAAGACTAGTGGAGAAAAATCTGGTACACAAAACCCGATTTTGGCGTTTTTTTGGTAATATCAGCCTTTAGGTACGAGAGATGAAAAGGCTGATAGAGATATTGAAAGACGGGTAAATGCAGGTAACTCCATTAAAGGAGGACTGAATGCCGTTGGCGCTAAGAAGCTAGCAGTATACAATGGAGTGCTGGTACCTACCCTGATGTATGGCAGTGAAGCATGGAACTGCCAGAGGAAGGATGAAAGTGGACTTAATGCTGTAGAAATGAGATCCCTGAGGCGTACGTATAATAAAACCATTTACGATCGTGTAAGAAACGTAGAGATCCGCAAAGAATGCAGGTCTGATGTAAGCGTATTGAGTATCATTTTTCCTTCCCAAAACATCCTCTCCTTCCTTTCCCTTGAAAGACCCTCCACACAGCATCCTCAAATATGACATAGACCCCCCAGGGAAAGTGTTTTCCTACGTCCATAACTCCTGGAAACACTTGCAACAGTTTGGGCAAGTACTTGCCTAATTTAGAGAGAGGTTGTAGCCACGCGGGTACCTGTTTAGTTTGACAGCCGGCCGTTATGTACAGGCGCCGGTAGAGAATTACGAGAAGTTTCGGTAGGTTCGTCAGTTGGTTCCTGGGAGTGCTTGGTGTAACAGCTGGTCAACAAGCCGTCTAAGGTCATGGCAGAAACACACGTGAGCGAAATTATTTCTAACAAATCATCACGAGATAATTCTAACTTTGGCTTTTAATTTTATTAGTAATTAATTAATCCATATAAATATGTATAGTCCATCTGTACAGGCGCCCATCAGGATTATAATAATTATGTACTTTTGTTCGATACCACATGTTCCGAATTTAGCTTCACATTAATTGATTACTGCAGGTAGTCAACCACCCCTGTAGATTCAATAAATTTAATTAGTTCATGCTCTACTGTTAATGTTGGTGATTTAGAATAAATGTTTCACCCTTTGTTACTATAAACATTCAGTCTTTTCTTTTATTATCCTACCCACATCTCACTTACGCATAGTGCGTACATGTTTATATGTGTTTTATTTTAGATAAGAGGTTATGTGGGATGGCGACGTATGCATTATAATTATATGGGAGCATAGAATGTTACAATCTGGCGCCCAACGTGGGGCGCGAACCCACGACCCTGAGATTAAGAGTCTCATGCTCTACCGACTGAGCTAGCCGGGCATGTGGTCGGGTATTTTATTGTTTCGTTTTAGTTTGAATTATCTCGTGATGTCTTGTGGTTTCGTTCGCGTGTGTTGTCGTCAACGGCGGCTTGTTGCATCACCTGCATAGACACGGGTCTCCCGTTAGTATTATAGGTTATCAATTTTGGCTTTGAGGGAACCAACTCACCGGCGTTTTGCGCGTTTCAAACGTCTCCAGTTATCTGGCGACATTATATTATAATTTTGATCTTGACTTGCATGGGAAACATTT
This sequence comes from Limnephilus rhombicus, assembly GCA_929108145.2. Classification (NCBI taxonomy): domain Eukaryota; kingdom Metazoa; phylum Arthropoda; class Insecta; order Trichoptera; family Limnephilidae; genus Limnephilus; species Limnephilus rhombicus. The sequence continues at coordinate 47,615,099 of OV815289.1, read as the reverse complement.
CCGAGTATTGTGGTATCATGTTGTGTTGTCGCATGTTCTAATAACTTTGTTTCATATTCCTTTGTAGTTAGGTTATGGAATTTACAATTGTTACAAGGAGTAAAGCAGATACAATCAACATGGCGAAAGCTGGTGAAACTTCGGCGGCATCGATCCCCGTTACGTCTCCTTTGTCGGTTCCAGTGCATAAGTGGAACATTTCGTTTGACGGCTCAGCTGGCGTTCACGATTTCATAGAGAGAATCGAAGAGCTCGCACTAGCCCGGAATGTGAGTAAAGCTTCTCTTTTTACATCTGCTGTTGAATTGTTTTCTGGGGATGCACTCTTGTGGTATAGGGTAAATCGCTCCTCATTTACTTCATGGTCTGACATCGTCGTGGCTCTGAAGGAGGAATATGAGTTTCTGGATCATGAGAGACGACTGTTGGCTCAATTGAGAGCTACCGTTCAAATGCAGAAGGAAAATTTAAACTCCTTCATTACTCGTATTTTAATTTTGAATAATCGTCTGGCATCGAAGTTACCTGATGAAGAAGTATTGGAAATATTACAATGTAACATGTTACCCAGATATATTCAAAAGTTATCGCTATCAGTAATTCCGGATATTATTTCTCTGAAGAAACTGGGAAAAATGATTGAGTTAGCGGACAGCCGCTCAAATGACAGGGTTCTTTCTTCTACTGTTTCATCTAATAACCAAAATTCTGCTAGAAATAACAATTCTCATAACAGGAACAATAGTAGGAATATTAATTCAGGAAATGTCAATCCCAATGTTAGAAATAACCGTCGTTTTACGAACCATGGTAATCTTAGCCCTTTAAATAACGTTTCCAGGGAGGTGCATTGTTTCCGCTGCGGGAGACCAGGAGTGAAGTCTCCAGCTTGTGGCTGCCGCCGTCCAAAAAAACTGATTACCCCGGAGTTCCAGACAGCGGGCGTTAAGACGTCGACGCTCGCCGAGGAGACTTCCGGGGAGTGGGCTTCGTGGCTGGCTGTAGTAAAAGATTTTTATAGAAATTTAAATACTTCAAAGGAGATGGGAGCGGTTAACAGGGACAACCGTCCTCACATTTCTTTTCAAGTTTTAGGGTTAAATTTTTCTGGTCTTTTAGATTCGGGTTCTCACATTTCCATTTTAGGGAACAATTTTCATAAGAAATTTTTAGATTTGGGTTTCAAGCTTTCCGAGCTAGACACTAAGTTTTCTTTAGTTTCTGCTACAGGTCATTCTGTTGTTTGTTCGTATAAAATTACGGTACCGATTCGCTTTGATAACGCTGAGAGGGTTTTCAGTTTTGTGGTAATGCCTCAGATAAATGCTAACATTATTTTAGGCTGTGATTTTTGGAAAATCTTCAATATTTGTCCAAGAATATCAAAATTGATGGCTTCTAAGGAGTCGGTCAAAACACAGGGTAGAGCTGATGCAATAGGTTTAGAAAACGCTGAAAACTTATCTATTTCGCAACGCTCAGTCTTAAATAAAGTAATTCGGGAGTATGTTTCATATTCGGGTAATCGGTTAGGTAGAACATCCTTAGAGAAGCATGTCATTGACACAGGTAATTGCTCTCCGATTAAGCAACGGATTTATCCGATTTCACCGCACCTACTGCCGCAGGTACACAAGGAATTAGACAGACTGTTAGCTTTGGGAGTGGTTGAACCCAGCAATAGCGCGTGGAATAATCCAATTGTATTAGTACCAAAGAAGAATGGCACTTACCGGTTATGTCTTGATAGTAGACTTTTGAACGCAAACTCTAAACGCGACGCATATGCGACTCCGTTCATTTCTGATATTTTGAATAGCTTGGGGGGTGCTCGGTATTTAACAACGCTAGACTTGAATGACGCTTTCTTTCAAATTCCCTTAGAAGAGAACTCAAAGGAAAAAACCGCATTTACGATCCCTAAAAGAGGCTTGTTTCACTTTGTGACCATGCCTTTTGGCCTTCATGGAGCGAGTTCCCGCATGATGAGGCTAATGGACAAGGTGCTAGGGCCACAATTTGATGGCAAAGTGTTCTGTTATCTAGATGATATTATCATAATAAGTTCTTCGTTTGAAGAACATATTGAACTTCTAAGACAGGTGAAACAGAAATTGCAAGCCGCAGGCCTTACCATAAATGTGGATAAGTCTGTCTTCTGCAGGGACTCTTTAAAATATTTAGGGTTTGTTGTAGACAGCAAAGGGCTTCGCACTGATCCTGAAAAAGTAAAAGCAATTGTGGATTTTCCCACCCCTACGTCCCAAAAGAGTCTACGTAGATTCATTGGTGTGCTATCGTGGTACAAAAGGTTTATCCATAACTTTTCAATCATTGCGTCTCCTTTACACAACCTAACAAAGAAGGAATTCGCGGGGAAAAAGTTTGCGTGGAATCAGCAGGCGCAATCGGCTTTTGATAAATTAAAGAATATCCTAGTCAACGCTCCGGTTCTCGCATGTCCTGACTTTAGTAAGCCTTTCACCATTAGTTGTGACGCCTCAAGCGTAGGCCTCGGGGCAGTTTTAAGTCAATTTGATGAAAATCAGATAGAGCACCCGATTTCGTTCATTTCAAGGTCATTATCTGCACAAGAGAGGAATCACTCCACAACGGAAAGGGAGTTAAACGCTATGATTTTTGCTCTGGAAAAGTTTAGAGGTTACATTGAGGGTTCACCTATTCCGGTTAGAATAATTACTGATCATTATAGTCTCAAGTGGTTAACACAGCTAAAGTCGCCCACGGGACGGCTCGCACGTTGGGCAGTAAGACTGCAACAATTTAATTTTGAAATTATTCACCGTAAGGGTAAAGACAATGTCATTCCAGATGCGTTATCACGTGACCCCTTACAAGTAAATGCATTAGCTCAAAAGTTTAGTACTTCCGACTCGTGGTACATCAGACTTAGAGAGAAAATTTTAACAAATCCGGACAAATTTTCAGCTTGGAAAGTGGAAAACGATAAGATTTTTAAACACATCCAAAGCATGGACGCTCTTCACAGGTCATATGACTGGAAGGAGGTTGTGCCAAAGGAGAGTAGGAAGAACATTATTTTAGAACACCACGTTCCTCCAGTGTGTGCTCATTTCGGGATTATGAAAACCATGAATAGAATAAAACTTAAGTATTATTGGCCTAAAATGTCAGCTGATGTCAAACGGTTCATTAGTAAATGTCAAATTTGCTTAGGGTACAAAAGCACCAATTTGTTACCGCCAGGGCTAATGGGAAATCCCAAGTTGGTGCAGCGTCCTTGGCAGATGATTGCCACAGATCTGCTAGGTCCGTATCCGAATTCTTACAAAAAAGGCTATACATATTTATTAGTAGTTTCTGATTTTTTCTCCAAATATACTAGGCTATTCCCTTTAAGAAAGGCAACGGGTAGCAATATCGCTAGCATATTAGAAAATGAAATTTTCTACAAGTTTGGAGTGCCAGACACTATCGTTTTAGATAATGGTCCGCAGTACATATCTCGGGACATGAAGGTTTTAGTTTGCAAATTTCATATTCGACACCTTTTCTACAACTGCAGGTATCACCCTCAGAATAACCCAGTTGAGCGTGTTAATAAGGTTTTAGTCTCTGCCCTCGCTTCGTATGTAGGCACTGACCACAGAATGTGGGCAAATTATTTACCAGAGATAGAATTAGCAATCAACACTGCGGTGCACGAAGTCACTGGTTACACTCCGTTCTTTCTCAATTTTGGTAGGGAAATTATAATTTCAGGGAAGGACTACATTGGTGCTGACTTCAACGCGGAAGAAATTAAATTTGCTGAACGGGATTCCTGGGCTGCAGGCTTGCAAGAGTTAAATGATATTTTTTCACAGGTGCGCACATCTTTAAGACAGTCATATGAACGCAACAAACGCCAATATGATCTTCGTCGTAGGGAGGTGCAGTACGCGGAAGGTGACGTTGTGTGGCGTAGGTCTTTCATTCTTTCAGATGCTTCTAAACACTTTTCAGCTAAACTGGCTCCTAAATTTATAAGAAGTAAGGTTGTTCGGAAAATTTCCCCGGTGGCATACCAGTTGGCTGACATGAATGGGAAACTCTTAGGTTCTTTCCACGTGAAGGACATTTTAAAATCCGAGCATGCGGAGGAGTCTGCGGTTTAATTTTATTTCCTTTCAAATAATAACACAACCTTTCCGTAATGGGATTTAATTCGGTCTATCGTACCGATAGTTAGTAAAATTTGCATGCATTTTGACCTTATGTTTGCAAAATACATTCAATGTGATGACATGACTTTGTATGAAACTTGTGTCCACACATTGAGTGCTATATGTTAATTGTTTTGTGGTTGTTTTGTCCTTGTATTTGTTACAGTAAGTTTAGTTTACGTTTTGGGTAATTAAATGTGTAATTTTCCTTCGGAGCATGGGGGTAATTGGCCATTACGCTCATGCTTTGAACTAATAAAAAAGAAAATTGGTGCTTCCTATCCCTGTAGGTAAGCCTTACTAGTAATTTTAGTAAATTATGATTGGTGTTTATAATATACTACATGGTTCTGTGCATGGTTTCTAATATGGTTATATTTAAAAATTATTTGCTTAATTGATGTTCGTATATACGGTTTCTACCTTGGAGAATTCCACATGTTTCTCTTGGTTATAATTTTTCATAATCAATAGCCTCAGAAGCTGACAGTAATCTATTTGGGAGCTTTAGGAAGCTTCACAGCATGGGAATTTTCCAAGTTTAGGGAAATGGGTTTTTTTTTTACATATACCTATATATAATTTGATGTTGCTCGGTGAAATGCATTCTTCAAGAAATATAGTCATAACAGAATTTCATATTTTATAATATTTGAATTTATTGTTTGTATCACACAAATAATTTAAAAAAATATATCTCTAATGAGGAAACTATACGATACATTTGTGTGTATAGACATAAATCTTATTTTTAATACTTGCGCACAATCTCAGAAGTTCACAGCAACTATCTATTTTGAGTTTTAGGAAGCTCCGTTGCATGTTTTATTTCTAATTGTCAGGAACAAGTTCTTGAGTCATATTATAACGTATAAATTTACTTCGAGTAATCATGATTTTAATCAGTAATAAATGGAATAATAAATAAATAAAAATAAAATAACAATTATATTTGATAAGTTTAATGATTTATGCATATAAATGAAAATTCAATTAGTATCTCTATAGATTAGGTACCTGATATTAGTTAATTGGTTTTGCGGTTAATTTTAACATTTCTTGCACAATTCCGTTTTACTAACACGGCATGTGACTTCAAGTTTGTTCTAGAGCTCGGAACTCATTTGGAGGCACATGTTGTCTTTTAAAAAGGAACTGTGTGACAGATTTAAATTCCTAAATTTTTCAAACACGGCATTGAGATGGATTATCCGGGATCTCAACCTTTTAAATATTGGCAGGTTCATTCATCTTTCTCTACTGTTCAACAGATGTCAGTGGTTGTGGCATTACCTTAATGTTATATATTTTGAGGGGTTGGTTTTTTTTTAACTTGGAATTTTATTGGTAGGTGTCAAGTTTTGGATGTTTCTTAAATTCAATGGTATCATAACAGTAATTTTTTTTGCATAAATATTTGCATAGGTTTTTTGTGGAATGTGGTATTAGAGTCAAGCTTCTTTTGTTTAAATATTTTCATGTTTAGGTCAAATTATTTTTTTGCGCAGTTTAAATATTTGCTTTGTATAAAATTTGATTTCACCTTTAATAGATAGTGATTGCATCTTCTTAAAATAGCTTAGTATTATTTTTTTTTTCGCTCACGTGTTTCCTCTACATTCTTCAAAGAAGTTTTAACCCAAGCATTTGGACTGCGGCTAAAAGAAAATTCTACATCAACATGGAACATCACTTATTTATATCAACCGACTTTCAGTTGCCCTTGAATAGGCAGAAGTTTTAACCCAAGCATTTGGACTGCGGCTAAAAGAAAATTCTACATCAACATGGAACATCACTTATTTATATCAACCGACTTTCAGTTGCTCTTGAATAGGCAGAAGTTTTAACCCAAGCTTTTGGACTGCGGCTAAAAGAAAATTCTACATCAACATGGAACATCACTTATTTATATCAACCTACTTTCAGTTGCCTTGAATAGGCAGAAGTTTTAACCCAAGCAATTGGGACTGCGTCAAAAGAGAATTTCTACAACAGCATGGCACATCACTTATTTATGTCAACCTACGTTCAGTTGCTATTGAATAAGCAGAAGTTTAACTCAAACATTGGTCGGCGTCTAACAGTTTTCTTCATCTGCAGGGATCAGCACTTCATTGCATCATCATACAAATAGTGGCTCTGTTATAAGCAGAGGGTTGAGCCGAATCATTTGGACAGTATGAAGTTTATTCACTGGTTCAATGAATATCATCGAGGGAGGACTTACTGTTTCACAACATCACCTTGAAGATAATTCAGCCGTACAAATGTGGGAAGAACATTACGAGAAATGACTCAGTTGGGAAGGCGCTAGAAGCTATAACTCATTCACCGCAAATCTGGATAACATTGGAATTCTTGGTGGCAGCGGTGCTTTCTCTCTTCACGGTTCTGACGCCAGGTGGCGTAGTGGAATTTTTTGCAAAAATTCTCTTGGCCATGGGGGTAATGCAACAGTTTGGGCAAGTACTTGCCTAATTTAGAGAGAGGTTGTAGCCACGCGGGTACCTGTTTAGTTTGACAGCCGGCCGTTATGTACAGGCGCTGGTAGAGAATTACGAGAAGTTTCGGTAGGTTCGTCAGTTGGTTCCTGGGAGTGCTTGGTGTAACAGCTGGTCAACAAGCCGTCTAAGGTCATGGCAGAAACACACGTGAGCGAAATTATTTCTAACAAATCATCACGAGATAATTCTAACTTTGGCTTTTAATTTTATTAGTAATTAATTAATCCATATAAATATGTATAGTCCATCTGTACAGGCGCCCATCAGGATTATAATAATTATGTACTTTTGTTCGATACCACATGTTCCGAATTTAGCTTCACATTAATTGATTACTGCAGGTAGTCAACCACCCCTGTAGATTCAATAAATTTAATTAGTTCATGCTCTACTGTTAATGTTGGTGATTTAGAATAAATGTTTCACCCTTTGTTACTATAAACATTCAGTCTTTTCTTTTATTATCCTACCCACATCTCACTTACGCATAGTGCGTACATGTTTATATGTGTTTTATTTTAGATAAGAGGTTATGTGGGATGGCGACGTATGCATTATAATTATATGGGAGCATAGAATGTTACACACTGACCTCTAGATTCCTACCCACCCCTCATACATTTTTTCGTTCACAGCACTTCCTCTCCTTCCTTTCCCTTAAAAACCCTCCGCACAGCATCCTCAAAGATGACATAGGCAATAAGATATTTTTTTGGTAGGACCTCCTGTGGGGAGCTATTATAAAAATAAAAATAAATTTTGGATTTTGTTTGACCATGTACCTACAAATGAGGAAAGGAGTGTAGGGAGAATTTATGACGAAGGAGAATATAGTCGTGAACGCCCGAGGAAGACATGACACGACGAAGTGAATCAGATACTTGTTTCGGGCCATGTCAAGAGTCAAAATAATAGAATAGCATGTATGAATGTGAAGGAGGCAAGGATTGTGTGCCAGGATCGAGTTGTTTGGCGGTCCGTCCTCTCTGCCTACCCCTGCGGAGAAACGGCGTGATGGTTAGTTTGTTAGGTGCAATTGTTACCTTAGCTCAGTAATCGGGGTATAACAGCGACGTGACAGCAACAATTCGGTAAAATACCGAAATAGTTCAAAATAGTTCAAAATAGTTCAAAATAGTTCAAAATTTTCACTGTATTTTCTCTCCAATTATATCGATAGTGGAAATTGGAAATGCTACAAAAGAAAAAATGTTCAGGAGAATCTATCTATCTATCTATCTATATATCTATCTATCTATCTATCTTCTATCTTTTTATCCATCTATCTATCTATCTATCTATCTAGCAATCTATTTATCTATCTATCTATCTTCTATATATCTATCTATCTATCTAGCTATCTATCTATCTATCTATCTGTCTATCTATCTATCTATCTATCTATCTCCTATCTATCTATCTATCAATCTATCTATCTATCTATCTATGTTCTATCTATTATCTATCTATATAAATCTATATAAATAAAAATGAATCGCCTAAATTATTAAATGAAACACGTTGTTTTATTCAGGAGACAGCGAGAACTGATATTTATTAAGCTTGGAAACATAGACATAGATGGCATTAGTGGTAGGTACTTTGATAACTAAATAACACCCCCACTTATCAAAATAACGTACATAATACCCATATTACAACAAAGGTATGTAATATAACCATGTTAATTCTTAACATCCTGCATACCCAACAATTGCATAAAATAATAATGCTTGGTACTAGCCAAACCTTTTGTAAATAGATCTGCTGGCATTTCAGCTGTTTCCAAGTATTTCAGTTCTACAATTTTATCATGAATACATTCTTTACAAAAGTGGTGTCGTATGTCAATGTGCTTAGTTCTTTTATTGTAGCTATTATTTGAAGACAACTTAAGTGCACCCTGATTATCATTAAATAAGGATATGGTGTATGACTCATTGTTTATTTCTTTTAACAAATTACTTAAATAAATAGCTTCCCTACAAGCTTCGGCTACACCAATGTATTCAGCTTCAGTGCTCGAAAGAGCAACTGTTTTTTGTTTCTTAGCCTCCCAAGAAATAACACATCCAGCTAAAACATAACACAAACCTCTATAGGACTTGCGATCTATGATGTTATTTCCCCAATCTGAATCAACAAATCCCTCTAATTTCTGTCTGCTCTAGCCCGCCTGAGAATTTCTGTGTTGGTGATCATGTCGGTCCATGGGACCTTGAGCATTCTCCGGTGAAGCCACATTTCAAAAGCCTCTAACCTGTTCATGGTATTTACTTTCAAGGTCCATGTTTCACATCCATAGAGCAAGACCGACCACACATAACATTTTAGCATTCTCTGCCTTAATTTTAAGCTGATATTGTCATTGCAGAAGAGGGATTTCATTTTAATGAACGCAGTTGCTACTTCAATTATTAAATTATTAAATTATTAAATTATTAAATTATTAAATTATTAAATTATTAAATTATTAAATTATTAAATTATTAAATTATTAAATTATTAAATTATTAAATTATTAAATTATTAAATTATTAAATTACCAAATTATTAAATTATTAAATTATTAAATTATTAAATTATTAAATTATTAAATTATTAAATTATTAAATTATTAAATTATTAAATTATTAAATTATTAAATTATTAAATTATTAAATTATTAAATTATTAAATTATTAAATTATTAAATTTTTAAATTATTAAATTATTAAATTATTAAATTATTAAATTATTAAATTATTAAATTATTAAATTATTAAATTATTAAATTATTAAATTATTAAATTATTAAATTATTAAATTATTAAATTATTAAATTATTAAATTATTAAACAATTAAATTATTAAATTCTTCAATTTTTGCTATAATAAAATTAATATTTAAAAAATTATATGTTCATTTAAAATTATAAAATTTGAAACCTTATTTCATCACCTTTCAAAAACAGTTTTTAGTTTGCAGTTGTGTTCAGAAATATTCTGTTTATTTGAATTTTATTGCACAGCGGAAATATTTTGACCTTCTGACAAAAGAGGCCTGAGGTTTGAGGGGTTAAAAGGGTAGAAATCTAATGGTTTAATTTGTAAAGGGTTGATTATATCTGGAAACAATACAGAGAACAGCTAAAAGCAAAAAGCAGGGCTGCGAAAAGTGACTTAATCAATTAATTCAATTGTTAAAGACAATATTAGCCAAAGATATTGAAATATAAGTAGATGTCTGTGCTATCTGCAGTTTTTACTATGTGGGACTGCGCTTCCGGGTGCAGCCGATATTGTATACCAATTAACAATTAAACTAAATGAACGAATAATTAACGAATAAACCAAACGAACGTTAAACTAATTAAACGAATTCTTTCCGTATTCAAACTATATTGTTAACCAATACTAATGCACATCTTCAAAAAATTAATTAACGAAATGAACAAATTCTTTTCGTATGCAAACTACTCTAATTAGGGCGTGGTCCGCCGACAGTTGCGCGGACACCAGAGCATATCTCTTTTGTATTTGAATATCTTTGATATTAGCGATTCTCTTTATATAACCTTTGGATAACCAACGCCAACACCTTTCGATCTTTGGATAACCAACACCAACATCTCTGCCATAGGTCACCCCAAGTGGTTCGCTACGTTTGGTGATTTAGCAGAGGTCCCCGGGTTCATGGGGTGAGGTTTGTCTAGGTCTTGGAGGCGGATGACCAGGACATACTGAACCCCAGATTCCTACCCACCCCTTAAACCATTTTCCTTCCCAGAACTCTCCTCTCCTTCCTTTCCTTAAAAAAAACCCTCCACACCGCATCCTCAAAGATGACATAGACCGTGAGGGAAATTATTTTTCTCAGGGCCTCCTGTGTGGAGCTCATGTAAAAAAAAAAAAAAAACTAAATACGCCTACAAAATATTGTAGTCTGAAAATAAACGAACTTTACTTTTCCGTATTTAGACCCCTCAGGGCCTATGTCAACTTTGAGGATGCTGTGTGGAGGGTTTTTTTTAAGGAAAGGAAGGTTATCCAATAAAGGTTCCCGGGGCGGCGGTACCCATTCCCGCCTCCCAAATTGTACACTTAAATTAGGACACTTTTACAAATGTTTCATAATTTACTTACACCAGTAAACATCGATGAGCACACGCCATGTATCTCGAGTGTTAGTATATATTTAAACGTTTGGGTGTTATTTCGTAAAATGCACCGATGAGCGCTCGACGCTGGCTCGCAAAAGAATGATGTCGTCACATTTTTTAGATTCACGCGAAGCCATACTCAATTCCAGCCGGTTCCAAGGAACCGGTATGGGGAGGGGGAAATAATACGCATTTATCACTTAGGGCAGGTCTACTAATATTCATATGTCTATGTTAATGGCCTAATTTTATTGCTGTCAAATCGTTATATTTATGACGAATTTTTGATTAATTTTTGAAGGAACAAATTTTTTACGTTTTTGTTCATATTTACTGTATCATAACTACGCACATAATTTTAATTTTCATACGATCCTTGGCTACGAATCCTGATGTCGCAGCTTCAAATCCCGGCGTGCGCAAGTAAATTAATGAAGTGAAAACTCTTTTAACACGGTTGTGATATGAAACTCGATGAAAGTGAAAAGCGACACCAAAAAGAGACAAACATATATAAGATTTAGCCTGCGAGAGATTGAGATAGTATAATCGCTCTCGTCTTTGTGCGGTGCTTCGTAGCCTCCCCACTCTTGTCTACTTTAGTTTTCAGAAGGTTTCACTTCTACCGCGTGTGGACTGCACACTTGTATTTGTATTTCCCGCTAAGCACTTGCATACTGCTTACTAACATTGTATGCAGGGACATTGGAGGTCTAGTTTCGTTATCAAATGTAGAGTCGTTTTCATCAAAAAAATTAGAGTCCTTGCAAGAGCATTGAAGGGGTAACCATCTGTTACCTATACCAGGGCGGGTAAGTGGTGGGTCCTCCAATACACACTTGTATTTTTTGCATGCATTTTTTTATATTTCAAAAATTAACAATAAAACGACACACACACATATATAGGATTTAACCTGCGAGAGAATGATAAAGCAATAAAATATTTATTTATTTCACGGGTACTCGGTTCCATTACACTACGATAAATCCACGATCCCACGCAAATCTTCTTTGGTCTTGTGGTGTAAACGCCTATATAAGCAAAATAATAATAATAATAACAATATATATAAGCGCCTGACGAACTTTAGCGGCCAGACGTGCAGCGGACCAAAGATCGAATCTTACGAAATCCAAAATAGGAAAATTATTTAATTTTTGTAAAATCAACAGGCGAACAAAAGAAAGCGACATCTAGTGACTCCGAAGATAAAAACACAAATACGAATAAGACGATCAAATGTACAGGAAAAGCTCCACTGGAATTCAACGACAAAAATATGGAAAAAAATCATCTTTCACTTTGATAAAAAAGTACTTCGTAGTCTCCCCACAAAACAAGTTAACGTTTCTGAAGGTTCCACTTCTACCGCGTGCGAATCGCACACTCTGTTTTTGTTTATTTCTTTTGTATTATCACTAATGTAAGTACCTATTTAATTCATGTAAGTACCTGTTATAAGCTGCTATGAAGGTTATTATCCACGTACACAGAAAAACTAGAAAAACTTGATAAAATTGATCATAAAAACATCACAAGAAGTCACACCAGAAAGCATCTTGTGGTCCCAGGGAGCAATTTACGTCGAAGTTCCAAAAGACATATACATATCTGGGACCGAAATTATATAATAAAATCCCTCCAGAATTAAATATTAAAACATGTAAAATGACATGCATCGGTTCAATAATAAATAAATGGTTGATTGGCTTAGGTAGGGTTGAGTCTGAAAAATTGTTAAATAACGTCACTTAAAACTTAAAATTTTAAATGATTAACTATTAAATGCCACAATCAGTAAGAACTTAGTATATATTTAATCTACAAAAGAAAACACTTTGCTTTTTTTTGTTCAGAATATATTTTTTGCATTTTTCACCAGCATTTGGTTCCTTAGAACGGGCAATCTGCCTAGCTAGGAGCTAGGAACTAATATAGACAAACAAGACATAATAACACTTGTACCCATTTTAATATTTACAGTTTTGAAATATTATTATTATGTTATTTTACTGTATAAATGTATCTTATGTAATAAATAAATAAATAAAATAAATTTAAAAAAAAACAACATAAAAAGAATTGAAATGGTGATCTACAAATTAAACTTAATTACAAAAAATAAAGTTAAAATAATGTTTGTTTTAATTTTTTAAACTTATGAGTAAAATCTCAAATTATAATACTTAATTAAATGAAGACAATATTAGCGAAACTCAATCGAAAATCTGAGAAGATATTGGCTCCGCTGGGACTCGAACCCAGGACCCTTTGCTTACATGGCAACAGCTCTACCAATTGAGCTACGGAACCCATATGAAATTCGGTCACTTTTAATTGTATCATACTTCGACTAAGAATTACCAACATTGTCTTCATTTTCTTAACGCACATATTATTGGCTGCTATCTTTATATATGATTGCAAGATTCAACTCGAACTAAATGCAATCTAGATACTGTCTGGATAATTTTTTTAATCCATTCGTTCGTTCGATTGAGTTTCGCTAATATTGTCTTCATTAATTAAATATGAAAATAATGTATTGTAAATACAGGTTTTGGCAGCCCTCGGTTGTGTTCTCTCCCCCTGAGTGAGGGCGGAGGGGCGCGGGGGGTTAATGTATAATTCATCACAGCTCATCTCAAAGGGTTAACTTGTGATGGAGCACAATTAGGCAGGTTTTGGTTGAAACTAACACGAGTTAAACGTGTTAACAGTATGTTTAAGGTCATTATTTTGAATTTCTCTTGGAAACCTTAATATACCGAATACCGTACAGGATTCCCAGCCCGAGGGAAGGAGACGGGGAAGAGGAAGGTGGGGAAGTACCTGGCTATTCAGATCTGGTCACCAAACACGGCTAAAGCCATTTCAAGCAACGCTTCAATTCTGAATGGTGGTCTTACACCAGGGCGATACTGGGAGTATCTTCCACTTCCAGCAAGTATACTATATATTATTTTTAACTAGCAGTGCCGGCCACACGTTGCTGTGGCTAACGAAACACAACGCCACGCCATTACCCAACCTGTATAACCATCTGTTAAATCAAATCCACACCGCCCTCATGCCAATCCGCTGCCCGCTTGCCAGCCCGCTCTCTTTATTTATATATTTCAACCAATTTACACAAAACCTTGACAAATTATACACCTAAAAGCCTTCCCCATGAATCACTCTGTCTATTGGTGAAAACCGCATGAAAATCCGTTGCGTAGTTTAAAAGATCTAAGCGCACAGACAACGGAAGCGACTTCATTTTATACTATGTGAAGATGAATTAATTGTGAAAAAACACAAATTGATCAAATAAAATGTATTTACCCACGCCGGGATTCCATCCAGCGACCTTCGGATTCCGAGTCAAAAACCTGACCGCTAGATCACGCTGGCCCCGGCTTTTGGTGGCATTGCAACGCGTGCCGGGTACCAGTTAGTAATTAATAAAAAATTCCCAAACTTTCACAAATTTATTTCAAATTGCAATTCGAAACTTTGGGTTCATAAAGGTTTACATTTAACATTTTTTTGTGGTTAGTTTTCGTATTTTAGTATAAAGCGTAGTCTTTTCTCTTTCTAACATCGTTTATATCATATTTCTAACTACGATAGTAAGCGATTTTTTTTACATGAGCGCCACACAGGAGGCCTTGAGGAAAATAATTTCCCTCGGTGCCTATGTCTTCTTTAGGGATGCTGTGTGAAGGGTTTTTTAAGGAAAGGAAGGAGAGGAGAGTTCTGGGAAGGAAAAGGGTTTGAGGGGTGGGTAGGAATCTGGGGTTCAGTACGTCCTGGTCATCCGCCTCCAAAACCTAGACAAACCTCACCCCATGAACCCGGGCACCCCTGCTAAATCACCAAACGTAGCGAACCACTTGGGGTGACCTATGGCAGAGGTGTTGTTTATCCAATAAATTCACGCCTCCCAAATTCGAGATACAACGAGATACAACGTTGTAAGGAATGATACTCAACAGCCTAATAATTGGTTTTATGCGCGGGCAATTCAGTCGCCGCGCCTGCGCGAATTCCGTTCGGCGGAATTCATTCGTTTCTCGGCTACCTGACGCGCTAGCTGTTTGCTCGAGTATCTTCCCTATAAATCTTTCAAGTTAATACTTGTAGTGTTTCGTAATTTAAATAAATTTAACTTCAGTATTCAGAAACATTCCTTTCATTTTCGGTGTATTTGGTAACCCATGGAGTCAGATCAGAGAAGTGTGAAGTAAGTATAACCACGCGGATCGCTGAACGGAAATAGCGGACGACATCATTGAATCTTACCCACATTCATCTCATCAAACCACCAAATCACCAAACTGGTGACCCCGACGTGATCTGAACACGCAACCTTCTGGGATTAAGGGTTAATGCAAAAAAAACTTCAAAGTTTAATATCGTATTTAAGGCGCCGTATCCGCGATCAAAAAGAAGAAAATGGATAGATATGTAATTACTAATTACGAATGTTAGAGGAGTGCGCTAATATTAAAAGCGATAAAATCAATGCGAAAATGTTCAAAATGTTTAATAAAACACGACTCGTTTAAAATAGAGCAAACATCTCACGGGGGTTGTCTTAAACAGCATTTAAAGAAACATTGCGAATTTTTTCAAACATTTAACTTGTAAAATAACTGAAACAAAAGGGTTTATAATAACTTTTTGGAGCTTGGAGGATCGAGGGAATTTTATATAATTTGCACTTCGGCGCGGGGAATGTCTAGATATTATCTTCATGATTCATGAATAACATATATTTTTTTAAGAGCTGTAAAACTTAAACAGCTTTACTAAAAAAACCAGTGAAAATTTTATTCAATTTAAAAATAGCCGCGGATGTGAAAATATAACTAAATAAAAAATTGTTCATGAAAAGACATACACATTATTTACACAGCCTAAGAGAGTAGTTTATCTCTGTTTTATTAATGATGTCTGAGCGAAATTTGGAATTTTTCCAAAGTATTTTGAACGTTTTATATATTTATTATTTTAGAATGTGTCGTAAAAACAAATACCATTTATGAAAACTAGATATAATTAACTTGTAGATTTGTGTATTTGAAATACACTTTACTTTTAAAAAACTGCCATATTTTGAGATTCAAATGCGAAAAACAATGGAAAAAAAAATTTTACCAAAATATTTTTGGTGAAAGTGTAGAGAAATTTATATAAAAAAATAAAAAAATAATTAAAAAATACTATATTTATTAAATAAATTTAGAACGAAACTGTCACCTCACTTTTTCCTCGTTCATACAATAAAAAAATAAACAATTTCAAAGTTTTTTTTATTGTCAAAAAACTTACCTAAAAATAATACCGTCTTTTATAACAGATTTCTTGCATCTCTAAAGACGTTAATTTCTTTGATACGTTTAAGAGCATACGTATTTGATATTAATATTTTAAAAACACCACTTTTATGAAATTCTCATAAAATAAAATCCTTTAAATGTTAATTTGAATTTTCATGTATCATATAAAATACTTTTTGATATTTCAATTTTCAAAGTACGATTATTGTTATTATAACTTGACTAAAACTTATGAAAAACCACAAAAACACGGTAAATATATCAGTTATATGAATATAAGAGTGAATTAGTCAAATTAATAGAAATTACACATTTAAGTAATATCACACAGACATCCGCGGAGCGAATTTTTTTTCGTGATTTCAGCGCAAACGACGAATGCGCAGGCGCCGCCACCTAGCGGTTATGAAGGAAAACAAACAATTTATAATGCACACTATAAAAATTACATTGTTGCCAGATTTAAAATGCATTTAAGAACAAATCTTATTAGTAATATTTCGTGTTTTAGTGTATTTTTGTTTTATTCATGTTGCAGCAGCAACACGGTGGAGGTAATCCACCTCTTACCCGCCCTGGTATAAGTAACTGATGGTTACTCCTTCAAGGCTCTCGCAAGATTCTAATTTTTGTTAAACGAAGCTACATTTATTTATTTTGAACGAAACTAGACCTCCAGTGTCCTTGCATATGTTGTTAGTAAGCAGTATGCAAGTGCTTTACAGGAAAACAAAATGCAAAAAATAGGTTAGTAAGACAAAGATAAATTAAACAAGGCAAAAGAAAACTCATTCGTGAGGCTCCATGAGGCGGCATTGCATCTGTAAAAAACCTGCAAGCACCTGCATAAAATAGAGAACATAAGTAATACAATAAATCTCAAATGAATTGGCAAGTACGAGTACCAACAAAAAATGTGAATGGCTGTCGGTCTGACCAAAAACTACACTTAGCTTCCGTGTCCCTTAGCCAACCACTCAGTGAAGCCTCAAAGAATGTTAACTAAATATTTGGTAAAATACCCGAAGACTAAAAGAAAATTCAGCGTTGGGTAGTCAGAGGCAGGACAAAGGACAGTCAAGGTTGTCTGATCAAGCCTCAAGCCTGCACATTTCATTGTATAGTAATAATATAACTAAAGATGAAGCAGGGACAAGGTCCAGCACCCCCCCATATGGGGATAGGGAAAAAAATTGAGTTCACTTCATCCAGTAAAACATTGAAACAGTTAAAGACAAACAAAACAAAACAAGGAACATGACATAAATTAACAGGTAGTATAGTAATTATTAACAAAACAAATCGCAAAGAAATTATATACATTTTTCAAAATATAGTGAACAAAATAACATAATGCAAATGTAAAATATAACACATAACTCATAATATATAATAAAATAAATGTTAATAAAATAAAAGAAATAACATATTACAGAATCACAAAACACATAAATCACAACAAATAAATCCAAGCGGTAAATGTAAAGGAATAATGAAGAGTGTCCGTGAATTCAGAAGCAAAATACACCTGGTACCTAAGTTATTTTACAGCTACTCAGCGACTCTAAGAACAGGCCATCTCTCAACCCAGGTTATCGGTCGTGCTGTGGTTTTTTTTTTAGTAAGGCTGAAAGTGTTTAAGAGAGATATGTAAGAAATCAGTATAAATTCACTTTTTTTTTTTTTTTTACATTAACTCCACACAGGAGGCCCTGAGGAAAATAATTTCCCTCAGGGCCTATGTCATCTGGGATGCTGTGTGGAGGGTCTTTTTGAGGAGAGGAAGGAAAGAACATTGGTCTTGAAGAGACCCATGTTGTAGGAAGGAGGAAACACAAAGGCCGGCAAATCATTCCACAGCCGAGCTGTTGAACATAAGAACGAGTCGAAGAAACGACCCGTTCTCATGTGACTAATGTCAACTGTGTACAAATGTTGGGCACGCGTTTGGCGTGTTTCCCGACTATGCACCGGTGCCGAAGGGATCAATGATGCTAGTTCCTCGGAGCATCTTCCATTGTAATACCGGTAGAACAAGGATAGCATTCCCACCCGACGCCTGTGCTCTAAAGATTGCAATCCGTCTGTTAAGATGGAAGAATCTATCAAACGGACCGCCCGTTTCTGCACAGAGTCGAGGGTATTTTTCAGGTATTTTGGAGCTCCAGACCAGAGGTGGCTGCCAAATTCAACCGTGGGGCGCACTTGCGATTTGTACAGGGTTAGCAGTTGTGTACTTTTAAAGTATCTGCGGGCCCTGTACAGTACGCCCAGTTTTTGGGAGGCTAACTTTACTCTGGCTTCGATGGAGCCCCCATACCTGAGCTGGTCACTTAGGGTTACACCAAGCAAATCAATGGAGGGCCTGTTCGGAAGATTGCTTCCGTTGAAAGAGACTAGATTTTCATTGCGATCCCTTTTAGACGTAATCAGACAAGATTGGGTCTTTGAAACATTAAATTCAACTATTCACTACTCCCCGTATGACAATCTCTCAACTCTCTCAATGTTTTTTCTGGTTCCTTTAAAAACGTGGCATATTTTACACGTTTAATATTCAATGTACGCCCCCTTGGCATAATAGTGACATGATTGCGGCGGTGGTCCCAGGTAGTGGGGAAGTGCCGTGCTCTGTGATTGAATCAAAACACCTCCACCGAAACGCAGAGCAAGGTGTGAGGGGAACCGCTGGATTTTTATGCAAATATCGTCAAAGAAGATCAATGAAATATGTATATACTAGCGAATTCACGGCATGCATTGCTATGCCATTTAAAAAATAAATGGTTTCCCCCTGCGTGTCCTTTCCATTTTTTTCCGTTCCCCTTCCGCCTTCCCTTCTTCGCGCGTTTCCATTCCGTATTCTCCGCTTCCCTGCCCTCTCCCGCATTCCATACATTCAGTCCAGGGAGATTCAGTTTTCAAACAGCTCGCGTGCCACCTACTTGAATTTTTTATATAAATATCACAGTGCCAGAGCTCACCAGTATATATAGAAACCATTGCGGGCATACGCACATCAAATCTACAAAGTTTCATCGCAATCGGATGAATGGTTTAGCAACGCATAGACATATCACTAATCCCCAAACATATTTTAATTTTTATATATATTTTCTAGCAAGTTCACGGCGTGCGTTGCTATGCCATGTAATAAAGAAATGTTTTCCCCCTGCGTGTCCTTTCCCATTTGTCCCGTATCCCTTCCACCTTCCTTTCCTCTCCGGCGTCCCATTCCTTCACGCATTTCCATTCAGCCTTCCTTCTCCACGCTCCCTTCTCCCGTTTCCCACTTCCCCGTCCCGTGAAACCCCCTCCCGAGTTCCCCTCCCCCCTCAAATTTCAGTGTGCCAGAGCTCAGTAGTATATATAGAAACCATCGCGGGCATGCGCACATCAAATCTACAAAGTTTCATCGCAATCGGATGAATGGTTTAGCAACGCATACACATCTCATTAATACCCAAACATATTTTTATTTTTATATACCTACTCGTATTTATATATATATAGACTGAAAATTTTCATACCACATCTAGATGATCTTTCCATGTAAATTTCAATTTGGTAGGCGAAAATGGGTAGGTACCGCCACCCTGGAAACCATTTATTAAACCACTCTATCTATTGGAGAAAACCGTTTGAAAATTCGTTCATTTTTAGTTTTCGAGTTTATCGGGAACAGACAGACAGACACTGCGGAGGACTTTAATGACATTTTGAAGGTTAAACCAATCAATTTAATATATCATAAAAGAAAAAAAAAATAATGATAAATCGAAACAAAAATATGAAAAAGAATAAGACACAGAACGGTCGCAGTGAAATTATTTTCCTAAGGAGCTCTTGTAAAATCGTCACTTCATTTGTATAGGATTCTAACTTCACATCACTAGGTTCTGAGAAATGATGTGACAAAGTTTACAAAGACATGCACTCATTATCTATTTACTTATTTCCCATTTTGAGGTTGAATTTTTCCCTAATGTAATAAGAAACTCCAGTCGAATTTTTTTTTTGATGTACTGTACAGGGCCCGCAGATACTTTAATAGTAGACAACTGCAAACCCTGTACAAATCAGAAGTGCGCCCCACGGTTGAATTTGGCAGCCATCTCTGGTCTGGAGCTCCAAAATACCTGAAAAATACCCTCGACTCTGTGCAGAAACGCACGGTCCGTTTAATAGATTCTCCCATCTTAACAGACGGATTGCAATCTTTAGAGCACAGGCGTCGGGTGGGAATGCTATCCTTGTTCTACCGGTATTACAGTGGAAGATGCTCCAAGGAACTAGCATCATTGATCACTTCGGCACCGGTGTATAGTCGGGAAACACGCCAAACGCGTGCCCAACATTTGTACACGATTGACATTTGTCACATGAGAACGGGTCGTTTCTTCGACTCGTTCTTGTGTTCAACAGCTCGGCTGTGGAATGATTTGCCGGCCTCTGTATTTCCTCCTTCCTACAACATGGGTATCTTCAAGACCAATGTTCATTCCTTCCTCTCCTCAAAATGATCCTCCACAGAACATGATGCCGAATGAAATATCAAAATGACGTGACGCTTCTCGTGAATGTATTGAGCATGTGTGGATGAAAGTTCGATGAGGCGGACGTAGTGCCAATAATTATGTTTGAAGTACGAACGACGACGGCTAAATTTGTTCATACAAAAATACTAAAATCGCGATTGAAAAATGGGAGGGTGGGGTTAGGGGGGTTAAAATTTGGGGTTATAGGTATTTTTTGATGCCAAATTTTTTTTAAATGTCCAAAAATACAAAAAAAAAATCTTGTTATAGACACACTTATTTCATACGTAGCAGTATGAAATTTACGTTAAAACCTATTCTCATACCCACCAAATACACATAAAAAAATTCATAAAAATCGGTCAAGCCTTTTCGGACGAGTGCGACAACGAGCACAGATTTTTATATATTAGATATTGCCGCTTGGTATTATAATTCACAAAAGCCAGTTACAATAATAATCATACTATCGTCAATTCCTCCATGTCGGGAGAGATGCACGAAATTACAAATCCTACTTATTGCTGTATATATATTACTCCTCACGCCAGGTGTATTTTTTGGCATTGCTTTAATTAGGTTCTATTAAAGAAGTACAATTAAACACAAACCCAAGCACGAAAACGGTTTTGCGTAAGGCGCGGCGTCAGATTTGCATTAAATTTCAACTGTACAGACGTAAGGCTATTAATACTGTCTGATGACGATGATGACGATTAATTGACGAGTTGTGGATTTATTTTTACATAAGCTCCAAGCTCCACACAGGAGGCCCTGAGGAAAATCATTTCCCTCAGGGCCTATGTCATCTTGGGGATGCTGTGGGGAGGGTTTTTTAAGGGAATGAAGGAGAGGAGAGTGCTGGGAAGGAAAAGGGTTTAAGGGGTGGGTAGGAATCTGGAGTTCAGTATGTCCTGGTCATCCGCCTCCAAGACCTAGACAAACCTCAACCCATGAACCCGGGCACCTCTGCTAAATCACCAAACGTAGCGAACCACTTGAAGTGACCTATGGCAGAGGTGTTGGTTATCCAATAAAGGTTCCCGGGGCGGCGGTACCCATTCCCGCCTCCCAAATTGAAGATATTTAAAAGTAACTTACCGTAAAAACTATCGTTGTCTAGGGGTTCTGCTTTCACGGCCGAGGGTTCGTATCCGAGCGGGTTCAAAATGTCACTGGAAACAAAAATAATTCAAGTTTAACTAGGTAGGTACTTCGTGATGGGCGATTTGCAGGCCCACAGAAGGCCCTGAGATACTGAGTTATATTTAGGGATGCTGTGTGGAGGGTTTTTTATAAAGGAAGGAGAGGAAGAAAAACGGTATGAGGGGTTGGTAAAAAACTGGAAGTCAGTGCCTCCAGCAGTAACCGATCCGGCCTGCCACGCAGTTGGTGGGCAGGCGTATCCGCCACCGAATCAGGAGAAGCCTCACCCTAAGAATCCGGGCACCTCTGCTAAGTCACCAAACAAAGCAAACCACTTGGTGTGACCTACGGCAGAGGTGTTATTTATGGAGTTAGGTTAGGTTATGATAGTTTGGGTTGTGATAGGTTAGGTTGAAATTAGGTTAGGTTAGGTTGTGATAGGTTGGGTTGGAGTAAGGTTAGGTTGTGACAGGTTGGGTTGGAGTTAGGTTAGGATAGGTTATGATAGTTTGGGTTGTGATAGGTTGGGATGGAATTAGGTTAGGTTAGGTTGTGATAGGTTGGGTTGGAGTTAGGTTAGGTTGTGACAGGTTGGGTTGGAGTTAGGTTAGGTTAGGTTATGATAGTTTGGGTTGTGATAGGTTGGGATGGAATTAGGTTAGGTTAGGTTGTGATAGGTTGGGTTGGAGTTACGTTAGGTTAGATTAGGTTGTGACAGGTTGGGTTGGAGTTAGGTTAGGTTAGGTTATGATAGTTGTGGTTGTGATAGGTTGGGTTGGAATTAGGTTAGGTTAGGTTAGGTTGTGACAGGTTGGGTTGGAGTTAGGTTAGGTTAGGTTATGTAAGGTTAGGTTGTGATAGGTTGCGTTGGAATTAGGTTAGGTTAGGTTGTGATAGGTTGAGTTAGAGTTAGGTTAGGTTAGGTTAGGTTGTGATAGGTTGGGTTGGAATTAGGTTAGGTTAGGTTGTGATAGGTTGAGTTAGAGTTAGGTTAGGTTAGGTTAGGTTGTGATAGGTTGGGTTGGAATTAGGTTAGGTTAGGTTATGATAGGTTGAGTTAGAGTTAGGTTAGGTTAGGTTGTGATAGGTTGGGTTGGAATTAGGTTACGTCGGGATATGATGGGTTGGGTTGGAGTTAAGTTAGGTTTGATTGTTGTAATAAAATTCAAAATGATGAACGACGTTGAAAACGATGCAGAAAGCATTATATATTGTTTCAGGTATATATCGTAAACTTAACTTCACAACTTTCGCAACGGACTACGGGAATATACTCACCTACTCCAGAGCGATCTGTCCTCTGACATGACTCCATTTCCGGCTGTATTTAGACCACTTCCTTCCGGCTAGAAACCAGGTGACATCTGTGGAAAACACAAGTTAATAAATCATTTTATAAAATAAACCATCACAAAACTTCCCGTAGAGAATCAAACGCCGCCACACAACACACTCTGCGAGCCTTGCCTCATTCACATTTCTTGGGCGTCCTCGACTTTTTCTACCATTCACATTTGCGTCGTATATTCTCCTAACACTCCTTTCTTAGCTCATTCTCTCTACATGCCCAAACCATCGGAGCATCCCTTTCTTAATCTTACTCATTACGTTTACATCAACCTTGCATTCTTTGCGGATCTCCATCACATTTCTCACACGATCATGCATGGTTTTACCACTCATACGCATCAGAGACCTCATTTCTACAGTATTCAGTCTACTTTAATTCTTTCTCTGCCAGTTCCATGCCTCACTGCCATACATCAGGGTAGGTACCAGCACTCCATTATGAACGGCTAGTTTCGCGTCTTTGGACAGTTTTCTTTGTTGGCGCCAACGGCGTTCAGTCCTCCATTAATGGAGTTACCTGCATTCACCCTTCTTTCAATATCTCTATCAGCCTTCTCATCTCTCGTAAACATACTTCCCAAATAAACAAACTCATCCACCTGCTCCAAGTATTCATCATTCACAACTATATCGCATGCTGTTTTCGTACTCTCTCTTTCAAACACCATGACTTTAGACTTACTTACATTCATCATTAACTCAATCTTCATACATACTTCGTTCATCCGGTTAGAAGCTACTGTAAAAAATGTATATATTTATATTTTTTTTACATGAGCTCCACACAGGAGGCCCTGAGGAAAATAATTTCCCTCAGGGCCTATGTCATCTTTGGGGATGCTGTGTAGATGGTTTTTTTAAGGAAAGGAAGGAGAGGAGAGATCTGGGAAGGAAAAGTGTAACCCATCTGCTTGTTTAGGAATAAATATATCCCAAAACACGTAATCGTACTATACTTTCTTCATAAGACCAAAAACGTCCCGAGCGACTTTACATTTTAAAAGCTATATATCTCTCTTCATAACATATGTATTTTTTTCTTTTAACCAGAAAGAGAACGAAATAATGCTTCTTATTGTCTTTGAAAAATGTAAGCAATCTTGCATAGATATTTTACAATCTCGATCCAAAGTGACGGTTTCAGCATTTACGCGCGAAACTGAGGCTTCTGGATTGTGAAGTGCGAATATATTGAACCAAGCAGACGGGTAAAGGGGTGGGTAGGAATCTGGGCTTCAGTGTGTCCTGGTCATCCGCCTCTAAGACCTGGACAAACCTCACCCCATGAACCCGGGCACCCCTGCTAAATCACCAAACGTAGCGAACCACTTGGGGTGACCTATGGCAGAGGTGTTGGTTATCCAATAAAGGTTCCAAGGGCGGCGGTACCCATTCCCGCTTCCCAAATTGAATTGTGTATATATATATTTTCGGATTTCTCAAAAATCTTTCAGAAGACATCATCTCAGTATCATCTCTAAAAAATATCTGTATTTTAAATTGAATATAAAAAATGCGCCGCAGGTGAAAAAAACTCTGGTTGTATCTCGTCAAAAGGGGGTTAAATCTGAAAGTGGGTGTTTATGGTGGGGTTCATTATGCCCCGGCTCCCGCAGGGAATATCAGAGAGTCCCCCTCGCAGTTCGCAGTCCCCTCGCTGGGAGTACAAAGACTTACTTGGGTACTTCTTACTGATCTGATTTTTGTAGCACAGTGGGATATTTATAAAAAATTTGACCAATTCTTTTTTTAATTTTAATATAAAAAGGAACTAAGATAAAATATCCCAAAATAATATCCTTCGATAAAATGTTTTACGGAAAAAACATCCCCCAATTAAATGTCTACTGAAACCAAACCTAACCTAACCTAACAAAAAAATGTTCAAAAATAATACAGACATTAAATTATTGTTCAAAAATAGTAAAATGGGACAAAAATAATAATTTATTATCTTTACAGGATGTCTGTATTATTTTTGTCCCATTTTTTGTTAGGTTAGGTCAGGTTAGAAGACATTTTATTGGGGGATGTTTTGTCGCGGGATAAAAACACGCATTACCCTCACTGGGTGGCTTACCCGTTCCGAGGCCCCTATTTACTTTACAAAAGTCAATAAGATATAATCTAAAAAAATTTAATGAGTTACATAAAAGCAGAAATTAAAAAAAAATATATGCATATATTTTATCAGTAACGATTGTGTATAACGGGTATCGTATATTACTAGTATATATTTTATTATTTTATTTCATTGGCGCACTTAAGGTGATTTTTCACAAAAACAGCGCTCTACAAATTATCCAATTATAATTTTTTTTATTTTTAATATACCCTTTTTTGTTCTTCAATCCATATTTTAATTTTGTAGCTGTATATTTTTTGCTTCTCGCATTTTTTGTATCAAATTATTAATATGTCAATCCACAACGAAATTGCTGCATATCAAAATAATTGTTAATTTTTTTAAATAATTTATATACCCAGCTGTATTATTTTTGTCACATTTTTTTGGTTAAGTTAGGTTAGGTTTCAGTACATATTTTGTTGGAGGATATTTTGTCGAGGCTATTTTGTCGCGGGATGAAAAGCCGCGGAACCCCCAGTGAGGCCCACATTATCGTATAGTTTTAAAATATAAGTTATTGTACCAAAATAAATTAAATAAACTCATTTTTTGTTTACATCCAAGAATTTTATTTTATTTATAACGACCAACAGCTTAATATAATTAATCGCATCATTAAACTCATCACAATATTAAGCTCAACTAAATTTCTTTGTTATTTATTATTTCATGATTAATGTAGTACCCTGATGGTTTTCGTTATTTGTTT
Source organism: Limnephilus rhombicus (assembly GCA_929108145.2). NCBI lineage: Eukaryota > Metazoa > Arthropoda > Insecta > Trichoptera > Limnephilidae > Limnephilus > Limnephilus rhombicus. Next base: position 47,589,062 of record OV815289.1, on the reverse strand, counting down.
GGACAACGCTGTCCGAAACGTTGGCTAAAGAAGGAGGTAGCGCAACACAGCATACCACCCCAAAAACAAATAACGAAAATACTTTTGGCCGTGAAAATCTTAAAACGTATCTACCCTGATGGTGCTTGCATTGTGGAAAACCGGTGGGTTGTAATAAATTAAATATATAAAGTAATTGTTTTTTTTCTTTCATTATCAATGTTTGTTTTTTAAAAGAAATGAGATTCGCAAATTATGAAATTTAAAATGCTATAAATGTAATTAAATTAATTTTTAAATATGTCATTTATCTCTTTTTTATTTATCTTTTGATCTACTTCGTAGAAATATTTCTAGGAAAATAAGTGCATCTTTAACGAAGTACATTTTAAAATATTTTTTTACTGAAAAATTAAAACTAAATTAAATTATGTTATTATTAAAGAAATACAAAAAATGTTGAGAATTCTGAATGATGTATTCACTGTTATTTTTAATGAAAAATCATAATTAGGGAACGTACCCATACTACGTGACCTGTTCAGGGGGGGGGTCTAGATTGACTACGTGATAAAAACCTAAGCCCCCCCGGCTTAGGTTTTTATCACGTAGTCAATCTAGAAATCTCGCGTTTTTTTTCGAGCTACGAGGGGAGGTTTTTAAGTTCGCGGAATGGGAAGGAAAGTGATTAATGGGGGTACCGCTGAATTAGGTACTAATTGAACAACTCATTTTTAGGATAAACACCGGGTTTTATCGTAATTAGATCATTAGTCTTTGAGCTATCGTCGACCAAACAGTTCAATCGGGAAGAAATTGTGAAATGTGGAGAAAATTGAGTTCCGCGCTGTTATAAAGTTCCTTTAAGTTAATTTAAGGATCGGAAAAATGTATTAGGGTAGTAGGTGAATATGTTGAAAAGGAAAAATAATTTTGGTTTTTATTTCCACTCCTTACCCAATCCGCTAACTAAAAAACCCACCCTCGTACATTCAAATAAGTGAAAAAGTTCAGGGAACGTGTTTGTTAAAGATGATTGAGATGAAAAATGTTTATAAAGATAACAAGACTTTCGTTTCCATAAATTACGTTCCGGTTTCAATATATTTTGACATAAGTTTTCTTTTTATTGGCAATGTTAATTAAAAATACATATGAAGTTACAACAGTCACATAGTTACATAATCTTTTATCTTGATAATATTTTTTCAACTTGTAATGCATGCACTCTTGCTGTCACGCAGCAAGCGCCGTATTAATAAAGACAAATATAAGCCAAATAATGCATTTTTTATTTTTTGTTAGCAAAAAATGATTCGAAACCATATTTATGAAATACTACGTGAAAACTGTAAGGAGGGGGGGAGGGTCTTGGAATATACTACACGTGGTCACCGGGGGGGGGGGGTAAAAAATTACAAAAACTGTGTCACGTAGTATGGGTACGTTCCCTTATAGGTCCACAAAACAGGATCTATGATTTTTTTTATCTTTTTGCTCGCCTGAACAATTCACACTTTGTGAAAATTCCGTGATCGATAATATCTCGAAATTTTTCATTGACTGAATATACAATATTTATGGTCAGTTTTTTTGCAGAAATATCCCTCTGTGCGTTCATATTTTTAAGATTCTTGAAAAGGCAACATCACATCTCTTGACGCACAGCGGGGCATCTTTGATATTTAAGTCGAATTCTGCGGCTGACACGCCGCGGCCGACAGTACCCGCCGCGGTATCAAACTACGCCCCGTCCTTACATAAAGACTTGGGAAGACTTCGCTGACATGTCCCGTCATATTCCTCAGTCAATATAATCGATAAAGAATGAATTTACTTTGCTTTCGATTAGTGAAGCACTGTACAGAAAATAATCTAGAAGTGAACCTCGGCCGAAGAAGAAAAAGATTTGTTTTTATTTTCAAACTTTATAAGTAAAACCTCAAATTGTAATAATATTTGAATAAATGAGGACAATATTAGCGAAACTCAATTGAATCTCCATAAAACAAAAAAAAACGAGTGTGCTTTAGACCACACGACTGGAGTAAAACTTTACTAACTTATAAAAGATCATAATATGACATTGACATTTGGGTGACATATGACCACGGGGTGAGTTCTGACCCTGGGGTGACCTACGACCGTGGGGTGACCTACGACCTTTGGGTGACCTACGATCTTGGGGTGACCTATGATCTTGGGGTGACATATGACCTTGGGGTGACTTATGACCCTGGCTTATGACTTATGACCCTGCCTTATGACGTGGGGTGACCTACGACCTTGGGGTGACCTACGATCTTGGGGTGACCTATGATCTTGGGGTGACCTACGACCTTGGGGTGACCTACGATCTTGGGGTGACCTATGATCTTGGGGTGACATTGACCTTGGGGTGTCCTACGATCTTGGGGTGACGTACAAACTTGGGGTGACCTTCGAAATTGGGGTGATCTACGACCTTGGGGTGACCTAGGACCTTGGGATGACCATCCTTATCTTTATCACTTCCCAAGTCAAGCGTGCGTAAAAGCCCGACCGTTCGCCTCGCCATCGATCACCGTTCACATCACATTTTTCGTAACATCACACTTTTCGTAACACATCACCACTTTTTGTTACACATCACCGCTTCTCGTAACGCATTCACCAGCATACCCTCCCAAGTCGAGCGTGCGTAAAGAAGTTTTACTTAAAAAAAAAACAGTAACATCCGATGAAGATATCATCTAGGACTCGAACCCAGGACCTACAACTAGTCGGGGCGGAGCTCTATCAACTGAGCTAATGTGTCCCTATCCGATTAGGTCATATTTTCTTAACGCATATTTTTATTCGCTGCTATCTGTATGTATGATTTTAAACCCAAATTTAATGCCATCTAGATAGTTTCTTCACAGTTAATAGGGCACGAGGGATTTTTCAATATTTAATGGTTTTTGTGCGTTTTCAAAGTCGCCTACGTTCATAAATGTACAAACAAAAAAAAAGGTAAACCAAAAGAATGATAGTTACATTCACGCTCTATCCTTCAAAATAAAATTATATATTATCAAAAAATATTTTTCTTATTTTATAACTGATTTAAAAATAGCTGTTTTCAACAAATCTCAATCAACCTGCAAATATTTTTCTTATGTGGTCATATACAAGAAAGAAAAAAAAGAAAAAAAAGAAAAAAAATATTTTTAGATAGAAAACATCTCAATCTATGCCCGTTTATTTTTACTTTTTTTAATTAAAGAGCCTTTTTACCTAAATTACGATGTGATATTATTGAAAAAACGGCATAAATCAGTCAACTTTAAAATCGTTTTAATGTACCAAAAAACAGGTAAGTTAATAAAATAAAAATATCATCCAATAAAACAGTATTTTAAATAAGTCAATTTAAAAAAATATATATGAAATTCCAATGATTTACTTGATTTATGTTGATATTCCTAAGTATATAAAAATACCTCTTTGTTCATTTAACTTCACTCCGCGGGAATGGTCCGCTCAAGACGGTCGTTCGCGACGCTCTCCCGCGTAATTTAAGTAAAAACAGAATCACCAAAAAGATCAATCATTTACTACACCTGAATACATTGTGAGAATTATTAAATTGACTTTTTTACCAATGTTCCTTAATTTACCATCCACAATATTTGCGCGGGTGAGTTCGGTCAACGTTGGCTTCAGGGATATTCAACATAAACATTTAATATTATATTATATTTTAAAAATATCTTAGCGTAATTTCGTTGAATTATTTACATAAAAATTATTACTTACATCCTAGTTTTGTTCACTTTTAGAAATATTTATTTATAAAATATTTCTTTCATTACTAGTTTTGACATTTTTGGTAAGGCTCTCGAGTAGCGTTAAATTTTATTTGATTGGTTTGTGTTATTCCACAATAAACTAATTTTTAAATATTCTATGGTATATTTGCGGGTCCCATGACAATTGATCCGCCGACAATTGCATTCCCCTGCATACTTATTTACAATATGCAATCGGCTTAGGGAAAATACGGTATACCTTATTAGACAAAATATAACTAAGTGACCCGAAGGGATGAGCAGTGAGGATGTACTGCCGAATAACAAAGAATAAAACATATTTTCATTCAAATGAAAACATATTTTCATTCAACGAAAAACATACTTGACTATATATTAGTTCCTTACATATGAAATTGGCGTTTTGTATGGGAGGAACATAAACTCGATTTTTTTTAAATATAATATATTTATTTAATCAAAGTATGTACCATTGCTATCTATAAACTTTTGCCATCTCATAGGTAGTTCATCGAATCAATAAAATCTTTGAAGGCGGTTTGGACTGCCCCATCGGAGTTGAATTTTTTCCCTTGCAAGAAGTTATCCAAATTTCGAAAAAAATGGTAATCTGTTGGGGCAAGGTCCGGAGAGTACGGTGGATGTCTTAGATGTTCCGATTGAAGCTCATCTTATTTGGTAGCCGTCTGTTGTGCTGTATGTGGTCTAGGATTGTCATGAAGCAGCAGTGGCCTAGAGCGATTAACCAGGCTCGGTTGTTTAGCAGCTAGTTTTTCCATCATGTTTTGTAGTTGCTGATAATAGATAGACATCTGCCGTAATCGTCTGGCCAGATTTAAGAAAGCTGTAATGAACGACACCAGCACTAGTCCACAAAACGCTCACAAGTAACTTTTTTGGAGTCAATTTTCGCTTGGGGCATGGTTTGGCTGGTTCGGCAGGATTCAGCCATTGCGATGAGCGCTTTTGATTATTGTACAGGATCCACTATTCATCACAGGTAATTATTCGATTTAAAATCCCTTCCTTATCGTGCGGGTTGAGTAATGCAACGCAGCAGTCATCGCGCGTTTGTTGATTTGCTTCACTCAATTCGTGAGGTACCCACCTTTCAAGCTTCTTCACCTTCCCAAGTTGCTTCAAGTGGATTAAAACAGTTTTATCACTAACACCGCAGTTTGAAGCTAACTCGGACGTGGTTTGCGATGGATCCGCTTCCACAATAGCCTTCAATTCTTCATTATCAACTTTGGTCTTCGGCCGTCCATGGGGCTTGTTTTGCAGGTCTAAATTTCCAGAACGAAAACGTTGGAACCAAAAACGCACTGTGTTTTCTTTTGCGGCACCGTCGCCATATACATCATTAATCCTTCGAGCTGCCACGGTGGAACTCGTACTCGTAAATAATGCGATATTTCAAGTTTTCCATTTTGTAAACTAATTGACGCAAAGATAAAATAATTAAGGAAAAACAAATTAATTATAATTTTCAAAACACAAATACATGAGTAAATAGCTGTATAAATTTGAATTTGGAATTCCTAACCAAAGAGAAGATATTTGAGATCAATTTGCCAGTACGGCAAAACGCCAATTTCATATGTAAGGACCTAATATATACTCTTACCCAGCACATGTGTACTAATATATACCCTTACACCAGCACATGTTTACAAAAAATCTTTACTGTGTATAAATTCGTATGATATTCATATAAACTTAATATTAGGGGTATTTTTGAAGTCGATTTTAAGTTCGAAATTGGTAAATAAAGCAAAAAAATATATTATTTTATAGTAAATATCATTTCGGGGGAGGCAATTGTGGGCGGATCAACTGTCGGTTAGAAATTTAAAAATATTAGACCACCATTCAGGATTGAAATGTTGCTTGCTGTGGCCTTAGCCGTGTTTGGTGACTAGATCTGAATAGCCAGGCTGTCTGATCTGGAAGTAACGCACAAGTAACCGATTGAAAAAAAAATATCCTTAAAAATGTATGATGGGTTTAAAAAAAAAAATGAACAATTCATCAAATATTTGAAGTAAATTTTCGAGTTCTGTGAAAGTTTTATTCAAGTTCTGTGATATTTCATTTTTATGAAGCAACTGGTTTATAATGTTATAATAACAGAACTTGTGTAGAACTTACAAAAAACGTGAATATTATCTTAAAATATTTTATGAATTGTTCAATTTTTTTAAAACAACTCGTCCTTAGTCTTTGAACTCGATTAGTTCGAAAACGAAAGTTCAAATAAAAAAAAATACATCTTCCACACAGTAACCAGTTTCCCGCTTGAATCCACTACTAGTTACCCGGACACCATGCATATATATTATTGTGTTATAATATATTTAAACATAATACGGAATTTTTCTTATGTTTTTCTTACTTATCTTTTTATTATTGTTTGAAATATTTTATCATTTAATTACTTACATAATAACTTATAAATAAGTATGATTTCCTTCACCAACCAAAAGATCCTTGTCTCTTTATGGTGCGAAACGGCTATTTTTATATTCATTGCAGCACTGTTTAACATGTAAAATAAATGTACACACTTATTGTAAAAACATACAAATATTAAATAAATAAATAAAAAGTTTAAAAAAAATGTACTAATAAAAGTACCTACATAATCGTCTATTCAACCCTTATATTATGCACGATAAATATGTCAAGTTGTCAAAGAAAATCAAAGACAAAAATATTTTTTTCTTTGTGATAATCAATAAAAAAAAAAAATTCGATTCATCTAAGTAGTATTTACTAACCGCAAAATACGTTTTAATCGTTTAAATACATACTTTGAGATGAAAAAGACATAATTTCCATTGAAATATATTCCTTTGTGCCAAAACTCAAATAAAACTGATTTTATACCCCTGAGAACGGTGCTTCTTTTGTGAACATAATTACACATGAGTTTCACGGTAAAGTCGACAACAAATTGTTTCACGGTAAAAATGAGGAACAAATGCCGCGGAATTAGATTAGAAGAGGCGTTATGAAATTATTTACAGATTCGTCGAGGATTTTACGTTTCCAAATTCAAGAAACGACACGGGCGACGTTACGTGAATGTGCGAAACGAAATCACCGATTTTGAAAATATTCAAAGGGCTGCTACGCTCTCGAGTGTCAGCTGATTTTTCTGTTTTTATATTTTCATTTGAGTTTCGCTAATATTGTCTTCATTTAATTTAAGGAAAAATGTTACTGCACATTTTTGGTTCAATTTTTTATAAGCTCCACGTGAGAGGCCCTGGGGAAAATTATTTACCCCATCACCTGTCATCTTTGGTGATGCTGTGTGGAGGGTCTTTCATGAAAACTCCTCTAAAGGAATGCGAGGAAATTCGAGAGATTCCAGCTGAAGAGGTCAAAAGATCTCCCTCAACCAGTCTCTCCCGAACCGGCCCGCCACGCAGTAGGTTGGCAAACGCACGTGCCGCCAAGACCTAGACAGACCTCACGCAATGCATGAACCCGTCACTCCTGGTGTGACCTATGGCAGGGGTGTTGGTTATCCAATAAATGGTTCCCGGGACGGCGGTACCCACACCCGCCTCCCGAATTGCCACTAAGTGTAAGTCAAATATTGCATAATTTAAATAATAAAAATGTTGAATTTAATTTTAGGCTTGAGGAAAAATACATCTTTCAGGAACTATGTGTATTTGACGGCCGGCGTAGTCCAGCGGTAAGGCTCTTGACTAGCAAACCGAATGTCGCGTGATGGGATCCCGGCAGGGCAAATAAATTTTATTTGACTAATTTGTGTTATTTCACAATTTATTCATTTAAAATAATATATATTATATTTGCGCCACGTTCCAGAGTGGAAGATACTCTCAGTATCGCTCTGGTGTAAGACCACCATTCAGAATTGAAACGTTGTTTGAAATGGCTTCTGCCGTGTTTGGTGACCAGATCTGAATAGCCAGGTAGGTACTTCCCCACCTTCCTCTTCCCTATATCCTTCCCCTCCACACTACTTTCAGCCTCACAACATACCCCAATTGGGGACGTCATAGTCTCACTGGGTCCAGACGGGAGCAGTTGAGACTTTTGTGCAAAAAAAAAAAGAAAGACATCTTTGGGGATGCTGTGTGGAGGATCTTTTTGAGGAGAGGAAAAAGTGAACACGGGTCTTTAAGAGACCCATGTTGTAGGAATCTAGGAAGTTGTTGAACTTAAGACTCCGTAGTTAAGTGAGCATTCAAAAAGAAGAAGAAGATGGTTTGAAACTGAGCTATGTAAATGCGAATGTTAGAGGAATAAGATTGTTTAAAACGATAGTAACTAAGCGAAAATATTTAATAAAAAATTACTCGTTTAAAATAGTGCAATAATCTCTAAAAGGGAAGCATAATTTACATTTAAAGAAACACTAATTTTTGCATAGCTAAAATATGTTAAATAACAGAAGAAAATGTGTTTATAATAATTTTCGGAGATATTTTGCAATTTTTTTCTATCAAAGGAATCTATCTATTCTATCCATTCTATCTATCTATCTATCTAGGTATATAAATAAAAATCGATCGCTGAAATCTATGTACGCGCATAACTTCCCAACGACTGCACCAAATTGGATAATTCCTTTTTTTTTGTTCGTTATTGACAGAACAAGGTTTGTTTAAAACAATTGGTGAGCTCTGGCATTATAAAATCTATCTATATACATAAAAAACAATTGCCGAAATGCATGTACGCGCATAACTTCCAAACGACTGCACCAAATTGGATTAAAAAAAAATTGTGTTCGGTATTGTCAGAACAAGGTTTGTATAAAACTATTGGTGAGCTCTGGCATTATGAAATTTGTATACAAATTGCAATAGGTGCAAAAACTGGGTGTACCAGGAATGTATGCATGGTTTGCCGGAGGGTGGAAGGGAACCTGGGGAGGGGGGTTCGCAAGGCGGGTGAAGGACGGAGTCAGTGGCGGCTCGCGACTTTTGGGTGTACTAGTATCAGTTTTTTGTATGAAAAATTTCAGGAAGTTTCAGTTTGGCGGAGCGCCGCACCGTTTTCCTGAAAAATCTTCATACAAAATACCGATTTTAGAAAAAAAAATAAAAATTATTTTTCGCATACGACAACATCCATTATGACATTTTTTCAATATTAGCGCCCTAGCACACCCAAAAGTCACGAGCCGCCACTGGACGAAGTGGAGTGGAGAAAGGGACAGTGGTGGAGGCGGAGTGCGAACGCGAGAGGAGAAGGGGAACGGGATGATTGGGAAAGGACACGCAGGGGGAAACAATTTCTTTATTAAATGTCATCGCAACGCATGCCGGGAACCAGCTAGTTTCGTTTAATTAGAGTTTCATCTCTACAAGTTTATAGATATTTTAAAAATAATTAACATATATTTTTTTAAGGCTGATGTAAGCGTAATGAGTAATGAGTAAGATCAAGAAAGGAACGCTCCGCTGGTGTGGGCATGTAGAGCGAATGGACGAGGAAAGGAGTGTAAGGAGAATATATGACGCAAATGTGAATGGTAGAAGAATGGCACGACCAAGTGGATCAGATACTTGAGTCGGGTCATGTCAAGAGTCAAAATAATAGAAGAGAGTATGAGACGTTGCATGAATGTAAACGAGGCAAGGAATGTAGGCCAAGACAGGGATGTGTGGCGGTCCGTCCTCTCTGCCTACTCCTGCGGGGAAACGGCATGATGGTTAGTTAGTTAGTTAACATATATTTTTTTAAGAACTAAAACATTCTTCAAGAGAAATTTATTATAAATCGGTAGAAAATTGGAGTGCGGGTTCGTAGAAACGACCCGTTTGTTGTGTTTGATTTAACCCCTGTTGTGTTCCTCGACTTTCCCCAACCCCTTCTCCCGGACTAAATGCAACATTATCTTGTATCTATTCCCAAGAGAGAGTTGCATAGAAAATGTTCCACATCATAATAGTGTTTTAGAATGGAAAGACAACTAAATTCTGTGAATTCTTTCTGAAATTAATGTCGATGAAGTCTTGTATTAGATCAGTGTTTCTTAACCTATGATCCGCGGACCCCTGGGGGTTCGTGAATATATCGTCACTTCATTTGGATAGGGTTCGAACTGACATTTGTTTCAAAAATGACCTTTGAATGCCAAAGCATTTGTTTTGCTTATTTCTATAACCAAAATAATTTTCAGAACCATCTGTGTTGTATTTTCGTAGATATAAGTATGACAAAGTTCTAACTTCAAGCTTTTTCAATAATTATTCATTTCGCAAGGTTCTAACATCACTTACACTCTCTATTTTGTTTGTATCTGACAGTTGATCTTAAATACGAGGCGCATTATGGTCCGTCATTTAATTTGGATAGGGTTCTAACTACGTCTTACCATTTTCTAAGGTTTCTAAGTTTCCAAAGACGAATTTTCGAAATCTATGTAAGAATTTTAATTTTTATATTTTAGTTTATTGTATTTTAATGGAAAATATTTGTATAGGGCTTGGCCCTAGCTAGGAATAGCATCAGGGTAATGTAAATAGAACCTTGTGCGATGAATTATTATGCTCTAGCTGGTTGCACAGGGTTCTATTTGTATGTTTAGGTATGTTCTAAAAGGGTAAGTTTACGTCCTCTTTAAATACTTTCATTTAAAATATGTTCAATTAAAATACTTTACACAAAGTTCAACATCAAAATCGGAAATTTGTAAACAGATTATGAGAAATCATCTTTGCAAACTTTGACACCTCATATCTCAGAACAAGGTACGACGACCTCCGTAGTCCAGTGGGTAAGACTCTTAACTGACTGGCATGCGCAAATAAATTTTATTTGATTAATTTGTGTTATTTCACAATTAATTCATTTAAAATAATATATAGTATATTTGCGGCATGTTCCAGAGTGGAAGATACTATCAGTATCGCCCTGGTGTAAGACCACCATTCAGAATTGAAACGTTGCTTGAAAATGGCTTTAGCCGTGTTTAGTGACCAGATCTGAATAGCCAGGTACTTCCCAACCTTCCTCTTCCCCACCTCCTTCCCCTCCCCACTACCTTCAGCCTCACAACATACCCCAATTGGGGATGCCATAGTCTCACTGGCTCCAGACGGGAGCAGTTGAGATTCTTGTGCGGTATTCACCGTTAAAAAAAAAAAAAGGTGAAGCGAAGATAAAACCCTGTCCAAATGAAGTGACGATATGTAAGGGGGTCCGCAGTTCCACAGTCTCATCTCTGAACCATAACAACCCGACAAAAATAAAAATTGGATATCAGACCCTTTCAACACGTATTATATTACTGGATTAACAACGGCACTAGAAGACCAAGTAGAAATGTCTTGTGATTCAGCTTGAAAACGTAATTTCAAAGAATCCTCTTTATCAAGTTTTTGAGTGAATATAACGAAAGATTATAAGGAAATATAAGGAGAAGCACTGAAAATTTTAAACTTTTCTCAACCACATACCACTGTGAAATGGCATTCTCTGATCTTGTATTATACTAAAAACAAATACAGAAACAGATTACAAGTGGAATCCGATTTGAGATTAAACTTATTAGTAACATCAACCCAAACATCACACCATCATCCAACACCATCCTTCACATTAATGAATGTGAATGTTGGTATAGCTGTTGTACGTTAATTATTAACGTTTTTTTTTTATAAAAAAGTATTTTGTTTTGTATTTGTAGTACTAAAATAAATGGTCGAAATTTATTGATATTTTTTTTATTAAAGGGGGTCCTTGAAAATTGTTCTTGATTTCCTAGGGGTCCGTGTCTGAAAAAAATTAAGAAACGCTGTATAAGATGACAGTAGGTCGTTCATATCCCGGAAAAGTAAATATATCTATTTTTTTAAGAAGATAATACGAATAAATCTAAACTAGATTTGAAAAAGCACAAGACACAGATAAATCTCTGCATGTTTGCGATAAACTCAAAAACTACTGAACTGATTTTCATGCGGTTTTCACCAATAGATAGAGTGATTCACGAGAAAGGTTTAGGAAAATAATTTGTCAAGGTTTTGTGTAAATTGGTCGAAATATGTAATATACTAGCTGGTTCCCAGCATGCGTTGCTATGCTATTTAATAAAGAAATTGTTTCTCCCTGCGCGTCCCTTCCCCTCTCGCGTTTCCACTCCACTACCCCCTTCCCCTGTACCATAAACCCCCCCTCCCGCGAACCACCTACCCAAGTTCCCCTCTCCCCTCCCCCCTCCCGCATTTCGATCTATGCACATCTACGGTTTTAAGCCGAGGTTGATCAAATTTTGCACATGTGACCTTCAAAACAAGAGAAAGATCACTATCTGCATTTGATTTCAAAAACTCTGTGTAAAGCCCGGGCATCGCCGGGGACTTCAGCTAGTAAAAACTATACAGAGTGTGCAATTCACACGCGATAGAAGCGAAACCTTCAGAAAAAAATTCTAGACAAAAGTGGGGAGGCTACGAAGCACGGCACAAAGAGGTGACCGATATACTATCTCATTCTCTCGTAGGCTAAATCCTACAGATGTGTGTGTTTTTCTCTTTTTAGTGTCGCTCTTTTTCTTTTCATTGTCTGAACCACGTATTTATATAGATTATTTATTTATTACTAGCAGACCCGGCCACACGTTGCTGTGGCTAACGAAACCCAACATTACCCAACCTTTATAACCAAATGCCATCTGTTAAATTAAATCCACACCGCCCGTTTGCCACCCCGCTGCCCGCTGCCACTTAGCCAGATATATTATATATTTCAATTACTTTATACAAAACCTTGACAAATTATATGCCTATAAACCTTCCTCGTGAATTACTCTATCTATTGGCGAAAACCGCATGAAAATCCGTTGCGTAGTTTAAAAGATTTAAGTGCACATACAAGCGTGAGCGACTTCATTTTATACTATGTAAAGATTACAATAAAAAAAAAAATATATATATTATAACAAATTCTTGTAACTTTGTAGCCGCTCTAAAGACAGTAATGCGCTGTGGATTGTTTCTGCTTTATAGAGGGTGTTGCATAATTCAGTGCTATTTAATGCTACGTGTCCTCAGAGAGTTCTGTAAATACAGGGTGTACATATTACAGGCTCCAGTGAAGATAGTCTATTATTTAAACTACAGGGTTGTTAATGTAATATGGTTTGCTCGCTATTTAGCGATGATTTAGATATAAACGTAACATTTAGGGGTGATTTAATGCATTTTTTAATTATTTATTTATTCAACTTTATTTATTACCATGCATTCCTGTGTTTCCGAGGGGTGAGACTCTAATTTAGTAATCTGGGGGTCGCGGGCTCAAGTCCCGGCGTGTAAAAGTAATTTTTATTTGATTAATTTGTGTTATTTCACATTTTAATCATTTTTTTTACATTAACTCCACATAGGAGGCCCTGGGGAAAATAATTTCCCTCAGGGCCTATGTCATCTGGGATGCTGTGTGGAGGGTCTTTTTCAGGGCTCAAGACATTCGCGAGAAGCGTCACGTCATTTTGATATTTCATTCGGCATCATGTTCTGTGGAGGATCATTTTGAGGAGAGGAAGGAATGAACATTGGTCTTGAAGAGACCCATGTTGTAGGAAGGAGGAAACACAGAGGCCGGAAAATCATTCCACAGCCGAGCTGTTGAACACAAGAACGAGTCATAGAAACGACCCGTTCTCATGTGACAAATGTCAACCGTGTACAAATGTCAGGCACGCGTATGGCGTGTTTCCCGACTATGCACCGGTGCCGAAGGGATCAATGATGCTAGTTCCTCGGAGCATCTTCCATTGTAATACCGGTAGAACAAGGATAGCATTCCTACCCGATGCCTGTGCTCTAAAGATTGCAATCCGTCTGTTAAGATGTGAGAATCTATCAAACGGACCGCCCATTTTTGCACAGAGTCGAGGGTATTTTTCAGGTATTTTGGAGCTTCAGACCAGAGGTGGCTGCCAAATTCAACCGTGGGGCGCACTTGTGATTTGTACAGGGTTAGCAGTTGTATACTATTAAAGTATCTGCGGGCCCTGTACAGTACGCCCAGTTTTTGGGAGGCTAACTTTACTCTGGCTTCGATGGAGCCCCCATACCTGATAAAATGATGTAAGCAAGTTTCAATTCTGAATTGTGGGCTTATACCAGGGCGATACTGAGAGTATCTGCCGCCAATATACTATATATTATTTTAAATGAAATTGTGAAATAACACAAATTATTTGATTGGGATTCGATCCCGCGACCTTCGGATTGCGAATCGAGAGCCTTATCCCTGACCACGGAGGCCGTCAAAGCAAAGCGTCGGTAGCAGGGATGATCGGGTTCATCGGATGAGGTATGGCCAAGCCTTGGCGACGGATGCGTCCGCTTACCAGCAGCGCGACAGGTCTCTCTCGACCCATCGCCTTGTACCGCAGCGCGTGGGATAGATTCACTCTGACTATCAGATGACTATCTTGCATCAACAGGAGTCGGTCGACGATGGCACGGTGTCCTCTAAAATTAATTGCGCCACCCCCAGCAACATGTGCAGGCTTTAGGTTTGTGGGGGGCGACCTCGGCTCTCCTTCGCCTTGCCTCCGGCTACTCGACGCTGAATTCCTTAGGGTCGTCGGGTATTTCCCCCCAATCTCCCATTTACTTTTCTTTGAGGCATCACCGAGGAACCGGCTAAGGGGCGCGGAAGCTGAGTGTGGTTCACGACTAGACCAAATGTCATGCGCATTCTTGCTGGGACTGCCAATCGATTGAAGAGGACTCCCAACCGTTTGCCATTCCCTTATTACTTATCTACTGTGTCTTTTCCCAAACAGGTGCTTGTAGGATACGCTGGATACAATCACCCAGCGCTTGCCACCTCGTGGACTTTCACCAACCTTTCTCATTGTCTTGCCTATATTTTATCATACTAACACCTATTGTATCTGTATTTCCCGCTAAGCACTTGCATACTGCTTACTAACAACGTATGCAGGGACATTGGAGGTCTAGTTTCGTTATCAAACGTAGAGTCGTTTTCACCAAAAAAATTAGAGTCCTTGCAAGAGCCTTGAAGGGGTAACCATCTGTTACCTATACCAGGGCGGGTAAGTGGTGGGTCCTCCAATGACTATCAGATGCAATGCCGCCTCATGGAGCCTCATGAATGAGTTTTTCTTTTGCCCTGTTTAATTTATCTTCGTCTTACTAACCTATTTTTTGCATTTTGTTTTTCCTGTTAAGCACTTGCATACTGCTTACTAACAACGTATGCAAGGACACTAGAGGTCTAGATTCGTTCAAAATAAATAAATGTAGCTTCGTTTAACAAAAAAAATAGAATCTTACGAGAGCCTTGAAGGAGTAACCATCTGTTACTTATACCAGGGCGGGTAAGAGGTGGATTACCTCCACTGACTATCAGATTTTTACCCCTTATACCTTTTTCCTTACCATAACTTGAGGGAAATTATTAGGGCGGTCTCCCAGTCGAGGGACCGCACCATCCTTTACCCCCCCCCCCCCCCCCCCTATCTGTCCAATACCTACTGTGTTTTTTTATGTTTAAATTTGAAAAAATAATGTATTTCAAAATGTCAACGAAGACCGAAAATTAAGGGCCCGCAACCCGAATTTCTACCGATTTCTTACATATGGTTCCCTTAAACACGGTTGGTTTTAAAGCTCTTAAAAAAATATATGTTATTTTTGAAGATATTATCTAGACCAGGGTTTCTTATTTTGCAGTCACGGACCACTTTCACAATTCAAACAATTACACTTACTTACTAAGTTAATGAGAAGGGTGCTGCTGTTTGGCTTAATCAAAACGTTAAATTGTGGGGATTGTCTTCGATAAGGCAAGGCACATGTCATCTGCGAAGTTCAATCGATTGCGACTTTTTGTTTTTATTGACACCAAAACCAAAAACCCTGCCTCGCAAAGGTAAGTAGTAGCAAATGGTATCAGAACGGACATAGCTCGCTTGACAAGCAGAGGGTAAGCTTGAATCAAAGAACACCAGACTTTTTGCGACCTTTTGCGTGAAATACAGCTTTCAAAACTTCTTTAGATCTCATGTCAACTAAATCATCTTTAATAAGATCTTTATCAATATCAATTAAAAATGGAATCCGCACCCACGTTTCTTTTTCAAGCGATTCTGAGCTAAAATAACCTTCAAAAGACGTCTGCAATGTTTCCAGATGCTTGGACGCCTCTTTTTGTATATATGTTTACAGACTGACCTACTGCGGACCCCTGATACACATGCTACGGACCCCACTTTAAGAAACCCTGATCTAGACATTGAAATTATATAAAATTCCCTCGATAGAAAAAAATCGCAAAGTATGCTCAAAAAATTATTACAAACACGTTTTTTTTTTACATGATCTCCACACAGGAGGCCCTGAGGAAAATAATTTCCCTGAGGGCCTATGCCATCTTTGGGGATGCCGTGTGGAGGGGTATTTTTAGGGAAAGGAAAGAGGGGAGAGTTCTGGGAAGAAAAAGGGTTTAAGGGGTGGGTAGGAAACTGGGGTTCAGTGTATCCTGGTCATCCGCCTCCTAGACCTAAACAAACCTCACCCCATGTACCCGGGCACCCCTGCTAAATCACCAAACGTAGCGAACCACTTGGGGTGACCTATGGCAGAGGTGTTGGTTATCCAATAAAGGTTCCCGGGGCGGCGGTACCCATTTCCGCCTCCCAAATTGAACGTTTGTTTCAGTTATTTTACAAGTTGTATGTATGAAAAAATGCACAGTGTTTCTTTAAATGTTGTTTAAGTTAATGCCCGCGAGATTCTTGCTCTATACGAGTCGTGTTTTATTAAACATTTTCGTAATTTTCGCATCGATTTTGTCGCTGTAAATGTTAGCGCTCTCCTCTAACATTCGTAATGCCGTATCTCTCCATCTTCTTCTTTTCCAGCCCGGTTGCAGAGCCTTAATTTACATTTTTTTACCGCTGAAAAAGAAGAAGAAGAAGTGGTATGGAAAGACGAATGTTAGAAGGAGCTTCGCTTATATTAAAAACGATAATAGTTAAGCGAAAATTGTGAAAATATTTTTATTATATTATGCATTTCTCTACATATTATAAAACAAAGTCATCCGCTGCGTCCGTGTGCGATTCCAAAATTACTGAATAGATTTTCATGCGGTTTCCACCAATAGATAGAGTGATTAATGAAGAAGGTTTAGTTATATAATAATTTGTCAAAGTTTTGTGTAAATTGGTTGAAATGTATAATAAAAGGAGAATGTCTGTATGTGGTGGACGAGCGGGCTGGCAAGCGGGGGTATTGATTTGATTTGTATGCAAATCTGCAGTTTTATGCCGAGGTTGATGAAATTTTGCACATGTGACCTTCAAAACAAGAGGAAGGTCACTGTCTACATTTGATTTCGAAAACTGTGTGAAAACCGGAGGTCGCTGGGGGGTTTTTTTTTATCGAGGGAATTTCATATAACTGCCGTTTCGGCGTGGGGAAAGTAGAGATATCTTCAAATATAACATATATTCTTTTGACCAATGGCGTGCTTTTTGCCACGATATAGCTCCATTTAAAATTTCTCGAATAGGCTGGCTGCCAGTTTTGTGCAAATTTTCCCTAGATACATTAAACATTTTTTTGTAATATTTTCAAACACGCCCGCGGTTCAATTTCGACGTTTTTTAGTAGGTGAAAGATACTACTTATATTTACATTCAACAGATGGCAGTATACTCTAGTTATTTACGAATTATCTCATTTTACAAAATCGTATTATGTAGATTTCTGTCAAAATTCCTTAGTGAAAAATGCGGCTTTTTATCGTGTTTTAGTGGATTTTTCTAACATATTTGTAAACCAGTATAATAATGATTGTATTAGTAATGCATTCAAGGTGTTTTAACGGCCCGCAACCCGGATTTCTACCGATTTATTACATATTTCCCTTAAACACGGTAAGTTTTAAAACTCTTAAAAAAATATGTATTATTCTTGAAGATAGTATCTAGATTTTGCCCGTGCTGAAACGCAAATTATATAAAATTTCCTCGATAGAAAAAAATCGCAAGTATGCTCCAAAAATTATTATAAACACGATTGTTTTAGTTTGTTTGTTAGTTATTTTACAAGTTATATGCATGAAAAAATTCACAGTGTTTTTTTAAAAACTGTTTAAGATAATGCCCGCGAGATTTTTGCTCTATTTTAAACGAGTCGTGTTTTATTAAACATTTTCGCAATTTTTGCACCGATTTTGTCGTTGTAAATGTTGGCGCTCTCCTATAACATTCGTTACTTCGCATCTCTCCATCGTCTTCTTTTCGAGCCCGGTTGCAGAGCCTTAACGTGTTATCTATTTCAGTGAATATTATTTTGAAAAACAAAATTTTTGTAGTTCTTTGCGTATTTTTTGCTAATAGGACTGCGATTTTCAATGCAGTATTTTCAATAAATAAACCAATAATCGAGTTAATTGGTATTATCGATTTAAGATAGTTAATTTAACTGTGTGAGTTGCTGAAGTTTTTTTTGGTAAGTACCTTATAAATTCCATTTTAGTCTATTTTAAAGTGCCGCCAAGTCTCGACCATAATTTCTGTCAAAAGTTTGTTCAAAGGGAACATTAAATACTTCACAACTTATCAAAATTCTATCTAGTTTTGTTATATGTATATATTTGTAGATTGTCATAGTTAAAATGTACAACAGTACAAAAACTTGCCCCACTACTAACTCCTACACTAACTAAACTAATTAACCTGAGCCTGAAAGAAGGTCAATTTCCGGACAGTTGTAAAATTGCAAGGGTTATTCCAATATATAAAGGGAGCTTGAAAACTCAAACATCTAACTATAGGCCCATTTCTGTCCTACCGATTCTATCAAAAATATATGAAAGAGTAATATACGATAGGCTAGACAACTTTCTGAAAAAAAATCATTTCTATATGCCAAACAATACGGTTTCAGAAAAAAATGTAATACTCTTTCTGCAACTAATGATCTCATAAATAAACTTAGAACTAGCATAGATAATAAAAACTATGTCATAGCAATTCTCGTAGACCTTCAAAAAGCCTTTGACACCGTAAGTCATGAAATACTAATTAAAAAAATAGAAAAAACAGGTGTAACCGGTCCAGCTATCAAACTAATAAAATCCTATCTGTCCAACAGAAAACAATGTGTTAGCATAGGAGATAAAAACAGTCAACTCGAGAGTATAAACTACGGAGTTCCACAAGGATCAATACTGGGGCCACTTTTATTCCAAATATACATAAATGACATCTGTCAGCTAAAACTACATGGTGAAATTTTCCTATACGCAGATGACACGGCAATTTTTTACTTCGGCAAAAACTTAGAAAGTCTATTAGAACAATCTCAAACGGATCTTAATGTACTAAACGATTGGCTAATACAAAATATATTAACAATAAATATTAATAAAACCGGTTACTTGATCTTAAGCTCACCTAAAAGAATAATACCATCGCATAAACCATTACAAATAGAAGAAAGAGACCTACATATCCTAGATAGCGAAAAATACCTGGGCTTATATATTGATAAACATTTAACATTTAAACAACACGTGGAAAAACTAATAACAAAAATCATCCCATTAATTGGTGTATTTGGTAGAATTGCTCATCTTCTACCAACAGAGGTAAAGAGGGGCTTATACTTTAGCTTAATCCAGTCCCACCTAAATTATTTAATAGAAATATGGGGAAACACATACATTACGTACTTAAACGACTTACAAATAATACAGAACAAAGTTATTAAAAAACTCTTCAACTATAACCCAGACATTCCCACAAAAAAACTATACCAGGAAATGAACCTTTTGAAAATAAGAACATTGTACGAATATAACATATGTCTTTTAATCTACATAATACAAAATGGACTTATACACACAAACACAACATTTATAAAAACATCACAAGTACACGAACATTATACTAGACAACACAATAAATTGTACACAAATACTGTCAAGACTGAAAGTGGCAAGAGAAGTATTGGTCACGAGGGAGTTCATATACATATATAATCTCCTTCCAGATAGCCTAAAAACGGAAAATAACATAAAAACCTTTAAAAAAAAACTATTTAAACTCAAAATGTTGGAACAAAATTAAAAATATTACTTCTTACTACTGTAATATATATGCTCTGTATTTAAGTTAAGAAAGCGAAATATTATGTTTCTTTTAACTTAATAAATAAATAAAAAAATTAAAAAAATTAGACCATTTAAAAGAAACTTCATAGAAAATATTTAATTTGAACGCAAAATTGAACTTCCTACGAGAGTTTATAGGTAGAAAATCCTGAGAATATTTCTGTTTAAAATATTTACGAATTTATAATATTTTTTTTATAGATCCTACGAATATGTGACAATCGACAAAAGTTAGATGAATTCATTGACTATATATAATTATAATCAGTTTGTATGTCTCCATATTCAAATTCGGAGGAATGATTTTTTTTAATGTGGGCGGAAAATATTCAAAACGGTCACAAAATGCTATCTGAGAAAAAAGTTTCAATTTCGGCTGACACTCCAGAAGTTACAGTATTTAAGGGTGTATACAACCCTACTAATTTTTGTTTGCTCAAAACTCACATTATAATCATTTCCGACGAATTCGTAACTATAATAACTTTTTTCATTCCCATGCCGCACAAGCACAAGGGATGCGAGTAATTTATATTTTAGATTAATAAAAACAGTACCTTACCATTAATATGTTTTACGTACAACGATTTTAAAATTTTATAACACGTTTTTCAACTATAAAGTTAGCGGTAAGCACCAGATTTTATTTTTCTAGACGATGATTTAATAACTTCGGGAGGATAAGATGGAGACACATTTTAAATATTTGTAACACGTTCCTCAGAATTAATTAAAATGATCGCGGCAGAAAGGTCGAATCTCCAGGCCTGCTAGGGTGAATTCGACCGTACGTTCGTACAATACGCCTTGCCGCGGCGTATATTTGTTTACACGCTTTCTTCACTTACGATTCCCACATCATTTTTCTTCTTCTTCTTTTCTGTGATACGGCAAATTCGACAGTAGTTCCGTCCAATACACGGGTCGTGAGTCACAATTTGTATACACGGCTTCTTTACTTACTTCGGTAAGATTCTGAATATATTTTAGGGTTGTTTTGTATATTGTAGTCTTAAGGAAAACATGTAATAAATCGGTAGTAATACGGGAAGCCGGGCCTTAAGAGCTATGCCGGTCATTTAAAAATATCGTAAATAGGTATTGTAACGAATGTCTTCTGTTCCACTCCGCGCTCCCCTCAGGCGAACTGAGCGAAAGGGACAACTGCATATCGGGCCGAAAATACCTAAATAAAATCGTCAAATCGATGTTTTGTATTCCCCATTCTTCTTCTCCAAAACTGGACCGATTTAAAAAAAAAATTTCACTAACTGTATTAAAAGAAAATATTCTATGTCGGTACGTTTTGCTTTTTTTAAAAATACATTGTTTAGTTTGTATACTGAACGTCTTTTGACGGCGTTTAAACCAGGCAATTTTATTCATTTTTGGAAGGTCCTAACTTCTATAAGAAGTAAATTATCAAAAAAAAGCAAAACGTACCGACACGCTAGTGGTTGATATCTATATTATGTAAAAAAAAAATTTGCTCTAAAGTCAAAATCCAGAGAGATAAACGGGGAATACTTTTGTATGGAAAAAACGCCGCTAGTATTCCGCTTAACCCGAGTCCTTTGGGTGCTCGTCGAGAGCCTTACGCTATGACCACGTAGGCCGGTAAACTAATGCAGCAGTACGAAAACAGTATGCAACATAGTTGTGAATGATGAATACTTGGAGCAGGTGGATGAGTTTGTGTATCTGGGTAGTATGCTTACGAGAGATGGGAAGGCTGAAAGAGATATTATTGAAAGAAGGATGAATGCCGGTAACTCCATTAATGGTGGACTGAATGCCGTTGGCGCTAATAAAAAACTGTCAAAAAAAGCGAAGCTAGCAGTCCACAATGGAGTCCTGGTACCTACCCTGATGTATGGCAGTAAGGCATGGGACTGGCAGAGGAAGGATGAAAGTAGACTGAATGCTGTTGAAATGAGATCCCTGAGACGTATGTGTGGTAAAACAATGTATGATCGTGTGAGAAATGTGGATATCCGCAAAGAATGTAAGGCTGATTTAAGCATAATGAGTAAGATTAAGAAAGGGACCCTCAGATGGTTTGGGCATGTAGAGCGAATGAACGAAGGAAGTAGTGTAAGAAGAATATACGACGCGAATGTGAATGGTAGAAGAAGCCGGGGACGCCCGAGGAAGACATGGCACGATCAAGTGAATCAGATACTTGAGTCGGATCATGTCAAAAGTCAGAATAATAGAAGAGAATGTATGAGACGATGTATGAATGTGAGTGAGGCAAAGAGTGTGTGCCAAGACCGAGTTGTTTGGTGGTCCGTCCTCTCTGCCTACCCCTGCGGGGAAACGGCGTGATGGTTAGTTAGTTAGTTAGTTAGTTATTTTTTTTACATGAATATCACACAAGAGTCCCAACTGCTCCCGTCTGGAGCCAGTGAGACTATGGCATCCCCAATTGGGGTATGTTGTGAGGTTGAAGGCAGTGGGGAGGGGAGGGAGATAGGGAAGAGGAAGGTGGGGAAGTACCTGTATATTCAGATCTGGTCACCAAACACGACAGAAGCCATTTCAAGCAACGTTTCAATTCTGAATGGTGGTCTTACACCAGGGCGATACTGAGAGTATTTTCCACTCTGGAACGTGCCGCAAATACACTATATATTATTTTAAATGAATGAATTGTGAAATACACAAATTAATCAAATAAAATTTATTTGCCACGCCGGGATTCGATCCCGCGACCTTCGGAATGCGAATCAAGCGCCTTAGCGCTGCACTACGCCGGCCGTCATTCCGTTTTGGGTTATTCCTAACCCAAAGTTTGTCTTTCTTAAAATTGATTTAATGAAAAGATATTCACGTTTCGTTCAAATAAAAAAATAGTACTTATATTAAAAACGGATATTTTTCTAAGCGAAATTTTTCTATCTAAATTAGAATTCTAAACCCACATTGTTTTTTGTTCAATCCACTGAACATGTATTTCTCTAGAAGTGTGAACTTTCGGCTCCTAGGTCCCACACCAATCGATAAAATCGATCGGCTGTTCAAAATAGTATATTTGCGGCACGTTCCAGAGTGAATGATACTTTTAGTATCGCCCTGGTGTAAGACAACCATTCACAATTAAAACGTTTCTTGAAATGGCTTTAATTATTTTCCACAGGGCCTCCTGTGTGAAGCTAATATAAAACAAATATATATATAATTGAAGAAAAAGATAAAAATAATAATCTAAACGAATACATGAAAGAGAACAAGACACATAAAAAAAGACAATTGCCACCTTCTGTCAAAACGTCGTATTTGTATTTCGTATGAATAAATTCGGATACATTTATCCGAGATGCTATCCCGGTTAAAAATCAATTCTTTGAATGATTGTTTCCAATACAAAGGGTAGTTGCCCGTAATATGGAAAAATAATTAGTTGAAGGTAATATATCGTTAATGTTAAAATCGAAATATGAGGTTGACAAATATGACGGTTTGACAGAAGGTGGTAAATGGCGAAATTTGTTAATGCGCACGTTCCGGATAGACGAGAGGTCTGGATTCGAGTCCCAGTTAAGATAACTCAGAATTGCATTATAAAGACCATACTAAAGGTCCCCATAAGGACGTCAGCAACAGAAATTTTTAAACAGTTTGATGTTCCAAGCGTACAGAAAATCTATGCCAAAAACATTCTAGTACATCACCACAAAAATGATTCAGAGGCAGACACCTCACACGCTCATAAAACCAGAGCCAAACAAACAGACATACTTAATATACCAAAGTGTAACTCTTCATTTGGTCAAAGAAGTTCTGCATTTTTAGCAGTAAAGTTATATAACAAACTCCCACTTAGTATCAAACAAATTAAAACAAAAAATAGCTACTTTAAGGACATTAAATGTTGGCTGAAGGAACTATCGGAAAATGAACTTAATAGTATACTTAAAACATCATAGAAGTTTCTGGAAAACCTTATCCCATCAATGAAGTTAAACCATAGAAGTCGCTGAAAAACTTATTCAAAGCATAGTCCCCCTCAGCACAGGATCTCCTACTAACTAACATGTTTCATATAAAAATGTAAAAAATATTATATAGTTACATAATTAAAAAAAATATATATAAAAAAAGTTGCAACCATTGTCTTTTTCGGTGTTTTGTTCTCTTTAATATTTTCGTTTAGATTATTATAGTTATATTCTTTTTCAATGATATATTACATTGATGGAAATAATGTTCAAAAGTTATAAAAAGAGAGTTTTTCTTACAAAAAATTGAATTAATAAAATATATCGACGACCTCCGTAGTCCAGTGGGTAAGACTCTTGACTCACAATCCGGAGGTCGCGGGTTCGAACCCGGCATGCGCAAATAAATTTTATTTGATTAATTTGTGTTATTTCACAATTAATTCATTTAAAATAATATAAAGTATATTTGCGGCATGTTCCAGAGTGGAAGATACTATCAGTATCGCCCTGGTGTAAGACCACCATTCAGAATTGAAAAAGTTGCTTGAAAATGGCTTTAGCCGTGTTTGGTGACCAGATCTGAATAGCCAGGTACTTCCCAACCTTCCTCTTCCCCACCTCCTTCCCCTCCCTACTACCTTCAGCCTCACAACTTACCCCATTTGGGGATGCCATAGTCTCACTGGCTCCAGACGGGAGCAGTTGAGATTCTTGTGCGGTATTCACTATAAAAAAATAAAAATAAATATCGATCAATTTAAGTTAATTGAAGTAAGGGAAAATAGAACTCACTTCTGGCACGCAAACACGCCCATATCTCCCATCATTCTGTTTGTTGATCCATTCACTGTTTAAATCCTAAACAAATATTAATACAGGAAAGTTTATTAATAAAAAAACGACAGGATGTTTACGCTAAACCAATTTGAATGCCGATTTTTAAGGGGAGAATTTTTTTAGCTGGGGAAGATTTTTGAAAAATAATAAAGTACGTTTTATAAAGCTGATAGTCCGGAAGTCACTTTTATTTGCGAAATTGACTTAACCCCTCAGGCCTCGGGCCTATTTTGACGGAAGATCAAAATATTTCCACTTTGCAATGAAATGCGAATAAATGCCATATTTCTGAACGCATCCGAAAAATATATAATCTGTTTTAGAAAGGTGATGAAATACGCTTTTAAATTTTAAAATTCGAGATTTAAAGTCGCACTCCTCCGAAACGGCTTAACCGATTTTTATGATTTTTTTATGTATATTTGGAAGGTATGAGAATAGGTTTTAAAGTATTTCATACCGCTAGGTGATTAGGGTGTCCCTACTATCCAGAAAAAAACTATTATTATGACAATTTTTTTTTTGTATATTTTTATTATTTGGCATCAAAAAATACACATAACCCCAAATTGTAACCCTCCTTCCCTTACCCTCCCCTTTTTTAATCGCGATTTTAGTATTTTTATATGAACAAATTTAATCGGCTTTCGTATTTCAAACAGAACGAAATTATTTATGTTGTTGAATGACAGATGGTGCTACATCCGCCTCGTCGAACTTTCATTCACAAATGCGAAAGATATTCACGATTTTGATATTTCATTCGGCATCATCATCGCGTGGGCAAATTGCTTGTGTTGTGATGGAGGACTTAGCCAGCCGAGGAATCGAACACGCGACGCCCGGGTGGGACCCAAGTGCTATGTCCACTCAACCACTGACCGGTCAAAGTTTTGTTTTGTTTTTATCGGCGGTCATCGTCTACAGCATTCCATTCCTCTTTCTGTCATAGATTACATTCGTTCGCTTACAATACATTCGTTATTTTTTTATTTAACAACCAAAATTTTCACTAGAAATAATTTATATGGCAGAATAGCGTTTGTCGGGTCAGCTAGTAAATGTATAATTTTTTAAATATAAAAAATTTCACTCCGGTTTTTTGTAAATAAAATTATTGATAACGAATAGAAATTTAAAAAAATCAGGGTGTGCAATTCACACGCGGTAGAAGTGAAACCTTCAGAAAACTGAAGTGGGATTAGACATTTTTTATTTGGGAGGTGGGAATGGGTACCGCCGCCCCGGGAACCTTTATTGGATAACCAACACCTCTGCCATAGGTCACCCCAAGTGGTTCGCTACGTTTGGTGATTTAGCAGGGGTGCCCGGGTTCATGGGGTGAGGTTTGTCTAGGTCTTGGAGGCGAATGACCAAAACACACTGAACCCCAGATTCCTATCCACCCCTTTAACCTTCTTCCTTCCCAGAACTCTCCTCTCCTTCCTTTCCTTAAAAAAAAACCTCCACACAGCATCCCCAAAGGTGACATAGGCCCAGAGGGAAATTATTTTCCTCAGGACCTCCTGTGTGGAGCTCATGTAAAAAAAAAAAAAAAGACAAATGTGAGGAGGCTACGAAGCACCACTACTAAAATAGGTTATACTATCTCATTCTGTCGCAGGCTAATTCCTATAGATGTGTGTGTTTGTCTCTTTTTAGTGTTGCTATTTTTCGTTTCATCGAATTTTTAATCACAACGGTGCTTAAGAAACACCCATGTTTCTTTAGGCAAATGTTTCATTGGTTAACGTCAATTAACTCTTTTATCTTTTCATTTTAAAATCTTCTTCACCTATCTTCTATCTACATATTGTATAAATACAAATGAATTACCGAAATGTATGTCAACGCATAACTTCCTAACGACTGCACCAAATTGGATAATTCTTTTTTTTGTGTTCATTATTATCAGCTGCTCTTGACCACTGAGCTATGCCCGCCAAATAATTCAATATATACTAGTGTTTCATTCAACAATAAAGTTGGTTGTTTTCAGGTGGAAAAAATATAATAAGCAGTAATTGTTGAATGAAACACTAGTATATATTGAATCATTTGGCGGGTATAAGATAAGCCGCCATAGCTCAGTGGTCAAGAGCAGCTTACCGGCAATCAAAAGGACACGGGTTCAAGTCCCGTTGGCGGCAAGTATCTTTTCTCGGAAGATTTTTCAATATTGATGAGTGTTTCAGGCTGATAATTATTGCTTATAATAATTTCACATTTCGTTTAGATTTATTACAATAATTATCTTCTTCTTGAATGATAAATTGAATATCGTTTTGGTTTTTTTGAATGAGTGAATTAATTTATAAAATGTAATCTTTGCAGTAGAAATTAACCCACTTCCCGACAGCCGATCGAGCTGAAACTCGGCATATAGACACCTTATTGATGTCAATGCATTCTGTAAATTTTTGGTGGAAATCAAGCACACACGCGCAGACTTAAACGTATTTATCTGAAATTCAATATTGTTCATTCTAAAATTTTAAATTATGAGATTGAAAATAATTATGACGGTTTGGCAGAAGGTGGAAATGGCTGAATTGGTTAAGGTGCACGTCTGAGCCCCATTGCAACCGTTATATTCTATTTTTCTGTGTCTAGTTCACTTTCATATTTTCGTTTAGATTATTAGTGTTATCTTCTTCTTAACTAACTAACCATCAAGCCGTTTGCGGCAGGGGCAGGCAGAGAGGACGGAGCGCCAAACAACTCGGTCTTGGCACACACCCCTTGCCTCATTCACATTCATGCATCGTCTCATACATGCTCTTCTATTATTCTGACTCTTGACATGACCAGACTCAAGTATTTGATTCACTTGGTCGTGCCATGTCTTTCTCGGGCGTCCCCGACTTCTTCTACCATTCACATTTGCGTCATATATTCTCCTTACACTCTTTTCCTCGTTAATTCGCTCTACATGCACAAACCTTCCTTTTTCAATTCCTTTTTTAATCTTTCTCATTACGCTTACATCATCCTTGCATTTTTTTGCGGATCTCCACATTTCTCACACGATCGTACATGGTTTTGTAACACGTACGCCTCAGGGATCTCATTTCAACAGCATTCAGTCTACTTTCATCCTTCCTCATTCCATTCGTTACTACCATACATCAGGGTTGGTACCAGGACTCCATTGTGGTCTGCTAGCTTCGCTTCTTTTGGCAGTTTTGATTAGCGCCGGCATTCAGTCCTCCTTGAATGGAGTTACCTGCATTTACGACCTCCGTAGTCCAGTGGGTAAGACTCTTGACTCACAATCTGGAGGTCGCGGGTTCGAACCCGGCATGCGCAAATAAATTTTATTTGATTAATTTGTGTTATTTCACAATTAATTCATTTAAAATAATATATGGTATATTTGCGGCATGTTCCAGAGTGGAAGATACTATCAGTATCGCCCTGGTGTAAGACCACCATTCAGAATTGAAACGTTGCTTGAAAATGGCTTTAGCCGTGTTTGGTGACCAGATCTGAATAGCCAGGTACTTCCCAACCTTCCTCTTCCCCACCTCCTTCCTCTCCCCACTACCTTCAGCCTCACAACATACCCCAATTGGGGATGCCATAGTCTAACCGGCTCCAGACGGGAGCAGTTTATATGTCATTTTTAAATCAGATTTTAGTCAATACGTCTAAAATCTGATTTAAAAATGACATATTTCTGGTTTTCTCTAGTAATACCCTCTTAAAAACGAAGATATTTTCAAATTAAATTTGTATCGTTGGTTTCAAAGGTTTGAAAATTTTGCTGGTAAAGTTTAGTTTTTATGTTTGATTTAAAAAGATTCAGAATTTATCGATGGCGCGGATGAGGAAGTCATTAGAGGTAGCATTGGAGGATAGAACTCCTGCTGAAGTCGGGAAGTAATCCGGCAGGGATATTGCATCAAGGGGCCGGAAGCGAGTCGCGGGAGACAATTTGGTTTGCGGCGGAAATGACTAGGCCTGGAGAGCGGGACTTCCCCCTGATTCGGTTAGACGTCTCGCGATGTCAGCTTTTTCAAACAGAGTTTAGGCGATAGTGATTTATTGAAGTGAAAACATCTTAAGTACCGTTGTGATTTGAAATACGATGAAACGAAAAGCGACACGAAAAAGAGACAAACACTTAATATTTAGATTTATTTTTATAATCACATGGAATAATCGGTCTCCTCTTTGTGCCGTGCTTCGTAGCTTCCCCATACTTGTCTACTTTAGTTTTCTGAAGGTTTCACTTATACCGCGTCTGAACTGCACGCTTGGGACGTTTTCTTTAGCCAACGTTTCGGGCAGCGTTACAGGCTACAGTCTCCATCATCAGGGCAGATGTAACATTTAGATTTGTTGATGAAATCCTCGGAAGACGGCAATTGAAATTCACAAAAATCACATTTATTTGAGTTTATAACACAGTGATTTATTTTTGAGATAATATGCCGTGTTGCACTACCTCCTTCTTTAGCCAACGTTTCGGACAGCGTTGCATTGTCCATCATCAGGTCAGATGGTTAGTTTGTTCTCTGTATCGAAAAAAATATATATTTCGTTTATCTGTGCGTCATTTGTAACTCTGGTTGAATGAACTAAAATTTGCTTTGAATTTGAGTGACATTTTCAAAATTGGAACGTATTATGCGAATAATTCAGACGTATAAGATTGGTCTGGAGCTCCAAAATACCTGAAAAATACCCTCGACTCTGTGCAGAAACGGGCGGTCCGTTTGATAGATTCTCCCATCTTAACAGACGGATTGCAATCTTTAGAGCACAGGCGTCGGGTGGGAATGCTATCCTTGTTCTACCGGTATTACAATGGAAGATGCTCCGAGGAACTAGCATCATTGATCCCTTCGGCACCGGTGCATAGTCGGGAAACACGCCAAACGCGTGCCCAACATTTGTACACAGTTGACATTTGTCACATGAGAACGGGTCGTTTCTTCGACTCGTTCTTATGTTCAACAGCTCGGCTGTGGAATGATTTGCCGGCATCTGTGTTTCCTCCTTCCTACAACATGGGTCTCTTCAAGACCAATGTTCATTCCTTCCTCTCCTCAAAAAGACCCTCCACACAGCATCCCAGATGACATAGGCCCTGAGGGAAATTATTTTCCTCAGGGCCTCCTGTGTGGAGTAAATGTAAAATAAAAAAAAAAATATTTTTTAACTTAAAATCAAGCATTGCCAGTCAATCCAAGGGAGCCTGCTATACCTCAATACAAAGGACTATCCCATCGACATTAACAATAGAGAACTCCAGTTCAATTTTTTTAATGAATAATGACCTTCTAACTTAAATAACTGCATTGTTATTTTTAGAGTTAGAGTTAGTTTTAATAGTTAAAATAATTGTCAAAGTTTTAATTTTTCAAGACCCCCCGAAAACCACCGTATGTATGGTGAATCGTGTGACGTCATCACTCCTGAAAAATTACCATAGGACCGGGCAATCAGCTGATCAACTGCCGCCATTTTGAATTCCGTTGTTCGAAGTATTCTCCCTAGAAGTAGCATTACTATTTTTTTTGTGCAGTAGTTTTTGAATATTTTCAATAATAGAGATAAACGTATAAGAGATATCTTTATTTTTGAAACATTATTTAGGCCTAAATAATGTCTCAATAAACACAACAACTAAATCTCTATAAATAGTACGTAAATAAACGAATAAATTGATACGATGGCTGGTGTCATATCATACATTCCCATACAATGACTTTACGGCGACGTCACCACTAAAATTTCAAGAATGCCAACTTGACGGCTTGTTTTTACGACCCGATGAAAAATGGACTTTTTAATAATTTTTTAAAAACTCTGCGTGATTAAATAAAACTTTTTTTTACATTGACTCTACACAGGAGGCCCTAGAGGAAAATAATTTCCCTCAGGGCCTATGTCATTTTGGATGCCTTGTGGAGGGTTTTTGAGGAGAGGAAGGAATGAACATTGGTCTTGAAGAGACTGGAGTTCCTTACTCACCTATTTTTCCAAAAAAGAAATTTCCTCACTAATTCGAATGAGAATCGGACACTGTTCCGTTCCTTGTCACCTATTTAAAATTCACGTCCTTGATTCCCCAGATTGTACATTCTGTAGTTTAGATGTTGGAACTTTAGATTACATATTTTTTTGTTGTCCTTCTCTAATCACTGGAGTCTTCTTCTTCTTTCGTATGGTGGTGGGTCAGAGGGGGACATCTAGGTCTGCGAGCCAGTCTAGGGCCTCAGGCGTTGCCCTGTGGACAACGCCTGAGGCCTGAGACTGAGGTCTCATTTTTGTACCATCGCCCCGTGAACCATTTATTGATTAATTATCTAACATTCTTGCCTTAGATCACCCAAGTGGTTCCCTATGTTTGGTGACTTAGAAGGGGTGCCCGGGTTCATGGGGTAAATTCTATCTCATTTTTTGGAGGCGGGTATGGGTACCTCCGCCCCGGAAATCATTCGTTAGATAACCAACACCTCTGCCATAGGTCACCCTGGATAGTTCGCAATGTTTAGTGACATAGAAGGGGTGTCCGGGTTCAAGGGATGAGTTTTGTCTCAATTTGGAAGTCAAGTACGGGTACCGCCACCCCGTGAACCATATTATTGGTTCACGGGGTGGCGGTACCCGTTTATTGGTTAAATAACACCCCTTTTTTGAAGTAAAACTTTTGAACGCACGCTTGACTTGGGGAGTAAGCTGGTGAATGCGTGACGAGAGCGTTACGAAAAGTGTAATCGGGCGAGGCGAACGGAAGTTGAGTGGGAGATATAAGTTAGTGAAGATAGAAAGAGAGAGAGTTACGTTTCGTATATTACTGTAGGGACAAGAAAGAGAAGTGCGACCACAAGGAATCATTTATTGAATAACTATGCCATAAGTCACCCCAACGGTTTAGGTTACCCCAAGGTCATAGATCACCCCAAGGCCATAGATCACCCCGAGGTCATAGGTCACATCACGGTCGTAGGTCACCTCATGGTTATAGGTCACCCCAAGGTCATAGATCACCCCAAGGTCATAGATCACCCCGAGCTCATGGGTCACATCACGATCGTAGGTCACCCCACTGTCATAGGTCACCCCAGGGTCATAGGTCACCCCATGCTAATATGTCACCCCAAGGGTATAGATCACCCCAAGGTCATAGGTCACCCCAAGGTCATAGATCACTCCGAGGTCATGGGTCACATCACGTTATTAGGTCACCCCACGGTCATAGGTCACCCGAGGGTCATAGGTCACCCCATGGTCATATGTCACCCCAATGTAATATGTCACCCCAATATCATATGTAACCCCAATGTCATATGTTCTTTTATAAGTTAGTGAAGTTTTACTCCAGTCGTGTGGTCTAAAACACACTCGTTTTTTAATTTTCCCGGTTCCTTGGGATGGGGTTTATCTGGGTGTTGGCGGCGATAGCGTTTGTCCACCTACTGCACGGCGGGCCGGATCGGGAGAGACTGATTAAGTGAGACCTAGCGGAAGGGATGGATCCATCACTCCTGAACATGTTGAACCCCAGATTCCTACCCACCTGTCATTTATTTTTCCCTCCTCTCCCTAAAATAACCCTTAAAAAGGATAACATAACCCTTAAAAGGAAAACTGCTTTGTTGACAACAGCATATAAACTTTTAAACGGTAACATCTGTATTCCCGATGTAATACAAAAAATTGAGTTTTATGTCCCCGACAACTTCACAAGAGCGCGCAGACACAGAACTTTAGTTGT
Source organism: Limnephilus rhombicus (assembly GCA_929108145.2). NCBI lineage: Eukaryota > Metazoa > Arthropoda > Insecta > Trichoptera > Limnephilidae > Limnephilus > Limnephilus rhombicus. The sequence goes on along the minus strand of OV815289.1, from coordinate 47,556,618 downwards.
TCCGAGATGCAGAACTGACTTACCATTAGTAATGCCGCTCGGAAAAATGATTCTGTTACTAAATTACCTGTCCCCTGATATAGATATTTTTCAACTAAATATTCATCAATTCAAAGACGCTATTATTACTTAAGATGAAGCCATCCTACTAATATTATAAAGGCGAAAGTTTGTATGGATGTATGTTTGTTACTCTTTCACGCAAAAACTACAAATTGGAATTTAAAAATTCTTTCAATAATATAAAGCTACATTATTTAAGAGGTCTATAGGCTATATACATATCTATATATCTAAACGGCTGCTACACCTGACGAAGGAAGCGGCCAAGCTTAACCACTATCGGTTTGTCTGGGTCCGGAATTGTAGAATCCTTATTAGGAAAACAGAAGGCTCGCATATAAGAGCAATCCTCAAAAATGAGGATTTAAACAAAATTGTATAAAACTTCAAAATATTACCACCAAAATATTAAAATATTACCATAAAGAAAAAATTCAAAACATAACCATCATAATGTTACCATTTTTACTGTTAATTTTTCATTTACGTAGATATGTGCTTTTAATATGCTTCATAATCATAGGATCAGGTTTAGGAACTTACAATAACTCTTTATTATTTTTATTGTTTATTTTTACAAGTTACGGGTATTATAATAACAATGTGGCATTAATTTTATTGACAATTTCTTATATTAAGTATGTGCTCTTAATGTTTATATCTATGCTAAACCTATATGTTCCATACAAATGTATATTATCGGTGATTTGAATATTTATTATCAAAATGTTAGAGGTCTCCGAACTAAATCGCATGTTTTCCTAACCGGTGTTTTAAATGCCAATTATGACGTGATATGCCTGACTGAGACATGGCTCTTGCCAAGCATTTTTGACTCTGAATTATTTGATGAACGGTATGTAGTTTATCGTTGTGATCGCGACTATGTTTTGTTAGACCAGGCACTCGGCGGTGGCTCACTTATTGCAGTACGCCGCGAACTACCCACATGCCCCTCACCCTTCCTCCCGCCCATCAAGCGTTCAGAGACAGCTACAGCTACTCTTGCACTAGACTCTGGTGCAAGTGCTTCTAAACTACGTATATACTGTTCGTATTTCGTGCAAGGTGCAGAGCAGATTAAATCATTAGGTGACTTTTTTGAATTTATATCTATGTTGCATACCAATTTCCCCAATGATGAATTCCTTCTATTAGGAGATTTTAACATACGACATGCCCCGTGGCTTCCGCCTTCAACCGCGGACGGTTCCCTGGTACTTAATCGATCCTCAATCGATGCACTGACTTCAACTCTTTCTGATTTTTTAGACTTTACCGGTTTCCGTCAATTCAACAGCCAGCTTAATGTAAACGAGCGTGTTCTGGACCTGGTGATATCGAATTGCGCGTGCACTGTAATCGGGTGCGACATGCCGCTAGTGCCAGAGGATGCACACCACCGCTCGCTGGAGGTGTCGCTGCGCATATCCCGCGAGCTGTCCCTCCAAACGCCGCGCTCGCGCACGGTCCGCTCCTATCACAACGCTGACTATGTGCAGATTAATAGCGCCTTAGCAGCCGTTGACTGGACAACGACTCTAAACAGCAGCAATGTAGACTCAATTACGGCACGATTCTATTTTGAATTAAATAAGGTAATTGTCGCGCATGTACCATCTAGATCAATTAACATAGACTCCAGGTATCCTCCATGGTACAGTCCCGCATTAAAAAAAGTAATTAAAGATAAACTTAAATTTCATAAAAAATACAAAATTTATAACCGTAACTCTGACTACCAAACTTTCTCTCTTCTCCGAGAACGACAAAAGTGTATGGAAAAAGTGTGCTACAATAATTTTATTAATATGGCTGAAATTAATATTAATACTGATCCCAAACACTTTTGGACCTTTGTTAAATCTAAGCAAAAAAAATCTGAAATTCCTAACAATATGTTTCTTCGCTCTCAGCATGTATCGGGTGGGGAAGATATAAGTAACTTATTTAACATGCATTTCCAATCCTCCTTCGAATCCCCCGCCCCGTGCACCTCGTCTATAACTCGAACATATAATCCAAACACCTCAGTTCTCAATCTTAATAATGTTAATATAAACACTGAATTAGTTTGTAAATATCTTAAATCATTAGACCCTACCAAAGGCAGTGGGCCTGATGGTATACACTCTGTATTCTTAAAGAATTGCGCTAGTGTTCTATGTTATCCGCTAAGTCTAATATTCAAAGCTTCATTATCTTCTGGAATTTTTCCGCAGAAATGGAAAAGTTCATACATTGTGCCTATATTCAAAAAAGGAGACAAGCATAATATTGAAAATTACAGACCAATCTCTAAGTTAAATGTAATGGGTAAACTATTTGAAAAAATAGTTTTTGATATCATTTTTCCTTGCATACGACCTCACATAATTTCGAATCAACACGGTTTTGTCACCAAAAAATCAACAGAAACTAATCTATGTGAGTTTGTTCACACAGTCCTTGTTGCTATGGATAACGGATATCAAGTCGATGTAGTCTACACAGACTACTCCAAAGCCTTTGATAAAATCCCACACAGCATCTTAATTGAGAAAGTCGAAGCAATGGGTATACATGGTGACCTCCTTCGTTGGTTAGCCTCTTATCTCGACAATCGTACGCAAGCTGTAACTGTACAAGGATTCTGCTCTAGTTTCGTCCCCATAACCTCAGGAGTTCCCCAAGGATCTCACCTTGGCCCCCTCTTATTCAACATTTTTTTGAATGACGTTAACAAAACTATTCGTAACTCTCAACTGTACCTATATGCGGATGACAAAAATATTGTCAAAATCATTAAGTCTAAGATGGATTGTCTAGAGCTCCAGAATGACCTTGACTCTCTGGTTAATGTATATTGTCTAGAAAATCACCTTCTTTTGAATGCAGATAAATGTAGTGTTATATCTTATTCTCGAAAGAAACACACAATATTATATCCCTACATTATTAAGAACAATATTTTAAACAGAGTAAATGTAATAAGAGATCTTGGAGTTCTATTAGATAGTAAGCTTCTTTTTCAATCTCACGTCGAGCATATCACGTCGAAGGCTTTGAAAATGTTGGGATTTATTCTTAGAGTAAGTTCAGCTTTCAAAAATCCACAAACATTTAAGACTCTCTACATATCCTATGTTAGAAGCCATCTGGAATATGCTTCTACAGCGTGGAACCCTCATTGTTCTACATATAAAGCAAATATAGAAAGAGTTCAGAAAAAGTTTATGAAATATGTCTCTTATCGCGTGCGAAATGATGAAAACTATGTCCCCGTAAACCTTAAATCTCTTGATCAACGCCGAGATATCAGAGACCTATTAATGCTCTATAAGATTATTCATAACTTCATTGATAGCCCGTACTTTCTACAAAATATTCACTTCAGATGTCCATTAAGAGTTACTCGATCTCCAGACACCTTTTATATCCCTAAGAGCAAGACAAATTATCTTGAAAATGTATTTGTAAGAAGAAGCTGTAGCACTTTTAACAGATTATGCCCAAATATCGATGTGTTTAATACAAACCTTGATAAATTCACAGCATGCATAAAAAAATAACACTATTGAATGCCACATGTTTAACTAATAACTTAATATTTCATTGATTTCTGTATTTCTCTTTTTTATTTTTAGTATCACCATATTTTCTCTCCTACTTTTAGCAGTTCCAATTCAAATAAAATCACTTCCTGAAATATATTATTGATATGCATCAAAATTTAACTGTAATCCCTTGAAAATTTTCAGTTAATTACTTTTTGTAGATTTAAGTAAGAAGATATTATCATAATTGTTTATATCAGGTGTAGGTATTGTATATTTTTGAATTATGGTTCTAAATTGAAATTTGTCGTTATTTTATTGGTCTATGACATACTTATTTTTATCACTGTCATTTATGAATTTTGTACAGACTGTTTATAACGCTAATAAAATAAAATAAAATAAAATATATTGGTAAGCTCTGGCGTTATGAATAATCTCTGGCGTTATGAAATTATTTTTCATACGTTTTCTGTCCGTAACAAAATCGATTTATTGCAAACGTCAGAAAAAAACAATTGGAATGTCGCCTTGGAAACGATTTTTTTTTTTTTGAATTAGGCAATTCACTCTAGAAAGAGTGCTTTGTTGGCGTCGTACTTAATAACTACCTCTAAAAATGAATCACCGAAATGTATGTATGACTACATGAAATAGGATAATTCTTTTTTTGTTTGTTATTTTGAATAAAACTACAGGTGAGTTCTTGCATTATGAAATTTGTATAAAAAATTATAATTGGTGGCACGCGAGCAGTTTGAAAACTGAATGTATCGGGAATGAATGTGTGGAATGCGAGAGGTGAGAGGGGGGAGTGGGGAGGGGGTGTTGGGAGGGTATTGGTGGAGGAGAAAGGGGAGGTGGAAGAGGGTGGGGGGAGGGGGTTAGGCAAGGGGAGGGGGGAGGGAAGGAAGGGGAAAGGATGGAGGAGGGTGTGGGGAGGGGTAGGGGGTTGATGGGGGGAGTTGTGTGGGGAGAGGGAAGGTGGAGGAGGCGGAGTGGGGTGGGAGAGGTGGGAGGGAGGGGTGAGTAAAGGGGGGAGGGGGAGGGAGGTTGATGGAGGGAGTTTAGTGGGGGGAGGGGTGGGTGGAGGGGGAGGGGGGTTGATGAGAGCATTAGAGTGGGGAGAGGGAAGGTGGAGGAGGCGGAGTGGGAAACCAAACTCTCCTATTTATAAACCCCTTTTCGGATATGGTTTTATTTTTTAATGTAGCAAATTCAGTTTCTTTTATAATGATTGCAAAAAAAATTATATTTACGCCCGAAGTTCACAAAATAAAATAAAATATGCATTTTACATTTTACAGTACGGCCGGCAGTCGATGAATTTGGATTTTCAAAGTGAACTCTATACCGTCCACCGAAGGGTTACATAACTAGTCACCCCCGTTTTTTTATAAGTTCGCCCCCGAACGGAGCGGGAAACGGATGCTAGGCTCCGCGTCAATTGTAAAATTCTGTTTTATTACAAAAAACAATGCGTAAAAAATGAGTTAATATTTTTTACAGGCCTTTACGAAATTAACCTGTAAAAAAAATTCTTTAATACCTTTTCCAACCTTTCCAAAAGCTTTTTCTCAAGTATTTTTTAACTCCTCCCATAAAAGGGCGTGATTTCCGATTTTTATTTTTTCCTGGACTATTGGATCGCCTTAATAAAATTAAATGAATGTTTATTATTGGTTATGTATAACTGTAAATGTGCAATTAAAATAAAATAAATAAATAAAAATTTAAAAAAACTTTTTTTTTTCGCATTGCCGCCTGTGTGGAGCTAACGTATAAATAAATATATGTACTAAAATATCTCACCACACTTGAAATAAATTTTACTAACCATTGAAAAACCAACCCGAAAATAATATCAGAATTGAGATTGAAAGGAAATAAGTCTTTTACATTCCTGTTAACAACTTACTTACAGGACTGTGTAAGTGTGTAAGTTAAGTAGGAATGTTCGTCGTACAACAGGTGAGCGTCTTATTCATTTCTGATCTTGAGGGCCCGCAACTCGAATTTCTACCGATTTCTTACATATCTCCCTTAAACACGTTAAGTTTTAAAGCTCTTAAAAATATATGTTATTCTTGAAGATAATATCTAGACTTTGCCCGCGCCGAAACACACATTATATAAAATTCCCTCAATAGAAAAAATCGCAAAGTATGCTCCGAAAATTATTATAAATACGTTTGTTTAAGTTATTTTACAAGTTATATATATGAAAAAATTCTCAGTGTTTCTTTAAATACTGTTTAAGACAATGGCCACGAGATTTTTGCTCTATTTTAAACGAGTCGTGTATTATTAAACACCTTCGCATCGATTTTGTCGCTGTAAATGTTAGCGCTCTCCTCTAACATTCGTAATTTCGAATCTCTCCATCTTCTTCTTTTCGAGCACGGTTGTAAAGCCTAAAGAATTCCGAAATTCTACCATTTTATAACATACTAGCGATCACGGCATGCGTTGCAGTGCCACTTAATATTTTATAATTTGTTTCTCCCTGCGTGTCCTTTCCCATTCGTCCCGTTACCCTTTCGCCTTCCCTTCCCTTCACACCATCCCACTCCGCCTTCGCTCTCCCCCCTCCCACGTCCTGCGAACCCCTCTCCCGCCTTCCCCTGCCACGCGGGAATGCGCACATCAAATCCCCAAATTTTCATCGCAATCGGATGAACGGTTAGCAATGCATAATTTCATGATGCCAGAACTCACAATTGTATGTAGAAACGATCGCGGGTATGCGTAGATCAAATTCCCAAAGTTTCATCGCAATTGGATGAATGCTTTAGCAACCCAGAGACATCTCATATGTATATATATACATATATACAAACCCAGAAGCATACATAATTTGATTTTTATATTTATTTATAAATATTCAATTTGGGTGACGGATACGGGTACCGCCGCCCCGGAAAGCATTTATTGGATAACCAACACCTCTGCCATAAGTCATCCCAAGTGATTCGTTACGGTTGGTAACTTAGCAGGGGTGCCCGGATTCTTGGGGTGAGGTTTGTCCAGGTCTTGGCGGCGGATACGTCTGCCCACCTGCTGATACATATCTCACTCTTGGACACACTGACCCCCAGATTCCTACCCACCCCTCATACCTTTTATAGTGAACGCAAATCGCTGTTATTTCCGCATGCAAAACCAATTAAAGTCCAGACTGCTGTCCAAAAACACAAAGATATTAGTGTACAAAACACTTATTAGACCAGTACTTACGTACGCAGCTGAGACTTGGATACTAACTAAGAAGAATGAGCGAGCACTGGACGTTTTGAAAGAAAAATTTTGAGGCGCATCTTCGGACCGATTCTAGAAAATGGATTTTGACGCAGACGTTATAACAATGAGCTCTATACTTTGTTTAAGGAGCTAAACGTCGCAAAATTTTATAAAACTGGGAAGACTTCGGTGGCTGGGTCATGTGGAGAGAATGAGCGAGGATCAAGCACCAAAGTCTCTGCTGAACTCAAGGCCAATAGGGCGAAGGAGCCTGGTAAGACCAAGACTAAGATGGAGCGACAACGTCCTCAAAGACATATCTATCTTGGAGCTTCTAAACTGGAGAGAGCTGGCACAAAACTGAGATGAGTGGAGGAAGACTCTTGAGGAGGCCAAGACCCACCAGGGGTTGTAGAGCCAATAGTGATGATGATGTTGATACATTTGTCACGCTGTAATGATAATTACATAAAATTTCCACGATATTACAAGTTATATGCATGAAAAATTCACAGTGTTTCTTTAAATGTTACTTAAGACATTTCCCACGAGATTTTTGCTCTATTTTAAACGAGTCATGGGGTGAGGTTTGTCTGGATTTAGCAACAAATGACCTGGACACACCGAACCCTAGATTCCTACCCACCCCTATTACATTTTTCTCCTAGAACTTCATCTCCTTCCTTTCCTTAAAAAGACAAAAAGGAATTGTTTTCCTCAGATATTGTAAAACTTAAAAAAAACAGTTAAATTCTCAATAAAAGGCTAACGAAAAACATGTTTTTTTACCAAAGAAACAAGTTTTTATTTTTTATTTTTTTGGATATGGCATCATTGGTTGACATACTTATATGTGCAGCAAATCAGCTTGATGGCTTTGTTAATAGGTGTCGCTGTGTACTCACCGCCGCTGGTAGCACTCTACTAATTAGCCAGGTCGGTCCACCCTAACGACTGCCCAATGTCCAGTGTTCTCTGTTACAGTAGGGTGGACCGCCGCAGTTCATGGAAGTTTTTTGTTTTGTTTTGAAGAGTTTTAATAGACATGTACATTTGTTACTTGATTTTAATTTTTTTGCTAACGGTTTCGACACATCAGGTGTCATTCGCTAGCAAACTTAAAACTAACTTAAAAAATATTCAAGTGGGAGTGGTGATTTTGAGGGGGGGTGAACGGTGACCAAAGATGACATAGGCCATGAGGAAAAAAATTCTAATTCATCTTTGGGGATGCTGTGGGGAGGTTCTATTTAGGGAGAGGAAGGAAAGAAAGTTGTTTGAAGGAAAAGGGGGAATCTAGTAGTCAGGTGTCCAGGAGTGACGGAAGTATGAATCCATCCCTCCCACTGCGGTGCAAGCGATAGGTCGGGGGATTCTAGCTGGAGAGAATAAAAGACCTCCCTCAATTAGTCTCTCTCGATCCTGCCCAAACGCATTCACCATCGAGACAAATTTCACCCCATGAACCCGGCACCCCTGCTAAGTCACCTGCTAAGTCACCCTGCTAAGTGAGCTATGGCAGCCATGTTGGTTATTCAATAAATGGCAGTTGTACCCATACCCGCCTCCCAAAATAATAAAGGGCAGATTAGGTCAGGATAGGTTAGGTTCAATTTGGGAGGCGGGAATGGGTACCGCCGCCCCGGGAACCTTTATTGGTTAACCAACACCTCTGCCATAGGTCACCCCAAGTGGTCCGCTACGTTTGGTGATTTAGCAGGGGTGCCCGGGATGATGGGGTGAGGTTTGTCTAGGTCTCGGAGGCGGATGACCAGGACACACTGAACCCCAGATTCCTACCCACCCCTTAAACCCCTTTCCTTCCCAGAACTCTCCTCTCCTTCCATTAAAAAAAAACCCTCCACACAGCATCCCCAAAGATGACATAGGCCCTGAGGGAAATCATTTTCCTCAGGGCCTCCTGTGTGGATCTCATTTTAAAAAAAAGTTGGTTGGTTATACTTGAGGTGGTTATTCACAAAAACGGCGCTATACAAATCGTCCAAATATTATACGAAAACTTAACCCTTCCACACACTTTTCCACAAATGATCATCTAGTCAATCCACGCTATGCAATTGCACTATATAAGTATTATAAATACAAAACAATACAAGAACAACATGTCAACCTACCAGAGACCAAATCGGAAAATAATTCACCGACTCCAGATATTTTCATATCAGAGGGTTCGGCTCGGTGGAACTCCTAAAGTAGGAGTCCTAATTGGACTTATAAATCCTACTGATCCCTCCATTTTAAAAATCTTTTGCAATCCTACATGTATTTAAAATGATTGATTTTTTGCATTTTTATATACAAATTCTTTGACAAATCTAATATGCCTATATTTTCAATGAGAGACCTAGGTATAATGCCAGTAGCCGAAATGACAAATGGTAATATTTTTATAGTCTGAGAATGCCAAATTCTTTTAATCTCATTTCCTAAATCTGTATATTTTCTTATTTTTTCAGAAACAGATTATTGAATATTACAGGAATTTGGAATAGCTACATCAATAATATAAGTTTTTTTTTTTAATTTTGTCATGTAAAACTATATCAGGTCTATAATGACTAATTGTTCTTTATTATTTTTAATTTATAAACTAACGTTTAGACAAGATTTTTATGCATAGCACAAAAAATCTTTTCTAATCTAGTATATATTGAATTATTTGGCGGGTATTTGATAAGCCCCCATAGCTCAGTGGTCAAGAGCAGCTGACCGGCAATCAGAAGGACACGGGTTCAAGTCCCGTTGGCGGCAAGTATCTTTTCTCGGAAGATTTTTCAATGTTGATGAGTGTTTCAGGCTGATAATTATTGCTTATAATAATTGTTACTAATTGTTCTGTCTGTTAGTATAGTTTTATCATAATATATTTTATAAAATTAATTTTCTAAAAATGAATTTGGTTCATATTCATAATATGGTACTATATTACGGCAGTCAATCAAGTTATGTTTAATTACCAAACTTAGGTGGATTATTTTTAAAACCCGATTGTGCCTAAATGTATACTCGGACGGCGCTAATATAGAACATCCCAATAAAATATGTTCTATAGTTTCCGGAAAAGCCAAACATTTTCTACATAAATCATCAATTTGAGTTATATCTTTGATTATATCATTTTTAGTATTAATGACTCTATCTCGAATGGCAAGCATAAATCCTTCTATTTCTGCGTTCAACTCTCCAATACTCAACCATTTGTTTGACGAAAGTTTGTCAACAACGTTTGGTTGAGATAATTGAAGTGTTTTGCGTGAATAATTTTATTTGACCAGGAATCTAAGTATTTCTGGTTAGTATTTATAATATATGACATTCTTATAAATAATTGCAAATCATCGTTATTATTATTATTATTGCTTAGTTAGTTACTTTTAGTTAAGTTAGGTTAGTTGGTTAGTCAAGCATTTCAGTTAGTCGTTATTTAGTTATCTAACTGAGACTGCCCAGCCTGGTTCCGATGGGGTGGTGTCAGGGGAGAAGTTACACGTGGGGGACACCAGACACCACGTGTGCCGGCACCACGTGGAGAGAGGAGGGACCCCCTGGGGGATGACTCACTAATGCAACAAATTCAGATGTTCGGCAATCGATCGATTTTTATACCAACGGTACAAAGAATTTTGTCAGGATTTTTAGGGTACGATAAATATTTGACTCTTCTTCTTCTTATGCCCTGTCCGTTCAACGGACGTTGACTATCATATTTAGATTTTTCGGAGATGTCCGCCTAATCAACTGGAATATCGACACTTTTGGCTCTGTATGTGATTTACACATCAAATTATAATAAATATATTTCTTTCTAATACTATAAAGAGGAAAGATTTGATTGTTTGTATTGAATAGGCTACGAAACTACTGAACCGATTTGAAACATTCTTTCACCAATAGAAAGCTACATTATCAGCGAGTAACATAAGCTGTATATAACGGTAAGTTCTGGCGTTTTGAAATTTGTATATATGAAAATGTGTGTATTTCATATATGAAAATTAATCATAAGTACTGGACTGGAGATTTTTGACACCAGGGTATCTAGCATGGTCAATCGGTATAGGTTTTATCGAAAATATCGGTAACTTGTCATCGTTCCCGAGCACGACTGAAGACCGCTAACGAACAAACAACAGTTCAAAACGACTAAGGGTTCCTAATTTATAATAGTTAACGGCCTGCAGTCGCGCTCGGGAGCGATGACAAGTTACCGACATTTTCGATAAAACCTATATCGATCGACCATGCTAGGTACCCTGGTGTACTTGTTCCTGATCTACCACGGACTTTCTTTGATTTTACTCTTTACCATTTTGCCAGGATGTACAGTTTTCTATTTTCTTTTCTTTTACTGTGTTTTTATATTTTCCGCTTTACACTTTTACACCTGTACATATGTTTTCTGCTTTTGGTTGTTTTGATATTTTGGGTTTTTATGCTTTCATAAATTTCCCTTTTCTTTTAGGCTTTATAAGCCTAGCGTAACTAAACGCTCAAGCTTTGTTATTTTTATTTATTTTTACGATTACATTACCTTATGTTTTACTGCAACCCTCATGCTTTTGAATTATTTTTTTGTTAGTTAATTGGTGAAATTTCACACCAAGCGATGACTCCTACACGCTTTTCTTTTATTTTTTCGTTTTTTTGGATTGGTTACTTTTATATTTTCTTTCAGTTACGTTTAAATGCGAGAACTGAACTCCGTTGTCTGTTATGTACCGTCCTCTTCCCCATTAAGGGGTAGGACTCTGGAGCGTGTCCCCGCCTATGTTTACTGGCTGACCCTACAGAACTGGTGGAGCTGCACCTGTCTTCCGCGCCACCCCCCGTGACATGAAGAGGCTGGGGAGAAGGCCGAACGGCGACCGAAAGCTGTCCGTCCCGCCTCCGGCGACCCGACGCTTTTCTCCCTAGGGTCTTCATCCTTGACTTCCATTTACTCTCGTCTAGGCACCACCGGTTAGCTGGCTTACGGACGACGCCGCCGGTTGTCGGGAGGCCGGACATTCATCCTTCTTCACTATCTCGGGGACTGCCGGTTGACAGAGTGTGGCAATACCACTTCTTCACTGTATATACTCTCTGTTATCTGTTTTTCTTTTTTCTTTTGAACAGTGCTCGGTGCCGCCCGCTGGATTGACCATAGTCATCCGCTGTCGTGAGCTTATTACTCACGACGCGCGACGGTTGCTGTATATTTTGTTCGTTTTTCTTTACTTTATTTTTGGTTGAGGCTACTAACAACTCGTTTGACTGTCCATGAGGCTGATTACCTCCATGGGCTTTAGAATTGTAGAAGTGACTATTACAGTGCAATCCTGTAGGCGCGCCTGCATACCGCCCTCTAACAACGTATGGGGGGACATTGAAGCTCTAGATTCGTTATAAAAATGTTAAATGTAGAGTCGTTTATAAAAAAAAAAGTAGATTCTTGCGAGAGCTCCGAAGTGGCGACAATAAGTCGCCTATGCCGGGGCGGGACAGTGGTGGGTGCTTCAATGGACTCCACACTATTACAAACATCTATAAAATAAATCACACATAGACAGAAATAACTATTCACATACGACCTAACTCATATAAAATAAATGAAAATAATGGAATACTGTCAAATTTAACTCCATGAATAGATAAGATAGAATTTACTACTTTTTTTTTTTTTTTTTTATTTATCTATAATAAAATATGTTTACAATGGTTTTATTTGTATGCCTGTCTCACTAGGGTATACCTGTGTCGAGACAGGCGTACAGGTATATAAATGAATATAGTAATTACAAGGATATTTCAGGTAAAATACATATTATGAATAGAATTAAAACAGAAGGGTGATTGGAAGGGTAATAAATCTTTTATAGAGAGTTATTTTATAAATGTTGGAGATGGAGTAATGAAATCAATTCTGCCTAGTCTATTTATAGGTTAAATTTGACAGGATTCCATTATTTTCATTTGTTTTATATGGGTTAGGTTGTATGTGAATAGTTATTTATGTCTATGTGTGATTTATTTTACAGATATTTGTGATAGTGTGGCGTCCAATACTTATAATCCATTTTTTAATATCTTGTTTGAATTTTGTAAAGCAGTCACTTTGTCTGATCGTAGTTGGTAGTGTATTGTATAGTTTGCAAGCTATGTATTTAGAGTGTCTTTGCCCGAAGGTGGTTTTGAAAAAAGGAGTTTGGAGAAGTTCGTTGTTTTTGGCTCGGGTATTGTGTATTGTTTGTGTAGCTTTGTATGGTGTTTTGTTGTTTTTGTGTAAATTAAGTAATATGGATCTTGAGTAGAGCTGTTTTATGTCCATAACGTTGAAGGAATTGAAGATAGTGTCAGTGCTGGTAGTAAGCGGCATTTTAAGAATTATTTTTATGATTAGTTTTTGTGCTTTCATGATGGGATCAAGGGCATTGGAATATGCATTACCCCAGGCTAGAATTCCGTATTCGATGTGAGATTGGCACAATGAGTAATATACTGTTTTTAAAAGTTTTAGTTGAAGGAAATTGCGTGTTTGTTTGAAAAAGTATATAGATTTTCGGATTTTGTTTGTAGTATTATGTATATGTTGCTTCCAATTCAGGTGTGTATCGAAGGTTACTCCTAAATATTTGATAATATTTACTTGCTCTAGGCATGGGCAGTCACAGTTTCGGTTTAGAGATGAATTTTTACATTTGTGTATTTTTAATGGCGGGGCTGGGTTTGACTTTGGGATATTGGTGAGACTAGACAGTAAGTATTTGGTTTTCTGTACATTTAGAGTTAATATGTTCGAGTCAAGCCAATATTTTACCTGTAGAATTCCTTCCTCCGCTTTGGAATATGCGGTAAGCCAATCTTTTGCTTGGAAGAGTAGGACAGTGTCATCGGCGAAACTGACAATAGTGGCATCGATATCTAGGTTGCATAACTCGTTAATATATATTAGGAAGAGCGTTGGACCTATAACACTGCCTTGAGGGACCCCGTAACTAATGGGCAAATTCTGGCTCTTTGTGGTATTGAGTTTAACGCATTGGGATCTGTCAGATAAGAAGCTGGAGAGGAGGCCTAATTCTTTGTTCCTAATACCTATATTAAACATTTTGCGTTTTAGTTTGCTGTGTGAGATTGTATCAAATGCTTTACATAGGTCGAGAAATACCGATAGACATTTCAAGCCCTTATCCAGGTGGCCCGAAATATGGTCAGTGACCGTGGCTATAGCATCATTGGTGCTTTTATGTTTTCTGAATCCAAATTGCCGCGGCGATATTAAGTTATTGGTTTCCAGATATTCCATGAGACTATTATTGACGATCTTTTCGAATACTTTTGAGAGGGAATTTAGCAACGTAATAGGACGATAATTACTAATATCAAGTTTGGAGCCAGTTTTAAAAATAGGGATAATGAGACCTTGTTTTAGAATGGTGGGAAATAGCCCTTGGCGGATGCTTATATTAAGTAGATGCGATAATGGTGGAAGTATACCAGGGGCAATTTTTTTAAGAACATTGTTAGATATTTCATCAATGCCGGTTGATGAAGAGTTTTTGAGCGAGTTTATTACTATAGAAACTTCTTTCTCTGTAATCGTTTTAAGAACAAAGCGGGTTGGGAAATTATCATTGGTCGCGTGGTCACTTGGACCAAGCGTATCGTTATTTATTTGGATTTTTTTTTGCTAGTTCCGGACCTATGTTTGTAAAGTACTGGTTTATGTAATTGACAATTGTGTTGGGGTTCGATGTAAAATCTACAGTGATATCTTTGATATTGAGAGAGTTTAAGGTGTCGGTGGCTTTATTTGAATTGGTAGCTTCCTTGAGGACTTTCCATATTTTTTTAGGGTCATTGTTGCATTCGGAAATTTTTTTGTTGTAATATAGATTTTTGGCATTTCTAATGACTTGTGTGCAGATATTACGGTATCTTTTGTAGAAATTATGGAGTGTGATATCATATGGGTTTGTGGCACATTTTTTGTGTATGGAATTGCGTTTCCGAATGCAGTTGATTATAGTATGGTTTATCCAAGGTTTGAGAGGTTTGATCGCTTTAGGAATGGTGTTTGTGGTGATTTTGGTGTTTTGGACAAGGATATCTTGTAGGTAGGTAGAGAAGTAGTTACTTTACTTCATCTCCTCCAACAATTAAAAGATATTTATTAGGTCCTTACATATGAAATTGGCGTTTTGCCGTACTGGCAACTTTGATCTCAAATATCTTCTCTTTGGTTAGAAATTCCAAATTCAAATTTATACAGCTATTTACTCATGTATTTGTGTTTCGAAAATTATAGTTCATTTGTTTTTTCCTTAATTGTTTTTTTTTCTTTGCGTCACTTACTTTACAAAATGGAAAACTTGAAATATCGCGTTATTTAGGAGTACGAGTTCTACCGTGGCACCAGTGCTGCAGAAACGGCTCGGAGGATTAATGATGTGTATGGCGACGGTGCCGCAAAAGAAAACACAGTGCGTTTTTGGTTCCAACGTTTTCGTTCTGGAAATTTCGACCTGCAGAACAAGCCCCGTGGACGGCCGGAGACCAAAGTTGATAATGAAGAATTGAAGGCTATTGTGGAAGCGGATCCATCGCAAACCACGTCCGAGTTAGCTGTAGGCTGCGGTGTTAGTGATAAAACTGTTTTAATCCACTTGAAGCAAATTGGGAAGGTGAAAAAGCTTTTAAGGTGGGTACCTCACGAATTGAGTGAAGCAAATCAACAAACGCGCGTTAACCGCTAGACCACACACTGCACGACGGCTATCAAATCAGAGGAGCTTCAATTGGAATGTCTAAGACATCCACCGTACTCTCCGGGCCTTGCAGCAACAGATTACCATTTTTTTCGAAATTTGGGTAACTTCTTGCAAGGGAAAAAATTCAACTCCGATGGGGCAGTCCAAACCGCCTTCAAAGATTTTATTGATTCCCGTCCGAATGGTTTTTTTAGTAAAGGGATCGATGAACTACCTATGAGATGGCAAAAGTGCATAGATAGCAATGGTATACACTTTGATTAAATAAATATATTATATTTAAAAAAATCAACTTTATGTTCCTCCCATACAAAACGCCAATTTCATATGTAAGGACCTAATATTATTTTTTAATTGATAAACAAACGTTTAAGACAAGATTTTTATGCATAGCACAAAGGGTAACAATTATTATAAACAATAATTATCAGCCTGAAACACTCAACTGCCATAGCTCAGTGGTCAGAGCACCTGACCGGCAATCAGAAGGACACGGGTTCAAGTCCCGTTGGCGGCATGTATCTTCATTATCAATGTAGATGAGTGTTTCAGGCTGATAATTATTGCTTATAATAATTGTTACCCTTTGTGCTAATGCTTAAAAATCTTGTCTTAAGCGTTAGTTTATCAATCAAAAAATAATAATTAATATTTGACATAATAATAATTATAAGATAACTCTCTTTAAAAGATTTACCCACCCTTCCAATGACCTTTCTGTTTTAATTTCGATTCAAATTAATATGTATTTTACCTTAAATACTCTTGTTTTATAAGATATTCATTTATATTCGAACAGTTCGAATCCCACACCGGCGAAAATTTTTATTTTTAAATTTTTTATTCTTAATGAATTTCTTCTTTGTTTTTAATAAGCCATGTAAATTCCAAAGCCAAAAATGACGGTAGCAAGCTGTATAAATGAACTAAAGAGTGAGGTTGCGAAAATTCAGACAGTCAAGTACCAAAAAACAAAAAATACTATTGAACTCATAATAACGAGGTTGGAAGATGCAATTAACAAAGAGAGTCTCTCATTACAGGAAAAAATTATCGAATTACAAGAAAATATAATCGTGAGTGATAGAAAATATATCAGTAACTTAGAAAAATTCCAAAATCTCGAAAACAAAGCAACTACGAAAAGTTACGCTAGCATCGCCAGTGGAAAATACGCGACACCTAAAATTCCAGTATTCCCCGTTATAATAAAAACTAAAAATGAAAACGAAGACATAAAAGAAACCATCATAAAGAACGTCAAAATATCTAAACTGGGAATCGGAGTAAGCAGCATCAGGAAGACATCAAAAAATGAATTAATAATAAATCTACAAAAAGCGGATGATATGGCCAACATCAAAAATGAAATTACAAAATTAAAACTTGAAGGAATACACGTTGAAAACATTGATAAAAAAAGACCGTGCATGATCTTTAAAGGAATAGACGAAAAATATACACAAGAAGAATTTATATCAGATTTGATTCTGCAAAATGAAGACATAAAAATTATTTACGAAATGGACCCAAACCAGATAAAATACAAAGGAACCATACAAATTAAAAAATTTAAACAAAAAAATATAATTCTCGAAACCAGTGGAGATCTCAGAAATCTTCTAATTTCGAAAAAAAGCGTAAACCTTGGATTTTACCAAATTAAAGTGGAGGATTGCAACCCCCTAATGCAGTGTTACCATTGCCAAAAATATGGTCACACAGCAATGCGTTGCCTCCAACCACCGAACAAACCAATATGCCTTCATTGTGCGGGTGAACACAACTTAAAAAACTGCAATAATAAGAACGAAATACCAAAATGCATTAATTGCACAGAACTTAATTTAAAATTTAATACTACGACTCCAACAGACCACAAATCAAATAGTGAAAAATGCAAACACAGATTGAAAATGCTTAACTCTGCTCAAGAAAAAATTAATTATAATTCAAAATGACCGAATACATAGTAAAACAAATTGACGAAAAATACAAAATAAACCAAGAAATATGTCAAAATATTAAAGAAGTTAATAAGTGGTGCGTTACAAACAGTTCCCCCTTTTTATTACTACACATGAACATTCGAAGCATCGCAAAAAACCTTGATGAATTTTTGATAAATATAAACGATCTGTTTTTATCGCCCGCCTGCATAGTGTTAACAGAAACGCACTGTAATAACGATCAACACATTAATGCACTACCCAACTACAAAGGCATCGCAACAACAACACCAATTAATAAAAATAGTGGTATAATTATATTTGTTCATGATGAGTGTGAAATTATTAACATTGAAGAAATATATATACAACATGTAAATTGTCTAAAAATAGATATAAAATTAAAAAACAAATTATACAGAATTATAACAGTGTACAGAACACACAAATCAAACATAACTAACTTCATCAATGAACTATATGAATATCTAAGCAAATTATCGAAAATTCTTACTTTTGTATGTGGTGATTTCAATATAAACATTTCTGCTAACCATAACTCAATAGAAAAAAATAATTTCATTAACATGATGACGCATCTCAACTTTAAATCTTGTATTAATAGTAACACTCGAGAAATTAAAAACCAAACTCCATCATGCATAGACCATATCTGGTGTAATATACATTTAAATGAAATAAAAAATATTAAATCTACTGTTTGGAAAACCAATATAACTGACCATTACGCGTGTCTTATATTACATGAGACAAATAAAAAACTAAACACAATACCCAAATTAAATCTTCCATATTCCCAAATAGACTATGAATTATTAAAAAAATCATTAATAAATGAAAAATGGGAAGAAGTTTTAAAAAATAAATGCACCAACCAAAGTGCCTTACTGTTTGAAAAAACTTTAACTAAACACGTTTTAGAAGCAACAAAAACAACACAGATCGTCCCCAATTCAAAAACAAAGAAAATTAAACCATGGATTACTCTAGGATTAATAAAAGCCATTCGAAAAAAAAATAAACTTTATAAAATAACACAAAGGCCACTAATTAACAATAAAATTGTACTATATTATAAAAAATATAAAAATATATTAACTACTCTAATTATAAAAACGAAAAACGACTATTACTCAAAAATTATAACAGAAGCTAAAGACAATAATAAAAAAATATGGTCAACAATAAATGAAATAATAAATAAAAATAAAACATATAAGCACATATCTGAAATATCAGATGGGAAATTAATATATAATGTACAAAATGACACAAAAAAATGTTGTAATATTTTAAATAACCATTTTAATAACGTTGGAAAAAACCTAGCAAAATCCATAAATTCAACCAATATATCAAATCCACAACACAGAACACAATGTCAAATAAATAAATTTGAGCCAGTCACAGAAGCCGACATTGACAGAACTATTTCGGAACTAAAAGGAGGTTCTGCCCCCGGCTTTGATAACATAGATGCTAAGATAATAAAAGCGATGAAAACATACTTAATTCTCCCAATAACACATATAATAAACCTAAGTCTAGCAAATGGCGAATTTCCCAATAATTACAAAAGAGCAATTATAACTCCCATTTATAAAACAGACTGTCCTAAAGACCCACAAAATTACCGCCCGATTTCCCTTCTATCAAATATATCAAAAATATATGAGAAAATTGTAAAAAAACAAATTTGGACATTCTTAGATGAAAATAAAATAATCAATGATAATCAATTCGGCTTCAAAAAAAATACAAGTACTCACGACGCGATAGCAAAAATAACCAACTATTTATATACGGCCCTAGATTCCGATAAAAAATGTATCGGAATATTTATAGACTTGAAAAAAGCTTTCGACAGCATATCACATAAAAAATTAATAAATAAATTAAAATCTATAGGAATTAATGGGAAAGTTTTAGCATGGATAGCTAGTTATTTACATGAAAGACCACAACAAGTAAAATTACTAAATCAAGTCAGCGATTCAAAATATAGCGATTTTTCAATACCCCAAGGTACAGTTTTGGGACCATTGTTATTTATTATATATGTCAATGATATATTCAATATTTCTAAATATGGAGACATTGTCTCCTACGCTGACGACACAGTCCTACTACTAAAAGCAAACACTTGGTCTGAATTAAACAAAATGGCAAATACAGATATCAATGCACTAAAATTATGGTTTGATAAAAACCTATTGACTTTAAATTCTAAAAAAACCTATTATTTGCCATTTTTCATTAAAAAACAAGAAACACCTAAAGAAATAAACTTAATAATCCACTCTGTGACAAATACAGAAAACCACAAATGTAATATATCATGTTCAAAAATAGAAAGCAAAACTGATATTAAGTACCTGGGCATAACAATAGACCAGCGTTTAAAATGGTCTCCACACATAAATATTCTGAACAACAGAATAAGGAAACTAACATATATATTTAGATGTTTAAGAGATATTTTAAACGAAAAATTACTTAGAACCACATACTTCGCTTTCTGTCAATCAATTATACAATACGGCATTATAGGATGGGGCGGTACATATACAAATCAAACACAAACAATTTACATATCACAAAAACTAATAATAAAAACAATTTTAAAAAAACCCTACTCATATTCGTCAGAACTTTTATTCAAACAATTTAAAGTCAGAAAATTAAGTGCATTATACTTTTATCATGCAACATTACAAATTTATAAAGATAATATTAAAAACCAAGTTGCACCATTTAAAAATAACAGAAGTCTTAGACAAACATCAATACTTCCCACTCCAAAATGTAAAAAAAAAATTGGACAATTGAGTCATAAATATCTCGGAGCAAAATTTTTTAATTCATTACCAGAAAAAATTAGAAACATGAATACCAATATAAAACATTTTAAAACTCACCTTAAAAATTATACTGAAAACTTCGTTTAAATGGTAATTTAAATTTGATATAAATAAACCGAATGATATAAAAAAAGCAATACAATAACACCCCCCCATACACACAAGCCTTGCTTAATTATGGGGGTACATCAAATATATCTACCATGTAATTAAATAGTGTATAAAATTTATTTGTAATTTATGTACCTTCTATTACTAATAAAAAAATTTAAAAAAAAAAAAAAATATATACTTTTACGCCTGTCTCGACACAGGTATATCCTAGTGAGACAGGCATCAAAAAAACCCAATGTTCATATACTTTTTATAGATCTCTACATATTATAAATTAAAGTCCCCCGCGTCGTCGTCTGTCTGTTTGTCTGTCTGTTCGCGATTAACTCGAAAACTACTCAACGGATTTTGATGCAATTTTCACCAATAGATAGAGTGTTTCGTGAGGAAGGTTTGGGTATGTAATTTGTCAAGGATTTGTTGGTTGAAACATAACGATAATTGTTAGAAGTGTCGGAAAAAGACAAGCCGCCTGGTAGCTTTAATCGAAAACGCTGCCTAATCCTTTTGGGATATAACAAAACAATGCATGGTGGGATATTCCTCCTATAAAGATCTACAAAAAAGTCTACGAAGGCATATATCTATCTTTTACGGATAGCTTACTATACCCATTCTAACTTCTAAAAAACTGATCATACATTGCGGTAATTGAAAAGTTATTTAGACGGATACAGTATTAATCCTAAATAGGTTAGTTACCTCAAGCATTTCATGCAAATTATTATAATCTTTCACATCATCTGTACGTATTATAAATTAAAGTCCTCCGCGGCATCTGTCTGTCTCTTCGCGATAAACTCAAAGACGGTGGTGGTTATAAAGGTTGGAAAACCATACAGTAGATGACGTTGTGTTTTATTAGCCACAGCAACGCGTGGCCGGGTCAGCTAGCAAATAAATAAAAAATGAAATAAAATACTTTTTTGTTTAAAACCAGAGATTTATTCATTTATGGACAGACCGGTTTCGTTTTACTCAAGCATCTTCAAGGTACAAATTAATACCCTGAAGATGCTTGAGCAAAGCGAAACCGGTCGGTTGATAAATTAATAAATCTCGTGGTTTTAAACAAAAAAGTATTTTATTTTATAAAATATGTCAACCAATCAAATATGTGCCTAACATTTGTACACGGTTAGCATTTGTCACGTGAGAACGGGTCGTTTCTTCGACTCGTTTTGTGTTCAACAGCTCGGCTGTGGAATGATTTGCCGGCCTCTGTGTTTCCTCCTTCCTACAACATGGGTCTCTTCAAGACCAATGTTCATTCCTTCCTCTCCTCAAAAAGACCCTCCACACAGCATCCCAGATGACATAGGCCTTGAGGGAAATCATTTTCCTCAGGGCCTCCTGTGTGGAGTTAAAGTTAAAAAAAGAGAGGAGAGTTCTGGGAAGGAAAAGGGTTTAAGGGGTGGGTAGGAATCTGGGGTTCAGTGTGTCCTGGTCATCTGCCTCCAAGACCTAGACAAACCTCACCCCATGAACCCGGGCACCCCTGCTAAATCACCAAACGTGGCAAACCACTTGGGGTGACCTATGGCAGAGGTGTTGGTTATCCAATAAAGGTTCCCGGGCGGCGGTACCCATTCCCGCCTCCCAATTGAATAGGCTCCGAAACTACTAAACGGATTTGAAAAATTATTTCACCAATAGAAAGCTACATTATCAGCAAGTAACGTAGGCTGTATATAATGGTAAGCTCTGGCGTTTTGAAATTTGTATAAATGAAAATGTATGTATTTTATGTATTTTAGCGGCAGAGAGGAAAGGCAGGGGAAAGGTGGGGTTTGCGGAGAGGGAAGACACGTGGGAGGGGGAAGGTGGAAGGGAACGGGGTTGCACGGGAAAGGACATGCAGGGAGAATCAATGTATGTCTTTGAATGGCATAGCAACGCATGCCGAGTACCAGCTATATATATATAAATATATATATAAAGGTTAAAAGGGGAGATGCGGCTACCACCGCGTAGTGAGGTAGTGACGGGGCAAGTTGTCCCCTTTCTCCCCGCTCTTCCTGCTAATGAATTAAATGGACCGAAACTGCAAGTTCATTATACCGATACTTTATTAAAGTTAGGCATTGTGTGAAACACCTACTTAAACACAACTAGACTGGCTACATACACATCTTCTTTCTTACATATAAAAATGAATCGCTAAATGTGTTGCTAAGCGCAAATCTCGAGATCAGCTTTTTTTTTTTACATTAACTCCACACAGGAGGCCCTGAGGAAAATAATTTCCCTCAGGGCCTATGTCATCTGGGATGCTGTGTGGAGGGTCTTTTTGAGGAGAGGAAGGAATGAACATTGGTCTTGAAGAGACCCATGTTGTAGGAAGGAGGAAACACAGAGGCCGGCAAATCATTCCACAGCCGAGCTGTTGAACACAAGAACGAGTCGAAGAAACGACCCGTTCTCATGTGACAAATATCAACCGTGTACAAATGTTGGGCACGCGTTTGGCGTGTTTCCCGACT
This sequence comes from Limnephilus rhombicus, assembly GCA_929108145.2. NCBI lineage: Eukaryota > Metazoa > Arthropoda > Insecta > Trichoptera > Limnephilidae > Limnephilus > Limnephilus rhombicus. The sequence goes on along the minus strand of OV815289.1, from coordinate 47,533,580 downwards.
ATGCACCGGTGCCGAAGGGATCAATGATGCTAGTTCCTCGGAGCATCTTCCATTGTAATACCGGTAGAACAAGGATAGCATTCCCACCCGACGCCTGTGCTCTAAAGATTGCAATCCGTCTGTTAAGATGGGAGAATCTATCAAACGGACCGCCCGTTTCTGCACAGAGTCGAGGGTATTTTTCAGGTATTTTGGAGCTCCAGACCAGAGATGGCTGCCAAATTCAACCGTGGGGCGTACTATGTGGGGCGTAGCTGAACCGATTTCGCTAATTCTTTTTTTAGAATATTTCTTGAAGTACGAGGATGGTTCTTACGGAGAGAAAAATTAAGAAAATTGCGCAGAAAATTGGATAATTTTAGAAAACCTATTACTAACCTAAACGACTATCGCACGTTTGACAGTACGCGTGTTTGAGAATGACATTTTGCAAAACAATGATTGTTAAATAAAATTCTATTTTTGAAAATCTTTAAGTTGATAAATTTATTTAAAGTAGGTACTTCCCTAATAGTTTGAATCGAATCAAGAATTTTAGATTTTTTAAATAGGTACCTATGTTAGGTACCAAATTTAATATACATGAAAAATGTAAATTTGAATAAAAATTGTAAAAGGTGGCACACGGGCTGTTTAAAAACTGAATGTACTGTGATTGAATATATGGAACGCGGGAGGAGGGTTGGCGGGACGAGGGAGCGGTAAAGGGAAGAGAGAAGGCGGGGAAGGTGGAAGGCGAAGGCGTGAGGGGGGAGGGGAACCTGGGAGGGGAAGGGGAACCTGGGAGGGGGAGGAGAACACGGTAGAATGGTTTGCGGGACGGTGGAAGGGGGGGAGTGGACTGGGGAGGGGGAAGGTGGAGGTGACGGAGTGGGAACGCGAGAGGGGAAGAGGACGCAGGAGAAGAAGGGGATGCGGAAGGGGAACGGGACGAATGGAAAAGGACACTCAGGGAGAAACAATTTCTTGATTAAAAAGCATAGCAACGCATGCCGGGACCAGCTAGTAATTATATATAATAATAACTGGAAATTACTCAAAGACTAATAATCAAAATTATTACTAGGAAACCATCAGATTATTTAACCTCTCAACTTTTCAAGACTTTCAAGTCCCACCTCTAAAAAATACATATATAAAAAATAAGCTGCTTCAAATACACAAAGACTCTTCTAAGAAGTCGCACCACGCCATGGTACGCGTAGAGAGCAATAGGCAAAACACAGTGGGTCGCTTAAGTACGCCATTAATGCATACCAGTTTTGCACAACACTTCTACACATACAATGGAGTGATGTGGTTTAATCAATTGGCAATGGAACTGAGGTTGGAACCTGACTATAATAAATTCAAAAATAGATTAAACAATGATATCTTAAATAATTTGGCTACCTAGAGTCGCATTGGCAATTGATTAAGAATACTTAATTGACAGTTTTATTTTTATTTATTTTTATTTTATATATATATAAATATTATTATTTTTTATTTATGCACATATATATTTTTATTATAATTTTTTAATTTTTAATTTTAATTTTTAATAAACTTCTCTATGTTCTTGCCTTTACACACGAGTAATTTCACTCTCGTAAAGGTTATATATTGTATACATCCTATGTGCTTTTACAGTTTTTTAATCAATGTTGCATGTTTAATTACTCATGAGTATGTTACATGTGTATGTATAAAAAAACTAATAAAAAAAAAAATTTAAAATGTTTTCGTTCTTTTGGAGGTCTAGCACTAGCGATGGGCACAATCGATGAAACATCTCTGTTTTATCGATCTTTTTTACCATCGATATATTCTGATTCACTGTCATAGATAAATCTTTTCTTGAACGATCGATTCTTAGAAATCGATTCTCGCTTATCGATGTCAATATCACTGACAGCCTCCGTGATCGAGGCGTAAGGCTCTCGACTCGCAATCTGAAGGGCGCGGGATCGAATCCCGGCGTGGCAAATAAATTTCAATTGAATAATTTTTATTATTTCACAATCAATTCATTTAAAATAAAATATAGTATATTTGCGGCACGTTCCAGAGTGGAAGATACTCTCAGTATCACCCTGGTGTAAGACCACCGTTCAGAATTGAAACGTTGCTTGAAATGGCTTGTGCATCTATTTGCAATGGGAATTGCATTTAATTTTCTTTATGCGTTGTGAGGGAGATGTATGAAAACGATGTTTCCTTTGGGGGAGGTGCAGACATACGTTCAACATTTGTCTCATTTTCGACTATTGTTATTTTGTACTACTTTTTACAACGGGAATTGCGTTTAATTTTCTTTATGCGTTGTGAGGGAGATGTATGATAATGATGTGTCCTTTGGGGGTGGGCGTACATTCATACCGCTTGTCTCATTTTCGATAAAATTGTTATTTAGCATATAAGAAATAGTTTTAGCATTATATGCTTAAGAGCAAATGCAAAACCATCAGCGTATTGAGATTTTTGAATTTTCAGAATTCACGCACAGTTCAATATTATACTTGTAGCTATATTCCATACTTTCAAAATTATCCTCATGGCAAGTAGTATTGTAGGGGTTAACGGAGTGTGTGAGAGAGATGCAAGAAAAGTAGTATTGTAGGGGTTAACGGAGTGTGTGAGAGAGATGCAAGAAAAGTAGTATTGTAGGGGTTAACGGAGTGTGTGAGAGAGATGCAAGAAAAGTAGTATTGTAGGGGTTAACGGAGTGTGTGAGAGAGATGCAAGAAAAGTAGTATTGTAGGGGTTAACGGAGTGTGTGAGAGAGATGCAAGAAAAGTAGTATTGTAGGGGTTAACGGAGTGTGTGAGAGAGATGCAAGAAAAGTAGTATTGTAGGGGTTAACGGAGTGTGTGAGAGAGATGCAAGAAAAGTAGTATTGTAGGGGTTAACGGAGTGTGTGAGAGAGATGCAAGAAAAGTAGTATTGTAGGGGTTAACGGAGTGTGTGAGAGAGATGCAAGAAAAGTAGTATTGTAGGGGTTAACGGAGTGTGTGAGAGAGATGCAAGAAAAGTAGTATTGTAGGGGTTAACGGAGTGTGTGAGAGAGATGCAAGAAAAGTAGTATTGTAGGGGTTAACGGAGTGTGTGAGAGAGATGCAAGAAAATTTTGACTTTTTTCCTTTGGAGGAAACACACCCACGTACATATTTGTATATCTCATCTTTTAAATAAATACATAAATTTGCAATTTGGGAGGCGGGAATGGGTACCGCCGCCCCGGGAACCTTTATTGGATAACCAACACCTCTGCCATAGGTCACTCCAAGTGGTTCGCTACGTTTGGTGATTTAGCAGAGGTGCCCGGGTTCATGGGGTGAGGTTTATCTAGGTCTTGGAGGCGGATGACCAGGACATACTGAACCCCAGATTCCTACCCACCCCTTAAACCCTTTTCCTTCCCAGAACTCTCCTCTCCTTCCTTTCCTTAAAAAAACCCTCCACACAGCATTCTCAAAGATGACATAGGCCCTGAGGGAAATTATTTTCCTCAGGGCCTCCTGTGTGGAGCACATGTAAAAAAAAAAAAAAAAAATGTTTATTCCAGTATGTGGGGAGGTGAGTGCAATCCCACACATTCCATAAGGGTATAATATACACATATATACACAAAATATTTAAAAGGAAAAAAAAGAAAAAGCAGGTGGATATGAATGTACATGAAACAAAAAAAGATAATAAACTAATAGTAGTAAAAGGAAAAACAAAAGAAATAATAATATGAAGATTTTAGGATTCTGTGAGCACGTAAGGAGCCAGTATTTTTCTCCAGTGTGCATCAATACTGGATGATGGACTGAGGCGGGCTTCCATGACGAGGATGTTTCCAGAGCTGGTTATCCTTTCCCTAATTCCTGCAACCCTGGATCTAATAAGAGCTGCAAAGCCAGGAACTCGCCCCTCCGTGAACATCCGGGAAGCGCTGCAATATCTGGGGAGACCAAACATTATGCGGAAGACATTGTTGTACTGAATCCGAAGTCTTTCTATACTACTTTTCTTGTAGTTTGACCAGAGTTCGCACGTATACAGTGTTGCACAGAAGAAAAGGAAGATCGTCCTTTTTACAGCAGTACTGCAAAGGCGGAATCTTCTACTGAGTATGTTTGCTTTTACATTGAGAGCTCTTCTTTGCCTATCGATGTCGTCATCGTCCATCAGATTACTGGTGATTATGTGTCCAAGGTATTTAGTTCCTTCAGTCACCTGCAGGTTCACACCATTCAGGGTAGCTGGAGGAATATTTTTTGGTCCTTGTCCATGTCTTACGACCAGTAGAGCCGTTTTAGTGGGGTTGTATAGCATGTTTGTTTCTTCGCAAATCTTTAGAAGAATACGTAGGCCCCTTATGGATGGTGCCATCAATACCATGTCGTCCACATAACTAATGTTGTTCAGACACTGTCCTCCAATTTGGCAGTCTACCCCAGCATTGTTTAGCCTGTCGGTGAGTTCGTCCATGTACAGGTGAACAATATCGGGGACATGCATCCTCCCTGTCTGACGCCACTCTTCAGGAGGAAAGGTTCGGAGAGTCTATCTTTCCACCTCACTAAGTTTTCCTGCTGTCTATGCTACGAATCGAGGATATGTATCACCGCCGGTGATATGCCTCTTTCACTGAGTTTATCCCATAGCAGAGGGTGAGAAACCCTGTCGAAGGCCTTGCTCAGATCTAGAAAACGTGCATTTGTGGTGGTCTTTTTATTCCTGTAGTATTCCAGGGTTCTTTTGAAAGAGCTGTAGTAGCATTATTGTGATAAGGAACATATTTATTTTTTTTTTTAAAGAAAGTCAAATTTTTCAAATATTGTCGGGTTACGAATAACCCGACAATATTTGAAAATCTCCTACTACCACCACAGTAAGCTGAAAATGTTGCTTGAGTCGTGAAGGAGGACTAAACCAGCCGAGGAATCGAACACGCAACGCCTGGGTGGGACCCAAACGCGATGCCCACTCAACCACTGACCGGTCGAATCGATCATATGTTTATTACCTTTGTCGCCGTCACGGTACCTACCGTAACCGTAAAACGTCACGCTAATTAAAGCGCGCAATGTGCCATAAAAGGTTTGCAGAAGTACATAAGGACCTATCTAGTGCAATATCTCCCTTCGGAAGTAAATATTAACTTTGGCCTCAGGTAGTAGATATAGAAAAAGGGAGAAACGTTCGTTGTTTGTTCAAAGATATTAAAAGCTGTCTGGATTATTACATTATTAGGTATGTTTGTTGGATTTCTAAATTATAATTGTTCGGTATATTGTTCCCACCAAACAACGAACCCCCTGTACGAAAAGGGGAAGCGCGGTGGGCACATAGGCAAAGAAACTAAAAAAAAATAGTTGAAAATATTAGAGACTAGCTGGTACCCGGCATGCGTTGCTATGCCATTTAATAAAGAAATTGTTTCTCCCTGCTTGTCCTTTCCCATTCGTCCCGTTTACTTTGCCTCCCCTATGTCTCCCGCGTTCCCTTCCCGTCTCGCGTTCCCACTCCACCTTCCTTCTCCCTACTCCACTCCACACTCCCTCCATCCCGCGAACCCCCCCCCCTCCCTCTCCCCCCCTTTCTCCATATCCCTTCTTCCCCCTCCCCCTTCCCGCATTCCATGCATTCAGTCCCGGTACATTCAGTTTTCTAACAGCTTGCCTGCCACTTATTGCATTTTTTTTATACAAATTTCATAATGCCAGAGCCCACCAGTAGTTTTATACAAGCCTTGTCCTGACAATGAAGAACACAAAAAAAAGAATTATTCAATTTGGTGCAGTCGTTCGAAAGTTATGCGCGAACATACATTTCGGCTATTAATTTTTATTTATACAGATTTCCCATTTTTTTCTTTTTACTTTAGCTCCACACTTCTAAGAGACTCTGAGGAAAATAATTCTTCTCAGGGGTCATCTTTGGGGATGCTGTGTGAATGTTTTTTAAGGAAAGGAATAATAGGAATTTCTGGGAAGAAAAAAGGTATGAGGGATTGGTAGGAATCTGGGGTTCAGTGTGTCAGGTAGACAAACCTCATCCCAAGAATCCGGGCACCTCTGCTAAGTCACCAAACGAACCACTTGAGGTGACCTCTGGCAGAGGTGTTGGTTATTCAATAAATGGTTCCCAGGGCGGTGGTACCCGCGCCTACCTCCCAATCCACACTTCTAGGAGGCTCTGAGGAAAATAATTCTCCTCAGGGCCTATGTCATCTTTGGGAATGCGGTGTGGAAGATGTTTTTAGTGTGAACTGTATAATTTTTATTGATGTATTTATGACAACAAATCAAATCCACAACCTTGTATGAAAATTTCCAGTATTTAAAATCAAATCATAAATAGTTCCTACAATGGTATATTTTGTTCCCATAACAAAGCACACAAAATTGTATGAGAGAATGACTCCTTTGTTAGCGCTAAACTTTCTTGTGTTCCCGCCTATTGTGTTACCTCCCTCTTTCTTGCAACTCGCCACCGAGTTTTACAAATAATAGTTGCGTAACAATTTCATTAACTAATTGGCTGACACCCCGCAGGGGTAGGCAGGTAGGTAATTATATCCCATTGTATCTTTATTGTTTTGAAATTGGGGTAAGAATTTAGTTACTTGCAGGTTCAATCTATGTATTTGTTTATTTGTTTGAAACATTTACAGAGTGTTAACCTAGTAATCACTCCACAACATCAAGCACACACCCACTTTTCATCAAACCTGGGTCGCGTGGACTCCAGATGACGAATATCTACAGCTCACATGTTGGACCAATATCTATTAACTTCAGAGTGAGGACTTATATCTACAGAGCTAAGGTCGGATGAATATCTATGACGGTCCCAGTGGTGACTTATATCTACAGAGAGCAACTGAGCAAGAAGTTTAGCATAAATTACTTCAATTCAGCTAGCAAGAAGTTAAGCATAAATTACTTCAAACTAGCGCTGTCTCGTTTGTTAAAGGGCCGCTAGAACGAGACAGCGCTAGTTCGCTCAACTCCACCCTCTTTGCAATCACTGCCGCAGTCACTAAATGCAGTGTCGTGTGGAGAGCCCATTAAACGCTATAAAGTATGTACATGAAAATTTTTGCATAATATTACGTATTTTGCTGTTTACGAGGACAATAATTTATTGAACAAACATGGAGGTCATAATACAAAGATATTTATTTATTTCGAAATACACGGCACCACAACCTAACCTAACCTAACCTAATTGATATAGAAATAGTCATGGTAACAGACTACACTCGAAATAAAGAAAGCTGTTAAAACAAAAACCCAAATCCTTAATAATCAGCTAAATGTGTCCAATAGTCCGATATTAGGTATTTTTACATACATAAATTAAGATTTTTTAAACTGCATACGCAATATTACGTTATTCCAATATGCTATACATAATTGCAAATCCAACCTCTGCCAGTGCTGTAGATATTCGTCGACACTTTGGTTCTCATAGATATTAGTCAGCAGTTTGAGCTGTAGATATTCGTCCTCACTTTGGTTCTCATAGATATTAGTCCGATTTGTTCAGTTTTTCGAATTCCTGTAGATGTCAGTAGACGCCTCCATTGCGTGGTCCCAAAAACTAATACCTCATTCGCTCAACGACAATTCTGGTTCATCGCTCCTAAAATATATAATGCTCTGAGTACTGACATAAAGTCAAGTAATTCTAATTCTCTTTATACATATAGCACACATGTACAACATTGGATTTTCGAAAGGGGACGAGCGTACTTCAAAGAATACATGAGTTCTTAACACTAAATTTTAATTACTAATTTTTACATTTCAAGCTTTTTATTTCCAATTTTATTTCTATTTTTCTTTAAAATGTTATTATTTTTTTTCTTAGTTTTTCATTTAATTTTATTTATGTTTTAATTTTAATTTATATACCTATATGTTTTAATTTTTATATTTGTATAGAACACATGAGTTTTTAACACTTAATCTTTATTATTAGTTTATGTATGTTTTCAAAATTTTCATTTTCATTTTTATTTCTATTTTTCTTGAAAATATGATTTTTTTCTCTTTGTATGTATTTCTTAATTTTTATTTAGTATGTTCAATTATCTGTTTCAATAAAATAGTATTTATTAATTCCTATTTAAAATATTAAATGTATGACTACTACAACACGGGCATTAGCCTAGTGTGGTTATCAATAAAATTTTATGAAATAAAAATAAATAAAATAAATTATTACAGCGGTTTGACACTGTGCGAAACATACCCAGGTATTTAGACATGGTTAATATTGCAATTTTGTATACCATTGATCACCTTACCTTAAATTTTGTATTTTTATATTACGTATGTATTTTTTTTCATAATAACTAATCGGCCACTTGCATGGATTTTATAACGACTTGGAAAAAATCGTGTGGATAGATTTTTTTACTTAGATTACGAAAACGTTGGTAAAAATTTTTAGAAATGTATAGTTTTTTTTATTAAATAAATCCATTATTTGGGCTCGTGACATCACTACATGAAAATGTCCCGTCTCCGAAAATGTTCCTATTAATTTTTTTAAATTCCACACTGATTAATTTTTTTATATGGTAACACTTTGATTTCATACGAATTTTTGAATTTGACATTTAACGTTCACTAGATTTATTGTTTGTTCTCTGCGATCATTTGGTTTGTCTTTTTGACAGATGTTGTGAAGATAACCCCGTACATTTATGATGTCTGCGTGTGTTTTAGATCTATAATGGTAATGGTTTTGATTTTAATATTCTTATTTTTATTATAATTTACAAGTACAAGTTATTTATTTATTGGATTTAGTAATATAGACGTTGAACATTATTTACGATCAATAAGATGGATCAAGGAAAAAAATATTTATGAGATGTAATATTTTTAGTATGCCTCATATTCTCCTGTGCCATTCGTGTGGAAAACGTTATTTTTAAAAATGATTTTCGGTTATAGGTTATAGGTGTAATTCTTCTTCTTTGTGTGCCGTATCAGGTCCCCCCGACGTTGGCGATCACTCTTGAGAATGTCTCTCTGTCTTGCGCTGCCCGGAATAGCTCCTTCACACTTCTAATGCCGGTCCAATCTCGTATATTACGCAGCCAAGACATTTGTCTCCTGCCAGGCCCTCGGCGACCCTCTGTCTTGCCTTTCAATATCAAATGGAGCAAGTGATACTTCTCCCCTCGAAGTATATGACCCAGATATGAAATTTTCCTGATTTTTATTAATGTAAGCAGTTCTCTATCTGCTCTAGCCCGCCTGAGAATTTCTGTGTTGGTGATCATGTCGGTCCCTGGGACCTTGAGCATTCTCCGGTGAAGCCACATTTCAAAAGCCTCTAATCTGTTCATGGTATTTACTTTCAAGGTCCATGTTTCACATCCATAGAGCAAGACCGACCACACATAACATTTTAGCATTCTCTGCCTTAGTTTTAAGCTGATATTGTCGTTGCAGAAGAGGTTTTTTTGATTTGGGAGGCGGGAATGGGTACCGCCGCCCCGGGAACCTTTATTGGATAACCAACACCTCTGCCATAGGTCACCCCAAGTGGTTCGCTACGTTTGGTGATTTAGCAGGGGTGCCCGGGTTCATCGGGTGAGGTTTGTCTAGGTCTTGGAGGCGGATGACCAGGACATACTGAACCCCAGATTCCTACCCACCCCTTAAACCCTTTTCCTTCCCAGAACTCTCCTCTCCTTCCTTTCCTTAAAAAAAACCCTCCACACAGCATTCTCAAAGATGACATAGGCCCTGAGGGAAATTATTTTCCTCAGGGCCTCCTGTGTGGAGCTCTAGCAGGGGTGCCCGGGTTCATCGGGTGAGGTTTGTCTAGGTCTTGGAGGCGGATGACCAGGACATACTGAACCCCAGATTCCTACCCACCCCTTAAACCCTTTTCCTTCCCAGAACTCTCCTCTCCTTCCTTTCCTTAAAAAAAACCCTCCACACAGCATTCTCAAAGATGACATAGGCCCTGAGGGAAATTATTTTCCTCAGGGCCTCCTGTGTGGAGCTCATGTAAAAAAAAAAAAAAAAAAAAGAGGGATTTCATTTTAATGAACGGAATTCTTGCTGCTTCAATTCTGCATCTAACCTCCACATCTGGGTCAAGAGTCTCCGTGAGAATACTGCCGAGGTATCTAAATCTTTCCACCTTTTCGACATTGCAACCATTTAACTGTATCTCTGATTCAGAGTGATCTAGTCGTCCAAATGTCATCCATTTAGTTTTATTGACGTTGATTGTTAGGCCCAGTTGCTCACCAGCATTATTAACAAGATTTAATAGGTCTTGGAGGTCATCGAGACAGTCAGCTAGTAATACAGTATCATCTGCGTATCTTATGTTATTAATGACAACTTATAGGTGTAATTATCGTTATATAAATTTTATAATTTTATATAACGATAATTATTAATCATAAAATTTTGTCCCGTCTTTCCGGTTTATAAAAAATGGTTTGATTTATCGGATTGAAATTTTCAAAAAATCGCCAGGGTTTCAAATATACGATTAAAAAAAAATATAGAATGTCCAAGAATATTTGCCTAAATCGGAAAAAAAAATTTAAAATGTGATGCAAGTGACGTATTGTTATTTTATATCTCACTGTAATTGAAATTTTTGTTGCCTAAATTTTTAATTCATTTATATACTTTTTATTTCTGTCGTAAATTTATTAATACTCTTTTTTGTTCGATTTTTTTTTTACGTGATTACCGCACAAGAGTCCCAAATTCTCCCGTCCGGAGCCAGTGGCACTATGGCATCCCCAATTGGGGTATGTTGTGAGGCTGAAGGCAGTGGGGAGGGGAAGGAGATAGGGAAAATGAAAATGAAGATGGGGAAGTACCCGGCTATTCAGATCTGGTCACCAAACACGGCAGAAGCCATTTCAAGGAACTTTTCAAATCAGAATGGTGGTCTTACACCAGGGCGATACTGAGAGTATCTTCCACTCTGGAACGTGCCGCAAATATACTATATATTATTTTTAATGAATAAATTGTGAAACACACAAATTAATCAAATAAAATTTATTTGCCACGCCGGGATTCGATCCCGCGACCTTCGGAATGCAAGTCAAGCGCCTTACCGCTGCACTACGCCGGCCGTCGAATTTAAAGATGTACTGCCTTTATTATTTATGTGAAAGCCCTCTGGGCGTAAAATAAAATAAATAAATAAACAACTAAATACTTTAATGTTCTCCAAAACGAGCTTGAAAAAAAATCATATATTTGGTATATAAATGTGTAATTTCAACTACTTAAGAAATTCTAAAAATCAAAGTACTTTATTGAAACTAAATAGATATAAATACATTGGGAATTCATATGTCACATATTGGTTTATAAATGTGTAAATTCAAAATCTATGCCAAAAACATTCTAGTACATCACCACAAAAATGATTCAGAGGCAGACACCTCACATGCTCATAAAACCAGAGCCAAACAAACAGACATTCAGAATTGAAACGTTGCTTGAAAATGGCTTTAGCCGTGTTTGGTGACCAGATCTGAATAGCCAGGTACTTCCCAACCTTCCTCTTCCCCACCTCCTTCCCCTCCCCACTACCTTCAGCCACACAACATACCCCAATTGGGGATGCCATAGTCTCACTGGCTCCAGGCGGGAGCAGTTGAGATTCTTGTGCGGTATTCACTGTAAAAAAAAAAAAAAAAAAGACATACTTAATATACCAAATTGTAACTCTTCATTTGGACAAAGAAGTTCTGAATTTTTAGCAGTAAAGTTATATAACAAACTCCCACTTAGTATCAAACAAAATAAAACAAAAAAATAGCTACATTAAGGACATTAAATGTTGGCTGAAGGCACAATCGAAAAATGAAATCGTCGTAGAAGTTTTTGGAAAACCTTGTCCAAACAATGAAGTTAAACCATAGAAGTCGCTGAAAACTTATCCAAAGCATAGTCCCCTTCAGCACAGGATCTCCTAGTGAGGAGGACTACGAATATAATTTCTATTTTATATGTATACCTAACATGTTTCATATAAAAATATAAAAAAATAATAAATCCATAGTTACTAAATAAAAATAAAAATAATAATAAAACAATTGTAAATGTTCTCTAAAGTGGCCTGGAAAAAATCTCCTACTTGTGATCTCACTAAAGAAACCACTCATTTACTCTGAATGCAATTATTATTGTTCTCCAAAATGACCTTAAAAAAAATAACATGTTTGCGATTCTTTCAAAGACAAAAGAAACCATCTAGAATACAATTATTTAATGTTCCCAAAAGTTGTCTTGACAGAATCTCATTCCTGTGATCTCTTGAACGAAACCATTCCTTTGTTAAGAATATTATGAACTAAATATACAATTTGGCTGTCCTGAAACGGGTGTCCTTCCCAGTTGGACAATGTAGTGTTATATATATATGTATATACATAAATGAATTATATAAATTGACAATGAGATGTGCATAGATATAAACGGTTCCATACCAACTCAGAATCAAGTCAACTCAACAACTCTTTGAAAGGTCATTAACTCTAGAAAGATAATCTTATTTTTAAGATAATCAATCATACGTCTGAGAGACGTAATGAAGTTTTAAAGTAAATATTTCACATATTATCAAAATTACACAGTTTAAAGATAGTTGAATATTTGGTTAAGGGTTTTGTTCTTTAAATAAAACCAAAATAATTATAAAAAATATAATGGAATTTAAAAAAATAAGTAAATTCACTAAACCTCTTACAAATCAACTACAAAATATTAAGACTTTTTTTAAATGAAAAATAATGTTTTATTTTATATCTAAATTGTGTTTTTTTTTTACATACTATGAAAGTTTAAATGCTGATCAGTCATTATACTTAAAAATATTTATTTTTTATATACAAGTTTGATAGTTACACAAAAGGTCCTAGAGGCGCACTGAAGCTTAAAACTGTATATTTGACACAAGTTTTTTTTACTTTAAATTAAAACCAAAAAAAATTAAAAAAATATTTCGTAATTTAAAAAAAAATAACGAAATTCTGTAAACATCTTACAAATCAGCTAAAAAATATTTGGTATTGTTTTAATTGAAAAATAATGTTCAATTTTATGTCTAAATCGTATTTTTTTATACGTTACGAAAGTTAAAATGCCAATAATATATCTATGTTTTGATATGATTGGATATGATTTTAGATTTTCACAGCCAAAAGTATTTTTGTGATTTGTTTTTGGGGTGTTATGCCGTGTTGCGCTACCTCCTCCTTTAGCCAACGTTTTGGACAGCGTTACAGTATCCATCATCAGGGCAGATGTGTCCCAAATACAAATCACAAAAATATCTATGTTTTGTTTTGTTTCAAATCACCTTTATACGAACAAGTCTGAAAATACTAATATAAATACGTCTCTCGGGCGTAATGGGTATGTGTTTCTCCGTAATTATTGTATTTACCATGGTGACAGAGCCGCCCCGCTCAGCAACAAAGCTAATTGAGATAGACAGCGCGCTACGTTGCGGAATAAAAAAAATACAGCATTTTTTGCATATCCCTTTACGTCTCTCAGACGTAGATTATCTTTCTAGGGTTAAAAACTATGAAAAAATAATTTTAAAATCACCCTAATCTAATAATAATAATAATAATAATAATAACGTAGTATTTATATAGCGCAGTTTTGTGATGTTTCACTTCAAGTGCGCTTAATTATAATAAACTTAAAATTAACCTACAGTAACCTTACGAGTCCTTAAAAAATTAATTAAATAATGTGAAATAACGAATATACAAAAATATACAAAGCAATTCCTAAAGAACAATATTAAAAACAATAGTGAGTGCTGTTTTGGCACAGGACAATATATAATGATAAACCATCGCGGTGCCATTCAGCAAGAATCATTTAAACTAAATTATATAGAACAGGAGGCAGTTAACATTTAGAAATAATACAAATTCAGAGTGCACATAAAACTATAGTAAGGAGGTAATCTAACGCAACCTATTTAACCAACCAGGTAATCTAACGCAACCTATTTAACCAATTTTTGAAGTGAAACTTCTTTACGCACGCTTGACTTGGGGAGTAAGCTGGTGAATGCGTGACGAGAGCATTACGAAAAGTGTGATCGGGCGAGGCGAACGGTAGTTGAGAGGGAGATATAAGTCAGTGAAGATAGAAGAGAGAGAGTTGCGTTTCGTATATTTCTGTAGGGGCAAGAGAGAGAGCTGCGAGCATACATTTTCTTCCGCTTTTTCTCTCACAGCCAGTTACGTTTCGTATATTCAAGACACAGTGCAGGCCTATTGTCTGTATCACACTGTAGGAGCAAGAGAGTTTTATAACTTAGTGTAGTTTTACTTCAGTCGTGTGGTCTAAAGCACACTCGTTTTTTTTATTTTTTTTAACATCACTCTTTATAACTTTTCTGAGGTGCTTCTGATATAAATAAAATTAATTAATAAATTCTCTCATCGCCGATATAAATAATGCAAGGCTGATTGATGTAAGCGTATTAAGTAAACTCAGATGGTTTGAGAAAGGAGTGTAAGGAGAATATATGACGCAAATTTGAATGGTCGATGAAGTCGGGGAGGCCCGAAGAAGACATGGCACGATCAAAAGATTCAGATACTTGGGAGGGGCCATGATATTTTACAGGGAGTTCCCGATGAGAAAGATTAATTATTCTTATTACCAGCATTTTAAAACAATAACTCAATATCGATATTGTTCCAATCAAAATTTTCTATAATATATACACATATTTAAAAATTCTCAAACACAGATGATAAAACTATTAAAAATATGTACTTTTTTTAATTATTTTTTTTATCATAAGTACCTACCTATTTATAATTTTAATGGAGTTAATGTAAAAAAATACTTTTTTTGCATTAACTCCACACAGGAGGCCTTGAGGAAAATAATTTCCTTCAGGGCCTATGTCATCTGGGATGCTGTTATTTATTTTATTTATTTATTTATTTATTTAAACGCCCATAGGGCTTTTACATAGAATGCAGTGCATTTTTTTAAATAACAGTGAAAAGAATGGGTTTACAAAATACAATACACAATACAAGTAAAATAATATTTGTTAAAAAACAAAATATAGGTTACATAAAATATATGGGTTAAAAAAAATAAAATAAAAAATTTAGGTTACATAAAATATAAGCGTTAACAAAATACAGGTAACATAAAATATAAGAAACAAAATATAGTCCATAAAATATAGGAGTTGACATAAAGTAGGTAATTTTTAAAATTGTTGTTCTCATTAGTTTACGGGATAGGTAGAAATAAATAGTTGGCACATATGGCGTTTGAAGTTTGCTAAGTTCAAATTATTGTCAAATACATCCAGATTGTGTAAGTATTTGTTACCAAGCTATGCAAACGTTGTATTGGAGAATGTAAATCATAGTTCGAATGAGATGTACGTATATAAAATGTCAATGTTTGTCTAGTTGTTCGTGTAGGTACATGTAGATTTATTAATTGCAGGAGTTCACAACTGTCGAATTTAGAGTTTAATAATTTTAATAAAAAAGTAAGGTCGTTTATTTTTCTTCGGTTTTCTAATGTTGGAATATTTAAAGTATTCATTAACGACGGATAATTTATGTACTCTAAAGGGATGTTAAGTTTAAAATTTACAAAACGTAGAAATTTTCTTTGAATTCTTTCAATAGTATGAATATTAATTTTATAGAAGGGCGACCAGACTATGGAGTTATATTCTATTAGGCTTCTAACAAGGGATGTGTACAGTAGTTTAATGATTTGTAACGATTCAAAGTTTTTAATTGTTCTTAACACAAATCCTAAAGTTTTCATAACCTTATTTGCAGTTTGTTGAATGTGAACAGTGAAGTCTAGTTTCTCATCCATTATTATGCCAAGATTCCGCATTTCCGATACTCTTTCTAAATTTATTTTATTTATTGAATAGTCAAAAACAGTGATGTTTTTTTTCTGGAAAAGATCAAAGTTTTGCATTTTTCTACATTTAAATATAGATTGTTTTGTGAGCATCAAATTTTTAGCATGTCTATATTTGATTGAAGAATTTCACAGTGATTAAGGATAGTTATCTCTTTATATAATTTAATTTTATCAGCGAAAAGCAACACTTTGACGTCTTTAAAGCAGTTGACTATGTCGTTTATAAAAATAAGAAATAAAATTGGGCCAAGATGACTACCTTGCGGTACTCCACTAGTGGCAGAAAATGGTTTGGATATAAAAGATTTTATTTTTACAAATAAAGTTCTACCTGATACGTAACTGTTACCTGCCAGTTCAACATATTTGCTCTGATTCCCAGAGCATGAAGTTTTCGGATCAGTATTTTGTGGGACACTTTATCAAAAGCCTTCGAGAAATCAGTATATATACAGTCAACTTGTTTGTTTTTAGAAAATGACTCCAATATATAGTTTTGAAAGAGTAATAAGTTTGTTGAAGTTGATCTACCTCTAATGAAGCCATGTTGTTTGTCATTTATTATCTCTGTTAACGTGGGATATGTTTCATCAAGAACTAGAGATTCAAAGATTTTGGGTAATACAGATTGTATGCATATAGGTCGATAGTTTGAAATGTCAGTCTCATCGCCTTTTTTAGTATTGGGATAATATAGCTGGATTTCCAGTAGACAGGAAAATGTCCAGAAGATAGTAGCTGGTTAAAGAGAATGGTTAGTGGTTTAGACAATACAGAGGAGCAATGTTTTAGGAAAATTGGCGGGATGGAGTCTGGGCCTGCAGATTTGTTAATGTCTAAGGAACATAGTTTCTTTTTGCAAGATTCTTCTGTTATGTAGCAGTCTGTTAAATGTATGGTTTTTTTAAATGAGTATGAAGGAATTTTTTCTTCTGGTGTTTCCTCATCGTAAACATTTTTAAAGAAATCTGAGAAAAGATTTACGATATCTTGTGTGCTGTTAGCACATTTGTCATCCATAAGCATTTGTGGTGGATAGTCTGTGCTGTCATTGTTTAGTGTTTTGATAAATTTCCAGAGATTATTTGAGTGCAAAGCTGTGTTTTCGATAGAGTTTATATATGCTTCATAACAGATTTTAGAAAGATCTTTGCATTGTTTTCTAGTTTCACTGAAAATTGCATAATCGATCATCGATCAAGTTTCTTTGAATTTTTTATGAAGTTTCTTTTTTTGTTGAAGTGAGGCTTTTAGTTCTGGTGAGAAATAAGTCGGATATGTATGTTTTTTAGAAGTATATAGTGGTACATTTGATTTTATGGTGCTAGACAATATTGAATATAAATTATCTAAGGATTTGTCAGTATTCACGTCCGATAAAAAAGACCAGTCGACACGGGAAAGATGATAATTTATAGATTCAAAATCTGCACGTTTGTAGTTGAGAGTCTCTTCAACGTGTTTCGGTTTGACGCTACACACATTTAGCTTAATATAAAGAGGGGGGTGGTAGTTATCAACAGGTACGAGAGGATCATTACATTTGTCAATGACCAATTTAGGATAATTTGATATTGCTAGATCTAGTAAGCGATTATTTGCATTGTATATAAAGTTATGTTGGAAAAGATTTAAAAAATTTGTCATATCCAAAATCTCACGTGCACGATCATTCTCGCCCTCATTTACAATTAAACCACTATCACTTGATTTCCACTTCAGGTTAGGGAGGTTGTAATCCCCAAGAATAATAATTTTAGAGTTAGGGTATTTGTACAGTAGATCTTCAACGTCTTCGCTGTGACTTCGGTAGATTAGAGCATCAGACAGTGGCGGTGTGTACACAGTTGCAATTATTATCTTTTCTACGGTGGTATCAATTTGTATAAATAGTTGTTCGAGTGTATTATTTTTTTGTTTTGAGTTTTCTTGATAACATTTTTTTTTATTGCAATTAGCACTCCGCTGCCCCTTGTTGGCGTGTTTCCCGACTATACACCGGTTTGCACTGATATATGTTAGTTTGTAAGACCGTATAAATGGACAAACTGAAGTATTTTCTTCACAAAACACGTGCGCGAATCTTTTTTTAAGATTTATTTAAACTAAAATTAAAATTCTGAAACATAGCTTTCTCAGATAATTTATTGATTTATTTTACTGCATGATTATATATATATATATATATATATATATATTTATTATTTTTTTACATTAGCTCCACACAGGAGGTACCGAGGAAAACAATTTCCCTAAGGGCCTATGTCATCTTTGAGGATGCTGTGTGGAGGGTTTTATAAGGGAAAGGAAGGAGAAGAAGATATGGGAAGGAAAAAGGTATGAGGGGTGGGTAGGAATCTGGGAGTCAGTGTGGCCAGGAGTGACGGACGTATGAATCTGTACCTCAAACTTCGGTGCAAGGCGAAGGGTCGGGAGAATCCGGCTGGAGAGGTCAAAAGGCCTCCCTCAATCAGTCTCCTCCGAACCTGCCCGCCACGCAGTGGTTGGGTAAACGTATCCGCCACCAAGACCTAGACAAACCTCATCCCATGAACCCGGGCACCCCCGCCAAGTCACCAAACGTAGCGAACCACTTGGGGTAACCTGTGGCAGGGGTGTTGGTTGTCCAATAAATGGTGCCCGGGGCGGCGGTACCCATATCCGCCTCCCAAATAAATATGATTTGAAATGTGTGTTGTGTAATACAAAATTTGTTTGAAAATTTAACTAATCTACCAACGACCTACGGAATAACCTTATTATATTATGCTAAAAATAAACATCCTTACAAAGCGGTTATCCATCCTATTCCAAAGAAGGGTGACCGCTCCAACCCGGCCAACTACCGCCTCATAGCGATCACATCAGTTCTGTCTAAGGTGATGGAACAAACTGCTCACATACCTCGAGAAGAACAAAATTATTAACGACCGTCAATACGGATTCCGGCGGAACCACGCGTGCGGTGATCTTGACGAGATCGAGACGCATGTTTGGGGGCGATGCTTGGAACGTTTCGGTGAGACCCAAACGGTTACACTGGACATCTCCAAGGCCTTTGACCGGGTTTGGCACCGAGGACTTGTCAACAAACTGCATTCTTACGGACTTCCCGCATCCTTGTGTACGTGGATTGCCGACTTCTTGAGAGAGAGGTCGATTCAGACGGTAGTCGATGGTTTTACCTCTTCCTCACACTCGATAAATGCTGGCGTCCCGCAGGGATCGGTTCTGTCTCCGACTTTGTTTTTGTTGCACATCAACGACCTTTTGTCATGTGCACCAATTCACTGTTATGCGGATGACAGTACAGTTCATGATAGCTTTTTGTTTGACAAGCCCCCAAAGGGCTCACAAACTCCAACAGCTCGTAGGGCTTTGAAGCAAAGAATGGACGGTTACCTCGAGAGTGTTTTCTCTTGGGGTAAAAATAATCTCGTTGAATTTAATGTTTCAAAGACCCAATCTTGTCTGATTACGTCTAAAAGGGATCGAAATGAAAATCTAGTCTCTTTCAACGGAAGCAATCTTCCGAACAGGCCCTCCATTGATATGCTTGGTGTAACCCTAAGTGACCAGCTCAGGTATGGGGGCTCCATCGAAGCCAGAGTAAAGTTAGCCTCCCAAAAGCTGGGCGTACTGTACAGGGCCCGCAGATACTTTAATAGTACACAACTGCTAACCTTGAACAAATCACAAGTACGCCCCACGGTTGAATTTGGCAGCCATCTCTGGTCTGGAGCTCCAAAATACCTGAAAAATACCCTCGACTCTGTGCAGAAACGGGCGGTCCGTTTGATAGATTCTCCCATCTTAACAGACGGATTGCAATCTTTAGAGCACAGGCGTCGGGTGGGAATGCTATCCTTGTTCTACCGGTATTACAATGGAAGATGCTCCGAGGAACTAGCATCATTGATCCCTTCGGCACCGGTGCATAGTCGGGAAATACGCCAAACGCGTGCCCAACATTTGTACACGGTTGACATTTGTCACATGAGAACGGGTCGTTTCTTCGACTCGTTCTTGTGTTCAACAGCTCGGCTGTGGAATGATTTGCCGGCTTCTGTTTTTCCTCCTTCCTACAACATGGGTCTCTTCAAGACCAATGTTCATTCCTTCCTCTCCTCAAAAAGACCCTCCACACAGCATCCCAGATGACATAGGCCCTGAGGGAAATTATTTTCCTCAGGGCCTCCTGTGTGGAGTTAATGTAAAAAAAAAAAAAAGACATTTGACGTTTTTGAATTTTTGGAATTCATTCACTAATCAATATTATATTCATCACAATATTTCTGCAGCTCTTTAAAAAATGAGAATTCGTTCAATACAAAATGAATGAGGAAAAGAATTTTCTTCATAATTTTTTGGATGTTTTCGGGGGGGAGACAAATCCAACAAATCAAAGATCATAAAAATCGGTTCAGCCGTTCTTGAGTTATAAATGGTAAAACTTACCCTATTTTGTTTTATGTATTAACTAGCTGACCCGGCGAACTTAGAATCAATACCGCCTCAGAATCAATAGTTGTTGAATTAAATTCATAAGTTAAAAATTACGCAATGAAGCAATTATCAATGCGCAACTGTCCGTGTTTTGTTTTTGTCATTATCAGAGATGGCGTTGTGTACGGATTTATATTTTTGTGATTTTCTTACTTTTACAATTACTTACGGGAATTCGGGAGGCGGATACGGGTGCCGCCGCTTCGGGAACCATTTATTGAATAACCAACACCTCTGCCTTAGATCACCCCAAGTGGTTCGCTACGTTTGGTGATTTAGCAGGGGTGCCCGGGTTCATGAGGTGACTTATGTCCGGGTCTTGGCAGTTGATGCACCTGCCCACCTGCTGCGTGGCGGGCCGGATCGAGAGAGACTGGTTGAGGGAGGCCTTTTGACCTTTCCAGCCGGACTCTCTCGACCCATTGCCTTGCACCACAGTTGGAGGGATGGATTCATACGTCCGTCACTCCCGGACACACTGACCCCCAGATTTCTACCCACCCCTCATACCTTTTTCCTTCCCAGAACTTTCTATCCTCCCCATTCCTTAAAAAGATCCTCCACACAGCATCCCCTAAGATGACATAGGTCCTGAGAGAAATTATTTTCCTCAGGGCCTCCTGTGTGGAGCTTATGTAAAAAAATGCGGTACGTTCCAGAGAGGAAGATACTCTCAGTATCGCCCTGGTGTAAGACCACCATTCAGAATTTAAACGTTGCTTGAAATGGCTTCTGCCGTGTTTTGTGACCAGATCTGAATAGCCAGGTACTTCCCCACCTTCCTCTTCCCTATCTCCTTCCCCTCCACCACTGCCTTCAGCCTCACAACATTCCCCAATGGGGATGCCATAGTCCCACTGGCTCCAGACGGGAGCAGTTGGGACTCTTGTGCGGTATTCATGTAAAAAAAAAAAAACCTAGAAAAAAAATATTTGTCTTTACATTAGCTCTCAATTTTGGAGGCGGGTATGGGCGGGTACCGCCGCCCCGGGAATCATTAATTGGATAACCAACACCTCTGCCATAGGTCACCCCAAGTGGTTCGCTACGTTTGGTGACTAAGCAGGGGTGCCCGGATTCATGGGGTGAGGATTGTCCGAGTCTTGAGGGCGAATGTGTCTGCCCACCTGCTGCATGGCGGGCCGGATTGAGAGATACTGGCTGAGGGAGACCTCTCCGACTGGACTCTCTAGGAACATCGCCTTGCACCGCAGTGGGATGGATGGATTCATACATCCTTCACTCCTGGACACGCCGACCCTCAGATTCCCACACATCCTTAATATCCTTTTCCTTCCCAGAACTCCGCACAGCATCCCTAAAGATGACATAGGTCCTTATGGAAATTATTTTCCTCAGGGCCTCCTGGGTGGAGTTAATATAAATCAAGTTTCGGCTTACAAGGCCATTTTCAAACTGTCAAATCGTAAGTCTGTTCGTCTGGAGCCAGTGAGGCTATGATACCCCAATTCAGGTATGTTGTGAGGCTGAACGTAGTGGGAAGGGGAAGGAGATGGGAAAGAGGAAGGTGGGATATTCAGATCTGGTCATCGAACACGGCCGAAGTTATTTGAAGCAACGTTAGCAGAGGTGCCCGTGCCTTCCTTTCTCTAATAAGACCCTCTCACACAGCATCCTCAAAGGTGACACAGACCCTATCCCCAGAACTGCCTAATGTGTGGAGATAATGAACACCGACGTTTGAGAGCAGTTGGGACTCTTGTGTGGTATTCGCACATGCCTAATATAAGTAGTAGGTACTCGTTCTAGGTTGTCAATATGAAATATCAACATTCACAAACGATATGTGGCTTTAAATGGCTTTAGCTAAGTTTAGTAACCAGATCTAACCACCCCTAACCTGGCTCCCTAACTAACTAATGAATACCGCACAAGAGTTCCAACTGCTCCTCACCGTTTGGGTTCTGGGAGACTATGGTATCCCCTATAGGAGTATGATGTAAGGCTGAAGAAAAGGGGGGAGTTACCTGGGTATTCAAATCTGGTCGCCAAACATGGCTAAAGCCATTTCAAGCAAGGTTTTACTTCTGAATGGTGGTTTTACATCAGGGTGATACTGAGAGTATCTTCTACTCTGGAACGTGCCGCAAATATACTATATATTATTTTTAATTAATTTATCGTGAAATAACACAAATTAATTAAATAAAATTTATTTGCCCACGCCGGAATTTGAACCCGTTTCCTTCAGATTGTTAATCGAGAGCCTTACCCCTCGACCACTGAGACCATCGGTATCTTTTCTTTTTTTTACATTAGCTCCACACGCCCATGTCATCTTAGGGGTTGCTGTGTAGAGGCTCTTTTTTAAAGGAAGGTTAGGAAGTTCTGGGAAGGAAAAAAGTATGAAAGATGGGTAGGAATCTGGGGTCAGTGTGTCCAGGAGTGACGGACGTATAAATCTATCCGTCCAACTTTGGCTGGAAAGGTCAAAATGCCTCCTTCAACCAGTCTCTCTAATCCGGCCCGCCACGCAGCAGGTGAGCAGACGCATCCACCGCCAAGACCGGGACAAACACGACCCCATGAACCCGGCACCCCAAACGTAGCGAAACACTTGGGGTTACCTATGGCAGAGGTGTTGGTTATCCAATTAATGGTTCCCAGGGCGGCGGTACCCACACCCGCCTCCCAAATATTACTTTTACCATAAAGAAAAATTAAAAATTCTTACCTTAATTAAATAGCCTTTTTAAAATCCAATTCTCTCAGCAAAACAATTTTTTTTTAATTTCTTAAAACTATTATCTACTTATTGACTTTATCACGAATAATTTAAAAAAAAAAACAATAAATATTTATTTTTAAAATCAAGCACAGAATTTTATAAATGTTATAATTGCAATTTTTATGATAGAACCAGCGCAGATCAGTGATAAATTACGGAATATTATAGTATAATTCTTAAAAATACAATAATAGTTATGAAAGTGACTTTATTTTAAAACATTATATTAGTATCTATTTATCGTTTGTTTAAATTCATCAAAACAACAATTAGTAACAAATACTGAAAACAACACTTAAATTCAAAGCAAATTTGAGTTCATTTCAACGCACATCTCAGACAACTGAAATTATTTGTGATTTCACTCATTTGAATTGTTAATTTTTTTAAATTTTCACTTTTAATTCACTTTACCGACATTTTAAAAACGCTTTTTTACAATTTTTCACCAATTTTCTTCCAAAATTTCGAAAAAACGCGAGTTTATTTGGGGAATTTCAACGCTAGAGGGCGCTGTGAGCTGTCAAACTGTTTGAAATTCGAACAGAGGGGGCGTGGTCCAACACTGAAGTGGGCGGAGCTAAAAGAAAACTCGTACATAAGTCCGACTCGCTCCAACTGCTTGGAAAAGTGCGCGAAAAGCGGGACAGCTAAAGAAATGGGTGTTTTCCAGTATTGCTTTCTCGTTCTGGTTCATTGAGATGGAAATGGGTTAAAGTGGGATGCACGATTTTGAACCTTTCGAAGGCACAATATCTCGCAAATATATATGTACTTATAGGTATATTTATTATTTTTTAATGTTTTTAACGATGAGTGCAGAGCCAGTAGGACTATGGCGTAGGTACCTACCCAATTTGAGTGTGTTAGGAAGTGGTTAGGGAAGGAGAAAGGAAAGAGGAAGGTGGGGAAGTACCTGGCTATTCAGATCTGGTCATCAAACATTGCTAAAGCCATTTCAGGTAAAGTTTCGATGGTTAATAGTGGTTTTACAATAGGGCGATACTGAGAGTATCAAATATTTACAACTTCGACAGGCGGTATCGCAAAATGGGGTCACTCCCGGCGTGCGCAAGTAAATTTTGCCATTTCACAATTAAATCATTTAAAATAATATACTCGTAGTATATTTGTGGCACGTTTCAGAGTGGAAGATACTCTCAGTATCGCCCCGGTGTAAGACCATCATTCAGAATTGAAACATTGCTTGAAATGGCTTTAACCGTGTTTGGTGACTTAGCAGGGGTGTCCGAGTACATGGGGTGAAGTTTGTCTAGGTCTTGGCGGCGGATGCGCTTGCCCATCTACTGCATAGCGGGCCGGATCGGATGAGACTGGTTGAGGTTGAGAGAGACCTTTTGATTTCTCCAGCCGGGCTCTCTTGACCCATCGCCTTGCACCGCAGTGGGAGGAATGGATCCATAGTCCGTCACATCGAGCCCTAGATTCCTACCTACCCCTAAAACCTACCTTTTTCCTTCCTGAAACCCTCCACACAGCATCCTTAAGGATGACAGATGCACCTGAAAATTGCTTTCCTTAGGGCCTCCTGTGTGGAGCTATTGTAAAAAAATGGCTTTCGCCGTGTTCGGTGAGTAGATCTGAATATCCAGGTACTTCCCCTCCTTCCTCTTTCCCATCTCCTTCTCCTCCCCACTACCTTCAGCCTCACAACATATACCAATTGAGGATGCCGTAGTCTCAGTGGCTCCAGACGGGAGCAGCTGAGATTCTTGTGAGGTATTCAAATAAAAATAAAAATAAACCCAGCAACCCCAAAGATGACATTGGCGCTGGGGTAGATTATTTTCCTCAGGCTCGCTAATGAAACGAAAAACAAATTTTAAAAATACAAGTGTGCAGTTCGCACGTGGTAGAAGTGAAACCATCAGAAAACTTAAGTAGACAAGAGCGGGGGTCTACGAAGCACCGCACAAAGAGGAGACCGATTATTCTATTTCATTCTCTCGTAGGCTAAATCCTATAGATAGATGTATGTGTTTATGTGTTTTGTCTCTTTTTAGTGTCGTTTTTTCGTTTTATCGAGTTTCAAATCACAACGGTGCAAAACAAGTTTTTGACTTAAAAAAGACGGTTTGCATTTGTGACTCTCTCTCTCACATAATAATATACTCTCATCCTTTGTTGCAAACTTTGAATGCACATTTCAAACTTTGCAACAAAGGCGAGCAATAGCTGATTTGACATTTTTATACACAAAATTTTAAATAATAACGTTGGGAACTCATTAATTTTAACATTTTAAGACGTACACGCCATACAGAACTATTCCACATGCTTAATTACAAGACAAATGCAACATCTAATTCGCCATTCAATCGTGCTCTTTATATTAGGTCCTTACATATGAAATTGGCGTTTTGTATGGGAGGAACATAAAGTCGATTTTTTTAAATATAATATATTTATTTAATCAAAGTATGTACCATTGCTATCTATGCACTTTTACCATCTCATAGGTAGTTCATCGATCCCTTTACTAAAAAAACCATTCGGACGGGAATCAATAAAATCTTTGAAGGCGGTTTGGACTGCCCCATCGGAGTTGAATTTTTTTCCCTTACAAGAAGTTATCCAAATTTCGAAAAAAAAATAGTAATCTGTTGGGGCAAGGTCCGGAGAGTACGGTGGATGTCTTAGACATTCCAATTGAAGCTCCTCTAATTTGGTAGCCGTCTGTTGTGCAGTGTGTGGTCTAGCGTTGTCATGAAGCAGCAGTGGCCTAGAGTGATTAACCAGCCTCGGTTGTTTAGCAGCTAGCTTTTCCATCATGGTTTGCAGTTGCTGACAATAGACATCTACCGTAGTCGTTTGGCCAGATTTAAGAAAGCTGTAGTGAACTACACCAGCACTCGTCGACCAAACGCTCACAGGTAACTTTTTTGGCGTCAATTTTCGCTTGGGGCATGGTTTGGTTGGTTCGGCAGGGTTCAGCCATTGCGATGAGCGCTTCCGATTATCGTACAGTATCCACTTTTCATCACAGGTAATGATTCGATTTAAAATCCCTTCATTATTGTGCCGGTTGAGTAATGCAACGCAGCAGTCAACGCGCGTTTGTTAATTTGCTACACACAATTCGTGAGGTACCCAACTTTCAAGCTTTTTCACCTTCCCAATTTGCTTCAAGTGGATTAAAACAGTTTTATCACTAACACCGCAGCCTGCAGCTAACTCGGACGTAGTTTGCGATGGATCCGCTTCCACAATAGCCTTCAATTCTTCATTATCAACTTTGGTCTCCGGCCGTCCACGGGGCTTGTTCTGCAGGTCGAAATTTCCAGAACGAAAACGTTGGAACCAGAAACGCACTGTGTTTTCTTTTGCGGCACCGTCGCCATACACATCATTAAGATGAATATACATGTGAAATCCTATTTAGATACTATTTTGATTAATCTTTACGACGAATCGGCTTACAGTATGAATATCAAAAAATATGCTACGCATAAATCGAAGCTTTTACTAGCTTTTCTATGTATTGGAATTACAATAAAATTATTATTTACGTAACAAAAAATATAAGCGTAAACCACCCAAAAAAATGGTTTTTTTTTACTTAACTATGAAGTAATGCAAGAAACAATTTTTAAAAAATACCCCTTTATGGCTAAGACTATTTTTGAGGTTTTCCATGTTCAAACTTTTTTTCGTTCTTATAAAATTATGCACAAAATAAATAAAAACCACTTTTTCGCTTACTTGCCTCGTGCAAAAAGACGCTCGATTTTTAAATTTTGCAGGCATGAGATTCGAAATATTTCTAGCGTTTATATTCTTCTTAATCCTTCGAGCCGTTTCTGCAGCACTGGTGCCACGGTGGAACTCGTGTTCGTAAATAATGCGATATTTCAAGTTTTCCGTTTTGTAAACTAAGTGACGCAAAGAAAAAAACAATTAAGGAAAAATCAAATTAATTATAATTTTTGAAACACAAATACATGAGTAAATAGCTGTATAAATTTGAATTTGGAATTCCTAACCAAAGAGAAGATATTTAAAAATCACACAAATTTGACAGGAGATTACGTCCCTTATCCAATAACCATCTCAAAAAAAGTACAGAATCGCTAGGTTGGTGTAAGACCACCATTCAGAATTGAAACGTTGCTTGAAATGGCTTTAGCCGTGTTTGGTGACCAGATCTGTTTAGCCAGGTACTTCCCCACCTTCCTCTTCCCTATCTCCTT
This sequence comes from Limnephilus rhombicus, assembly GCA_929108145.2. Classification (NCBI taxonomy): domain Eukaryota; kingdom Metazoa; phylum Arthropoda; class Insecta; order Trichoptera; family Limnephilidae; genus Limnephilus; species Limnephilus rhombicus. The sequence goes on along the minus strand of OV815289.1, from coordinate 47,506,182 downwards.
CCCCTCCCCACTACCTTCAGTCTCACAACATACCCCAATTGGGGATGCCATAGTCCCACTGGCTCCAGACGGGAGCAGTTGAGACTCTTGTGCGGTATTCGTGTAAAAAAAAGTTTTGAATGACCTGATAATATTTGGGCTTTATAAAAAGTGTGGGTAATTAAAAAAATGCATGATTAATTCAAAGACAAATAAATATAATTATAATAATCTTTATTCAATGAAATAACAACAATATAACTTAAAAAATGACATGCTAAATGTAATTTACAAATAGATTACATCAATCAGTACAGAAAAATTACATGCTCAATGTAGTTTACAAATAGATTACATCAATCAGTACAGAAAAATTACATGTTCAATGTAGTTTACAAATAGATTTTTTTTTTTTTTTTACATTAACTCCACACAGGAGGCCCTGAGGAAAATAATTTCCCTCAGGGCCTATGTCATCTGGGATGCTGTGTGGAGGGTCTTTTTGAGGAGAGGAAGGAATGAACATTGGTCTTGAAGAGACCCATGTTGTAGGAAGGAGGAAACACAGAGGCCGGCAAATCATTCCACAGCCGAGCTGTTGAACATAAGAACGAGTCGAAGAAACGACCCGTTCTCATGTGACTAATGTCAACTGTGTACAAATGTTGGGCACGCGTTTGGCGTGTTTCCCGACTATGCACCGGTGCCGAAGGGATCAATGATGCTAGTTCCTCGGAGCATCTTCCATTGTAATACCGGTAGAACAAGGATAGCATTCCCACCCGACGCCTGTGCTCTAAAGATTGCAATCCGTCTGTTAAGATGGGAGAATCTATCAAACGGACCGCCCGTTTCTGCACAGAGTCGAGGGTATTTTTCAGGTATTTTGGAGCTCCAGACCAGAGGTGGCTGCCAAATTCAACCGTGGGGCGCACTTGCGATTTGTACAGGGTTAGCAGTTGTGTACTTTTAAAGTATCTGCGGGCCCTGTACAGTACGCCCAGTTTTTGGGAGGCTAACTTTACTCTGGCTTCGATGGAGCCCCCATACCTGAGCTGGTCACTTAGGGTTACACCAAGCAAATCAATGGAGGGCCTGTTCGGAAGATTGCTTCCGTTGAAAGAGACTAGATTTTCATTGCGATCCCTTTTAGACGTAATCAGACAAGATTGGGTCTTTGAAACATTAAATTCAACGAGATTATTTTTACCACAAGATTACATCAATCAGTACAGAAAAATTACATGCTCAATGTAGTTTACAAATAGATTACATCAATCAGTACAGAAAAATTACATGCTCAATGTAGTTTACAAATAGATTACTTCAATCAGTACAGAAAAATTACATGATCAATGTAATTTACAAATAGATTACATCAATCGGTACAGAAAAATGACATGCTCAATGTAGTTTACAAATAGATTACATCAATCAATACAGAAAAATGACATGCTCAATGTAGTTTACAAATAGATTACATCAATCAGTACAGAAAAATGACATGCTCAATGTAGTTTACAAATAGATTACATCAATCAGTACAGAAAAATTAACAAACAGAATCTAACGTAAGAAAGGTTACACAGGAGTAATATAGTGTATAGTTATACAGTATTTTTAATTGTGCATAGCCTGCCTCACTAGGTGAACTAGGTGATATGTGTTCTAATTACTTGCAGAATGTAATTAAAGCAACTAAAATATTTCTAGGCGATCACCTTAACCACTCAGGCCTCGAGCATGTTTTGTCGGAAGGTCAAAATATTTCCAATTTGCAATAAAATCCAAACAAATTGAGTATTTCTGAATGCAACCGAAAAATAAACCGTTTTTGAAAGGTGATGAAGTATTCTTATAAATTTCATAATCTCTACATAATATTATAAATTAAAGTCCTCCGCCGCGTCTGTCTGTCTGTTCGTGATAAACTCAAAAACTACTGAACGGATTTTCATGCAGTTTTCACCAATAGAGTGATTCATGAGGAAGGCTTAGGTATATAATTAAAGTTAGTAAAATAAAGTTAGTAAGTTAAGGCTAGTTTTAAATATTTTATGGTTAATTTTTAGATTTGAATATAAAGCATGGGATTTTCTCTTTCTAACACCGTTTAGATCATATTTCTAACCATGATAGTAAGGGAGACAACGATTTCTATGAGACCTATATGAGTTGTTTGGAAAACCGAACAAATTAGAATGTGAGCAATTAGCCTGTGAGAATTAGCCTTAAGAGGTGGGAAAGGGGTGATTTTTGTTTAGAAGTTAAGTGTGCAAAATGGGCCGGCTTGGACGAGGGGTAAGGCTCTTGACTCGCAATCCGAATGTCGCGGGATTGAATCCCGGTATGGGTGAATAAATTTTATTTGAATAATTTGTGTTATTTCACAATTAATTAATTCAAAATAATATATAGTACTCGTATATTTGCGGCACGTTCCAGAGTGGAAGATACTCTCAGTATCGCCCATTCAGAATTGAAACGTTGCTTTAAATGACTTTAGCTGTGTTTGGTGACCAGATCTGAATAGCCAAGTACTTCCCAACCTTCCTCTTTCCCATCTCCTTCCCCTCCCCACTACCTTCAGCCTCACAACATACCCAAATTGGGGATGCCATACTCCCACTGACTCCAGACGGGAGCAGCTAGGACTCTTGCGAGGTGTTCATATAAAAATTTTAAAAAAAACAGGAATTTTCCTCAAATTTTGAACACCAAGCGTGCAAAATTCCATCAAAAACCTTTTAGCATAAAATACAGCTTTTAGTTTTAGCAAAATGCACATTATAGTACACTTTCTTTTATAATATACTAGCTGGTACCCGGCATGCGTTGCTATTCCATTTAATAAAGAAATTGTTTCTCCCTGAGTGTCCTTTCCCATTCGTCCCGTTCCCCTTCCGCCTCCCCTTCTTCTCCTGCGTCCTCTTCCCCTCTCGCGTTCCCACTCCGTCACCTCCACCTTCCCTCTCCCCACTCCACTCCCCGCCTTCCCCCCTCCCAGGTCCCCCTCCCCCGTCACAGGTTCCCCTCCCCCTCCCTGGTTCCCCTCCCCCATCTCTCCCTCCCTCCCGCTTTCCATAGCAATAACCGCTTCCTCGCGTGCCACCAATAGAATTTTTTTATACAAATTTCATAATGCCAGAGCTCACCTGAAGTTTTATAAAAACCTTGTCCTGACAATAACGAACAAATAAAAAAAAAGAATTATCCAATTTGGTGCAGTAGTTCGATAATTATGCGCTTAGCGACACATTCACCGTTTCATTTTTATATTATAGACTAGGGGCCAGTCAATAGCCACCTAATTATTTTCTCCTTTAATTGTCAAGTAATAAAAAATGCAATTACAGAGATCGAAAACCACACTTTTGACGATTAATTTGTTATTTTTCAAAATTATATCCGTTCATTTCCACAGCTTTGGTCCATCTTTTAACAAGGGCTTGTATCACAGTTTTGTAAAAAGCTCGATCATATCCAAAACACCATCGCCATAACTTTCCCCGCCGATCTCACAGTTTTGATTTTTTTTTGTCCTTGGTGAGTTTATGTGATGCCATTCCATTGACTGCCTCTTTGATTCAGGTTAAAAAAATGAACCCATTTTTCGTCTCCGGTCACAATTTTGTAATACAAAATCTTTTTTTTTTTCATTAACTCCACACAGGAGGCCCTGAGGAAAATAATTTCCCTCAGGGCCTATGTCATCTGGGATGCTGTGTGGAGGGATATGTTTTTGTTTTGAAAATTTGATGGCTTAGAAGTATTATAGATGCTTCAATTAAATACTGTGTTTAGAACATACCTTGGCCCTTAAAAATATCATTTTTTTATAAGTCTTTTAATAAGCCTATAAAAAAATAAAGTATAAGGTCTATAAAAACCACTTTCAAGTCCAAACTCTCCTATTTATAAAACCCTTTTCGGATTTGGTTTTATTGTATAATGTGGCAAATTTAGTTTCTTTCATAATAATCGCAAAAAAAATATGTATTTACGCCCGAACTACACAAAATAAAATAAAATATGCATTTTCTCGTTGTTATTTTTGACATCAATCAATACGGCCCGCACTCTACGAATTTGGATTCTTGAAGTGACTCTTATGGCATGGGCACAAGAACCATGCACTGGGCACATCTATTTCGTATCAGTCACGCCCCAACCGGCGTGGGAGACAGTTGTGTGACTCCGCGTCGCTTAGTTTCGTGAAATCAATTTTAAATTTCAGTTTTCTTACAATAAACAATGCATAAAAAAGGAATTAATATTTTTACAGGCCTTTACGAAATCAACCTGTAAAAAAAAATCATAAATACCTTTTCCAACCTTTCCAAAAGCTTTTTCTCAAGTATTTTTAAACTCCTCCCTTAAAGGGCGTGAATTCCGATTTCGATTTTTTCCTGAACTATTGGATCGCCTTAAGTTTCTTGGTACCCACCTTGCAAAACTTTGGTTGAAAAATCAGTTGTCGAATAATCACTCTGCCTTTACTGAGGGAGAGAATGCGACATCTGTAGTTATCTGGGGTCACCGCGAATGAGTGCAGTCGCTACAATCAACGATCTGCACCGCTCCGCTTTTCCTCAGCCAGCGGTGTTTGTCCTTCAGCTTGGTTACAGTAATGAACCCATCATCTAGCAGTGCTAACGTCCACTGTTGCATCATGGTACACATTTTTCAGTCTTACATTTATTTATTTTATTTTTTTTGTTATAAAATACATTCAGTATAAGGAAGCTTTGACTGTCCAACTAGGAAGTTCTCCCGTTCTAGGACAGTCAAATTGACATATTCATATTAGGTTGGTAGGTATATTATCATTCATAAAGTATTAAGTAAAGTTAAGCTTCACAATTTGCATTTACATAATTATACAGTGGAGTAATAGGTTCTGGAATCAATTAATTAACAAGAAAAAGTGTATTCGAAGTGATTAAACACGAAAAACAGTAAGTAAAAGAAAAATAGAAAGAAAAGTTTTTTTTTATGAATGTCAATTTTTGCGTTTCAACTTCTAGAGTCAAGAATCAATCACAGAACACTATCTTTTACGAACATCGATGTCGGCCATTTTGCAAGCGACTGCAGTGCTGCCACCTGTTGATGCACAAAGTTACTACTGCAGCAGATTGTAGAAGAAGGTTTGAGGAAGAGCACCAAATTCAAAATTTTCATTTAACTTTTTTTTTTACATGAATACCGCACAAGAGTCCCAACTGCTCCCGTCTGGAGCCAGTGACCAAAAGTTACTACTGCAGCAGATTGTAGAAGAGGGTTTGAGGAATAGCACCAAATTCAAAATTTTCACTTAACTTTTTTTTTACATGAATACCGCACAAGAGTCCCAACTGCTCCCGTCTGGAGCCAGTGGGACTATGGCATCCCCAATTGGGGTAGTTGTGAGGCTGAAGGCAGTGGGGAGGGGAAGGAGATAGGGAAGAGGAAGGTGGGGAAGTACCTGGCTATTCAGATCTGGTCACCAAACACGGCAGAAGCCATTTCAAGCAACGTTTCAAGTCTGAATGGAGTTTCAAGTCTTGGAGTAACTTTGGACAGGAGCCTGAATTACCGGAAACACATGGAAACAGTGGGCAAAAAAACCAGGACAAGACTAAACTTAGTCAATAAGCTGGCTGGTACTAGCTGGGGATGCGACGCCAACACGCTCAGAACGGCATCCATTGCCCTGGTTTTCTCAGCAGCTGAATACTGTGCTCCAGTATGGGCCAGAAGCGCCCACACTTCCATGGTCGACGTTCAGCTTAATGCCACAATGCGAACCATCAGCGGAACCTTAAAATCGACTCCTCTTCCTTGGCTCCCCGTACTTGCAAATATAACCCCGCCAAATATCAGGCGATAGATTGCAACACTGAGGGAATACAAGAAGGCGCTGCAAAAAAGCGAAATGCCCTTGCACGATGATGTCGTTTCTCACTCGGCATGCCGCTTAAAGTCTCGAAAACCCTTCTGGACGGAAGGAGAAAGACTCCTTCGAACACCTCTCACCCCAGAAGATAGGTGGAAGCTTGAGTGGCAATCAGCCAACGTCAAAAACGCCCATCTCGTGCAAGACCCCACTGAGAGACAGCCTGGGTTCTCATTGCCTCGCAAACTCTGGACTGCCATCAATAGGATAAGGTGCTCCCATAGCCGTTGTGCTCACATGATGCATAGATGGGGCCTTAAAGAGTCGGCGACGTGTGAATGCGGTGCGGTGCAGACCACCGAACATGTGGTCAACGAATGCCCGCTCCATTCATTCCCCGGCGGGATTGATGAGGTCCACAGGGCAACGCCTGAGGCCCTAGACTGGCTTGCACACCTAGATGTCCCCGTCTGACCCCCCACCATACGAAAGAAGAAGTCTGAATGGTGGTCTTACACCAGGGCGATACTGAGAGTATCTTCCACTCTGGAACGTGCCGCAAATATACTTTATATTATTTTTAATGAATAAATTGTGAAACACACAAATTAATCAAATAAAATTTATTTGCCACGCCGGGATTCGATCCCGCGACCTTCGGAATGCGAGTCAAGCGCCTTACCGCTGCACTACGCCGGCCGTCTAACTAACTTTATTTAAGTAGAAAAAAATAGGAGTCATTACTTATTGACTGACCCTCGTATATTGATTATTATGTTTACATGACGGGTTGGACAAAATTATTTACTTTACGATTAAAAAACCTTGAAACCTTGAAAGAGGGACAGACCCTCTTCAACCTCATAACACCTCCATGGTCAAGTAATTGTCAGTGGCAATTTTCTTCGGGGGTAGGCAGAGAGAGTAGAGTGCCACAGGACTCTGTCTGGTCTCTAGGCACTTGCTCCAACCTTCATCGTCTTTTACATACTCTTACATTCTTCAGAGTAGACGCATGTATAATTCATTCCTCATTTTCGCACCCCTCATACCTTTTCCTTCACAGAACTTCCTCTCCTTCCTTTCCCTAAAATAACCCACACATACCATCCCCGAAGATGACAGGCCAACTGTGTGGAGATAATGCACAAAAATAATAATTTAAAAATGATGCACACAAGATACATAAAAACAAATTTTATTTACAACAGAATTATACAGTTAATAAATAATTCATACAAATTAATATTTCTTTTAGAGTTGGGACATTTTGGTTATATTAGACAGATCATTGTTAGAGTTTTTCATCTTTTTTCTCCTTTCTATCTTTTTTATCTTTCTTCTTCTTCTTTTTCTTTTCTCCAGCAACCTTGCTGTGGATCTTCACCAGTTTCTTGTACATCTTCATCAGTTGTCTGGCATCCTTTGCCATGGCCTTTTTCCTATTTTCTTCGATATGGTCGATAACAGGATCCACAAACTTGGTGCAACTGGCAAGGGTCATGTAAAGATCAACAGACCCTTCAATCGGCACAAATTTTCTTGGTTCAACGTCTAATTCACCTTCAAAAGCACCATCTTTTGTTTGGACGTCAATTTCGACACCTTCGAAGCAGCCTTCTTTTATTTCGACTCCACTTTTGACACCTTCGTTACAGCTCTCTTTTATTTCGACATTATTTTTAACAGCTTCCTTAAAGCTTTCTTTTGTTTCAACATCCCTTTTGACATCACCAGTGCAACCTTCATCTATTTTGACATCTCTTTCTGTATCAATCTTATCAGTAATTCCTGTCTTAACTCCAATTTCAGGATCATCGAAAAGTCGCTGATTTGCATCGTCTTCAACATTCAAATTGGTGTCAACTTTTGTCTTCAATTTGTTAATTTGTTTTAATTTGATTTCCTCTTCTTGTTTCTGCTTCTTGATCAATGCCTGTTCGGCTTTAGCCTCTTCGATGATTTTCAGTTTGATTTCTTTGTTCTTCTTCCTCAGAGCGTTGCACAGATTGGAAGTGGCCAACACCTTCTTCACCTTGTCGCTTTTGAGCCAACGCTCCTTCCACGAACTGTCTGTTAGCTCTTCAGCACTCACACCCACGCTTTTCAGTATCTCCTGTCTCATTTCCACGTCCACCATCTCTCCGGTTACTCTTCTTTCGAAGACAATGTCTTCCCGGTCGATCTCCGAGTCTATCTTTTTACTTAATTCGACTATTTCTTCGGTGGTTGGTTCTTTGGACATACTAGTAACTTCTTCATCGCTGGAGTCATCGGAAATTTCAAATACTTCGTAATCGTCATCGTTCATTACATCAGTCATTGAATCTGGGTTAATCCTATCTTTTTCTAAATCCACCTTCTCAATTTTCATTTCGATGGCAGTCATTGCATTATCATCTGGATCCTTCGTATTTGTGGTTTGACTTAAATCCAATTTACCATCTCTTGAATCTTTTTTAGATATTTCCAAACAGACTTCATCAATTTTATCTTTACATGTTACATCTTGTGCTTCGCAAACCGATGCCACTTCTTTGTCATCATCGTATTTACCTAATTCCTCTTCTGTGTTATTGGCATTGTCAACATTTTCCATTTCGGACGTTTCAAAACCGGGGTCTTTCCTTTTACCACAATCTTCTGAACTGCTACTGTCTCGGCTAGATTGAGATTTCCTCCGCTTTCTGAATTTTTTCTTCTTCGGTCTCCCTTCCTCCACGCTGTCCACACTGATAGCATCATCCGATATGCAAACCACTTCGTGCTTCAACTCGGTGATTTCGATACCATCCGAGCTGTAACTGCATTCTCCTTCAGAGAGTTCTTCCTCTGGTATTTCCAAACTAACAACTGAATCATTGTTTTCTATTGATTCTAAACCTATTCTAATATTTAAACTATCACCAATTAAAACCTCCTTTGCTGCAATATTCGGCTGTAAATTTTCTAAGTCTTTTGCATTATTTTGGCGTTTTTTTTTACCCACACTTTCACGATCTTCGAGATTTTTCTTTGTCTTTTCACCCTCGGTGGCTTCGCTGCTCCTCCTGGATTCTCTGGATGACTTTTTAGATTTCTTCTTCTTCTTTTTACTGCTTGGATTCTTATCTTTAGCAGTTTCTGTTTCTTCAACCTTTTCAAGCGGACTTACTTCTGCTTCCACGGGTAAGCTTTGGTCCAAGTCTGCGATATCGGGACTCTTCCCAGCTTCAACAACTTCTGTGACTTCAACACCTTTTGATTCATCCACAACATCAGAAGTAGAAGTATCTTTAATTTCTTCTCTTTCCGCAGCATTTTTGTCAACTTCTCCTCCACTGTCCAAATCAATAACCTCACCAACAGAAGACGAATGGACCAAACCTTCATTTTGACTCTCAACAGTAGCTTTATCAACGCTGGTCCCTTCAAGCTCATCATCAGCATTCTTGGCTTCACCAATTACCGTCATCAATTCACCACCACCACCAGCTTTCACCGCTTCATCATTTCCGTCAGTTTTTATAACTTCTTCATCTTTAGTCGTCAATTTATCAACAGTGTCTTTTCCGGGATCGATTGCCGGCTCTTCATCCGAGCTTTCTTCGCTACTGCTGGACATGGAATCAAAACTGTCCAACAGATCATTTTTCTCCGTGTCGGACAGTTCGAGCATGATTTCGTCTTCGTCAATGCTAGTCTTGCTCTTTTTCTTACTGGATTTACCGGTCCCTTTGTTCTTAGGCTTCTTCAACTTTCCCAACCTGTCCTTGACTGACTTTTTTTCGATTCTGCCATCAAATGGAACTGAACTGTCTTTTTCTCCTTTGGGTTTGGATGATTTGGCACCGTCAACAAACTCCAAACCATCCTTATCTGCCTTTCTTTTTCCATTGCCTTTGTCTATGTCTTTGTCGGCGTCTTTTGGGGTGTCCTTTATAGCTTCTACTCCTTCTGCTTTATCCAGATCTATAACAGGACTCTTCGTAACAACATTAGCTTCTTCTTCAGTGGCTTTACCAGAACCAGTGGCCACATTGGGTACAGAGACAAGGAGGTTATTCCTTTTGAGTTTGATCTTCCTGGGAGGATTCTGGGTGGCGATGACAGGCATGGAGACCACTAAAGTTGGAGCTGCTTTAATGTGATCATTTTTGGATTTGTCTTTAAAAGAAGCGAGTGACTTCGACGACTTTTTGGCACTTCCTGACTTCTTTATATCTGAAAAAAAAAAAAAAATTACCAAAGGATTTTTAAGGAGTATAAATTTAGGTCACAGGGTAATTCAATTTGGGGGGCAGTTATGGGTACCTTCACTGGATAACCAACACCTCTGCCATATGTCACCCCGAGTGGTTTGCTACGCCTAGTGACTTAGCAGGGATGCCTGTGTTTATGGGTTGAAGATTGTTTAGGTCTTTACAGAAGATGCGTCTGCCCGCCAGCTGCATGGCAGGCCGAATCGGGAGAGACTAGTTGAGGGAGAACTTTAGACTCTCCAGCCGGACTCTCTCAAACCATCGCCTTGCACCGCAGTCGGAGGGATGGATTCATACGTCCGTCACTCCTGGGCACACTGACCTACAAATTCCTACCCACCCCTTATATATCTCTTAAAGAACCCTCCACACAGCATCTAGAAATATGACACAGGCCCTGAGGGAAATTATTTTTTTCAGGGTGTAAAACAAAAAAATGATGGTTTAATGCCAAATCTGCACATAAATGTAATTACAAATGAAAATTTTCAGTTATATTTCCAAATGTATGTTAAACTCGAGAAGTAGTTGCAGAAACGACCCATTCTCGTGTGAAAAAAAATGTCAACAGTGTATAAATGTTGAACACGGGTTTCGCGAGTTTTCCGAATATGCACCGATGCCGAAGAGATCAATGATGCTACTTCCTCCGAGCATCTTCCAATGAAATACCGGTAGAAAGTGGAGAGTACCGGTAGAGCACCGGTAGACGCCTGTGCTCTAAAGAATGCAATCCGTTTGTTAAGTTAGGAGAATCTATCAAACGGACCGCCCGTTTCTGCACAGATTCCAGGTTTTTTTGAGCTCCTAGCTGCCAAATTCAACATTGGGGCGAACAGGGTCAGCAATTGTGAACTTAATGTGGGCCCTGTACAGTACCCCCAGCTTCTGAGAGGCTAACTTTACTCTGGCTTCGATGGAGCCCCCATACCTGAGCTGGTCACTTAGGGTTACACCAAGCATATCAATGGAGGGCCTGTTTGGAAGATTGCTTCCATTGAAGAAGACTAGCATGTTATCCGACTGACCTGATGAAGGTTCATCATCGCTGCTGGAGCTGACAACTTCCACCACTTCCGGAGGTTCCTCCTTGATGACCACCTCGTCTTCATCTTCCTCTTCATCTGCGCTCCCTCCCTCTCTCTTACCCACCGCCGGCACTCCGTGATCTTCCTCTGGATCGGAGCCTACAACACAAAGCACCATATTAATCAATATTAATTTTATTTGTACTGTAGATTTTTGAATTGTATCTCCGGTGTTATTTCTCAATCAAACGCCACGATTAACTGTTAACCCTTCAAAAATTTGGCTTTTTTTTCGGATGGTCAAAATATTTTCACTTTACAATAAAATGCAAATATTTGGAATATTTCTGAACACATTCAAAAACCAAAAACTGTTTTAGAAAGGTGATGAAATACGCTTTCAAATTATAGAATTCGAAAAATATATTTTTTTTATAAATTATAAAATTTTTGCATACAAACATAAAAAAGTTTTCAAAATGGCTCACCTTATGTTTTTTCTAACTCAAGTTACTGATAATAAAAAAAAATAAAAACACATGCATAATTTATTAGACAAATGTATAACAAACACATTTTATAACCTCAATTTTTTGTCGCTCAATGAAATTTTTTTTTTTAAATTTCAGAAGTTTCAAATTCTTTTTTCAATTTGCGATTCAAAACTTTGTGTACATAAAAGTGTACATTTTACTTTTTTGGTGGATATTTTTTAGATTGGAATATAAAGCATGATGTTTTTCCTTTCTAACACCGATTAGAACATATTTCTAACTATGATAGTAAGGGAGTTACGGCGTCTTATGTGAGACCTATGTGCATTGGGACAAATCTGGTCTCCTGTGATTAAACGGATTAAACTCTTTTTTGATTATTTCTTATTTAACCCCTCCGCAACGTAAGCAGATATAAGCGGTAGAAATAGGACAGCAGTCAAGTACAATAAGTGTGTTTATACGTCAGCGCGTGTGTTTCCATAGAAATCGTTCTAACTCCATTATTGTTTTAGTTACATCCCTAAAACAAAAAGCAAAAGGTCGATAGTAGATCAAGCTGTACATCTCTATCAAGTTGTCTATAGAAATACATAACAGGAATCAGCTGTCAGTTGCGTAGTTGACAAAAATATTTACCCGTCAAATTTACCACCGGCGACTCGTCCGCGCTCGATATTTTTAATTTTTATTAAATATGTTTATATGAAATGATAAAAAAGTGAGGTGACAAAAGTGTTTATTACACATTTATACAATAGAATAAGTATTGTTGTTTACATAATCTGTGATTTTAGTACCGTTATCACATAAAAACATCACGTGAGTCATTTTTACCTATTTTTAATGTTTGCATTCTAAATTTTAATATTTACAAATGCTAATATTTATTTGTAATATAATAATTTGAAAGCTTATTCTGTAATCTTTCGAAAACAGTTTTTACTATTCGGCTACGTTTCATTTATAGAGCTTTAATTGTGAAGCGGTAATAACAAAAAGTTTTCGTAAAATGTCATTTCGTTTGAGACAGATTAAGGGCTTAAAGGGCGAATTTCGGAGGGGTTAACTAACAAACTAACCATCACGCCGTTTCTCCACAGGGGTAGGCAGAGAGGACGAATCGACAAACAACCCGATCTTGGCACACACTCTATGCCTCGTTCATATTCATACATCGTCTCATATATGCTCTTCTATTATTCTGACTCTTGACATAGCCTGACTCAAGTATCTGATTCACTTGGTCGTGTCATGTCTTGTTCGGGCATCCCCGACTTCTTTTGCCATTCCCATTTGTGTCATATATTCTCCTTTTACCGATCTTTTACAATGATCTACCACAACAACTTAGAACTAAAATAATTGCAAGCAGGTCAATGTCTGATTCCTTTGGGAATTCCACAAGGATCTGAGATGGGTCTGAACTTGTTGAATTAATACAATCACATCGCAGCGCCTTTCTAACTAATAACTTTTCATTTGGATCTTTTTTTTATCTGTAGATAACCATGTTTTATTAAAACTTGAAATATTGCGGGAAGTATGTTTATGAGAGATGGGAAGGCTGATTGAGATATTGAAAGTAGGGTAAATGCAGATAACTCCATTAATAGAGGACTGAATGCCGTTGGCGTTAACAAAAAACTGTCCAAAGAAGCGAAGCTAGCCGTCCATAATGGAGTGCTGGTACCCACCCTGATGAATGTCAGTGAGGCATGGAACTGGCAGAGAAAGGATGAAAGTAGACTGAATGCTGTTGTGATTGATGTGATCCCTGAGTATATGTGGTAAAGCCATGTACGATCTTGTGAGAAACGTGGAGATCCGCAAAGAATGCAAGGCTAATGTAAGCGTAATGAGTAAGATTAAGAAAGGAACGCTCAGATGATTTGAGCATGTAGAGCGAATGAACAAAGAAAGTAGTGTAAGAAAAAATATATGATGCAAATGTGAATGGTAGAAGAAGTCGGGGACGCCCAAGGAAGACATGGCACGACCAAGTGAATCAGATACTTGAGTCGGGCCATGTCAAGTCAATAGTCAGAATTTTTTTATTTTTTTATATGAATACCGCACAAGAGTCCCAACTGCACCCGTCTGAAGCCAGTGAGACTATGGCATCCGCAATTGGGGTATGTTGTGAGGCTGAAGGTAGTGTGGAGGGGAAGGAGATAGGGAAGAGGAAGGTGGGGAAGTACCTGACTATTCAGATCTGGTCACCAAACACGGCTAATGCCATTTCAAGCAACGTTTCAATTCTGAATGGTGGTCTTACACCAGGGCGATACTGAGTATCTTCCACTCTGGAACGTGCAGCAAATATACTATATATTATTTTAAAAGAATAAATTGTGAAATACACAAATTAATCAAATAAAATTTATTTGTCACGCCGAGATTCGATCCCGCGACCTTCGGTGTGCGAGTCAAGAGCCTTACCGCTGGACTACGCCGGCCGTCAATAATAATAGAATAATAGAAGAGCAAGTATAAGACGATGTATGAATTTGAACGAGGCAAAGAGTGTGTGCCAAGACCGAGTTGTTTGGCGGTCTGTCTTCTCTGCCTACCCCTACGGAGAAACGACATGATGGTTATTTAGTTAGTTGAAACATTGCGCTCTTCTCTACATATTATAAATTAAAGTCCCCGCGTCGTCTGTATGTCTGTTCGCGATAAACTCGAAAACTACTGAACGGATTTTCATGCGGTTTTCACCAATAGATAGAGTGTTTCGTGAGGAAGGTTTAGGTATGTAATTTGTCAAGGATTTGTGTAAATTGGTTGAAACATAACGATAATTGTTAGAAGTGTGGGAAAAAGTCCAGCCGCCTGGTAGCATTCATCGAAAACGCTGCCTAATCCTTTTGGGATATAACAAAACAACGCATGGTGGGATATTCCTATCCATCTATTACGGATAGCTTACTATACCCATTCTATCTTCTAAAAAAATGGTCACGTACATTGCGGTAATTGAAAAGTTATTTAGACGGATACAGTATTAATCCTTATTAACTTAAATACGTTAGTTACCCCAAGCATTTCATGCACATTGTTATAATCTTTCTCACCATCTCTACATATTATAAATTAAAGTCCTCCGCGGCATTTGTCTATAACTTCGTGATAAACTCAAAGACGGCGGTGGTTATAAAGGTTGGATAACCATCCAGTAGATGACATTGTGTTTTATTAGCCACAGCAACGCGTGGCCAGGTCAGCTAGTATAATATTAAAATAAGAAATGATTTAACCTATATTAGCGTGTACAGCCTGCAGTTGCGCACGTATAGCACGCGCCCTCGCCTGTAACTCCAGCAGCTCCAGGACTGTCATGCCGGCGGGGCCGCGCTCCCCCTTCTCCCTGTCGCGGCCCCCTCTCTCGCCCTTCTCAGCGCGCGGCACAGCTGGTCCGGGCACGCCCAACTCAGTCTGCTGGTGGCGCCGGTGGTGTTTCTTCTTCTGAAAATAATCACAGTCAACAATAAGCAAATAAAGTACCAATTAGAGCGCCTTCAATTGAAATTTTCAATAACTTTGACGTACCAAATGTACAGCAAATATATGCCAAAAATATATTATCGAAGCTCTTCAAAAATAATGAATCCTCTACTAGACCGTGTATGCATAACACTAGATCAAATAAAAATGATATAAAAAATATTCCAAGTTATAAAACCACATTTCCCCAAGACATAAAACTAATAAAAAATCCAATTGAATACAAATCAAGAATAAAAATATGGCTTAAAGAGGTCAATGAGAAAACCCTAGCGAAGACGCTAAAAACGACAGAAGACAAATGAACTATATTTAAATAACTTTAGTCCGCCTCGGCACAGGACCCCCTAGTGAGGAGGACTAAGAAATACAATATTTTATACTTAATTTCACCATAATATTTTGTATGTAAATTTTTTTATATAGTCGCTATAATAAAAAAATACCACAGTCAACAATCAGCAAATATACCACAGTCAACAATCAGCATAAGACCAGCCCCCAAAGAGCATATAAACTCCAACAGCTCAGGGAGCTTTAAATCAAAGAATGGACGGTTACCTCAAGAGTGTTTTCTCTTGGGGTAAAAATAATCTCATTGAATTTAATGTTTCAAAGACCCAATCTTGTCTGATTATGTCTAAAAGGGATCAAAATGAAAATCTAGTATCTTTCAACGGAAGCAATCTTCCTCCAGGCTCTCCATTGATATGCTTGGTGTAACCCTAAGTGACCAGCTCAGGTATGGGGGCTCCATTGAAGCCAGAGTAAAGTTAGCCTCCCAAAAACTGGGCGTACTGTACAGAGCCCGCAGATAGTTTAATAGTACACAACTGCTAACCCTGTACAAATCACAAGTGCGCCCCACGGTTGAATCTGGCAGCCGCCTCTGGTCTAGAGCTCCAAAATACATGAAAAAAACCCTTGACTCTGTACAGAAACGGGCGGTCTGTTTGATAGATTATGCCACCGTAACGAAAGGATTGCCATCTTAAAAGCAGAGATTTCGGGTGGGAATGCTATCCTTGTTGTACCGGTATTTCAATGGAAGATGCTGTGAGGAACTAGCATCATTGATCCCCTCAGCAATAATAGTCTGGAAAAAGCCAAACGCGTGCCCAACATAATATGTACACGGTTGACATTTGCCACATGAGAACGGGTTGCTTTTTCGACTAGTTCTTGAGTTCAACAATGTACGCCCGCGAAGGTTTCTACATAACCCTTTCCGACCGGCAAAAAATGTCAGAATTTTGATGGGCCTCACCAGTAAAGTTCTTAATTATGATTTCTTGGGGCTGGGCGACTTACTGATTTAACCACGTGTGCGTGATGGCGCCCTGCATACGCAGCTCCCGCACGATCGATCGACACCAGTGTGGTTCCCAAAAACAGATTTATTTGCTGAAAACATTTTTTTAAAGACAGACTCAAGCTCGTACGAAGCCGGTCGGAAAGAGATAAAGGTGAGTTCTGGCATTATGAAAATTGTATAAAAACTTTACAATAGATGGCAGATGAGTTGATGGGATGCTTGAGGAAGGACACACAGGGAAGGACGGAGGGGTCGAGTCTAGGAAGGGATTGCAATGGAGACTTAGTAGCAGTAGGGGATAGGAGGGGGTAATTTTGACTAATCCGTGCTTCTCATAAGCACAGCTACATGTGGCGTGCTAGTATGCACTAAAAGCCAGACAAATAAAACAATACATATTGCATCCAAAAGCACTTTAATAAAAAGAATTAAAATGCAAACACTTTCTTCCTTTAATATAATTTGGGAGGCGGGAATGGGTACCGCCGCCATGGGAACCTTTATTGGATAACCAACACCTCTGCCATAGGTCACCCCAAGTGGTTTGCTACGTTTGGTGATTTAGCAGGGGTGCCCGGGTTCATGGGGTGAGGTTTGTCTAGGTCTTGGAGGCGGATGACCAGGACATACTGAACCCCAGATTCCTACCCACCCCTTAAACCCTTTTCCTTCCAAGAACTCTCCTCTCCTTCCTTTCCTTAAAAAAAACCCTCCACACAGCATCCCGAAAGATGACATAGGCCCTGAGGGGAATTATTTTCCTCAGTGCCTGCCGTGTGGAGCTCATTTAAAAAAATAATAATAATAATAACTAGCAGTTAAAAACCCACTCCGCAGGTTTTTGCTGCTAGGCCCTGCGAGCGGCTTTTGGTTCAGCTTCGCCCAGTTAGTGTTGGCGACCATTTTATAGATACAATACGAACTAATTTCAAAAACAGCCCGTTCCTCGGATCCACTGTCATCCAGTGACAGCTAGTCACCGGGACAAAGTAACCGTGACAGGCAATGACGCCATACGTAATCTTTCCATGTCCGGAAAGATACTTAAATTCTATTAATCCGCAGCACTTATACCTAGGGAAGGAACATTCACACGCGAGCTGCTGGCGTAAGTGGCGACATCTTGTTACGAATTCTTGAATTCATTACAACGGTAGTTTTGTTTGAAATTCCACATACACAGATGTTATTTGTGGTGCAACGCGGATGGCGTGGCGTCAACATGCACTCGAAATTGGTTTCTGAAATTCAACCACACAGACGCTCAGGTAATATTAATATTCAATATTTGGATGACTTGGTTTGAGTGGCATAGCAACGCACGCCGGATACCCACTAGTAATAAATAAAAAATTCCCAAATTTTCATAATTTTTTAAAGTGAAAATTTATTTGGCATCGTTGTGATTTAAAACTCGATGAAATGAAAAATAGCGACATGCAAATACGTCTATAGCAGTGGTTCCCCACCTTTTTCTGACCTGGGACCACTTGTACGTTTATTTTTTCGACAGGGACCACAAGCAGTGGCATAGCAAAGGGGGCGGCGCCCTGGGTGCCACCCGACCGAGTTCCGCCCCCTAAGAGCACAATTCTCCAGCCACCCCCCCCCCCAGGGACGGACCAATTTTTTATGAAGTCGAAACCACGTTGTCTGCCCTATCCATCCCAATTGCCACCCATTCTAAGTGGCCTAAGCCACTGCTGTGGTCATTGACGTAGGCTAGCATGGATGGCACACAGGACGGATAGCACAACGGGAGGGGCGTAATGGGATAGGGTGGGACGGGTTCTAGCAGAATATTTACCACAACGGAGGGGGTAGATTGGGGTGGGGCGAAACGGATACCATAATGGCTACTGACCACAAGGTACAATAATGATAAACTGAATATTGTCCCGATTTTTTTTATTCAGACTTTCGACCAGGAACCGCCCGCGCACTGGCTCGCTTATTGACCGGCGGACCATCTTCTAGCCTCTTGCGGACCACTGGTTGGGAAACCCTGGTCTATAGGATTCAGCCTACGAAAGAATGAGATAGTATAATCGGTCTCATCTTGTGTGGTGCTTCGTAGCCCCCCCACTCTTTTCTACTTTAGTTTTATGAAGGTTTCACTTCTGCCGCACTCTTGAGTTTTTTCAATCTGCTTTTGGAATTTGTCATGGATTTCAGATCATATTTTTCATCATGACAATAAGCGAGACACAACGATTTCTATTGGACCTATATGAGTTGGTCCCAAAAGCGACCAAATTGGGAGTTTGATAAACATTTTAATTTGAGCGCCTTAGTACCCTTCATGTCACCTTTGTTGACCATGTTTCCTTGTTATTTCGCACTACCACAATCCTCACAGAGTAATCATCTCTGTTCTTGTATAATTTTTAAGTTAGTTATAATTTTGCAAGTTAATTACTCGGAAGTGTCTAAATCGGTAGCAAATAAATAAAATTAAGTAACAAATATATAATTTTTTTTACATTAACTCCACACAGGAGGCCCTGAGGAAAATAATGTTGTAGGAAGGAGGAAACACAGAGGCCGTCAAATCATTCCACAGCCGAGTTGTTGAACACAAGAACGAGTCGAAGAAACGACCCGTTCTCATGTGACAAATGTCAACCGTGTACAAATGTTGGGCACGTGTTTGACGTGTTTGACGGGTGCCGAAGGGATCAATGATGCTAGTTCCTCCGAGCATCTTCCATTGTAATACCGGTAGAACAAGGATAGCATTCCCACCCGACGCCTGTGCCCTAAAGATTGCAATCCGTCTGTTAAGATAGAAAGACATCTATCTATATATATAAAAATCAAAATTTGTTTTCTTGAGGATATATTATGAGTTATGAGTACATGAGGTGTCTATGCATTGCTAAACCATTCATCCGATTGCGATGAAACATTGGGGATTTGATGTGCGCGCGCATGCCCATGATAAATATATAATAGTGAGTTCTCGCATTGAAATTATGCATTGCTAAACCGTTCATCCGATTGCGATGAAACTTTGAGGATTTGATGTGCGCATGCCCGTGATGGTTTCTTTATATAATAGTGAGTTCTGGCATCATGACATTATGCGTTGCTAAACCATTCATCCGATTGCGATGAAACTTTGGGGATTTGATAGGCGCATGCCTGCAATGGTTTCTATATGTAATAATGAGTTCCTGCGTTATGAAATTTGATAAAAAATGGCAACAGGTGGCACGCGAGCTGTTTGAAAACCGAATGTACCGTCACTGAATGTATAGAAAGCGGAAGGGGGGAGGGGAACTCGGTAGGGGGAGCGAGTGCGGAGAGGGCGAAGTGAGGAACGGGACGAATGGGAAAGGACACGCAGGGAGAAACAATTTCTTTGTTGAGTGGCATAACTATTGTGAAATAAAAGTTTTCAAAACACAGTGTGAAAATGAATCAGCTACCTTGTTCTTGGTGGAAGCCTGGGCGAGTGGAGGCTGGCCTTCGTCCGAGGATATGCTGTCCAGCGAGATAGTCTCCAGCGCCAGGTCTGGTGGGTCGTCCAGACTACCCTCGGAGCTGTCAGTATCCGAGGGACAGGAGCAGCCGTCCAGGATGGAAGCTAGCCGTGTGGAACTGATTCCCAGCACCTTTTGAAGAACAAGGAATAAATAAATCTATAATTCATGATTTTGTGCATGATTTTTCCCCACATGTAAAACCCACCCAGAGCCTGCAGATAATACACAACTGCTGACTCTGTACAAATCACAAGTGCGCCACACGGTTGAATTTGGAAACCACCTCTGGTCTGGAAAACTTGAAAAAACCTCAACACTACATAAGGGTCGACCGAGATCTCAGTCTCGGCATTCGTGGCTACAAATTTTGCCGAGAACTCGATCTCGGTTCTTGGTGATTTTTCGCCGAGATTCTCGGCCATAACCGAGACCGTTGTAAGCAGGTACGGTGTAGGATAATGGGATTCAAGTCTACCGCGCGCGTCCACATTCGTCACTTGGTGTCAGTGCGTGAGAGAGCTGTCGATTTGCGGAATTGCGGAAAAACGGCCACATTTGCAGAAAAAGAAAATGCTGTTTCACCAAGACAACGCGCCGTCTCATGGCAAAGCGGTTGCCATGGCAAAAATCCACGAATTACGATTTGAACTGCTTGACCATCGACCTTACTCACCAGATCTAGCCCCAAGCGAAGCCTAATCTAAAAACTGCGTAAAAAACAAAAAACAAAAATTTAATAACAGCTCGATACTCAATTTTTTCTATTTTCACAAAAACACACACATCGACTCACTTAAACGACTATCAACTAAAAACTGCACGTCCAAAATGGCCGAAACTTTGGTGAGTAACTGTCAACAGATACACAACTACATTCATTAGCTTTTATTGACGAGTGCTGCCATCTCCATGTTCAGGTCAGGAACTTTTCAGACCACCCTCGTACATACCCAGAAACAAGCGTATTTTGATTTGTATATATATTTATAGATAGATAATTATATAGTATATTTGCGACACGTTCCAGAGTGGAAGATCCTCTCAGTATCGCCCTGGTGTAAGACCACCTTTCAGAATTGAAACGTCGCTTGAAATGGCTCTAGTCGTGTTTGGTGACCAGATAAAAATAGTCAGGTACTTCCCCATCTCCTTCTCCTCCCCACTACCTTCAGCCTGACAACATACCCCAATTGGGGATGCCATAGTGTCACTGGCTCCAGACAGGAGCAGCTGGGACACTTATGAGGTATTTCGTATAAAAATAATAAAATAAAAAATCAAGCAGGCAGTCCATTTGAGAGACTCTCCTACCCTTTAGAGCAGCGTTTCCTAACCTTTTTCAGCCACGGACCCCTACGAAATCAAGAACAAATTTCAAGGACCCCTTAACCACTCGAACGACAGCGCGATTTTTAACTTTTTCGTCCGATTGCTCGTGATTTTTTGGTGACCATTTTGAATATTTTACGCCGACATTAAAAAAATCATACCGCCGAATTTTAAAATGGAAAAATTGAAAAAAAAATTTATGCATCTAGGGAAAATATGCCTAAAACTGGAAGCAAATCAATCCTAGGTATTTTAAATGGTGCCATATTTTGGCAAAAAGCGCTCCAGTGGTTAATAACAAAACTAGTAATAAATTTCGGACCATTTATTTTAGTAGGTACTACAAATACAGAAAAAATACTGTTAATAAAAAATTCGAGTGAAGTTTACACGCGGTAGAAGCGAAACTTTACCAAAACAATCTCAACCAATACTTGAAAAGTGAGGTCATAATCAAAGCGACCAATGAGCGCAGACCACCGTAATTTCCGTTTCATATCTCAACCAATAGGAGCCTTTAAAAGTATCATCATAATCAAAGCGGTCAATGAGCGCAGTTGATGCGTTGCAGATGCAGTAATTGTAATTTCCGTTTCATCCAAAATCCAAATCACAGCGGTGCTATAGAAGTTTAACTTCAAAAATACGTTTATTTATTTATATATTAGAGATAATATATTACAAAATTATTACATAAAATTTATAATACATTACACCCAATGAGTTTAATAAAACTCATTTCGGGAAGGACAACATTATACATCTAAAGGAAAATTATTTTTACATAAGAAACGGAAATCAATGAACAATACATAGATTTTTAAATGGACTAGACACACTTGATACAGGTAATTGAAGAATATACAAGAGTTACAAAGGAAGACAGCTAAATTAGTCACTGGTTAATAAAGTTGCTGAGAAAATATCCTTTTAGAGCCTTTGCCAATATTTTTTTGTTTGATTCAATTAACGTTAACAATTAACGTACAACAGTAACAACAACTTTCACATCAGGTAATTAACGTTTAATTAATGTGAAGGTTGGTGTTGCTTTTTTGCAACTAAATTAGTGATATTCCGGTTGATGTTACTAATAAGTTGTAATCTCAAATCGGATTCCACT
Source organism: Limnephilus rhombicus (assembly GCA_929108145.2). NCBI lineage: Eukaryota > Metazoa > Arthropoda > Insecta > Trichoptera > Limnephilidae > Limnephilus > Limnephilus rhombicus. The sequence goes on along the minus strand of OV815289.1, from coordinate 47,483,800 downwards.
TGTAATCTGTTTCTGTATTTGTTTTTAGTATATACAAGAGCAGAGAATTCTTTTCACAGAGGTATGTGGTTGAGAAAAGCAGTAATGTTTCAGGGCTTTTACTGATATTTCCTTATAATTTATAATCTTTCTTTACATCCACGCAAAAATTTGATGAAGAGGATTCTTTGAAATTATGTTTTTAAGTCCTGCTGTCGCACGTTCGCCGTAATAAGTAAGCGTAGCGATTACGAGACTTTTGGAGGCATTTATTTATTATTGTTAAATGGTTCAGAGATGAGTCTGCAGACCCCCAAACATATATTCACAGACCCCTGGGGGTCCGCGGACCACAGGTTAAGAAACACTGCTTTAGAGCACAGGCTGCAATTTGGTAGGTAATTTGCAATTTGGTAGGCGGGTTTGGTTTTGCAATTTGGTAGGCGGGTATGGGTACCGCCGCCCTGGGAACCATTTATTGGATGACCAACACCTCTGCCACAGGTCACCCCAAGTGATTCGCTACGTTTGGTGACTTAGCAGGGGTGCCCGGGTTCTTGGGTAATGTTTGTTCAAGTCTTGATGGCGGGTGCGTCGGCCCACCTTCTGCGTGGCGGGCCAGATTGGGAGATGCTGGTTGAGGGAGACCCTTTACAACCGGTTACCGCTGTCCGGGCCGCTCGGTAGTACAGGGGCCCGACCCTCAGGCTCACGACTGAGGGTGGGCTGCCCCATCAACGAGTGTAAAAACCCCGCCGCTGCTGTTGTGCCGGTTCGTGACCGGAGGGGATCCAGCAGTAGCGTTTGGGGCGCATCGGGTGACCTCTCCAGCCGGACTCTCCCTATCCATCGCCTTGCACCGCAGTGGGTGGATTGGATTCATTCGTTCGTCACTCTTGGACACTCTGATCCCCAGCTTCCTACCCACCCCTCATACCTTTTCCTTCCCAGACCTCCCTCCCCCCACACCCCATCATAAAAATATTTAATAAAATCATGACAACACAAACAACAAAAATTAACAGCATTACAGCGGCGAGTAGTAGGCGACCCCGGCGCAGGCCAAAAATGTTGGTGAATTACACCAACATTCGCGGCCTGCATACCAATTTAAACTCCGTCCACCACCACCTTTTTTCTCAACGCCCCAACCTACTATTCCTGTCTGAAACGCAGATAGCCGAGCCTGTAGACGCCTCCTATCTGGACTGCCCGGGTTTCACCCTCGCAAGCAAGTTCAGACCTAAAGGAGGTGTCTGTCTCTATAGTCGAGCTGACGTCAACTGTGTGCGACTGTTGAATCTGGAAAACTCCAGATTCGACGTAATGTGGGTACGCGTCAATCTTGCCAGTACGGTAAGATTCTACGCGTGTTTATACCGCTCACCGAACCTTAGCGAATCAGACACGTCCGAGCTCTTCAAACATTTAAGCGACACTATTGATGACCTCTTGCCCCGCTACCCTATGGCAGAGTTTGTGGTCCTGGGGGACTTCAATGTTCATAACGAACCTTGGTTGAAGTTCTCAGGATCAACAGACTCGGCCGGACGCCAAGCGGAATCCTTTGCCCTTTGCTACGGATTGGAGCAAATGGTTCAGGAGCCTACAAGGGTTCCTGATGTCCAGACTCACCGTTCCAATCTGTTAGACCTATTTTTAACTACTGTGCCACACGGTTACAGTATTGAAGTCACAGCGCCTTTAGGATCGTCCGACCACTGCCTGGTGACGACATCAATCCCTGTAAACTTCAGACCACCAAACGAGAGGCTGAAGAGAAAAGTGTGGCACTATAGGTCAGCAGATTGGTTCGGTCTGCGGGCACATTTTAATGCTTTCCCGTGGTCAGCTGTCTGTTTTCGGACTTCGGATCCCTCAAGATGTGCCCAGGAAATTGGTGAGGTCATCACATCCGCGATGGATGGCTTCATCCAATCTACTGTTAAGGAAACTGGTGTAGGCTAAAAGCCGTGGTTCAGTCGACAATGCGCTGAAGCAGTGCGACGAAAAAACGCGGCTTACCGAGCCTACAACACATCTAGAACATCCGAAGACAGAACAGCTTACAACAAAATGGCAAAGGAAACCAAGAGAATCATAAATAGGTCAAAATTCGAGCACGACCAGCAGATCAGCAGAAAGCTGACTGCATGCCCGCATGGCAGCAGGCAATTCTGGTCGCTTGCGGGCTCAATAGGTCGCAATTTCTGCAAATTCAGTCTGCCACCTCTTACCAGACCTGACGGCTCACTAGCAAACACCGCCACCGAAAAGGCTAACTTACTAGGTAAAATGTTTGCGAATAACTCAACCCTCGATGACCAAGGTGCTGTCCCGACGTCGGTTCCTTACTGCGGTTTTCGTATGAAAAAGCTGAGGATCCGGCATCGGGAAGTACTCCATGTTTTACGAGGGCTTGATGTTAATAAAGCTAGTGGGCCTGACGGAATACCTGCCCTGGTACTGCAAAGGTGCGCTGCAGAAATAGCTCCAATTTTGACGAAGCTTTTTAAACGGTCCCTGAAGACTGGCTCTGTGCCCTCTGGTTGGAAAAAAGCGGTTATCCATCCTATTCCAAAGAAGGGTGACCGCTTCAACCCGGCCAACTACCGCCCCATAGCGATCACATCAGTTCTGTCTAAGGTGATGGAACGTGTGATCAACGACAAACTGCTCACATACCTCGAGAAGAACAAAATTATTAACGACCGTCAATACGGATTCCGGCGGAACCGCTCGTGCGGTGATCTTCTCGCGTATGTGACGCATGTTTGGGGGCGATGCCTGGAACGTTTCGGTGAGACCCAAACGGTTGCACTGGACATATCCAAGGCCTTTGACCGGGTTTGGCACCGAGGACTTGTCAACAAACTGCATTCTTACGGACTTCCCGCATCCTTGTGTACGTGGATTGCCGACTTCTTGAGGGAGAGGTCGATTCAGACGGTAGTCAATGGTTTCACCTCTTCCTCTCACTCGATAAATGCTGGCGTCCCGCAGGGATCGGTTCTGTCTCCAACTCTGTTTTTGTTGCACATCAACGACCTTTTGTCATGTGCACCAATTCACTGTTACGCGGATGACAGTACAGTTCATGATAGCTTTTTGTTTGACAAGCCCCCAAAGGGCTCACAAACTCCAACAGCTCGTAAGGCTTTGAAGCAAAGAATGGACGGTTACCTCGAGAGAGTTTTCTCTTGGGGTAAAAATAATCTCGTTGAATTTAATGTTTTAAAGATCCAATCTTGTCTGATTACGTCTAAAAGGGATCGCAATGAAAATCTAGTCTCTTTCAACGGAAGCAATCTTCCGAACAGGCCCTCCATTGATATGCTTGGTGTAACCCTAAGTGACCAGCTCAGGTATGGGGGCTCCATCGAAGCCAGAGTAAAGTTAGCCTCCCAAAAACTGGGCGTACTGTACAGGGCCCGCAGATGCTTTAATAGTACACAACTGCTAACCCTGTACAAATCGCAAGTGCGCCCCACGGTTGAATTTGGCAGCCACCTCTGGTCTGGAGCTCCAAAATACCTGAAAAATACCCTCGACTCTGTGCAGAAACGGGCGGTCCGTTTGATAGATTCTCCCATCTTAACAGACGGATTGCAATCTTTAGAGCACAGGCGTCGGGTGGGAATGCTATCCTTGTTCTACCGGTATTACAATGGAAGATGCTCCGAGGAACTAGCATCATTGATCCCTTCGGCACCGGTGCATAGTCGGGAAACACGCCAAACGCGTGCCCAACATTTGTACACAGTTGACATTTGTCACATGAGAACGGGTCGTTTCTTCGACTCGTTCTTGTGTTCAACAGCTCGGCTGTGGAATGATTTGCCGGCCTCTGTGTTTCCTCCTTCCTACAACATGGGTCTCTTCAAGACCAATGTTCATTCCTTCCTCTCCTCAAAAAGACCCTCCACACAGCATCCCAGATGACATAGGCCCTGAGGGAAATTATTTTCCTCAGGGCCTCCTGTGTGGAGTTAATGTAAAAAAAAAAAAAAAAAAAACAGGCGTCGGATGGGAATGCTGTTCTTGTTCCACCAGTATTTCAATGATTCCTTCGGCACATTTGGCCCAAAATTTGTTGCCCAAGTTGACATTTATCACGTGAGAACAGGTCATTTCTACGACTGATTCTTGAGTTCAACAGCTCGGCTGTGGAATGATTTGCCGGCCTCTGTGTTTCCTCCTTCCTACAACATGGGTCTCTTCAAGACCAATGTTCTTTCCTTTCTCTCCTCAAAAAGACCTTCCACACAGCATCTCAGATGACATAGGCCCTAAGGGAAATTATTTTCCTCAAGGCCTTCTGTGTGGAGATATGTAGAAAAAAAAGTAAAGAGTTGAACTAATTTTTTGTAAGAAAAACTCTCTTTTTATAACTTTCGAAGGTTATTCCCATCAATGTAATATATCATTGAAAAAGAATATAACAATAATAATCTAAACGAAATGAAAGAGAACAAAACACAGAAAAAGACAATGGTCGCAACTGGGACTCGAATCCAGACCTCTCGTCTAACCGGGACGAGCGCGTTAACCAATTTCGCTATTGTTACCTTCTGTCAAACCGTCATAATAGTCGATCTCATACTTCAAATTTTAGAATTAACAATATTATCTTCAACTAATTATTTTTCCATATTACGGGCAACTACCCTTTTTTTTGGAAACAATCTTTCTAAGAATTGGTTTGTAACCTGGATAGCGTCTCGGATAAATGTATACGAATTTATTTATACGTAACTATTAGACAGGGAAGCGAGATAGGTAAACCCTACGTCATCGAGTACACGGATGAAACTACTTTGTAGTGATAATAATAAAGAATAATAAAGAAACTTGTATCCTAGCTATATATAGATCTCCATCCAAAAATAACACAACAAATTTCCTAACTGCACTAAACAGCACATTAACTGATCTCAACAAAATCAAAAATATCATCTTAGTAGGAGACCTAAACATAAACACTTTACAATATGGACACCCGCAAAGCATAGAATACCTATCAATACTAGCGCAACATGGACTGGAACCCACGATAAATATCCCAACACGAGTCACACAAAACACAAGTAGCTGCATAGACCATATAATGATCAAGTCAAAACTAAAATCCGAAACAATAGTACTCGAAAGCGCAATTACAGATCATTACATGACTATGATAGCAATAGTCACCGAAAACACAAAATCTGAACAACATAAAACATTTACAAAAAAAATAACTGAATATCCAAACTTAAAGGAAAAACTCAAAAAAATGGACTGGAATCCAATATATCAAATACAGAATGCTGAAGAAGCCTGGGATAAATTCACAACTACGTTAACACAAGAAATAAATAACTACACTAATATAAAACTTATAACACTTACACACAAGACAAAAAAAAATAAAACTATGGATAACACAAGGAATATTAAACTGCATCCGTAAACGAGACAAATTAAAAACACGCCATATGACATGGAACAACTTAATTTCTATAAAAGATATAGAAATATCTGCACAAAAATTATAAGAGTAGCTAAGGAGATATACTATAGACAAAAACTACAAAAAGAAAACAAAAACCCAAAAGCGATATGGAAAATATTGAAAGAAGTAACATACACACAAAAACACAAACAGAAAAATAGTATCGAACAATTAAATATTAATTTAAAAAAATTAGATATCATTACAAATGCGGAGATAATAGCGAACCATGTGAATAACTTCTTTGCAAATATAGGAAAAGTTTTAGCAAACCGTTAAACACAAACACAAACCAACCGATCAAACATCAATACACAAAAGACAAAACTAAGACTTACAATAAAAACAATTACGGAGGAGGAAATTGAAAAAATAATCGATAAATTAAAAAACAATATTGCACTGGGATTAGATGAGATAACAACAGATTGCATTCAGAAATTAAAAAATGAAATAATAAAACCAAAAACACACTTAATCAACCTTAGTATAAAACAAAGCTGCTTCCCTAGTACTTTGAAACAAGGACTGGTGATCCCTATTTACAAAGCAGGAGACAAAAAGGAAATAAATAACTATAGACCAATTACATTATTAAACTCACTATCAAAGATCTTCGAAAGAGCATTAAAAAACCAAATTATAAAATACCTTGAAGAAAACAAATTAATCTCGGATAAACAATACGGATTTAGAGAAAAAAGAGGTACCAAAGAAGCTTTAGAATATGTAATAGATTATATACATAGCAACCTAGATGAAGGGCAAAAATGCATAGCGATATACCTAGACTTAGCTAAAGCCTTCGATTCAATCTGCCACAAAACCCTATTTAAAAAAATTAGAAAACATTGGTATCTTAGGCAAGGAACTCCAACTAATGAAAAGTTATATGAGCAACAGAACCCAACAAGTTAAAATTAATCACCATACTAGTAAACCACTGCCAATTACATATGGAGTTCCACAAGGAAGCATACTAGGGCCCGTGCTATTCACTATCTACATAAATGAACTCTGTAATATGGAAATAGACGGAGAAATAATTAGTTATGCGGATGACACAGTATTACTCTTCAAATCTAAAGACTGGAACAATGTGTATAATACAGCAGAATTAGGAATCACGCGAGTGAAAACATGGTTAGACACAAACATACTTACATTAAATATATCGAAAACAAAATTCACAATGTACAGTATAAATAGCATGGGACAGCCAACAAATAAAACAAACACCATAAAAATACACGATTGTTTAAACACCAAAAACTGCGACTGCCCTGCTATAGTAAAAACAGACCAAATAAAATATCTAGGAATCATAATTGACCATAATCTCAAATGGGCACATCATATAAATCATATCACCAATAAACTCCTCAAAACAATACATCTTTTCCTAACCATAAGAAACATATACAAACTAAAACAAATGAAAACAATATATTTTGCACTCTGCCAATCTATAATAGAATATGGAATCATTGTTTGGGGAGGAGCAACAAACTCAGCTATTGCTCATATGGAAACCACACAGAGAACCATCTTAAAGATTATACTAAAAAAACACAGAATGACTGACACAGACCAAATATTCAACATGTTCGACGGACTTGATATACGACAATTATCCATAAAAACACTTCTTAACTATATCTTTGACCAAAAACACAAACTCCAACAAACACAAACCATTAATAGACCAGATAAGTTTTAAGATTTTCACGGCCAAAAGCATTTTCGTTATTTGTTTTTGGGGTGTTATGCCGTGTTGCGCTACCTCCTTCTTTAGCCAACGTTTCGGACATCGTTGCAGTGTCCATCATCAGGGCAGATCCGGCAGATCCGGTAGATTGTCACATCTACCGGATCTGCCGGATCTGCCCTGATGATGGACACTGCAACGATGTCCGAAACGTTGGCTAAAGAAGGAGGTAGCGCAACACGGCATAACACCCCAAAAACAAATAACGAAAATTAATAGACCAGTTAGACAAGCATACATACAAAACTTAAAAACACCGACGATAAACACAAGCTTTGGACAAAGACATCACAAATACCAGGCAATAAAAGCATTCAACCATCTTTCACTCGATTTAAAAAAGGAAGAAAACAAAAAACTTTTCACACTCAAAATTAAAAGATGGATTAAAGACCAAAAAAGGCAACTTTACAAAAAAATCACAACATAAAAAAAAAAAAAAAAACACAGACATAAACACCATTGCAATACTCACTTATATATAAAACCTTTTAATTTCACTATCGGTTTATATGTATCTATCCTATTTATATAGTTTTATTCTATTGTTTTATTTTAGTGTTATTTTACTCGATTTTGTTTTGCTCTATTTTCTTTCTTTTAATTCTCATATGTTATTATTGAGTTTCTTTTTTCTTTAGTTTTTATTTTATATGTATCTTAAATTTAAAAAAAAAATAAATAAATAAATCATATCAAACTGTAAAATGAAGTCCTCAGCACGGGTAAAGCACCCAGTGAGGCCCACATTAGTCAAATATGTAACACACATGTATAAATCAGGTGAATCAAATAAAAATAAAAATAAAAAAATGGACATTTAGAAAACTTTAAAAAAGCTGGTCTGCCGGTGCGCCTCCTGGCAGGAGCCGCGCAGTCATGGAAATAGGCAGCGATTTTTTCTTTTTAAATTACGTCATCGAGTACACGAACGGTAATGGTCTCATATGATAAAGGTCGATTAGAAAATGAGAAAAGAGCAGGTCTGCCAACCGGCAGTTTGGCACGTTTGCAGGCAGCCGGCGTCAAAGTGGGGTAAAAAATAGTAAATTTTACGTGAAAGAAACCAACGAATAATAGTCCAGATCATTCCATTTAAGAATTTCTTGGTCTGCCGACCAGCAGCAGCAGCCCAGCAGCTTTTATTCCGATTGCACCCATCGGACGAGAGAGCCTTTCGACGCGAAACAACTTGCTGGAAATTGGCCACGGAGCCCTTCGCCGTCATCGCGTGCCCATATTATAGCCCGGTTGGTACACGCGGAACACTCAAAATTTATTTTTTAACTTATTTTATTTAAAATCTGGCATTCTAAGTTTTTAAAGCCATATTGAAATAAAAATAATAATAAAGATAATGAAAATATTTTTTTTTAAATTTAAAAAATCGTGCATAAAAAACTGCCAGGCGTCGGCAGACCAAGGAAGTCATGAATGGAATTATTAGTTTCGATCTTGAATTCGAAGTGATCGGTGCAGCAGGGCAAGCGAAACCGATATGAAACAGAAGGGATTCGGAAATATCCGTCATTTTCCAGACGAACGCAGCTCTTACGGCGACGGTGCGGTGGTTGTTCGAAATTTAAACCACTATGGACTGTTAGGTTATCTTAACCCCTCCGAATTTTCGAAAATATTAGCTTTTGGTGTCTTAAACGAAATGACATTTTACGAAAACTTTTAGTTACAACCGCTTCACAATTAAAGCTCTATAAATGAAACATTTCTGAACGTAGCTGAATAGTAAAAACTGTTTTAGAAAGGTTACAAAATAGGCTTTCAAATTATTATATTACAAATAAATATTAGCATTTGTAAATATTAAAATTTAGAACGCAAACATTAAAAATGGGTAAAAATGACTCACGTGATGTTTTTATGTGAAAACGGTACTAAAATCACAGATTATGCAAACAACAATACTTATTCTATTGTATATATGTGTAATAAACACTTTTGTCACCTCACTTTTTTATCATTTAATATAAAAATATTTTATAAAAATTTAAAATGTGGAGCGCGGTGGAGCTGCCGGTAGCAAATTTGCGCAGGTAAATATTTTTGTCAACTACACGATTGACAACTGATTCCTGTTATATATTTCCATAGACAACTTGATAGAAATGTGCAGCTTGATCTACTATCGACCTTTGACTTTTTGTTTTAGGGATGTAACTAAAACAATAACGGAGTTATAACGATTTCTATGGAAACACACGCGCTGACGTATAAACACGCTTATTGTACTTGACTGCTGTCCTATTTTTAACGCTTATATCTGCTTACGTTGCGGAGGGGTTAAAAGACTATTATTATTATAAATTTGTACAAAAATATGAACACGCGACAGCGGTGAGGGGCACCGCGGCAGGTTTCGTAAGTGGTTTGGCGTGGAGAGGCTTGCCTGACGGATGGGCACACTCGGAACTCTCAAATTATTTTTTTTTATCATTTTCGCTTATTTTTTTATAATATGGCATTCAAAGTTTTTAAAAATGTAAAGATAAAAGAAAAATTTAAAAAAAAAAAAAAAAACTTTAAAAAATCTTACACAAAAAGCTGCCAGGCTGCTGAATGGAATAAGCTGGACTATTACCCCATTCAGTGGCGGATACAGAGGGGGGGCGCGCACCCCCCCCCCCCCCCTTGCCCCCTCCCTAAATATAAGAAAATCCTTCTTCAATCATTCGCTCTACATGTCTAAACCATCTAAGCGTCCCTTTCTTAATCTTACTTATTACGCTTGCATCAGCGTTGCATTCTTTTCATATTTTTCTCACACTATCATACATGGCTTTACCACACATACGCCGCAGGGATCTCAATTCTGTAGCATTTAGTCCTTGTTCTGACAGTTTCATGCTTCCACTGCCATACATCAGGGACGGTACCAGCACTTCATTGTGGACTGCTAGCTTCGCTTCTTTCGACAGTTTTTTGTTAGCGCCAACGGCGTTCAGTCCTCCATAAATGCGGAGTTACCTGCATTTACCCTTCTTTCAATATCTGTATCAGCTTTCCCATCTCTCTTAAACATACTTAGAAAGGAAATAATGAAAGGAAAAAGGTATGATAGGTGGTTAGGACTCTCTGGGTTGGTGTGTCCAGGAGAGATGGACGGATGAACCTTTCCCACCCACTGCGATGGTTAAATAGTCTACCTCAACCAGTCCTTTCCAACTCGCCACGCAGTGCGTGGGCAAACACATCCGCCGCTACCTTGAAAAAACCACATAACATGAACTCAGACATCCCTGCTAAGTCACCAAACTTAGCGTCATCACTTGGGATGACTTATAGCAGAGGTGTTGTTTATCCAATAAATAATTTGCTTCATTCACATTCACACGTCGTTTCTTAACATGGCCCGACTCAAGTATTTGATTCCCTTGATCGTGGAATGCAGCTCTACTGCTCCCTGTGGCCAGCCAAGTTTTAAATGTTGGTCTGCCAATCTTTTATTTATTTATTAAAGTGAAAACTTCTTTAGTACCGTAGTGATTTGACAAACACATACATCTATATGTTTTAGCCTACGAGAGAATGAGATAGTACCTATAGTCGGTCTCCTCTTTGTGCGGTGCTTCATATTCTCCACACCGTTGTCTACTTTTCAGTTTTCTTAGGTATATCTTTAGCGCGTCCCCCCTTGAGTTTTTTCTGTATCCTCCACTGACCCCACTTGACGCCGGCTGCCTGTGAACGTGCCAGGTTGCCGGTTGGCAGACCTGCTTTTTTCTCATTTTCTAATCGACCTTTATCATATGAGACCATTCCCGCTCGTGTACTCGATGACGTAATTTTTTCGAAAAAAATCGCTCACTATTTCCATGACTGCGCAGCTCCTGCCAAGAGGCGCACCGGCAGACCAGCTTTCTTAAGGTTTTCTAAATGTCCATTATCACTACAAAGTAGCTTCATCCGTGAACTCGATGACGTAGGGTTTACCTATCTCGCCTCCCAGTCTATATACTTATTATAAAAGTCTAAATGAATATTCAATTTTTTATAAGAAAAACTCTCTATTTATAACTTTTGAAGGTTATTCCCGGGAGGAATGCAGATCCTGCCAATGTTTGTTTTTTGCCAAAAACCATGTTTTTACCACGTTTTAAGTTGGGCACTTTAATTTGGAAGGTGAAAAAAGTGTGGAAAGTAATAGAATTTTTTTTTGAATAATTTTAATTTTCAATTGCGTTAAATAAAATTTCACTTCGCGAACCGATACTATGACAGCCCGGCGGGCATTTCTTCACTGTTATGTTGGTATCCCTGATACAAAGAAGAGCCAGATACGATTGTAGCCAACTTCGTGGGATAAATGATAAGGCGCGTAATTATGAAATTTGTCTAGCGAGCTTGTGTATGTTATCTTTCCTTTAAAAAACAGCCTACGTTTTTAAATGGTTTGTCTGGCAAAGCAGGGTTTGTGTAGCGAGCTTGTATATATTATCTTTATTTTAAAAAACATCCCAGGATGTGAATGGTTTGTCTCCATTCCAGTGCCTGATTAGAGGTTCGTTTACATTATATTATTAATTCTGTTTTTCATAATTACGCGCCTTATCATTTATACCACGAAGTCGGCTACAATCGTATCTAGCTCTTGTTTGTATCAGGTCTGGGATACCAACATAACAGTGACAAAACGGCGGGCGGACTGTCGTAGTATCGGTTCACGAAGTGAAATTTTATTTGGTAAATATGCAGTTAGTCCACCTCACGGATAATACGGAACGTTCGTGTTGTCGAAGTTTGATGCACGGATGATACGGAATGTTACTTTTTTAAGTAATAGACAATCAAATATGACATTTGTCGGAAGTATCAATCTTATAAAATAAACTCGCTTTTCATCATACTTTTAAAAAACATCCCAGGTTTTGAATGGTTTGTTTGGCTACGCAGGGTTTGTCTAGCGGGTTTGTGTAATTATTTTAATACATTTCTTTCCATGTTCTACTGTTATAAATACAGGTACAAATTTGTCAATGATGCATTTACTTTGTTCTGCGCAAAAATATTTTTTCTATGATTGGCAGCATTGTCTGTGAAATGTTAAAATTAAAACGATGGATAAACAATGGCGTTACCGCGAGAGTGAATTAATTTTAACAAAATTAAAATGTTAAATGCATATTTTTTGCATGTTTGTTTGGTCTCCCCCGACATAAATACTCACTTTTCGTAATAATAAAGCTAAATCTAACTGTTTGGAATAAAAAGTAGGTAAATATCGGTTCGGACTGGCCACGCTTATTACGAATAATTTTTAGAAAAAAACTTTAGATTCGCCTTAATTACTATAAAAGGATACTTTTTGGCTTTGGGGCGGCGGAAAATAATGCATTTTAATTTTCAATTGTATAAAACCAAAATTCGCTTCGCGACCGACACAGCGAAAATCCGCGGCCGTATCTGTCACTGTGATGTTGGTATCCTTGATAAATTAACAAGAGCTAATACGACTGTAGCCGACTTCGTGGGATAATGCGCGTAATTATGAAATTGGTAAATTTTGGGGATCGCTAGCAACGGTTAATACGCACTTTTTTTTGAAAAAAACTTTTGATTCACCTTAATTACATTAAAAGACAACTATTTGCATTGGGGGAAGTGGAAAATATTTTTGTGTAACATGGTTTGTGATACAAAAGAAAGTGCCCCTTTATAACGCCTACTCGCGTCAAGGCAAGAAAAACATCCCAGTTTTCAAGCAGTTTAGCGGCTACGCTAGGTTTGTGTAACATGGTTTGTGATTCTGGCGTACAATCTCACAAGACGAAAGCTAATTTTAATTTTACGTAATGAAATTTAGAATGAAATATTTTCCCCTTCCCCCAATGCAAATAGTTGCCTTTTAATGTAATTAAGGTGAATCAAAAGGTTTTTTCAAAAAAAAGTGCATATTAACCGTTGCCAGCGATCCCCAAAAATTAATATGAAATTTGTCTAGCGGGCTTGTTTGTGTAACATGGTTTGTGATACAAAAGAAAGTGCCCCTTTATAACGCCTACTCGCGTCAAGGCAAGAAAAACATCCCAGTTTTCAAGTGGTTTAGCGGCTACGCTAGGTTTGTGTAACATGGTTTGTGATTCGCGGTATTTCATTTAGGTATCCCGAGAAGTCGGCTACAGTCGTATTAGCTCTTGTTAATTTATAAAGGATACCAACATCACAGTGACAGGTACGGCCGCGGATTTTCGCTGTGTCGGATCGCGAAGAGAATTTTGGTTTTATGCAATTGAAAATTAAAATGCATTATTTTCCGCCGCCCCAAAGCCAAAAAGTTTCCTTTTATAGTAATTAAGGCGAATCTAAAGTTTTTTACTAAAAATTATTCGTAATAAGCGTGGCCAGTCCGAACCGATAATTACCAAAGTTTTTTTCTAAAAATTATTCGTAATAAGCGTGGCCAGTCCGAACCGATAATTACCAAAAAGTATTCCGTATTAACGAGTAAGCGGTTTAATGCATAAATAATTTTGGTAAATATCGGTTCGGACTGGCCACGCTTATTACAAATAATTTTTAGAAAAAAACTTTAGATTCGCCTTAATTACTATAAAAGGAAACTTTTTGGCTTTGGGGCGGCGGAAAATAATGCATTTTAATTTTCAATTGCATAGAACCAAAATTCGCTTCGCGACTGACACAGCGAAAATCCGCGGCCGTACATGTCGCTGTGATGTTGGTATCCTTGAAAAATTAACAAGAGCTAATACGACTGTAGCCGACTTCATGGGATAAGGCGCGTAATTATGAAATTTGTCTAGCGGGCTTGTTTGTGTAACATGGTTTGTGATACAAAAGAAAGTGTCCCTTTATAACGCCTACTCGCGTCAAGGCAAGAAAAACATCCCAGTTTTCAAGTGGCTTAGCGGCTACGCTAGGTTTGTGTAACATGGTTTGTGATTCGCGGTATTTCATGTAGGTATCCCACGAAGTCAGCTACAGTCTTAGAGCCCGCCTTAATTTTTTTTATTCAGCTTCTCCACACTTTTCTCATCTAGAAAGTGCCTTTTTATTAAATTTCCAGACTTTGGCAGGATCTGCATTTCATCCTTATTCCCATAAATGTAATATATCAAAGAAGAAGATAACAACAATAAAATCTAACAATCTAAACAAAAAGTTGAACTAACCTCATCCAAACATAATTCTTGTAAATCATCCACTTTTACAGTCCTCAGGCACTGGGGAGCCATTGCAACAAGTTCTCTATCCTTTAGAATTGAGAATATCTGCCTCATAAGTTCCACCCGGTCCCTAATGTAATAAGTCAGGTCTTTTTCAGTGTCGTCTTCAGCAGCAACCATTGGCACAATTGGCGCAGATTGCGGCTTCTCAACTCTCTCTTTCTTAATCTTGGTCTTCTTTGTCTTCTTCTGCCTGCCACTCAACATTTTAAGCGATCTTTTTTTAATAAAAACAATAATAAACAACTTCAAACAGTAAAATAACCTGACATTTTACGCTTTGCGTTTTGATTTTGATTTGACAGGACGCTCCATAGACAAAATTTGACAGAATGGCAACTTAAGCCTCGATTACATTGAGCGAGTTTACAAGCTACTAGCCGGTAAATCGTCGATGACACGGGTCGAGTTTACAAGCTACTATCTGGGAAATTCACCATCAGTTAGTAAACTCGCCCAGTGTCATCGTGTTACTTGCTAACTAGCAGATTATTGACAATCTACGAAAAAAAGTTGAAAGGTCGTCAACTTTACTCGCCTACACGCTTGCTCGTGATTGGTTTATTTATGTTTCCAACATGGCTTCCGATAAACAGCTGATTTTGACTGTCAAACACCTGAAGAATTAGTTCACGCAGGCGTCGTTATTCTTGTTACTGGCGCTATCAGCAACCTCAGTTTCCTACGCTTCTGAGCGAGTAAACAGTTTTGTGTGTCATCATGACAATCTCACTCGCCGATCTACCCGCTTTTAACCTTAGTAGATAGTAACTTGTAAACTCGTCCCGTGTCATCGACGCTTAAGTTTAAAGCGTCGATGACACATGGCATCGCACAAAGAGGAGACCGTTTGTACTAACTCATTCTCTCGCAGGCTAAATCCTTTGGATGTTCGTGTATGTCTCTTTTTAGTGTCGCTTTATCGTTTTATCGTGTTTTGAATCACAACGGTGGTAAAGAAGTTTTCACTTCAAAAAATATAACTCTTGTATTTCGTTTCATCTCTTCACGCCAATTCATCGTTAAAATGATTGGTTTTCTTGTTTTTATTGGCTATTTTATTGTCAAGTAAATAGTTATTTCAATTTTGCTGTAAATCTTGTCACGGACGTGATAAAAAATGGAATATTTGACTTTTTTGTTGTTTTTTTTGGGGTGTTATGCCGTGTTACGCTACCTCTTCCTTTAGCTAACGTTTCGGATAGCGTTACAGAGTCGATCATCAGGGCAGATGTGTTAATGTTAGTGGTAAAATGTGTGCTTAAGTACTTCGAAGCAATACCGTGTCGCCAGATCCACTACACTGCGAGCTGGAATTACAGTATACTTGAAGATGGTTTTCTGCATTTAGTTTTGGTGTAGCCGTCAATTACCGGATACCAAGAGCTATTGAGCTTAGCTCTGTCGTCTCTATTAATGTTTATAGGATTTTTATGAATTTCAATTGCCTCTGTAATTAGGCATGCTCTATAAGTTTTGGGTCTTCCCAGGACTTCAGGAACAAATTCAAAGTAATGGATTTATTCCTAATATATCCAAATAATAAACAAACAACAAAAAAATTTTTGGCTGTGAAAATCTAAAATCAAATCTATTTGACATTTATTTAATTGTTTTCCTAATCCATTTTTGAAGTGAAAACTTCTTTAGTACCGTTGTAATTTTAAACACGATGAGACGAAAAAGAGACTTACATCTGTAGAAGAGACGAAAAAGAGACGAAAAAGAACACTTACATCTGTAGGATTTAGCCTGCGAAAGAATGTTACAGAATAATGGGTCTCCTTTTTGTGCGATGCTCTTCGTACCCTCCCCACTCTTGTCTACTTTAGTTTTCTGAAGGTTTCATTTTTACCGCGTGTGAACTACCCAATTGCATTTTTGAAGTGAAACTTCCTTAGCACGGTTGTGATTTGAAACTAGGATGAAACGAAAATGACGCATTACAGTACCTACCTACGAAACGTCAAACTGCGCTCATTGGCCACTTTGATTACGATCTCACTTTTCAAGGCTCCTATTGGTTGACATTGTTTTGGTGAAGTTTCATTTCTACCGCGAGTGAATGCACTTGATTTAAAAAAAAATTAGCCCCTGACGCAAGGAGCGGTGTTATAAGTTTGACGTGTCTGTCTGTCTGTAGCATCGTAGCTCCTAAACGAATGGATTATGATGCGTTTTTTTTGTTTGAAAGCTGACGTGATCAAAATCGTAAAATCTGTTCAGGCGTTTCAAGGTCATCAGCTCTTTTTTGTGTCGGGGTTTACTTAAAATGTTGATAATTTTACTTATACATATACATAGAGCTTGTACAGAAAGTAGAAGAGCGCCCTTGAGGTGATTTTTCACAAAGCAGCGCTGGATAGATCATCCAAATATTATTATTACTTGAGTCAGAATAATAGAAGAGCATGTATGATATGATGTATGAATGTGAATGAGGCAAGGAGTGTGTGCCAAGACCGATTCACATACACATAATCCCAACCAATAGGTGCCTTGAAAAGTGAGCTCAAAATCAAAGCGGTTATTGCGCGCAGCTTGACAGAGCGCGACGCATCGTAAGTACTGTACGTAAGGTTTCATTTTATCTAATTCTCTCGCAGGTTAAATCATATAGATGTATGTATTTGTATATTTGTAGTGTTACTCATTTCCGTTTCATCGAGTTTCAAATCACAACGGTGCTAAAGAAGTTTTCACTTCAAAAATAAATTAATTGACGTTAATAAATTAGTTCCTACCGAACTTTGGCTGTATGAAAAAATCCGCACTCAACCGCCATAGACAAAATAAAAACGTCAATGTTTTGATTGTTCGACGTTTCGGCTGTCTGTTTTTCGACTACTTGTTTTTATTTTGCACAATTGGCCGTGATTTTGCCAATGAAAAGTTTTTCGAATATCCAAAATCACTTTTTCGGAGTGCTTGTCGGACATTTCGTCAATAAAAAACCTATAATTTAACAATTTTCGTTCAATAATTACTGAGATGCTGTCAGATTCGTAAACCGATAAAACTAATTCAAATTACACATTTAGTTTAGCATTTTTTATATTGCGGGTTCAATCTCAAAATAAGTGCTACAAAACATTGAAAATCTAGTGATTACAAAGTAAACAGTTTAAAAACTCTGTTTTTTTATTTTGTTATTTCAATTTGTAATGTCTGTCCATTTTTCAAGTTTTTTATCGTTTTGTTATGTTTTCGTCGACGATGTCGGCGGACGATCAAGGAATGGCCGGCACCAGTTTTAACGCTAACGGTAACTTCGATAACAACAATGGAAGCAATAACATCAATGGTTTAAGTACTATCAATGGATATGAGGGCAATCAATTGTTGCTAGACGATGGCAGTTTGATTTTAAACAGTGTTAGAAACAGAAAGAAAGCTAGTGGACTCCCTTGTTGTCCAATTTGTTCGTGTACCTTGAGGGCCAATGAGCTACAGAGCCATCTTGGATTAGAGATGGAAAAGTTGTCCAAGATCTCGTGTTCGGGGAAACGGAAGAGCGCCGGTACACCGAATTCCTCAGGTTCTAGCTCTAACGGGCTGAATGAAGATGTGGACATCTCGGGAAGTACTGGTAGCGAAGTGTACGAGGTTTGTACATTTATTTTTATTTTTTTTACATTAACTCCACACAGGAAGCCCTGAGGAAAATAATTTCCCTCAGGGCCTATGTCATCTGGGATGCTGTGTGGAGGGTCTTTTTGAGGAGAGGAAGGAATGAACATTGGTCTTGAAGAGACTCATGTTGTAGGAAGGAGGAAACACAAAGCCCGCCAAATCATTCCACAGCCGAGCTGTTGAACACAAGAACGAGTCGAAGAAACGACCCGTTCTCATGTGACAAATGTCAACCGTGTAAAAATGTTTGGCGTGTTTCCCGACTATGCACCGGTGCCGAAGGGGTCAATGACGCTAGTTCCTCGGAGCATCTTCCATTGTAATACCGGTATAACAAAGATAGCATTCCCACCCGACGCCTGTGCTCTAAAGATTGCAATCTGTCTGTTAAGATGGGAGAATCTATTAAGCGCATCGCCCGTTTCTGCACGGAGTCGAGGATATTTTTCAGGTATTTTGGAGCTTCAGACCAGAGGTGGCTGCCAAATTCAGCCGTGGGGCGCACTTGTGATTTGTACAGGGTTAGCAGTTGTGTACGATCTGCGGGCCCTGTACAGTACGCCTAGTTTCTGGAAGGCTAACTTGACTCTGGCTTTGATGGAGCCCCCATACCTGAGCTGGTCACTTAGAGTTACACCAAGCATTTCAATGGAGGGAATGTTCGAAAGATTACTACCGTTGAAAGATGCATAGTTTTATAACTGCATTATTATTATTAAGAAATTAGCTGGTTTCCGGCATGCAATGTAATGCCATTCAAAGAAATAAATTGACTCTCTCTGCATGTCCTTTCCCGTGTATTCCCGTTGACCTCCCGAGTCCCCTTCCCCTCCCGTGTTTCCTGTCCACTTTCCCCGCCTTCCCCTCCTGCGAACCCCACCTCCCCAGTTATGAAATAAACACATTTTCATCTATACGAATTTCATAATGCCAGAGCTTACCATTATAAATATATAGCTTATAACGTTCGTGGGCGTGCGCACAACATATCACCAAAGTTTCATCGCAATCGGATGAACGGTATGGCAGTGCATAAAATACGAACAAACAAATATTGATTTTTATATATTACTAGCAGACCCGGCCACACCTTGTTGTGGCTAACGAAACGCAATGCCATTACCCAACCTTTATAAAATGCACACCACCCGCTTGCCAGCTGCCCGCTGCCTGAATTAAATATTTGAATTTCTCTACTATAATAAGCATGTATTATACATATAAACCTTCCTCTTGAATCACTCTATCTATTGGTGAAAATTGCATGAAAATTCGTTGCGTAGTTTAAAAGATCTATGCACACTTACATTTTGAGCGACTTCATTTTATACTATGTAATAGACTTGGGCTAAATTGAATGACCGAATTAAATGAATAAATTCAATCTTGTGACACACTTGATCTGATTCTCAATTTCAAAAGGAATTGATTCTTCATTCCTTACCTTTGGCCTTGTATCGTACGATTTTTAACGGGAACATAAATTTTTAATTTCCATTTATTTTACTGTTAAATTATTTCAATGAATAATGTGTTCCGTAAACGATTTAAATATTATAATGTTTCATAGGTATTTAAATATTATTCAATGGGCGGTGCGCCGCGAAGTTGTCGACGGTATTGTGAACGACTCGTATCCCACTACCGCCGGCCGCCGTTCTAAAAACCCGTAGATCAAAACACGGCCGCAATTCATCCGAATTGTCTGAGCGTCCCTTTCACGCAAGGAATTAATCATTTGTCGTAGTCAATAGTCCTGAGATTGTCCTAAGGTCCCCGCGCGTCCCGTCCCGTCCGCGTCCCAGGTACTCGTAGCTAGTCTGTCCCTATCGAAAATTGTCCAAAGCGCTTTATTCAGGAATTAAAACTAAAGTCTTTTTCACTTGTGACGTTGCTGTCTCTAGTTAATCTCAGACCTAGAAATGACGTCAGATGTCATCGTCTTACTCGGCTCGGGTGTATCCGAAACGCAGCTCGCGAGTTGATCAAGTCTCTGCGGGGTAAGACACAAGACACTAGTCAAAAGTTACTAATTCATTCCTCAATGCCGGCCCTTAATCCGTCCGAGCGGTTCACCAATTCTTCGGCGGGCCTTCAATTTCATTACATAGTTAGCCAAAAACTTTCAACATTGAATCCGAACATCGCGGCATCGGTAGAAAAGTGAGAAGCAAAAATAGTGCACTTGTAATTGTTTTGTTGGCACGTATGAAAGATATTGGAATACAAATACCTACCTACTTTTAGACGTGGATCTTGGGTATATGTAATATGAAAAATTTGCATATATTATAAGGCCAATCAGCTGTTGTCAGCTGTCATAAAATACTTTTAAGTTTAATAAACAAAATAAGTAAAACTTTAGGGGTGAAACAAAAACTGTTTAACTTAAAGATTTAATTGCTAGCTATAAATACATTTTACATACGAAAAATAACGATACTAAAAAAAGACAAACACATACATCTATAGGATTTAGCCTACGAGATAATGAGATAGAATAATCGGTCCTCTCTTTGTGTGGTGCTTCTTAGCCTATTGGTCTACTCTTTGTACGGTGCTTTGTAGCCTCCCCACTTATTGTGATTTGAAATGAAACGAAAAAGCGACACTAAAAAGAGACAAACACATTATGTAATCTATAGGGCAATACAACAACAATAACAATATTCTGTCAAAATATCTCCCATTATATTTAAGAAATTCTATGAATTTAAAGTGATTTGTTAACAGAAAATTGTAGTAGGCAAAAACCCATGGTGATAAACAAGTGCATCTTACATTATTAACAGTTTTTATACACTCAATATACCTTAAACTGCTCTTGAAAAAAGTTTAATTTGAAGCTGTCAATACATAGTGTTCTAAAGATATACCAAAAGTGTCTAGTGATTAGTACCGAGTTACAAATCATACTTTAACATTCAATTATTAATTAAGTGCGGGAAAAAAAATAAGATTGTTCAAAAATAGCCTCATCACCAACACAAACTGAAAAAATGGCAACATCACATCGTCATCATAAAACTAGATCCAACTCTTCCTCGGGAGATTCATCCAGCTCCGTTATGGAGCAACTTGCTAGGATCAGCGACCAGCTAGCCGCGCTGTCCTACTTGCCAGCCGCCGTCAAGGAACTGCGGGATGAGGTCAGTGATGTCAAACACTCCATCGACTTCAGCGGAAAAATAGTAGAGGATATGAGCAAAAAAATCATGGCAATGGAGAATAAGCTGAAGCTGGTCGACTCATTAAAAAATGAAGTCGATTCCCTGAAGGTCCGCTTAGCCAACATTCAAGATGACATGGAGCAGCGTGACCAGTGGGCGCGCCGCTCCAATATAGAATTAGTCGGCATTCCTGAAAGGAATGGAGAAAACCTAATAGGTATTGTTTCCAGCCTTGCTCGAAAAACAGGGTTCGACCTTGATCCCAAAATTGATATAGATTTCGTTACACGAGTGGCACCGAAGGAATCGAAGAAAGGTCAACATAAGCCCATAATTATCAAAATGCAAGCTAGATATAGAAAGGATGATTTCTTGTCTTCAATCCGAAAGATGCAAAATTTAACCGGCAGCGACATCGGATGTGGCGGCGACTCCCGCGTCTACGCTAACGACCACCTGACGAGCGCATCAAAACGGCTGCTGCACCTGACGAAGGAAGCAGCCAAGCAAAATAACTTTCGCTTCGTCTGGGTCCGCAATTGCAGAATCCTTGTCAGAAAATCCGAGGGTTCTCACATCAGATCGATCCGAAAGGCTGAAGACTTAAACAAAATCTTATAAAACTTACACCTACACAAATGTTAACATTTTTATTTCTTATTTTTTATTTCTTCATAATATCTCTGTTTTTAACATGTAATTGCCTCTTAATCTCAGCACTGTATAACAAAATCTCTTCTAATAATTTTAGCTCTCTTGTCTCGCTCACTACCATATTAATGAATCATTTACTTTGCTGGAAGTACTTAACAAAAATAATATTATTGTATTACTCCACTGTAATCACTGCAAACGTACGTTATTATTGTAACCATGTAAATTTAATGGGTTCGATTTCAAAATCAAGATTCACCATAAAATCTTTAAAAAATGTATACTATTTTACAGTTTTCAATGTCAAATTGTCAATTATAATATTATATTCAACTGATCTTTGCTACGTTTCCATAGTCCAACATACTGTATTATTATTATTATTGTTTTCACATAATATGTTGACCTACATGTTCCATTCAAATGCATGCTCTTGGTGAATTAAATATATATTATCAAAATGTTAGAGGACTCCGAACCAAAACGCATGTGTTTCTTTCCAGCATTCTTAATGCCGATTATGACGTGATATGCCTAACTGAGACATGGCTTCTGCCAAGTATATTTGACTGTGAATTATTCGATGAACGTTATGTAGTGTACCGTTGTGATCGCGACTACATGTTGTTAGGCCAGGCGCTCGGTGGTGGTTCACTGATTGCAGTACGTCGCGAACTGCCCGCGTGCCCCTCACTCTCCCTCCCACCCGTACAGCGCGCAGAGATATCCACAGCTACTCTTGCACTAGGCTCTGGCGCGCGTGCTTCTAAACTACGCATATACTGCTCATACTTCGTCCAAGGTGCGGAGCAGAGTAAATCTTTAAGTGACTTTTTTGAATTTATATCTTCGTTGTATACCAATTTCCCTGATGATGAATTCCTTCTATTAGGAGATTTCAACATACCACATGCCCAATGGCTTCTGCCTTTGACCGCAGACGGTGCCCTGGTACTTAATAGATCCTCAACCGATGCACTAACTTCAACACTTTCTGATTTTTTAGACTTTACCGGCTTCCATCAATTCAACAACCAGCTTAATGTAAACGAGCGTGTTCTCGACCTGGTGATTTCGAGTTGCATGTGCACTGTAAGGGGGTGCAATACACCGTTAGTGCCGGAGGATGCACACCACCGCTCGCTAGAGGTGGTGCTGCGCATGGCCCGCGAGCCGTCCCTCCAAATCCCACGCTCGCGCACGGTCCGCTCCTATCACAGCGCTGACTATGTGCAGATTAATAGCGCCTTAGCAGCCGTTGACTGGACAACGACTCTTAACAGCAGTAATGTAGACTCAGTCACGGCGCGCTTCTATTCAGAATTAAATAAGGTAATTGTCATGCATGTACCATCTAGAACAGTTAACATAGATTCCAGGTACCCCCCATGGTACAGCGCTGTCTTAAAAAAAGTAATTAAAGATAAACTTAAATTCCACAAAAAATATAAAATTTATAACCGCATCTCTGACTATCAAACTTTCTCTCTTCTCCGAGAACGACAAAAGCATATGGAGAAGGTGTGCTATGATAATTTCATTAATATGGCCGAAATTAATATCAATACCGATCCCAAACACTTCTGGACCTTTGTTAAATCTAAGCAAAGAAGCTCTGAACTACCTAACAATATGTTTCTTAACTCCCAGCGTGTATCGTGTGGAGAAGCTATAAGTAACTTATTCAACATACATTTTCAATCCTCCTTTGAATCCCCCGCCCCGTCCACCTCGTCTACCAATCGAATATATAATCCAAACACCTCAGTACTAAATCTTAATAATGTTCATATAGACACTGAATTAGTTTGTAAATATCTCAAATCATTAGATCCTACCAAAGGCAGTGGGCCTGATGGTATACACCCGGTATTTTTAAAGAATTGCGCTAATGTTTTATGTTATCCGCTAAGTCTAATATTCAAAACTTCTTTGTCTTCTGGTATTTTTCCACTAGAATGGAAAAGTTCATATATTGTGCCTATATTCAAAAAAGGCGACAAACACAACATAGAAAATTACAGACCAATCTCTAAATTAAATGTAATGGGTAAACTTTTTGAAAAGATTGTTTTCGATATCATTTTTCCTTGTATACGACCACACATCATTTCGAATCAACACGGCTTCGTGAACAGAAAATCAACAGAAACTAATCTGTGCGAATTTGTTGACACAGTCCTTGTTGCTATGGATAACGGTTTTCAAGTCGATGTAGTCTACACAGACTATTCCAAAGCCTTTGATAAAATTCCACACAGCATTTTAATTGAGAAAGTCGAAGCAATGGGTATACACGGTGACCTCCTTCGTTGGTTAGCCTCTTATCTCGACAATCGTACGCAAGCTGTAACTGTACTGGGGTTCTGCTCTAGCTTTGTCCCCGTAACCTCAGGAGTTCCCCAAGGATCTCACCTTGGCCCCCTTTTATTCAACATTTTTATGAACGATGTTAACAAAACTATTCTTAATTCTCAGCTGTTCCTATATGCGGATGACAAAAAGATTGTCAAAATCATTAAATCTGAGATGGATTGTATAGAGCTCCAGGATGACCTGAACTCCCTGGTCAATGTGTATTGTTTAGAAAACCGCCTTCTTTTGAATGCAGATAAATGTTCCGTCATATCTTATTCTCGAAAGAAAAACACTATACTATATCCGTACATAATTAAAAACAATCTTTTAAATAGAGTAAATGAAATTAAAGATCTTGGAGTTCTATTAGACAGTAAGCTTCTTTTTCAATCTCACGTCGAGCACATCACGTCTAAGGCTTTGAAAATGCTAGGATTTATACTTAGAGTAAGTTCTGTTTTCAAAAATCCACAAACATTTAAGATTCTCTACATATCATACGTCAGAAGCCACCTAGAGTATGCTTCAACAGTATGGAACCCCCATTGTTCTACATATAATTCAAATATAGAAAGAGTCCAGAAAAAGTTTTTGAAATATGTTTCGTTTCGCATGCGAAATGATGTAAATTATGTCTCTATGAACCTCAAAACCCTTGATCAACGCAGAGATATCAGAGACCTAGTAATGCTTTATAAGATAATCCACAATTTTATTGATAGCCCTTACCTATTACAAAATATCAATTTCAGATGTCCAATAAGAGTCACTCGATCTCCAGACATATTTTATATTCCTAAGAGCAATGCTAATTATCTTCAAAATGTGTTTATAAGAAGAAGCTGTAGCACTTTCAATAGATTATGCACAGACATTGACATGTTTAACACGAACCTTGCTAACTTCATAAAATTCGTAAAAAGTAATATTCAACGGAAAACTTAATGTTTCATTAATTCCTTATCTTTCTGTTACATTTTCATTTTTCTTCATTTTCATTACATTTTCTTTTTTGATTTCAGCAGTTTGAAAATACATTTTTTGTAGATTTAAGTGAGTAGATGCACTTTTTCAGAACTGTTTATATTACATACATATATTGTTTTGTTTGTTTTTTTTTTATTTTTATTATGGTCTCAAATTTTTATGTCGTTATTTTATTGGTCAATGATATGACTATCTCTAACACTGTTATATATGAACTTGTAATGACTGTTTATAACGCTAATAAATAAAATAAAATAAAATAGGTTTTAGCCCGCGACTTAGTGAGAATAATCGGTCTCCTCTTTGTGCGGTGCTTGGTAGCCTATCAGTCTCCTCTTTGTGCGGTGCTGCGGTGTTTCGTAGTCTCCCCATTCACTCTAGTTTTTTAATTTTTATTATTAATTTTTTTTTTTTTTTTGGAATTAATCGAATTAAAGGAATGAATAGAAGGAATCAATTCAAAAGGCCGGGGGAATCAGACTGGAT
Source organism: Limnephilus rhombicus (assembly GCA_929108145.2). Lineage (NCBI taxonomy): Eukaryota > Metazoa > Arthropoda > Insecta > Trichoptera > Limnephilidae > Limnephilus > Limnephilus rhombicus. Next base: position 47,458,072 of record OV815289.1, on the reverse strand, counting down.
CTATTCACTCCTGGGAATCATTTTGCCCACGTCTACTATGTAATGATTAGATTTCAACCAATTTACACAAAACCTTGACCAATTATATACCTAAACCTTTCTCATGAATCACTCTATTTATTGGTGAAAACCACATGAAAATCCGTTCAGTAGTTTTTGATTTTATCACTAACAGACGGACACGTCGGAGGACTGTAATTTATAATATGTAGAGATTATAAAAAATAGAATTATTTCTGAAAAAATTTTAGCGTCGTTAAAGAAAGTGAGATGGCAAACAATTAAGTGTGAGAAGGACAACCTATGACAGTAAGTCGTCATATAAGCATTCCGTATTCGTCTTTGTGTAAGCGAGTAAGCATGTCTTGTCATCTCAATCACCCGTGATGTAGAATGTAGTATTCAGCACAAATAAAAACGACATCCTACAACTATAGCGCTCATACACACGCATTCTTTGAACGTCTTATTAACTAACAAACTAACCATCATGCCATTTTTCGCAGGGGTAGGCAGAGAGACGGACTGCCAAACAACTCAGTCTTGGCACACACTCTTTGCCTCATTCACGTTCATACATTGTCTTATACATGTTCTTCTATTATTCTGACTTTTGACATGGCCCGACTCAAGTATCTGATTCCATACATTCAGTCCCGGTTCATTCAGTTTTCAAACAGCTCGCTTGCCCACCTATTGTAATTTTTTATACAAATTTCATTATGCCAGAGCTTGTTTTGTACAAACCTTGTCCTGACAATAATGAACACAAAGAAAAAAGAATTATCCAATTTGGTGCAGTCATTCGGAAGTTATTCATATATTCCGGCAATTAGTTTTTATTTATATATATAGAAGATAGATAGATATATTATTATGATGTATAAGCTATATTATTGTACAATTTCATTAAAATCCATTCAGTAGTTTTTGCATGAAAGAGTAACAAACACACATACATCTGTTCAAACTTTCGTGTTTATAATATTAGTAAGATGCTAAAAAGTGTATTTTGTAATTTTCTTTACCGTTTTTGTAATGTATTGGTTTTTATGAATAAACGAATAAAAAAAAATAAAAAAATGAATTCAGAAGAATAGTGTGTTTTAAAATGTTTGTGTGTTTTGCCAGCGCGTGCGACGCAACAGATCTCGACGTCTGCGAGTGGCTCGGGGCCACGGGGTCACTTGCCCCGTCTGCTTTGAACGTCTCGGGTCGGGAGCCGAGAGTCACGTGGACGCCTGTCTGCGCTCCCAACAAGAGGAGGAAAGCGTCGATGTGGAGGTAACTATCATAATACTTATATTCAAACTATCCTCCCGTATTACGGCATTAAACCATATATTTCAGACACAGCATTTTGGATTTACGGTCATCAATTCCATTCATCGAGTTACATCATATCAATTATGGAAATTTGTCGATCATGTTATGGCAAGAAGTTATATCTGCAGATACATCATTTTAGCTTAATCATACTTTTATTTAGTTTTTATTGGATTTCAATTTGGGAGGCGGTTATGGGTACCGCCGTCCCGAGAATCATTTAATGGATAACTAAGGGAACATACCCATACTACGTGACCCGTTTAGGGGGGGGGGGGGGAACTTCAAAATACCACGCTTGGTCACAATGGAGGGCGGGGCACTTAGGTTTTTATCACATAGTCAATCTAGAATTTTTTTTACATTTTTCCACTAACTTTTTAATATTTTTTCCACTTTTAATTATAGGTATGCATACACTCTAGACATCACGCAGCAAGCGCCGTATTAATAAAGACAAATATTAGGTCCTTACATATGAAATTGGTGATTTGGCGTACTGGCAACTTTGATCTCAAATATCTTCTCTTTGGTTATGAATTCCAAATTCAAATAGCTATTTACTCATGTATTTGTGTTTCGAAAATTATAATTAATTTGTTTTTTCCTTAATTGTTTTTTTCTTTGCGTCACACAAAATGGAAAACTTGAAATATCGCGTATTTACGAGTACGAGTTCCACCGTGGCACCAGTGCTGCAGAAACGGCTCGAAGGATTAATGATGTGTATGGCGACGGTGCCGCAAAAGAAAACACAGTGCGTTTTTGGTTCCAACGTTTTCGTTATGGACATTTCGACCTGCGGAACAAGCCCCGTGGACGGCCGGAGACCAAAGTTGATAATGAAGAATTGAAGGCTATTGTGGAAGCGGATCCATCGCAAACCACGTCCGAGTTAGCTGCAGGCTGCAGTGTTAGTGATAAAACTGTTTTAATCCACTTGAAGCAAATTGGGAAGGTGAAAAAGTTTGATAGGTGGGTACCTCACGAATTGAGTGAAGCAAATCAACAAACGCGCGTTGACCGCTAGACCACAAACTACACAACAGACGGCAATCAAATTAGAGGAGCTTCAATTGGAATGTCTAAGACATCCACCGTACTCTCCGGACCTTGCCACAACAGATTGCCATTTTTTTCGAAATTTGGATAACTTCTTGCAAGGGAAAAAATTCAACTCCGATGGGGCAGTCCAAACCGCCTTCAAAGATTTTATTGATTCCCGTCCGAATGGTTTTTTTAGTAAAGGGATCGATGAACTACCTGTGAGATGGCAAAAGTGCATAGATAGCAATGGTACATACTTTGATTAAATAAATATATTATATTAAAAAAAATCGATTTTATGTTCCTCCCATACAAAACGCCAATTTCATATGTAAGGACCTAATATAAACCAAATAATTTTTTTTAAACTTTTTGTTAGCAAGAAATGGTTCAAAACCATATTTATGATTTACTACATGAAAACTGTAGGGGGAGGGGGGGGGGGGGGGGGGGGGTCTTGGAATATACTACACGTGGTCACCGAGGGGGGAGGGGGGTGGGTTAAAAAATTTCAAAAAGTTGGTCACGTAGTATGGGCACGTTCCCTAACCCCCTGACATAGGTCACCGCAAGTGCTACTTTTTTTAACGGTTTTTCTAGGTCTTGTCGGCATGCGTTTGCCCAACTTCTGCGTGGCGGGCCGGATCAGTAGAAACTGATTGAGGGAGAGCTAACGTAGACCTCTCCAGCCGGACTCTCTTGACCCATCGCCTTGCGCAGTAGTGGGAGGGATGGATTGATAAGTCCATCACTCCTAGGACCCCCAAATTCCTACCCAACTAAAAATTTCTCACCATACATGTGTTCTTATTTTTTTTACATATAAAAATATTAACCTCACTAGGACTAGCAGCCTGCATTGAGGTTAACATTCATAAATTTGAGTGATGCGTTTACACACAAATCACTAAAATACAAAACACTAAAATATTATATGCAGAAAGTAAGAAATAACAATATTACATTAGTGACCAGATGGGTAATTTGAGTTTTGTAACAATATAGACCATAAAACAAATCCTTAATTACTATACCCACCAAGAAACAAAGGTAGTTCAAAACAATTAGGGTGACACTCCGATTTTCACAAATGGAACTCAAATAAAATGTAGTTATTTAAAAAAAAATCTTATTATTTAAAAAACAAATATTATTAAAAAAATCTTATTGTTTAAAAACCAATATTATTAAAAAAAATCTTATTATTTTAAAATAAAAATTCTCATTATTTAAAAAAGGCCAAGGATGAAAAAATAGTATGCCAATCCTCTGACAACACAAAAATCTTAACATTTTTTTTAAATTTAGCTAATGAATTGGAAGACTTAATGTAATTTGGCAGAATATTAAACATATGTGGAGCCTGATATGAATAGATCTATATAAAAATCCAACCATCACAACTGGGAACATATATTTATGGTTAAGGTGATATTTCCCTGTAAGACCCTGACATTGTGGGTTTGATTGTTAATTTGATCAGAGGTCTTGAAGAGACCCAGGTTATAGGCGAGAGGAAACAGAAGCCGGCAAATCATTCCACAGCCGAGCTGTTGAACTCAAAAATGAATCATAGAAACAATCAGCTCTCATGAGACAAACGTCGGCCATGTTAGGCGCCCGTTCGACATGTTTCTCGAATATGCACCGGTGCTTAACGGGTCAAAGGCCATCAAAATCCAGGAAAAATATGGAAATTTCCTAACAAAACACGATTTTGAATTGAATGTTTTGTCGCTTAATTTTGAGCTATCGTATATTTTATTGACCGAAACACATTCCTAGAACAATAAACTATGTACCAAAATAACATTACTTGCGTTAATTGCGTAAATTAATAGGTTTTACAATGTTTTTGTTGAGGAACACGCATCGAAATTTGACATTTTGATGCCACAGATAGAATCATTTTAAAATATTCTGGGGTTGCAAGGTAAATGAAATTTTTACCCGTCTTATGGGGAAATGTTGGCGCAAGCGATTCTGACCTTGTCGTTCATACAAATTCTGTACATAGAAGGGTCAAAATCGCAGACAAACATATTTTATTTGAATTTTTTTTTAAAATTCGCACGCATGCGCACAATACGTGCGTATCCGCGTGTCTCCGGCAAATAACAGGGGATCAATGACGCCAGTTCCCCTTAGCATCTTCCATTGTAATACTGGTAGAACAAGGACAGCATACCCACCCGACACCTGTGCTCTAAATCCGTTTGTTAAGATAGAAGAATCGATCAAACGGACCGCCCGTTTCTGCACAGAAGGCACAGAAGGGTTTCTGCACAGAAGGGTTTCAAGGATTTTTTCAGGTATTTTGGTACTCCAGGCCAGAGGTGACTGCCAAATGCAACAGATAGAGTCACCCTTCAGATCTGTTTTGAATGTTTATCGTATTATTTGTCATAACATCAGAAGTGCTTGGTCTTAACCTGACACGGGCCTTTTTTTTTCTTTTTTTTTTACAGTGAATACCGCACAAGAATCTCAACGGCATCCCCAATTGGGGTATGTTGTGAGGCTGAAGGTAGGGGGGGGGAAGGAGGTGGGGAAGAGGAAGGTTGGGAATTACCTGGCTATTCAGATCTGGTCACCAAACACGGCTAAAGCCATTTTCAAGCAACGTTTCATTTCTGAATGGTGGTCTCAAATCCTTATAGGTACTACTGCACCACCCACCTTTACATGTTGCTTTTACTTTCCAAAATACACTCGTCAAAGAATACATTACATATTAATATTAAAATATTTTTCAGGATTAAATAACATGTGTTCACAATAATGTCCTCTGCGTGCGAACTCTATCTAAATTTCTTTAAATGGACAATATACAGTGTTAATTTCAAGCGACCTCCCAGGTAAGTATGGTCCTGTTTTCATTAAATTTTAGGCAGCATCGCGTTCATTGGTCAAAATATTGTACACATATTTTCGTATCGGTGATCAATGAACCGGTGTATGCAATTTTTAGCCATAAGTTGTTTATAATTGTTTGCCTAGCTTGTAGTTTTTAGATTTTAGAAATGTATTATAAGTTTGTACAGCGCCCTTGAGGTGATTTTTCACAAAAAAGGCGCTATATAAATCATCCAAATATCATCATTATTATTTTAAATGAATTAATTATGAAATAACACAAATTAATCAAATAAAATTTATTTGCGCACGTCGGGTTCGAACCCGCGTCCTCCGGATTGTGAGTCAAGAGTCTTACCCACTGGACTGCCTTGGCCTCGCCCTGAAACAAGGAAATTATGCAAGCATCACTTCGAATTTTGAATTGAATGTTTTGTGGATTAATTTTGAGGTATCGTATATTTTATTTGCCAAAACACATTCCTAGAAAAATAAACTATGGATCAAAACAACATTTCTTGCGTTAATTTGGTAAATTGATAGGTTTTACAATGTTTTTGTCAAGTAATACGCACCGGACTTTGATAGTTTGAATCGCGGCAAATTGGACATTTCTATTCCACAGATAAATCATTTAAAAATATTCTGGTGTCGTCAGGTGAGTGAAACTTGTGGCTATATCATCAATGATGTTGGCGCAAACGATTCTGACCTTGTCCTTCATACAAATTCTTTATACATAAAGGTTAAAATCGCATTAAGCACCAGCAAATAAGATGTTAAGTTTAGATTCCGACTGTCTGAAGTGACTGAATCTGTTTCCTTTCAGGGTGACCAGCCAGGGTTTGGCACGGTGTACTCTTGGTGCTCCGTGGAACGCGTGAGGGCGGGAGCGCTGCAGCTGGCCGAGGGGGGATCCCTGGGGGGAGCTCTCAGGGTCCGTCGTGCCTCTACCGATTCTGAGCTGGTGAGTCCATTCCACTCATATAGCAAATCGTCGAATTTCTCAAGTGCGTTACCGGGTTGGGATTAACTGTTCAGTTAAACGGGGGTTGGATTGACGGGATTCGGATTAATTGGGATTAACGGTGACCGGACAACTCGAAAATGTACAACAAGGTAAAAAAAAAACTTGGTTAAATAGGTTATGTTAGGTTACGGCTATACGGTGTTAGAAAGAGAAAACATCACGCTTTATTTTATATTTAAATGTAAAAGTTAACCACAACCGAAATAAAACGTACACCTTTTCAAAACCAAAGCTTCGGTGTTGCAATTTGAAAAAATTTTATGAAACTTTGGGAATATTTTTATTCATTATTTTTACATGCAATGGCAAAAAAGTGAATTGAAAATAATGTTTATAATACATTCATATAATAAAATATGTACAAGTTTTTGTTTTTTTTTTTTTCATCTATAATATAAAAAGGAATCGCTGAATGTGTTGCTAAGCGCATAACTTTCGAACGACTGCACCAAATTGGATAATTCTTTTTTTTTTGTGTGTTCCTTATTGTTAGGACAAGGTTTTTATAAAACTTCAGGTGAGCTCTGGCATTATGAAATTTGTATAAAAAAATTGCTATTGGTGGCACGCGGGGAAGCGGCTATTGCTATGGAAAGCAGGAGGGAGGAGGAGGAGAGATGGGGGAGGGGGACCTGGGAGGGGGGAGGGGAACTCGGGAGGGGGGTTCGCGGGACGAGGGAAGGAGGGGGGGAGTGGAGTGGGGAGAGGGAAGGTGGAGGTGACGGAGTGGGAACGCGAGAGGGGAAGAGGACGCAGGAGAAGAAGGGGAGGCGGAAGGGGAACGGGACGAATGGGAAAGGACACTCAGGGAGAAACAATTTTTTTATTAAATGGCGTAGCAACGCATGCCGGGTACCAGCTAGTTATCTATAGATAGAAAAAGTGTAAGGTGAAGCATTTTTAAAACTTTTTTATGTTTGCATGCAAAAATTTTATATTTTAAAAATTATATGTTTTTTTCCAATTATAAAATTTTATTGCTTGTTTTATCACCTTTCAAAACCAGCTTTTAGTTTTCTAGAAATATTTCATTTGTTTGGATTTTATTTCAAAGCGGTAATATTTTGACCCTCTGACAAAACAGGCTCAAGGCATGAGTCGTTACTAGGCTATTTTTTTTAAGTTAAACTTCGCTACGCACGCTGGTGAATGCGTTACGAAAAAGTGTGATGCGAACGGTGATCAATGCGAACGGTGATTGATGCAAACGGTAATCGGGCGAGGCGAACGGTCGGGCCTTTACGCACGCTTGAAGTTGAGAGGGAGATATAAGTTAGTGAAGATAGAAAGAGAGAGAGTTACGTTTCGTATATTCCTGTGGGGGCAAGAGAGTCACCCCAGGGTCATAGGCCACCCCAACGTTATATGTTCTTTTATAAGTTAGTGAAGTTTTACTTCAGTCGTGTGGTCTAAAGCACACTCGTCTTTTTTTTATTAACTTTTAATTACTTTTCTAAGGGGTGTTGAAACGCCATTTTGTTGATTTGTCAGTATCGAGGTTCGCATTAATCGGTTTGGAATTTTCCGGGTTCAGATTAACCAGATTCGGATGAACGGGTTTGCAATTATCCGGGTTCAGATTAACAGTGTTCAGGTTAACCGGATTCGCATTAATCGGTTTGGGCATTTTCTGTGTTCAGATTAACTAGTTAACGGGTTCGTTTTAACTGGCAAGCAACCGATCCCAGATGTTTCAAAAACAAAAAAATAGTTTGATTTAAAAAATTCTCATCAATAATGAACTAAAACTTTTACTGCTGTGTTTCCGTGTTATCATTATGTAATATTAATATGTTTTATTAACACGACACTGTTAATTTCCAGGTGGTTGATGGAGACGAGGACACCCTGTTATACGGACCTAGTCAATACTCGCCTGAGAGAATTGCCCAAGATGTAAGTTCCCAACTTGAGACTTCATAATTTTATTTAGTAACTATATATTTATTATTTATTACATTTTTATATGAAACATGTTAGGTATATATTATATAAAATAGAAAATATATTCGTAGTCCTACTCACTAGGAGATCCTGTGCTGAGGGGGACTATGCTTTGAATAAGTTTTCAGCGACTTCTATGGTTTAACTTCATTGGTTGGATAAGGTTTTCCAGAAACTTCTATGACGATGTTTTAAGTATACTATTAAGTTCATTTTCCGATAGTTCCTTCAGCCAACATTTAATGTCCTTAAAGTAGCTATTTTTTGTTTTAATTTGTTTGATACTAAGTGGGAGTTTCTTATATAACTTTACTGCTAAAATGCAGAACTTCTTTGACCAAATGAAGAGTTACACTTTGGTATATTAACGAGTCAGAGGCCAGGCCATTTCGCGGAACTTTGCAAAAAAACACTAAAAAACCACCACTTTGAATTTTGAATTGAATGTTTTGTTGATAAATTTTGAGCTATTGTATATTTTATTAACTGAAACACGTTCACATCACAATAAACTATCTACGAAAACCACATTACTTGCATTTATTACGTAAATTAATAGGTTTTATGATCGTTTTATTCGCGATACACGCATTAATTGCGACCGTTAAATTCGCGGCAAATTCTTACAGCCGATTGTCATAGAAAAAATCGTTTTAAAAATATTCCAGGGTGACAAGGTGAATGAAACTTGTAGCGTCTCCGAGAGTAATGACAGCGCAAGCGATTCTGACACTGTTCTTCATACAAATTGTGTACATAGAAGGGCCAAAATCGTAGACCAAAAGTTTTTTGTCGGAAATATTATTCAAATATTTGAATTATTTTCTCGCGCATGCGCAGATGCCGCGGCCACCGGGTGACAAGCGGCCTCCCAGAGGTTAAGTATGTCTGTTTGTTTGGCTCTGGTTTTATGAGCGTATGAGGTGTCTGCCTCTGAATCATTTTTGTGGTGATGTACTAGAATGTTTTTGGCATAGATTTTCTGTATGCTTGGAACATCAAACTGTTTAAAAATTTCTGTTGTTGACATCCTTATGAGGATTGGTATGGTCTTTATGATTGAAATGTGTGTTTAGGTAAATTGGGGAAATTTGATTTCGGAGAAAATTCACAGAATATTTTTTTTTTTAACATGAATACCGCACAAGAGTCCCAACTGCTCCCGTCTGGAGCCAGTGGGACTATGGCATCCCCAATTAGGGTATGTTGTGAGGCTGAAGGTAGTAGGGAGGGGAAGGAGATAGGGAAGAGGAGGGTAGGGAAGTACCTGGCTGTTCAGATCTGATCACCAAACATGGCTAACGCCATTTAAAGCAACGTTTCAATTCTGAATGCTGACAGTATCTTCCACTCTGGAACGTGCCGCAAATATACTATATATTATTTTAAGTGAATAAATTGTGAAATAACACAAATTAATCAAATAAAATTTATTTGCCATGCCGGGATTCGATCCCGCGACCTTCAGAGTGCTATTCAAGAGCCTTACCGCTGGACTACGCCGGCCGTCGAATTATGCCGGAAGTGGTGAATTTTGCGGGAATTTTCATTTACCGGACAAGAGTCCCAACTGCTCCCGATCTCCAGAGCTCAGGCGTCAGGCAGGTGTGCTGTCCTTGTTCTACCGGTTATACAATGGAAGATGTTCCGAGAAACTAATATCATTGATCCCTTCGGTACAGATGCATACTCGGGAAACATGCCAAACGAGGGCCCAACTTTGTATGAGGGGTGGGTAGGAATCTGGGGTCACTGTTTTTCAGGAGTGACAGACATATAAATCTAACCCTCGCAAGGTGTTGTTCCGAGAGAGTCCTACTGGAGAGGCCAAAAAGTCTCCCTCAACCAGTCTCTCAATCCGGCCTGCCACGCAGCAGGTGGACAAATGCATCCGCTGCCATAACCTAGACAAACCTCACTCCATGAACCTGGACACCCCTGCTAAGTCATCTAACTTAACTAGACCGAGGGTCTTTTTAAGGAAAGGAAATAGGTATGAGGATTGGGTAGGAATCTGTGTGTCCTGGAGTAACAGACGTATGAATCCAACCCTCCCACTGCGATGCAAGGGGATGGGTCGAGGGAATCTGACTGGAGAGGTCAAAAGAACTCCTTAACCAGTCATTCTCGATCCGGCCCGCCAAGCAGACACATCAAAGGAATCATTAGACACCAAAACGGTGACCTAAGGCAGAGATTATCCAATAAATGGGTCCTGGGGTGGCGGTACCCATATCCGTCTCGCAAATTGAATGGGTCGAGGCATTCTGGTTGGATAATGATTGGTGTTTCTTGATCCGGCCCGCATCATCGCCCACATCTGCCGCCAAGACCTTGACAAACCTCACCCCATGAACCCGGGCACCCCTGTTAAGTCACCAAACGTAGCGAACCACTTGGGGTGACCTATGGCAGAGGTTATTCAATAAATGGCTGTACCTATACCCACCTTCCAAAATGAATGATTTTGATAATGTTTACAGGAGGCCGTTGACCCCGCAGAACCCGAGGCCATGGAGGTCTCAGAACGCTCGGCGCCCTCTCTCTTGCCCTCTCCACTCCCTGCAGAGGAGTTGCCCCAGCTCGCAGAGGTACGTCCATACTCTCATTTATAATAAACAGTCCCCCTAGGATTTTATGCAGAATTTTTTAAATCACTTATAAACAGTCATTATTATTTTCTTCTTAACCTGTCACAAGCCAGAAAAAACACGGAAATTCCCTAACAAAGCACCACTTTTAATTTTGAATTGAAGGTTTTGTGGATTAATTTTGAGCTATCGTATATTTTATTGACCGAAGCACATTCCTAGAACAATAAACTATGTACCAAAACAACATTACTTGCGTTAATTTCGTAAATTGATAGGTTTTACAATGTTTTCGTCAAGTAACACGCATCGGACTTTGACAGAAAAAATCGCGGCAAATTTGACATTTTGATGCCACAGATAAAATCATTTCAAAATATTCTCGGGTTGCCAGGTGAATGAAATTTTTGCCCATCTTATGGGTAAATGTTGGCGCAAGCGATTCTGACCCTGTCCTTCATACAAATTCTGTACATAGAAGGGTCAAAATGGCAGACAAATTTTTTTTTTTTAAATTTTTTCCACGCGCATGCGCACAAACTGCGCGTTGATTCGCGTCTCCGGCCGATTAGAGGTTAACCTCAGGCCTCCACCATATTTTGTCAAAAGGTCACATCATTTCCGCTTTGCAATAAAATACAATTAAATTAAATATTTCTAAACATATCTGAAAACTAAAAACTGTTATTGAAATGTGATTTTTTTTTTTACATGAATACCGCACAAGAGTCCCAACTGCTCCCGTCTGGAGCCAGTGGGACTATGGCATCCCCAATTGGGTATATTGTGAGGCTAAAGGTAATGGGGAGGGGAAAGAGATAGGGAAGAAGAGGGTGGGGAAGTACCTGGCTATTCAGATCTGGTCACCAAACATGGCTAAAGCCATTTGAAGCAACGTTCCAATTCTGAATGGTGTAATTCTTACACCAGGGCGACGATAGATTTGAGGTATAGATTTTTAGGTATATAATTTGTCAAGGTTTTGTGTAAATTGGTTGAAATACATAATATATCTGGCCAAGCGGCAGCAGGCAACAGGCTGACAAATGGGCGGTGTGGATTTGATTTAATAGATGGCGTTGGTTATAAAGGTTTCTTTAGCCACAGCAACGTGTGGCCGGGTCTGCTAGTATATTATAAAATAGGTCTGCTAGTCTGTGATAAACTCAAAAACTACTGAACGATTTTTCATGTGGTTTTCACCAATGGATAGAGTGATTTACGTATATAATAATTTGTCAATGTTTAGTGTATATTGGTTGAAATATATAAAGGGAGCCGGCTGGCAAGCGGGTGATGTGGATTTGATTTGTATGCAAATTGACAGATGGTGGTGTGAGTTAATTTATCATGGTTATAAAGGTTGGTTAACCATCCAGTAGATGGCATTGCGTTTCGTTAGCCACAGCAACGCGTGGCCAGGTCAGCTAGTTAGAAATAAATGTATAATTTTTTAAATTTAAACATTTTTAATGCAAACATAAAAAAGTTTTAAAAATGGCTCACATCACGTTTTTTTATAACTAAAATTACTAATAATGAAAAAACTAAAAACATGCAAATATTTAAAAAAAAAAATATATTATTAATGTTACAGTCGCCTAATATTTTCGTTGTTTCGTGTAAATATAATTATTAATTAAGAAAATTCAGAAAGTTTCATATATATTTGTACATTTTAATTCTTTTGTGGTTACCTTTTAGATTTGAATATAAAGCGTGGGTTTTTTTTCTCTTCCTAACACTGTTTAGATCATATTTCTTACCATGACAGTAAGGGAGACACAACGATTTCTATGAGACCTTATTTATACATGAGATCCTTTATACATAGTGTCTGGAAACTCGTGGTACAAGCGGGAAAGATGTTGAATCTACATCACATTTAGGGTGAGTTTCTTCATTTACCGAGAATGCTAAATGCAATGGTAATTGTAAAAATAAACGATCGAAATTTAAAATTCAAACGAAATTTCTATGCATTTGACCGTTTACTTTTACAATTAGCATTACATTTAGCATTCTCGGAAAATGAAGAAACCCACCATTATAATTGACTAGCTGGCACCCGGCATGCATTGCTATGCCATTTAATAAAGAAATTGTTTCTCCCTGCGTGTCCTTTCCCATGTGTCGCGTTCCTCTTCTTCTTCTGCATCCCCTTCCCCACTCCACTCCCCCCTTTCCCCCGTCCTGCGAACCCCCATCCCGAGTTCCCCTCCCCCCTTTCGCGAACTCCCCTTCTTGGGTTCCCCTCCCGCATTCCATACATTTATTCCTGGTACATTCAGTTTTCAAACAGCTTGCGTGCCATCTATTGTAATTTTTTTATACAAATTTCATAATAGCTCACCAGTAGTTTTATACAAACCTTGTCCAGACAATCCCCCCCCTTCCCTGTCTCGCGAACCCACCTACCGAGTTCCCCTCCCCCCTGCCGGGTTTTCCTCACCCCCCATGCATTCCATACATTCATTCCTGGAACATTTAGTTTTCAAAAAGCTCACGTGCCATCCATTACAATTTTTTTATGCAAATTACGTAATGCCATAGCTTACCAGTAGTTTTATACAAACCTTGTCCTGACACTAACGAACACAAAAAAAAATAATTATCAATTTGGTGCAGTCGTTGGGAAGTTATCCGCATACATACATTTCGGCGATTCATTTTTATTTATATAGACAGATAGATTTGGTGCTACATATAATTTTTTTATTAGTGCTTTCGTTTTGGCGAAAGTTGAGTCAAAATTTGGAATTTTAGACATATACCAGGTGTTTATTGTCTTAATTAAAATGACTCACAGCATGGCTACTAGAGCGACAGTGCAATTTAAAACTTTTTTCTCTCATTGTATGAGATTTTTTAGTAATCATTTTGATTATTTTCTGCATTTAAATTTTTTTTTTCACATTTAACTCCTCCGCAACGTAAGCAGATATATGCGTTAAAAATACGACAGCAGTCAAGTACATTACGCGTGTTTACACGTCAGCGCGTGTGTCTCCATAGAAACCGTTATAACTCCGTTATTGTTTTAGTTACATCCGTAAAATAAAAAGTGAAAGGTCGATAGTGAATCATGCTGCACATCTCTATTCAAGTTGTCCATAGAAATACATAAAAAGAACATTCTGTCAGACGCGCAGTCTGACACATAATTTATCCCGCCAAATTTCCTACGGGCGCCCGACATTGTTAATTTCGATTAACCGCTGGGAGGCCGGAGACGCGCCGGCGCGCGCGTCATATGCGCATGCGCGAGAAAATAATTCAAATATTTGAATAATACTTCCGACAAAAAACTTTTGGTCGACGATTTTGGCCCTTCTATGTACACAATTTGTATGGAGAACAGTGTCAGAATCGCTTGCGCTGTCATTTCTCTCGGAGACGCTACAAGTTTCATTCACCTAGTCACCCTGGAATATTTTTAAAACGATATCTTCTACGACAATCGGCTGTCAGAATTTGCCGCGAATTTAACGGTCGCAATTAATGGGTGTATCGCGAATAAAACGATCATAAAACCTATTAATTTACGTAATAAATGCAAGTAATGTGGTTTTCGTAGATAGTTTATTGTGATGTGAACGTGTTTCAGTTAATAAAATATACAATAGCTCAAAATTTATCAACAAAACATTCAATTCAAAATTCAAAGTGGTGGTTTTTTAGTGTTTTTTTGCGAAGTTCCGCGAATTTCCGCTAAATGTCACGGCATGTACATACATATACATAAAAACATAAAAATATATAAAAATTTATAAAAATATATAAAAATATATATTATAATTCTAAAAAAATATGTTAAATAGTTTTTCACACACGCTGCTCCACCTTTTTTACACGAGCATGCTCTAAAAAAAGGTGAATCACGTTATATAAAAAAAATGTATCTGAAAAATGTAATGTCATTATTGTATGTACAAAAAAAAAAAAAAAAATTAAATAAAAAAAAAAACAAAAAAATGTGACAAAAGTGTTTATTACACATTTATACAATAGAATAAATATTGTTGTTTTCATAATCTGTGATTTTAGTACCGTTTTCACATAAAAACATCACGTGAGTCATTTTTTGAATGTTTGCTTTCTAAATTTCAATATTTACAAATGTTAATATTTATTTGTAATATAATAATTTGAAAGCTTATTTTGTAACCTTTCTAAAACAGTTTTTACTATTCGGCTACCTTCAAAAATGTTTCATTTATAGAGCTTTAATTGTGAAGCGGTAATAATACAAAGTTTTCGTAAAATGTCATTTCGTTAAAGACATTAAAAGTTCATATTGGCGATTTTCTGAGGGGTTAAAAAAATCATATCTCCGAATTTTAATATGGAGACATACAAACTAATTATAGTTCTATATAGCCAATGAATTCACTTATATTTTGTCCATTATCACATATTCATAAGATTTATAAAAAAAATATTATAAATTTGTAAACTTTTACTTAATTACTCACAAATAAGTGAAAATTTGCCAAAATTGGCAGCAAAGCAATCCGAGGTATGTTAAATAGTGCCATATTTTGGCAAAAAGCCCTCCAGTGGATAGACACTCTTTGAAAACTTATATTTTTTTTTAACATTAGCTCCACACAGGAGGCCTTGAGGAAATTAATTACCCTCAGGGCCTATGTCATCTTAGGGGATGCTGTGTGGATGGTCTTTTTAAGGAAGAAAAGGATACGAAATTATGGGAAGGTAAAAAGTATGAGGGGTGGGTAGGAATCTGCGGCTCAGTGTGTCCAGGAGTGACGGACGCATGAATCCATCCCTCCCACTGCGGTGCAAAGCGATGGGTCGAGAGAGTTCTACTGGAAAGGCCAAAAGGTCTCCCTCAACCAGTCTCTCTCGATCCGGCCCGCCACGCAACAGGTGGGCAGACGCATCCACCGCCAAGACCTGGACAAATATCCCCCCATGAATCCGGGCACTCCTGCCGAGTTACCAAATATAGCAAAACTCTTGGGGTTAACTATGGCAGAGGTGTTGGTTATCCAATAAATGGTTACTGGGGCGGCGGTACCATACCCGTCACAAATTTATCCATTTAGGGCAAGTCTCTCGACTAGCATTCTAATGGTCGTGTGTTCAATACACGGCGTGCGCAAATAAATTTTATTTGATTAATTTGTGTTATTTCACAATTAATTCATTTAAAATAATATATAGTATACTTGCAGCACGTTCCAGAGTGGAAGATACTCGCAGTATCGCCCTGGTGTAAGACCAACATTCAGAATTAAAAAGTTACTTGAAATGACTTCAGCCGTGTTTAGTGACCAGATCTGAATAGCCAGCACCTTTCTCTTCCCCATCTCCTTCCCCCCACTTCCTTCAGCCTCACAACATACCTCAATTGGGGATGCCATAGTCTCACTGGCTCCAGACGGGAGCATTTGAAACTCTTGCAAATGTGATATATTAGTTTTTTCCGTTTGTACCACTAATTTCTAGACACCATGTATAAATATGCTATTCAACAAATTAAATTTTATTTTTTATAAATTCGTACTTTAATATTTAGACCTTTTTTAATATTTTGTGTTATTTGTTTGTTTATTGTTTTTTTTTTTTTTTTTCATATAGCCACAGAGCGCGGGCGCGCACGAGATGGTGGTCGGTGCGCTGAAGGAGCGCGTGCGCGAACTGGAGCAGCGTCTTGCGCACGGACACTCCACACCCGAGGTCAGTCACAGAACATTCTCCAATCGCTTCGGCACCGGTGCATAGTCGGGAAACACGCCAAACGCGCACCCAACATATGTACACGGATGACATTATTTGACTTGTTCTTGAGTTCAACAGCTCGGCTGTGAAAAGATTTGACTCTTCAAGTCTCATGTTCACTCTTTCCTCTCCTCAAAAAGACGCTCCACACAACAATTTGGGAGGCGGGTCCGGGTACCGCCGCCCCGGGAACCATTTATTGAATAACCTCTGCCATAGGTCACCCCAAGTGGTTCGTTACGTTTGGTGACTTAGCAGGGGTGCCCAGGTTCATGGGGTGAGGTTTGTCCAGGTCTTGGCGGTGGATGCATCTGCCCACCTACTGCGTGGCGTGCCGAACTGAGAGAGACGGACTCTCTCGACCCATCGCCTTGCACCGCATTGGGAGGGATGGATTCAGACCTCCGTCACTCCTGGACACACTGATCCCCAGATTCCTACCCACCCCTCACACCTTTTTCGTTCCCGGAACTTCCTATCCTTTCCTTCCTTAAAAAGAGCCCCCATGCAGCATCCCAGGTGACATAGGCCCTGTGGGAAATTATTTTCCCCGGGGCCTCCTGCGTGGAGTAGAGAAAATAATGTACAGTAGAACCCTGTTAATTCGAAAAAACGCGTAACAAAATGATTTTTTTATTTGTAATTGGAAATTTATTTTTGTCCGTGCATGAAAATTTGTTCGTGTAATTCGATAAACATTGGATTAATTAATTTGATAAATTTTGTAAATCTGAATCTGACAGAAAGCTGTGTGAGAAATGTGGAGGTTAAGTAAGGGATCGTCAGATGGTTTGGGCTTGTAGAGCAAATGAACCAAGGAAGTAGTGTAAAAAGAATATATGACGCAAATGTGAATGGTGGAAGTAGTCGGGGACGCCCGAGGAAGACATGACACGATCAAGTAAATCAGATACTTGAGTGGGGCCATGTCAAGAGTTGGAATCATAGAAGAGTATGTATGAGACTATGTGTGAATGTGGCAAAGAGTTTGTGCCAAGACTGAGTTGTTTGGCGGTCCGTCATCACTTAGTTAAAAACCCGCTCCGCAGGTTTTTGCGGGCGGCTTTTAGTTCGGCTTCGCGCAGTTTGAGTGTAGGTAACCATTTTATAAATCTGATAAGAACTGGTTCCATAAATAGCCAGTTTCTCGGATCCACTGTGATCCAGTGACAGATAGTCACCGAGTTAAAAGGTAACCGTGACAGGCAATGACGCTATATGTAATCTCTCCATATCCGGAAAGATACTTAAATTCTATAAATACGTAGTACTTATACCTAGGGAATAAACATCCACGTGCGATCTGCTGACGTAAGTGGCGACATCTTGTGACCAATTCTTGAATTCAATACCGTATTACAACGGTAGTTTTGTTTGAAATTCCACATACACAGATTTTATTTAATTTACGCTGAAATCATTGGGTATTGTTACAAATTTATTTTGAATAGAATTAAATTTAGAGCGCCGGCAATTTTGAATATCTGAATTTAAAGTGTAGGCTGAGACACAAATCTTTTTAAATTTTCTTTGAGTATTGGGCTGACAGCGGCAGTAAACGTCAAAAAAACAAATTTGCGACCGAGGAACTCACTTTTTGGCAATTTTTTACGATTTTTTTTTAATAAAATTTTGAATTACATGAGAATTTGTTTTTATTGTTGATGTCCCGTATATTTAGAATTAACGGGATTATATTGTTGATGTCCCGTGTATTTAGAATTAACGGGATTATATTGTATTAGTTAAATTGAAGAATAGAGGATGAATTTGATATATTATATACTAGCTGTATTGCAATGCCATAAATTCATCCTCCCTGCATGTCCTTTCTTGTGCGTCCCCGTTCCCTTCCACCTTCCCCGCCTTCCCCCTCCCTCGTCGCTACCCTCTCTGCAAACCCCACCTTCCCCCTTCCATTCCTCTCTGCCACTAAAATATATAAAATACACACATTTTCATTTGTACAAATTTCATTACGCCAGAGCTTACCATTATATACAGCCTGTAATGATAATGATAATGTAGCTTTCTATTGGTGAAAGAATTTTTACAATCGGTTTAGTGCAATGGTTTCCAAACTGTTTTGGCCCACGGACCCCGGGGCGGATAGCATAACGGAGGTGACGGAGTGGGATGGCAAATTTACCACAACGGAAGGGGCGAAATGGGATACGGGGTGAAACGTAGGATGGGGTGGGGCGGGATGTGTCGCCCCACCCCATCCTACCCCGACGAAACTTCCACATGAATAAAAATGTGACAAAACCTTGCCGCGGACTCCGTGACGTCATTCGGGGACCCCCAAATCAATTTTTATTCCACGGACCCCCTGAATAATCCTGGGGACCCCTGTGGGTCCACTGGTTTAGTGGTTTACACTTTGGGAACCACTGGTTTAGTGGTTTAGGCATGAAAGAGTAACAAACAAACACACTCACTTTCGCATTTATAATATTAGTATAGATGTAATATTATATACGACATATTATTATTCACATCAGTATTCTCTCGTGTTGGAGAAGGTTCAGAAGAAATGTCTGAGATTTCTCTACCTGAGGGAGTATGGCTACTGCCCTACCCACTTTCTCTTGGGCATGCTCGGTATGAACCTTCTACAGAAGGGATGTGCTCATTGTAACACATTTCTTCAGACTGATTCGTGGATGATTCGAAAACCTGACTATCACGGAGAGCATTAGTTTCTGTGTTCCCGATGGTTATCTCTGTCACCGACAGCATAGACTGTTTTATCCCCCGGCTTGCAGAATTAACTTGCCAATGGTCATGCCAGTGGGAAGAGCTAGCTTGTTGTTAAATAGAATCACTTCGAATATCGATATACAGGGTCATCAAAAAATAATGACAACATTTAAAATAACTGTTAGAAGTAATTCAATGATTCTTATCTTAAAATGTGCGTGAAAAGATTAAATCTGTTTTCGTACCTGAGTATGTTTCGATGTGTGCACCATTCGTCGCTCTGCAGATGTCTAGTCTGTAGTCGATTTCTTGCCACGTACGTGCAATTATTTTAGGAGTAACTGTCAAGATAGGGGCAGAAATTCAATGTTTTTAATGTACCCTAAGATAAAGAAATCCAAAGGGGTAAAATCAGGACTTCTTGGAGGCCAGGCAATGGGGGCTCCTCTATCCAGCCGTTGGGAAAGCGTGCATGCCAACATTTAAAAAAATTATAGCACCGAAACCCTTTATGTTATACGTGTAATTCTGTCAATGAACCCTAGCTGGTGAATGTAAGTTTTGTTTTGGAGGTGGCGTGACCTTGCTGTGCGCATACTAGATGCGCAGTAGTCAAGGTTGGCTGCGGATGCGCCAACAACTGCTGTTATAGTTGTATAATGTTTTTAAAATGAATAAATTGAATTGAAGTTTGTTGTTTTTGTTTCAGACCAAGTGCCTGATTTGCATGGGACCTTATGCTGAACCTGTGGTCTCCATACAGTGCTGGCACGCGCACTGCGAGGTTTGTACTGACTCTCTCTTCCCTCGAATGCTGAGAGGACCCTCAGCATTAACTGCATTTAATAAATCCCTTCCCGCAACTCTTCTCTTGACCCGCCTCACCTGCTGCCCACACACCACCTTGTTAAAAAAGTTAATTCTTTTTTTTTGTTAGGTTACCATATCTGTAATTGAAGACCTAGAACCCCATGAATCAATGCTAAGTCACCAAACGTAACACCACCACTTTAGATGGCAGGAGTGTTGATTATCCAATAAAGGCGGTACCCACACCCACCACCCAAATTGGACATTGTCCCAAATTGACGTTGTATCTTTTCCTTCCTAGAACATCCTCCTCACAAAAACCATCCACAAAGCATCCCCAAAGATGACATGACATTTTTTTTCTGGTAATGCGCATTTTCATCCTGCGACAAATATCCCCGTCAAAATATCCTCTGACAAAATATCCTACGGACAAAACATCCCCCAACAAAATATCTACTAAAACTTAATCTAACCTAACCTAACAAAAAATGGAACAAAAATAATACAGACATCCTGTGGAGACAATAAATTATTGTTCAAAGATAAGTAAAATGGGGCAAAAATAATGCAGAAAACACAAATAGTATAATGGGACAAAAATAATTCAAATAATAAAATGCGACAAACGTAACCTAACAAAAAAAGGACAAAAATAATACAGATATCCTGTAATAAATTATTGTTCAAAAATAAATAAAATGGGACAAAAATAATACAGTGTCGCGTGTCCCGGGTGGGGGCTCCTACCTTCTGCTCTCGGCTAGCTCATACGCTCGGCAGAACGGGTGGAACTCACAACGCCAGGGTCGTAGGTAGCTAAAAGGGGAGGGGGGGTTGTGCGTGGTTAAAGGCCAACACTCATCCACGTGGTTCATTAAAGAGTCTTCTAGGATGGAACAATACTGTATTGACTGGAATACACAATTACAACAATTGGCGGTAACATCCACATAAATTAACAATCACAAATCAACAATTGTTTTGCTGAAAAGTATCCTACGTAAATCTCTCTCTCTCTCCATTCTCCCTGGGGGTGATATTACGGTTCGCGTGAGCTAATGAGGGCACATACAAAAGGAGGGATCTTCGTTACTCACGGCCGTAGACAGCGTCAGGAGGCTGAGAGGTCCAGGATGAGGTCTGCACAGGTAGCAACGGCAGTCCAAGGTCAGCGGGCCACGGGCCCAATACAGAGGCACGCGACCGTTTCGGTTTATTACCGTTGAGTTCGAGTTGTACATGCCGAACCGACGCGGGAATAATTTGGGTGCGCGTCAAACGCGGGCTGTCGTAACGAGCGCCCGGAGAATTCTGGCGGAGCGCGGAGTTCTCGCAGGAGGCGTGCGGGCAGGGGGAAAGAAGGGGTGAAAGAGGGGTACATTCGCCGCGCAGCGGGACTGTGACGTCATACTCCTGTAGAGCGGGACTGTGACGACATACTCCTGTAGAGCACATCGTAACAACAGATATAACACATATAGTAAAATGGGACAAAAATCAAATAGACAACAAAAATAGTAAAATGGGAGAAACAAACTACAGTGACAAAAATAGTAAAATGGAACAAAAATAATGCAGATAACTAAAAAATAGTAAAATGGAACAAAAATAATGCAGATAACTAAAAAATAGTAAAATGGAACAAAAATAATGCAGATAACTAAAAAATAGTAAAATGGAACAAAAATAATGCAGATAACTAAAAAATAGTAAAATGGAACAAAAATAATGCAGATAACTAAAAAATAGTAAAATGGGACAAAAATCAAATAGACAACAAAAATAGTAAAATGGGAGAAACAAACTACAGTGACAAAAATAGTAAAATGGAACAAAAATAATGCAGATAACTAAAAAATAGTAAAATGGGACAAAAATCAAATAGACAACAAAAATAGTAAAATGGGAGAAACAAACTACAGTGACAAAAATAGTAAAATGGAACAAAAATAATGCAGATAACTAAAAAATAGTAAAATGGGAAAAAAATAATACAGACATCAAAAGTAGTAAAATGGGATAAAAATAATACAGTTGACAAAACTAGTAAAATGGGACAAAAATAATACATATTTATAACAAAAATAGTAAAATGGGACAGAAATAATAAAATGGGACAAAAATAATACACACGTTTATATTTAAACTAGAGATGTGCCGATTATGGCTTTCGCCGACTAGCCGATTAGTCGTTTATAATAAGACCGACTAGTCGGCTAAGCCGATTACGGTTTCGGGGATTTCCGTAACGCTTCGTTTACAGCTTCGTTTACGGATTCGCGCGCAATCGCATACGCCGCCTGCGAGCGTGTCGGAACATGTTTTGTTTACTTCGCATTGTTCCTTCATTTTTGCTTGTGTAATGGTCGAGAGCGGTGTTTTAGTGTAAAAAAAATATTTTTTTTTGTGCATAATTAAAGATAATACTGTTATTATTCATTGAAGTTAACAAGTAGAATTAAAATTTAATCATGTCAAAAAGAAAATCTCGTGTATGGATGTTTTTTGAACAATTGGACATTCATATTATTGAGAAATACATACAACGTAAGAAGCCGGATAGTCGGCGCTCTTTGCCGATTAGTCGCCGACTAATCGACGACTACAATAGTGGCCGGATAGTCGGTTTTATCGGCTAGTCGCCGACTAGTCGGGACATCTCTAATTTAACTTGTTGGAGGCCAGGCCATTTAGCGGAAATTCGCGGAACTTCGCAAAAAACACTAAAAAACCACCACTTTGAATTTTGAATTGAATGTTTTGTTGATAAATTTTGAGCTATTGTATATTTTATTAACTGAAACACGTTCACATCACAATAAACTATCTACGAAAACCACATTACTTGCATTTATTACGTAAATTAATAGGTTTTATGATCGTTTTATTCGCGATACACGCATTTATTGCGACCGTTAAATTCGCGGCAAATTCTGACAGCCGATTGTCATAGAAAAAATCGTTTTAAAAATATTCCAGGGTGACAAGGTGAATGAAACTTGTAGCGTCTCCGAGAGTAATGACAGCGCAAGCGATTCTGACATTGTTCTTCATACAAATTGTGTACATATAAGGGCCAAAATCGTAGACCAAAAGTTTTTTGTCGGAAATATTATTCAAATATTTGAATTATTTTCTCGCGCATGCGCAGATGCCGCGGCCACCGGGTGACAAGCGGCCGCCCAGAGGTTAAACCATTCTGTAATTAACCATTTTATGTATGTAATTGTTAATTTATTCATCAACATTGTACACATACACAGTTTGAAAATGTACTGTATTATTGCATAAAATGTTGTCATTATGTACCTGCTGACAAACTACATAAGTAGTTTAGCGGGTTTGAATGTTAATAAATAAAAAATAAAAACAGCAAAACTAGTAAAATAGGACAAATATAACACAGACTAGAGATGAAACGGATATCCGGTAACTATCCGGTATCCGGCCTATATTTACTATCCGGCCGGATATCGGATATTCAAACACTACGACAATTTCCTATAGTAAAATGCAATACATTAATCTTTGTGAAGTAAATATCAACAAATTTATTTAAAGTCGAAAAAGTTACAAAAAAGCCATATTAATTCATATTTTATTCAAGTAATGATAATTTATTAATTTAACTGTAAACATAAAATAACCTAACACTCACAACCTAGTACCTGCCTTTTCCCTTCACCACCACGAGAAATTTGAAGCCGGCACTACAAACAAACAGCAAACTTATTATTTTCACTGTTAATGTCGAAATATTGCAGCTCGCCGAATATCCATTATCCGGCCAAACAACTATCCGTTTCATCTCTAATACAGACAACAATAATTTATTGTCTTTGCAGGATGTCTGTATTATTTTTGTCCAATTTTTTTTGTTAGATGAGGTGGTTGCGGCAATTAATTTTAAATCCATTAGTTTCATTAAAAAATAATAATTCACTGAAAAGTGCTTGATTGCCAAGAAAAGGTTTAGGCTTTCTGCGAAGGAATGCCCAAATCCAACCTTGCTTATTGATTCTCGTGGCTCCAAAAGGCTGCCACATCCATGGTCCATCAGGATCAAAATGTCTTTATTACACTTAAAGGTAGGCTTTCTGCGAAGGAATGCCAAAATCCTACCTTGCTTATTGGTTCTCGTGGCTCCAAAAGGCTGCCACATCCATGGTCCATCAGGATCAAAATGTCTTTATTACACTTAAAGGTAGGCTTTCTGCGAAGGAATGCCAAAATCCTACCTTGCTTATTGGTTCTCGTGGCTCCAAAAGGCTGCCACATCCATGGTCCATCAGGATCAAAATGTCTTTATTACACTTAAAGGTAGGCTTTCTGCGAAGGAATGCCAAAATCCTACCTTGCTTATTGGTTCTCGTGGCTCCAAAAGGCTGCCACATCCATGGTCCATCAGGATCAAAATGTCTTTATTACACTTAAAGGTAGGCTTTCTGCGAAGGAATGCCAAAATCCTACCTTGCTTATTGGTTCTCGTGGCTCCAAAAGGCTGCCACATCCATGGTCCATCAGGATCAAAATGTCTTTATTACACTTAAGGTAGGCTTTCTGCGAAGGAATGCCAAAATCCTACCTTGCTTATTGGTTCTCGTGGCTCCCAAAGGCTGCCACATCCATGGTCCATCAGGATCAAAATGTCTTTATTACACTTAAAACATAGTTCACACAAACAGTACAAAATATTAGCGACAAATGCTCCACAATGCTTATTACAAGCAATAATTGTCAGCCTGAAACACTCATTTACATTGAAAAATCTCCCGAGAAAAGATACTTGCCGCCAACGGGACTTGAACCCGTGTCCTTCCGATTGCCGGTCGAATGCTCTGACCACTGAGCTATGGCGGCTTATCAAATACCCGCCAAATAATTCAATATATACTAGTGTTTCATTCAACAATTACTGCTTGTTATATTTTTTTTCCACCTGAAAACAACCAACTTTATTTTTGCGAGGAAGACATTGTTAGTGTTAAATCCCTCGCGTTTCGCGACCAAACAATATTCACTTTTGCACTTTAGGCTAACAATTGAGCATTTAGCGGTTTTTAATATCGGCAATTAAAATCCAACATATTCCAATATATTCACGTATTGAGCGTAATATAACACTCCTACGTAGCAGGGAACGAAACAAACGTAGTTAGTACAGGGGCGGATCAAATACACACGAAAATACACTGCAACACGTTGCTTTCGAGCGGGCAAACCAAATTACAATGACACTGTATCTCACGGACAGTTTTAACTCAGCCCCTTGGCAACAGTACAGGGTGTCCCAAAAGAAAGTTTATATTTGTTTTGCTTTCTGTGTGAACGCAACTTTTTCAAGGGGCGCGGGGGGTATGTCAATCAGTAGTCTGGCTCTTGGGAATTTAGTCGCTATAAAGCATTTCTCGGGAGCGACCGCGCATTGTGCCTGCGTGAGTTTTACAAAAATGGTGATTCGGCGACTGTAGCGCGCAGAAGATTCTGCAATATTTGAGGTTTTCGTCAATTCAATGATGCGCCAAGCATTCCTCTCATTCGAAAATGGGTTAAAAAGTTTTAAGAGATTGGTACAACGCTGGCAAAACCAAAATCCAGGTAGAAAACGTAGAGTGTTTATCAGTCTTTTCGTGATGAATCAAACTTTTCGATTCGGAAGCGCGCAAGTGCTTTAAATGTGCAGATCATCGTTACACAGCATTTTGCACAAATACCTAATGCTGCACCCCTACAAACTTGCTGGCTATAACCGAAGAGCATGGTTCCAGCAAGACAGAGCAACATCACATATGTCCAATGCGTCTCCGCCATGAGTTTGTGAAACTTTCCCTGGCAAATTGATCTCCAGGAGAGGTGACACAAATTGGCCTCCTCGTGGTCCTGACCTAACCCCTATGGACTTATTCCTGTGGGGATATCTCAAATCTAAAGTGTCTCCGACTTCCCTGATGCAATTAAAAGAAAATATCCATCACGAAATGGCAGCCATCACGAAATGGCAGCCATCACGAAATGGCAGCCATCACGAAGCCTACCTGGCGAACCGTCGTAATAAATTTTACTCTTGGATTAAATGAACGCTGCGAACGCGAGGGTTTACATTTGGACGATATTTTATTTTTAAGAAACAAATTCCCAAATTGTGTATTTTAGTATTTAATAAAGCAGATCCGGTAGATGTGAGGATCTGCCCTGATGATGGACACTGCAACGATGTCCGAAACGTTGGCTAAAATGCTTTTGGCCGTGAAAATCTTAAAACTTATCTGTTTTTATATAATTTTTTTTTTTCAGAATTGCTGGCTGGAATCTCTGAGGGCCAAGAAAACCTGTCCGCAGTGCAACGCCATCACAACCACCTCACACCTGCGTAGGATATACATCTAGACGTGCTTCCAATCATCCATCCAACAGAAAAAGCGGCCACCTCTGGTCTGGAGCCCCAAAACACCTGAAGAAACCCCCCGAGTCTCTGCAGAATGGGCGTTCCGTTTATTAGATCTTCCCCTCGGATTGCAAACTTTATAGTACAGACAGTTGAGAATGCTGTCCTTGTTCTACCGGTATTTCAATGGAAGATGCCTTGAGGAACTTTTTTTACATTAGCTCCATGCAGAAGGCCCTGAGGAAAATAATACATGATAAAAGATGCTGTGTGGAGAGTTTTTTTAAGGAAAGGAAGAGGAAGTTCTGGAAAGAAGTGGGTAGAGACACATCGGCTGCCAAGACCTTGACAAACCTCACCCCATGAACCCGGGCACCCCTGCTAAGTCACCAAACGTTGCGAACCACTCGGGGTAACCTATGGCATGTGTGTTGGTTATCCAATAAATGGTTCCTGGGATGGCGGTACCCTCCAAATTGTACAACCAACATCATTGAACTTTTGACATTATTTGTCACTACAATTCATTGCTGTGTTCAACAGCTCGGCTGTGGAAAATTCCTTCACTCCTTCCTGTTGTCCTCTAAAAAACCCTCCACACCGCATCCCCTTAGACGACTGATGGAAATTATTTCCAAGACGTCATCACACTTTACTGCGCTCTGTTTCATCTTTTATTAACTACCTGGCTATTCAGATCTGGTCACCAAACAGCGTGCCATTTCAAACAATGCTTGTTTCCATTCCGAACGGTGGTAGTTCACCGGGGCGATACTGAGAGCATCTTCAATAATAATTGTTGTTGAGAATCTTGACCCAACTTCAATAACCAAGCTGAAACAATATGTACTTAGACCACAAGGTTACACACTCTTACTTTAGAACCATCTTGTGTATTTTTTCAATATTTTTTTTTTTAATAAATTTATTTTATACAAAAATATTTAGATTTTCACGACCAAAAATATTTTTGTTATTTGTTTTTGGGGTGTTATGCCGTGTTGCGCTACCTCCTCCTTTAGCCAACGTTTCGGACAGCGTTACAGTGTCCATCATCAGGGCAGATGTGTAAATGTTAGTGGTGAAATGTGTGCTTAAGTACTCCGAAGCAATACCGTGTTGCCAGCTCCACTCCGCTGCGAGCTGGTATCACAGTATACTTCAAGATGGTTTTCTGCATTTAGCTTTGGTGTGGCCGTCAAGTACCGGATACCAAGAACTATTTATTAGCTTAGGGAACGTACCACCCATACTACGTGACCAACTTTTTGCAATTTTTAACCCCCCCCCCCCTCCCGGTGACCAAAAACCTAAGCAACTTGCCGCTCATTTGTACCAAGCGTGGTATTTTGAAGACCCCCCTAAACAGGTCACATGTCACATAGTGTGGGTATGTTCTCTTAGCTCTGTCGTCTCTATTAACCTCTCAACGGCCAGGCCATTTCACGAAAATTCACAAAAATACACAAAAAAAGCACCACTTGAATTTTGAATTGCATGTTTTGTTGATTAATTTTGAGCTATCGTATATTTTATTGACTGAAACACGTTCACAACACAATAAACTATCTACCAAAACAACATTACTTGCATTTATTATGTAAATTAATAGGTTTTATGATGTTTTAGTCGCGGAACACGCATTAGTTGCGATGGTCAAATTCGCGGCAATATCTGACAGGTCAATGTCATAGACGAAATCGTTTTAAAAATATTCTGGGGTTGTAAGGTGAATGAAACTTTTACGCGTCTCATAGAGTAATGTTGGCGCAAGCGATTCTGACACTGTTCTTCATACAAATTCTGTACATAGAAGGGCCAAAATCGCAGACCAAAAGTTTTTGGTCGAAAATTTTATTCAAATATTTGAATTATT
Source organism: Limnephilus rhombicus (assembly GCA_929108145.2). Lineage (NCBI taxonomy): Eukaryota > Metazoa > Arthropoda > Insecta > Trichoptera > Limnephilidae > Limnephilus > Limnephilus rhombicus. The sequence goes on along the minus strand of OV815289.1, from coordinate 47,429,756 downwards.
TTCTCGCGCACGCGCATAAGATTCGCGTGCCGGCACGTCTCCGGCCTGTCACCGGTTAATGTTAATAGGATTTTTATAAATTTCAATTGCCTCTGTAACTAGGCGAGCTCTATAAGTTTTGGGTCTTCCCAGGACTTCAGGAACAAATCCAAAGTAATAGCCGATTTGTCAGGGTGGCCAAGTTTACACGCTCGAAAGTGTTCCGATATCCTTTTGGAGATCGTCCGCTCTGTCTGGCCCACATAGACCTTATCACATCCGGAACAGCTGAGTTTATATACTCCATCTGTTTCCAGAGGAAACTTGGTCTTTGCAGACCTCCGTAGGTCTTGTATTTTGGTTGTGGTTCCGAAGACAGTCTTGATGCTTTCTTTCCGCAACAGTCTGGCAATTCTGTCTGTCACGTTGTGAACATAAGGTAGGAAAGCACAGCCTTTAGACTCTTGTTCAATTCTGTCTTGCTTTGGTGTAGATGACTCCAGATACTAATATCTACAGCTCATATGTTGAACTAATATCTACGAACTTCAGAGTGTTGACTAATATCTACAGAGCTAAGGTCGGACGAATTTCTACGACAGTCCCAGTGGTGACTAATATCTATGGAGCGTAGGTTGGACTAATTACGTAAAGACTTAAACGTTTAAAGTACGTACATGAAGTTTTTGCATAATATTATGTATTTTGCTGTTTACGAGGACAATAATTTATTGAACAAACATGGAGGTCATAATACAAAGATATTTATTTCGAAATACACGGCACCACAACCTAACCTAACCTAACTGACATAGAAATGGTCATGGTAACAGACTAAATAATTTAAAAGCACTCGAAATAACGAAAGCTGTTAAAACAAAAACCCAAATCCTTAATAATCAGCTAAATGTGTCCAATAGTCCGATATTAGGGATTTTTACATACATACTCAATTTAAGTTTTTTAAACTGCAACGCAATATTACGTTATTCCAATATGCTATACATAATTGTAAATCCAACCTCTGCCAGTGCTGTAGATATTCGTCCACACTTTGGTTCTCATAGATATTAGTCAGCAGTTTGAGCTGTAGATATTCGTACGCACTTTGGTTCTTATAGATATTAGTCAGCAGTTTGAGCTATAGATATTCGTACGCACTTTGGTTCTCATATATTAGTCCGATTTGTTCAGTTTTTTGAATTCCTGTAGATATTAGTAGACGCCTCCGTGTAGATTTGGCTAAAGGAGGGGGTAGCGCAACACGGCATAACACCCCAAAAACAAATAACAAATACAAAAAAAAATTGTTCCTTATAAAATTGTTTTTAAAATTTAGAGGTTGACTGACATTGGAATCCACAACGGATCTTGCTTTAAATACCGGTACCCCCCCATACTAAAAAGGCTTCGATTGGTCCACAATGTTCCAGAACATTCCACAGCATTCGAGAATGTTCTGGAACGTTCCACAATGATCTGGGATGCTTCCGAATGTTCCAGACTATTCCCAAACATTCCAGAATGTTCTGTTGCTGTGAAGCTAATGTAAAAATAAAAAAAAGGACACATACCATCATTATCATACATCTCCCTCAAATGCATAAAGAAAATGAAATGCAAGGATAAAGTAGTACCTTGGAGGAAATAGTCACGTATTTTGTATGTCTCACCATTATTTAATGTATAAGAAAGAGCCCCAGCATTATAGCGATAATGTTTATTGCCTTTTTTTTTTCATCGTCACGCTAATTATAAAAGCGCTCACAAAATGTTGCAAGTAATACTTCCAGTAAATTTTTAATTCAAACAATAATTCACGTATGACAAATTTGTACATTAAAAAATGCTTGTATGAATGAAATAGGTATACGACCGCGCAACGTTTTTGTACTTCAAAGTTACATCTAATACTAATGATGTGTACCGTACCTTTTTCGCTTGCATGTGATTAATTTCACGCTGGAATATTTATCACATCACAAACAACCAAAATCAGTATTTTGGAATTTTTTTATTGCATATATCGATTGTCTAGTTGATTAAGCAGACATCTCCAAATATCATGTTTTGAAATAATGATAAAACAATATTCCAATTCTCGCTATAAATCAAATATTTGCACGTGTCTGTGTTTTAAATATTAAACACTAGCTGTTACCCGGCATGCGTTGCAATACAAATCACAAGTGCGCCCCACGGTTGAATTTGGCAGCCACCTCTGGTCTGGAGCTCCAAAATACCTGAAAAATACCCTCGACTCTGCAAGAACGGGCGGTCCGTTTGATAGATTCTCCCATCTTAACAGACGGATTGCAATCTTTATAGCAAAGGCGTCGGGTGGGAATGATATCCTTGTTTTACCAGTATTACAATGGAAGATGCTCCGAGGAACTAGCGTCATTGATCCCTTCGGCACCGGTGCATAGTCGGGAAACGCGTGCCCAACGGTTGACATTTGTCACATGAGAATAGGTCGCTTCTTCAACTCGTTCTTGTATTCAACAGCTCGACTGTGGAACGATTTGCCGGCCTCTGTGTTTCCTCCTTCCTACAACATGCGTCTCTTCAAGACCAATGTTCATTCCTTCCTCTCCTCAAAAAGATCTTCCACACAGCATCCAATGAAAAATACATATTCACTTGGTCCAGATTTTCTTCCAGTATTCTTCTTTAAAGGTTGTGCCGAGTTTTTAAAAAAGCCACTTAGTTTCTTATTTAATCTTTCCCTGGAAACCGGTGTATTTCCTGATTCCTGGAAAATTTCGAAGATTTGTCCGATTTTTAAAAGCGGTACAAAGACCTCTGTAGAAAATTTTAGGCCAGTAGCAATACTATCTGCACCGGCCAAACTGTTCGAATCGATTATTCATAAATACACACTGCCACAAGTGGAGCCGTACTTAATTTCAGAACAGCACGGATTTAGAAAAGGTCGATCTACAGAAACCAACTTATTAGTGTTTACTGATTACGTATCAAAATCTTTAGATAAAGGCCATCAGGTAGACTGTTCATATAACGACTTTTCAAAAGCCTTCGATACTGTTAATCACGACGTCTTACTCAATAAACTGGCTGAAATAGGATTCTCCATGAGACTACTCACCTTTTTTGCTAGCTATCTTGCAGACAGGAAACAGTTTGTTTCTCATGGAGTATTCCAGTCTATTCTATTTTTTGTACGATCCGGAGTACCCCAAGGTTCTAATTTAGGCCCACTCCTTTTTTCCATATTTATTAATGATATTTCAGAAGTAATTCTGCACTCCAGGTTTCTTCTTTTTGCTGATGACCTGAAACTATTCTTAGAAATACTAACTCTAGAAGACTGCAAACGACTCCAGTCAGATATTGATAGAATTATTGACTGGAGTAAAAGAAATCGGATTGAGTTCAATATATCTAAATGTTTAATTTTGTCATTCACTAGGGCGTGTCATACCTGGTATTACCGGTATACGATGGATGCCCGAAGTCTAAAACGTGTCTCCACCACGAAGGACCTTGGAATCATGTTTGATAGTAGACTGACATTTCATACTCATATTCAGATGGTTTGTAGCACTTCATTGAGAATGCTGGGCTTTATTCTGCGTACTGCAAGGAATTTTAGAGATACCCGGGTTCTCATAATCCTATTCAATTCCCTAGTAAGGAGTAGACTTGAAAGTGGGTCAGTAATTTGGAGTCCGCACCAAGTAAAATATTCCCTCATGTTGGAGAGAGTTCAGAAAAAATTTCTGAGATTTCTGTACATGAGGGAGTACGGCTATTACCCGTGGCTCTATCCTACTGACTTTCTTTTGGGTATGCTCGGAATGAACCATCTACGAGTCAGAAGGGATGTACACATTGCTACGCATTTCTTCAAATTGATTCGCGGATGGTTTGAAAACTCAGCTATCTTGGAGAGCATTCATTTCTATGTTCCCGATGGTTATCTTCGCCACCGACAGCATAGGCTGTTCTATCTTCCGGCCTGCAGGACTAACTTGCCAATGGTCATGCCGGTCGGGAGAGCAATCTTGCTGTTGAATAGAATCAATTCGGATATCGACATATTTAGCGTTAGTGAAGCTGCTTTTAAAAGGCAAGCTCTATTAATGCTTGTATAGTTTTTAGCCTACCATTCTACCATTTATGTTTAATGTAATAATGTTACAATTGTATTTTAAAAACACATTAAAATTTTTAATTTTGTAATGTTTTTGAAAGAATAAATAAATAATTTGAATTTGAATTTGAATCTCAGATGACATAGGCCCTGAGGGAAATTATTTTCCTCAGGGCCTCCTGTGTGGAGTTTGTAAAAAAAAATCCCATTCAAAGAAAACTGAATGTCGTTCCCCGTGCGTCCACCTTCCCCCTGTCTTTCCTCCCTGCCGCTAAAATATATGAAATACACACATTTTCATTTATACAAATTTCATAATGCTAAAGCTTACCATTATATACAGCCTATGTTACTCGCTGATGATGTAGCTTTCTATTGATGAAATCGTAACAAACAAATATTAGTATACCATAGAGCATAACGGTCTGGTACATTAGTATGACATTTTGAAAAATCCTACTAGTGATCCAGAAAACATCAACATTTAGTTACTATTACAAGTTTTAATGCATTAGGCTGGGGTTAGACTCGTAAGTTTTTTCATGTAAATTGCTCTTGTAAGCGATTTATGGCCAAATTACCAATGTAAACGACACCAAAAGTCACTTAACGTATTTTATAGCAAGTTACAGAACTTATTCTTTCGGAAGTTTGTTGACAGGTCTAAACGCGCCCGCGCGAATTTCCAGCCTTCTTACAGCTTACAAAATCAGTTTGATAAGCTAAGAGACTTACCGCAAGAAATAGTTCCGAAATGCGCCGCGCACCGTTGCGAAATGTCAAAAATTAAAAGACAATTATTTTCATAGGATTTTTTTCCTACCAAACTAGTATTTATTTCCACTTATTTAAGTTTTCTGTCCAATTATCGGTCCAATCTTAATATTGTTGTTTTTAACATTTACTTATTTTAAATTTTGAATTCGAAGTCGGTTGCTGTCAGCAGATGTCAGGTAGCTGTCATTCTGATAAAACGAAATTAATTGCCGCCTTTGACGGCGCAAATGCGCGTGGAGAATTGTTTTTTTTTTTACATGAATACCGCACAAGATTCCCAACTGCTCCCGTCTGGAGCCAGTGGGACTACGGCATCCCCAATTGGGGTATGTTGTGAGACTGAAGGTAGTGGGTAGGGGAAGGAGATAGGGAAGAGGAAGGTGGGTAAGTACCTGGCTATTCAGATCTGGTCACCAAACACGGCTAAAGCCATTTCAAGCAACGTTTCAATTCTGAATGGTGGTCTTACACCAGGGCGATACTGAGAGTATCTTCCACTCTGGAACGTGCCGCAAATATACTATATATATTATTTTAAATGAATAAATTGTGAAATAACACAAATTATTCAAATAAAATTTATTTGCCACACCGGGATTCGATCCCGCGACCTTCGGAGTGCTAGTCAAGAGCCTTACCGCTGGACTACGCCGGCCGTCAAAATTTTAATCAAAGCCAAAATCTATTTCAACACTTTATTTGGGCCTTTTCGTCGTTATTGACAAAATCGAGTAAATTTGACAGTAGCAGGTCGTTGACGGGAAGCCATCTTACCGCAAATAAATTCACAGATGTAAACGGTCGCATGAGTATTTACACAGGTTGAACTTCCGTGATCATTAATTACCACAAGTCGGATGCATATGTAAACGCTCCTGTGAGTGACCTGTCAAAATCTTATGTAATCCGTAATTTTTAACTACGAGTCTAACCCCAGCCTTATAAATAGATGTTTTAAGATTTTCACGGCCAAAAGCATTTTCGTTATTTGTTTTTGGGGTGTTATGCCGTGTTGCGCTACCTCCTTCTTTAGCCAACGTTTCGGACATCATTGCAGTGTCCATCATTAGGGCAGATCCGGTAGATGTGTTGGTTAGAAACGTTGGCTAAAGAAGGAGGTAGCGCAACACAGCATAAGACCCCAAAAACAAATAACGAAGATGCTGGTGATGTTTATGATTAATCTGAGTGTTGTACTATTTATTTATTTGTTTCCGAGATGTCTCATTAATCAACTGGACTTTCGATATTTTGATGTCTATTTGTGAATTAATTTTTCATTTTGTATCTAGGTTAACATTGAGAATCACAGTAATTTAATTATGTAAAATAACATAATAAAAATATATTATAAACAATTGTTGTCATTTATTTTTGGGGTATCGTGCCATGTTGCGCCACCTTCTTTGGCCAACGTTGCGGACAACATTATCAGATCCATCATCAGGGCAGATGTAATCGAATGCTGAAGTGTATAGATGCCATATTGTGTCGCCATCTATAAACCTCTACAAGTTGGTAGTATAATTTAAAATGGTTTTCTGCGTTCCGTTTTGGTGTAGCTGACAATTACCGGAGACAAAAAACTATTGAGCTTGGTTTTTTTTAACACTCTGGACTTAACAAATATTAGACAAAAAAGTCCAGATAAACTACTTTTTAGCAGTTTGTCTAACGGGTTCTTTACATTAAAGATCTTATTATGGATTATAAGGTAATCTTTCAACAAGCTTAATATGAATATTTTTTAGAAAAAACTAGTGACCGACCGAAACCGGACTTTCTACCGAAACCAAATCTTCGGTATCTGTCTCAGTTTCGGCCGAAACCGAGACTTTTTTAGATACGTTAAAAATCTATTGTTTACTGAAATTTGGCTTATTTTTTCACTTATACAGACAGTTAACGCGTGTTAATTTGTTTAAAAATTAGAAACGTGTTAAATGTTTAAAAATGTTTATTTTTATATTACTGCTTTAAAAGAAACAAAAATTAATGTTAACTACTTGGAAAATAAACTCACAACAAAATCAAATCACCTGATGATGGTGGGTGACACGAGAGCCACGAACCCACCCGAAGTCAGGCGAATGATGCGCAGTAATTCACGAACGCATTTTCGGTGCGGTCGAAGGTTCGACACTGAATGTAACCATCACACCGTTTCCCACAGGGGTAGGCAGAGAGGACGGACAACCAAACAACTCGAACTCGGCACGCACTCCTTGCCTCATTCACATTCAAACATTATCTCACACATACTCCTCTATTATTCTGTCTCGAGAATCTGATTCACTTGATCGTGCCCCCTTTTCAGGCACCCCTGACTTCTTCTACTTTCTGTACAATAAGCTCTAAAAATAAAAATAAATGTCAAAGTGAAATCTCATTGTGATTTGAAACTGAAACGGAAATGAGCGACATTAAAAAGAGATAAACAATACATTTATCCTGCGAGAGAATGAGATAAGTACCTAGACTAATCGGTGTCCATCTTGCGTAGCCTATCAACCTCTTGTTGGTTCTTCGTAGAATAATATTTAAACTTGACAAAATTATAATAAATAAACCCTACAATTATCCTACTTCTGATACTCTGCATTTGTCTCATTCTCTCCAAGTTTAGTTTTCTGAAGGTTTCACTTCTACCGTGTGCAGGGCTGGGCAAAATACATGCTTTGCTGTAATTGAAATACAAATTACAAAATACTTTCTCGCATGTATTTAAAATACAAAATACTTTCAAGTCATGTATTTGAAATACATTTGGTTTTGGTAGAACCTTTGGTTGCAATAAATTATCGTAAGTGCCCATATCTAAGGGTGCATTTCCATAGACGCAAAGCTGAGCAGAATGAAACAGAGACGTGCTAAAATTGACTAATCATATTGCTCAGGAGACACATCTCGTCTCCGCCCCACTTGTAAAGTTTTGTGGTATAGGACTTGGTGTTGGATTATAATAATTATTATTATAATAACACTAGCTGGTTCCCGGCATGCGTTGTAATGCCATATTCAAAGAAATAAATTGTTTCTCCCTGCATGTCCTTTCCTGTGCGTCCCCGTTCCCCTATCGCACCTCCTTCCCCTCTTGCATTTCCCTTCCACCTTCCCTGCCTACCCTCTCCCCTCTCCCGCTCCCCCTTCCCGCCAACCCCCCTCTCGCGGTCCATTTATTTAGTCCCAGAACATTCTGTTTTCAAACAACTCGCGTGCCAGGTATTATAATTTTTTTATTTAAATTCTCATTTTTCACATATTACAAATATTATTTTTTCTATATTACAAGAACAATCAATCAAATCTGGTACCTCACATAGGTACCTATTTAAAATATCTATAATTTAAAAAATCCATAGAGAATTCTTTTGTTACAAAAAAAAACAGCTGCCTGCTAAATTCAAATTTCATCAAACGCGCGAACTGTCAAACGTGCGAAGTTAAAATAGTCGTTAAGTTTTCTGAAATTATCCAATTTTCTGCGTAATTTTCTTAATTTTTCTTTCCGTAAGAACCTTCTACAAAGTATTAGAAAACTTAAATTTTTTTTTATGAAATGGGTAAAGTCATTCTGAAGTTATGGCGTGATCAAGGGAAACAAGGATTCATATTTATATACAAATGGATGACATTTGTATAGCGCAGTTTTGTGTTATTTCATTTCAAGTGCGCTCTACAGTAATTAACTTAAAAATAATCTAGTAATCAGTCAAATTATTCCTATAGGGGAGAAGGGTAATGATTTTTTAATGAAAAGAGCGGAGCCGCCCTTTCCATCTTGACGGTCGTCTCGAAGACAGTGGTATCCCCTGACTCTGAAATCAGAATCCGGTTCCAGCCACGTCTCCGAGATGGCAGCCTCTGCAATTGAGTTTGAGTGTAATGTAAAACCAATTGGTTGTCCTTTTCAAGTGACGGCCGCAAAGGTTTTTGACACTACAATAATTTCTTTGTATATATCACCATCTAATAAACCTTCTAAATCAATCCTAAAAGCTATGTTTTCCAAGGTCACTACCCCTTCTCTTGTTCTGGGAGATTTCAATGCCCATCACGGATTATGGGGAGCTCACAATTGTGACAGAATGGGCAGAGATATTGTTGATCTACTAGATGAACTAGACTTTTGTATTATCAATGATGGTTCTCCTACTCGTCTTCAGGTGCCTGGTCAGCGACCCAGCATGGTTGATCTTACTATTTGCAATTCCAACCTAGCCGCATCCCTGTTATGGAAGGTTTTGGATGACCCTCATGGGAGTGATCATTACCCCATCCTCATTGAATCCTCAAATATTTATCATTCCAACAAAAATGTCAAGTGCAGTAGTCGAAAACCAAGGTTCTTAACTGCCAGAGCCAACTGGAATGACTATTCAAATCATACAAAGTTCTCTGTGCAAAATCTGCCCTCTCCAACTACAGAAAATGTTGCGGAATGTTACGATTTATTTGTGTCTGCAGTCATTTATTTATTTATTTATTGTTTCTTTACACTGCAGGTAAAAATGTTTACAATACAATTTGTTACCTCACTAGGACAAGCCTGTGTTGAGGTTAACAATAATTATACAAGTTAACAAAATAACACAAATTTATACAGATTTTGAAAGAACAATATTGTTGTATTTCTTACAGATTGAGATTAGATTATGGGTACCTACTGGTACCTACTAAACTGATGGCGCTAGGTACTACATTAATGTAGACTTTTAGGGTGACCATAGTTTTGAGATCTGATTTAAAATAAAGTTTTTTTTTTTTTTTTAAGGATTAAGTTGTGAATAATAAATATATGTATATAATTTAACATGCTGTAGATTTGGCAAGAGGAAGATGAATAAAAACGGTTCAAACAAAAATAATATTATTTTAGCTTGTTATTATAAACATACTCATTTAGCTAATAATTTAGAAAGGACAAAGTAGAGAAAATCAATTGGCAATCCTCGACTAACACAAATAATTTAAGATCCTTCTTAAAAGTGTACAAGGAATTAGATGACTTTATATGTTCTGGAAGGCTATTAAATATGAGTGGAGCTTGATAAAAATAATTTCTTTGACCAAAAGAAGATATAGTTTGAATTGCCATAGTACGAATTTGTTGTGTTCTTTCTGCAAAATTAATATTATTAAAAAATCTACAAAGCGTTTGTGTAATATATATAACTGTTTTACGTTCATTACATTACATTCCTTAAAAAGTAAATGAGTTGGATATTTAATTTTTTTCTTGAACATAACTTTAAGTATCATTTTTTGGGCAATATTAAGTGGTTCTATATAAGTCTTTGGGCAGGATCCCCAGCACACAATATTATAAGAAAGCAGAGACTGGATTGTTGCAAAATAAACAGTTTTTAATTTTTCTTTGTTTAGTATATGTCTCAGTTCTTTAAAGATATAGGTAAGTCTCCTAGTATTATTTACTAACATATTAATATGATCATTCCATCTCAAAAATTTATCTATTTTTACACCAAGGTATTTGATGCTGACTACATTTTCTAAAGGGTTGCAGTTACATGTTTGAAAACAATTGTGAATAATCAAGTTGTGAGTTTCAGAAGGCTGACTTTTACTTGAAATGCTAAAAGTGATAAATTTGGTTTTTTGTGCATTCAAAGTTAATATATTATTGTTTAACCAACTATTTACCACTTTTAAACCTATATTACTTTTGTTGAAAGTTTCATTCCAAGTTTTACCCTCAAATATTAAGGCAGTATCATCTGCAAAACTAACAATGTTACCAGGAATATTCAGACTACATAAATCATTTATATAAATAAGAAACAATATTGGCCCAAGCACACTACCTTGCGGGACTCCAAAGGAGATTGATTTACCCTCGCTTAACATCTTATTTATTTCCACTTGTTGTGTTCTGTCACTAAGATAAGATCTGAACCAGCCCATTGCTGTATTAGTAATGCCTAAAGATGATAATTTTTTAAGTAGCAATTCGTGGGAAACAGTGTCAAATGCTTTTGATAAATCCAAGAACACCGCTATGGCTTTGTTGCCATAGTCCAGCGCTCTTGTAACTTTGGTCAATACCTTTAAAACAGCATCACTCGTACCTTTATTTGCTCTGAAACCGAATTGATTGTCAGAGAGTAATTTGTATTTTTCTAAGAATGAAACTAATCTTGACTTGGCCAATCTTTCTATCAATTTTGAGAGAGTATTGAGTAAAGATATGGGTCTGTAATTGTTAACCTCTAGGTGATCCCCACCTTTGAAAAGAGGTACAACCTTAGCATTCTTACAATGAGTAGGAAATATGCCATTCTTAAAACTAAGGTTAACAATGTGAGATATGGGAACAGCCAATACAGAAACATGCTGTTTGTATACCATGATACTTAAGCCATCAATACCACAGGAAAAAGACATTTTTAATTCATTTATTACCTTTGAAACTTCATAAATGCTAGTAGTTTTAAATTCAAAGCTCTCTCCTGAAAATTGAGTACAAGGTATAAAATTGTTAACAAGACACATTTCGGTAGTTTTATTTGCACTGCACAATTGTTTTGCGAATCTAGGACCAATATCACTGAAGAAGCTATTTATGTGATTAGTGATTATATTTGGATTCTCTTCCATTGAGATGATATTGTTATTGATTTTTAATTTTTTTATAGACACTTGCTCCTTTTGTATATTTACAGCCTCCTTTATAATCTTCCACTGTTGCTTGGTATTTCCATTGACGTTATCCAGTTTCCTTTTGTAATATGCTTGCTTTGTATATTTTATAATTTTTGTACACCAGTTTCTATATCTTTTGTAATAATTCAGCAGTTGAATATTATTTGAATCTGCTCGACATTTGTTGTGTAATTTGTCCCGGGTTCTGAGACATTTAATAATTCCATTATTTATCCAAGGTTTTAAATATTTCATGTTATGCTTTACACTTCGTACAGACGAACAACTTTCCACATGCATTTTTAAACATTTTATGAAATTTTCAGTCGCTAAATTAACATCTTTTGATGACAGAACTGACTGCCATGATTCTTTCTTTAATTTGACTTTCAAAAGATTGTTATCGATGACGGTTTTCAAGTTTTCATTATCTTTTGCTATTTTATTTAGTGTAAAGCTCATAAATCTCAGCAATATCACATCATGATCTGTTATGTCAGTAGTGAAGACAGCTCCCTCTGGTTCAAATTTAGATTTTACCATAATGTGATTGATGCAGTTTGAAATGGTAGAAGAAACTCTGGTAGGTGAAATTATGATTGGCTTCAAGCCATGAAAAGCCAAAAGAGAGAGGTATTTTTGTGTTTTCATATCGCTCAAATCCAAAGTATTAATATTTATGTCGCCACATAAAATGATCTCATTACGTCATTACGGCCGCAGAAAAATTTATCCCCATTAAAACGACACGTAACAATGGGAAACCTCCCCCAGCTCCTTGGTGGGATATTGAATGCTCAGACGCAGTAGATATGAGGAAAAAATATGCGAAAATTTATTCAACAAATATGAATATGGAGAACTTCCTTCAGTATAAACAAATTGAAGCTAAGACCAAACGTCTTCTAAAAAACAAAAAACGTCAAGGCTGGAAAAAATTTTGCACATCATTATCTCCCGAAGTTCCTCTTTCAGTTGTTTGGAATTCAATTCGCAGGTTTAAGGGTTCTCACGTCCCAACGGTGACTCGACCACTCACTTCAGAGTGGGTGAAGGAATTTGCCGATAAACTAGCTCCTCAAACTGCAAGTAATTTTAATGAAACAGAATTCACATACTCATTTAAAACACGGGGTTGGTTGGACACCCACTTCAATTTAACGGAACTTAGGGAGGTCTTAAACGATCTCACAGACTCATCCGCTGGTGTAGATGGAATTCCTTATAGCTTTATTAAAAACTGCGACGTTACCACACTAAACTATTTTCTTTCAATTATAAATCTGATCTTTGACTCTGGCAAAATTCCATCATCCTGGAAAACTCAAATAATTGTTCCCATTCTGAAACCCCAGAAAGACCCTAACTCTGGACTTTCTTACAGACCTATAGCTCTGTCATCTTCCTTAGTTAAAATAGCTGAACATATGATTAAAAGACGTCTAGACTGGTATGCAGAAAATGATAAAATTCTTCCCAGCTCTCAGTTTGGCTTTCGAAAAAGAAAAAGTACGATCGAAAGTGTGTCCATCCTGACTTCTGATATCCAGTTGGCCCTGGCCGATAATGAATTCCTTGTCGGTGTTTGCCTTGATGTGTGCGGAGCTTTTGACAATGTTTTATTAGATGTTTTATTTAATAAATTATTAAAAATTGGCATCCCTCGTAAGCTTTCCAGTTTTATAATTAACCTCCTTCTTACCAGGAAAATTCAAATCCAGGTGCTGGATTCTCCTCCACTGGAAAGAATAGTAAACAAGGGTTTGCCTCAGGGCTCCGTCCTTAGTCCTATCCTTTTTAATATTTATACCTTTGACCTGCATCGGAGTATGCATCCATCTTGTAAAATACTCCAGTATGCGGATGATCTTTTTATATATATTTCAGGACGAATTATTTCTATTCTGGAGGATGTGATTAACATTTGCATGAAAAACCTTGACACCTGGTTAAAAAATCACGGCTTAGAAATTTCTCCGTCCAAAAGTAATGTTATCGTCTTTTCCAGAAAACGTGTTACTCCGCGTGTAACAGTCCAAATAAATAATTCAATTCTCCCTATGCAGGTACAAATAAGATTCCTTGGGGTAATTTTAGACTCTAAGTTAACATGGAACCCGTATGTTAATTTAATCATTAACAAATGTCAAGCTGGCCTCAACACTTTACGTGCCGTTTCACGGGTCTGGTGGGGAAGTCATCCATTCACCCAAAAACTTTTTTATAACGCATATGTTAGGAGTCATTTGGATTACGCGTCATTCCTCATTGAACCCACTTCTAAAAAGAACCTCGCAAGGTTGGACCGTATTCAATTTCAATGTTTAAGATTGATTATCGGAGCAATGCGTTCTTCCCCAATTAACACTTTACAAGTGGAGGCTGTGGAGGCTCCTCTTCATTTCAGAAGACAGTTCTTGGCTGACAAGTTTTTATTTAAATGCTTAAGACTCTCTAATCACCCACTGAAAGACAAAATTACTGCACTCACTGCTCAAGTGAAATCACTTCCATATTGGAGGAACAAATCAATCCCTCTTCTTGTTAAAAGCCTCCATACGTACTGTGCGTATAAACCCCTCTTAAATCCATCAGACAGACTTCCTTTATATGCCAACTCCTTTCGTATTCATTTGTGTAAACCAAATATTCTTTTTTCTCTCGGCATAATTAACAATCACGAAGCTCCAACAAAACTTATCGAAATTTTAAATTCGAAATATTCCAACTGGAAAATTATTTACACAGATGGTTCCAAGTCTCCCTTATCAAACCATGTGGGAGCGGCATTCCACTGCCCATCAGATCAAGTCGATAGAAAAATTAAACTTCCAAAAGAGGCTTCCGTTTTCACTGCTGAATGTATAGCCATTTTTGAATCCCTCAAATACATTGACGATGTTCACATTGGAAAATTCTTAATTCTCTCCGATTCCCTGAGTGCACCTCAAAAATTAAACTCTTCCCCTTTCCATTACCCAGAAGATGATTTCTGTGTTGGAATTCGCACTTTAATTCATAAATTAACCGACTCTGGCAAAGAAATCGTCTTGGCTTGGATACCTAGTCACTGCGGTATCCCTGGAAATGAAAAGGCCGATTCATTGGCGAAAGATGCCATTATTTCGGGGGATATTTTATATAAATTTTTAAACACCGATGACATTTTCATAAAATTGAAGGAAAACATGATTTCCACATGGCAGAATCATTGGGAAGAATCTAGTCAATCAAAAGGATATAGCTTTTTCACAATTCAGCCAACGATTCCTTCAAAACCGTGGTTTTCCAGACTTTCTTTTAACAAATTCTCGACATCATCCATTTGCCGCATGCGGATAGGGCATTGCTGCCACAATGTTCACCTGACAAAAATTCATATTAAGAATTCTGCGATGTGTGAATGTCGTCTTGGTGAAGAGAATCTCAATCATATTTTTTTCAGTTGTCCTATAAATAATTCGTACAAAAATTTCTTCCCTCACCTAATCAGTTCGGGTATATTGCCTCCCTACAACATTGCATGCCTGTTATCTTCTGTGAACAAACGCGTGTATAAAGTCTTGGCTAATTTCCTGAATATTAACAGCATCAATTTGTAACTGTAAGTTAAGTTTCATGTATTTATTTATTTATTTTATTTTTTACGCACAATAAATTGTGTCAGCATATCTTTTAAATTCCTTGTTATGTTTAATTAAAATCATCTCTTATTGTAATAATTTTGCGTATTATTATTATTATTATTTGTATGGTATTATTATATAATGTAGATAGGTTCTTGTTATTAAAACTAAATTAGTTAATATTAACCAAAAATTACACTCACAAAAGCATTCACTTGACACTGGCCAGAACACTCTTTTGGGGTGAAGAGCCATTTAAAAAAAAAAAAAAAAAATTATTCCTATAGTGCTTGATCTATTACTATGATACAAAAATGTACAAAATACAAAGCAATGACAAGTATAATATAATATGATAAAAAAATGTACAATAACAGTGCTATTATAGCACAGGACAATAATAATAACTAGCATGACGTAAGCAAAATGTACATTACATTATAATGCAACACAAATGTACAGTACATTACGGTGTGGAGATTGCTTATTTAGAGTCGTCGATATACTTACTCAACTCCAGGGAAGGATATTGCGTGTATTTATAATAATAAAAGAATCCTCCACGTTTTATAATTTATTTCGTCTTAGTCAGACACATTTACAAATCTATACATCGCGGGTAGAAATGGAAATGAGATTAATTAATATTTAAGAACGTGCGCTCGAGCCCGGTCTCGTAACTGGAATGTCGCTTCTGTAACAACGGCAGTTGGAGGAACTACATTGGTCCCGTGACCAATGTTGCCACGACATGGTTTAACTATAGGTTTTTAGGAATAATTAATCGGGTACTTAATCGCATTTCCATAGCCTCCCCTCCAGTGCTAACGATAAACATGAACAATAAAAAATCATTAAGAGAGACTATACCCGTGATGCTAATCCTATTCTGACTGCGGCACCTTCAGTCAAAACAAGAATAGTCTCCAATGTGTTCGGAAAATTGTGAGGGTTACTCGAGCAGAGTAGAATGATTAGTTATTTTTTGGAAGTAGACTGCTGTTATACTTTCAAGAACACATTGGAAGGTATTAATGGTTTAACCAAAAAAAAATTTTTGCTGAAAATCTTAATTCTAATACATGAAATCATAAAATTAAGTGTGTAACAATGAAACGTAATGTTGAGATTACTATACTATTGTATTTTATAAACCATTCTATTTGTTGCTGAAATCAGTTAATTCTTAGGTGTGAGTATTTACAAGTTAGTTTTAAATAATGTTTTTAAAACTTGTCAAGCTCTATGAACTCTTTACTTTATTTACAGTGTTAAACGCATCGACGAACTAGGTGTTCGGAGCATTGGTGTACATAATATAGCGTGGTACATGGAATTTGAGAAATGATTCTAGCTGATTGTAGTGGTACATGGAATTTGAGATATGATTCCAACTGATTGTAGTGGTACATGGAATTTGAGATATGATTCCAACTGATTGTAGTGGTACATGGAATTTGAGATATGATTCCAACTGATTGTAGTGGTACATGGAATTTGAGATATGATTCCAACTGATTGTAGTGGTACATGGAATTTGAGAAATGATTCCAGCTGATTGTAGTGGTACATGGAATTTGAGATATAATTCCAACTGATTGTAGTGGTACATGGAGTTTACAAAACTATCCGTCAACCAAGCGCGCACTATTTTTGCTTTTTATTATAACTCAATTACCTCATTTGACCAAGTTTTAGAGCAAGACATTATGATAATGGTCAAAAAACGGTAATTATCGGTTCGGACTGGCCACGCTTATTACGAATAATTTTTAGAAAAAAACTTTAGATTCGCTTTAATTACTATAAAAGGAAACTTTTTGGCTTTGGGGCGGCGGAAAATAATGCATTTTAATTTTCAATTGCATAAAACCAAAATTCACTTCGCGAACCGACGCAGTGAAAATCCGCGGCCGTAGCTGTCACTGTTATGGACTGTAGCCGACTTCATGGGATACCTACATGAAATACCGCGAATCACAAACCATGTTACACAAACCTAGCGTAGCCGCTGAACTTATTGAAAACTGGGATGTTTTTCTTGCCTTGACGCGAGTAGGCGTTATAAAGGGGCACATTCTTTTGTATCACAAACCATGTTACACAAACAAGCCCGCTAGACAAATTTCATAATTACGCGCCGTATGAGCTCTTGCTAATTTATCAAGGATACCAACATAACAGTGACATTTACGGCCGCGGAATTTCGCTGGGTCGGCTCGCGAAGTGAATTTTGGTTTTATGCAATTGAAAATTAAAATGCATTATTTTCCGCCGCCCCAAAGCCAAAAAGTTTCCTTTAATAGTAATTAAGGCGAATCTAAAGTTTTTTTCTAAAAATTATTCGTAATAAGCGTGGCCAGTCCGAACCGATATTTACCATAAAGAGTACTTGTATAGTATAATGAACACGTAAAGAAACATTTGACATAAAATGCACAAAATTTTAAACACAATGTTTTGCCTTCTTTCGCAGTTGACATTATTTGACAAACGTACCTTTAAATACAAGTGTAGTCAATCACAACTAACATTATTAATTATGGTAGACATAATATCTTATTTCTTTTTTTAAAATTAAACCTTTTCAATTATTGCAATCATTTTATTACACGGTTATCAAACTTTCTGGCACGAGATTTCTGGGCAGCTGATTCTTCATTGTTGGCAATCTAATTTGCTTTGCATTTCTCGTCCCATGTCTGTATATCTCGTGATTGTAATTTAATTTTCAGTAGAAGTGTTTTAGGAAAAAAATCAAATTATCATTTCTTAAGTAGACCATTTTGTATTTTATATCACGCAAGTATGGAAGTTTGAGCCTAATTTTATTTTCATATGTACTGTACTGGCAAAAGCTACTGAAAGGTGTAGTTCCTTAGAAGTAGGTAATTTAGAATTAAGAAACAGACAGGAAAGGCGTCTGATACCTAAGTACGTGAAAAAATATATATAAATTCTACAAAACCAAAAGATGAAGCGGCGTTGCCTGTGAATCTAGAAGACGTGGCAGTGGAAGTCATATTGTCTTTTGATACTCCGCGTGATAGACCGACTCTAGATAAAGACGCACAGACATAATAAAAAGGAAAAGTTAACTGTTTATATTAAAATAAACCTTTGTTTCACTGCAGGGGACGCTTATGGCACAGACTACGCCAGTCGAAGAATACCATCATCACTGCCATGGTTGCCTGGATGGAGTCCCCCCTGATGCCCTTCTGAAAATGGGATCCTATCAAATATCCCCCATGAACGGATATTTGCATATTTTTTTGGATTTATTATTATATACTATATTTTTCATTTATTTTCTGTTCCATTCTATGTACCTAGGTATCAATGCATTGTTATTTTGTCAATGTTTGAACTATTTCAAAATATGGAATGTATTGCATTGCACAACATTCTGAAATAAAGATCATTATTATGATACGTTTTAAGATTTTCACGGCCAAACTATTTTCGTTATTTGTTTTTGGAGTGTTATGCCGTGTTGCGCTACCTCCTTCTTTAGCCAACGTTTCGGACAGCGTTGCAGTGTCCATCATCAGGGCAGATCTACCGGATCTGTCCGAAACGTCCGGATCTGCCCTGATGAGGGACACTGCAACGCTGTCCAAAACGTTGGCCCGGATCTGCCCTGATGAGGGACACTGCAATACTGTCCGAAACGTTGGCTAAAGAAGGAGGTAGCGCAACACGGCATAACACCCCAAAAACAAATAACGAAAAGATCATTATTATATTTGTTTTATTAAAATAAAAAGTGGGTGTCGACAGCTACTGCCAAATTAAAACACTTTTGTACTTTCTTCCACTAATTTTATATTTCACCAGGACCGGTTTTATCCTATTACGGACATTTTCAGACTTAAAAAAGATTGTTGTTTATTGGTACTAAATAACACAAAATAATTTAACAAATATATAAATAAATAAAAAAAAATTCTTATATTTCTCTAAGTCAATATGAAAAGAACGAGATTACAGACATAATATAAATGTGTCGTAAAACATTTACAAACATACACATAGAAGAACATATCAGTACAACAAATATGCATAAATTATTTATTGTTTTGGCATTTTTTTTTTTTTACATCCTAATATTATATAGTTCTGGTAGCATCGGTCAACGCGTGAGCTACTTTGTGAACAGTCAACCTGTTAAAATAAAGAAAATAAGATTAGCAAATTAAATATGCAACTAGTGTAGAATAAAAAGTCAGTTTTTTCTCAATTTCAAGTCTCAGAGGGTTAATAAATAGCATTGCACACTATGTATTTGGACACATTTATTTTGGGGTAACTAATCGAAAAAATCTCCCAACCCCCATACTATACAATATTAATTAACATTTATTTCTATAATTTACTTGATAAACCATTGATTTTTCATATGGTAATATTTTATTTGAAAACATTCAATAGAAATATAAGGGTCATTCCGCGGTTTCGTTCAAATCGCATGTTCTCGCAAAAAAGTCGTACGAAAGTGAATGTTTTTCAAGAAAATTTTATTGGAAAATGTAGCTATTTAAAAAAGGAAAAAGGAGTATTTCCCAGATTAGCCATTTGTTACTTAATTACTTTATGATATACAAAAAACATCCTAAAATTTCATTACCTTCCCCATGAAAATGAGGGACCGGTAAATTGATCTACAAATAAGAACAGTTTACACTAGTAAAATTACTACATTCATTAATTGACCTGTATGTACAACTAATTATGCATAATTATTTGTATTTAATTTATTTTTAAAGCTTTTGTATCATAGAAAGAATTGAGATTTTGATTTTGTCCAGAGAAAATCGTCGTAATCTTCCGCGAAAGCGGTAATTAAAATTGTGACCGCGTTTGTCCCTGTTCGTCAGCTGAATCCCGCCCCGCACCTCCGTTACTAACCAGTGTATCACTACATCTAGACGAGGGAAGCCGTGCGTCGCTGAATAAAGAAATATCTGTGATCTCCGTGCTCGAAAACAACTTTGTCACCGACCAGGCATCATTACCTTCCAGCATTTTTAAAAGTAAGTACATGTTTTAAAAATTCGAATCATGTGTCTATAAACTGTATTTAGTCGGACTATTTTCGATTGAATCATACAGATTTGTAATGTCAATATTAAGCGATTAATTGAGAAAAAACTGTCAAAACTTCATTACCCTCCGATTCATTACCTTCCGTATTGTCAAAATTTTTGCCGGATGGAAATGTAGAGGTTTGGAGGGTAATGAAACTTTTGTAATGGTTTATTTTTACGAACATCTGGGACCATGTTTGGGGGATAATAAAAGCTAATATTATGAATATATGCAGTTTCTTGCGTTCTGGCGTCGGACAATTTCGGTTTTGGTGAAATACATATTTTCTTTTTATTTTCTTTCTGATATGGAAAAACAATTAGTTAAAATTTACCCTGCAAATTTTTATGCGAAAGTTGATTTTTTATTCAATAATATAATTATTCAAATGTAAACGAATGTATTCTACAAATGATTTAACTATTCACCCTACAGTCTCAAGATCTTTCATTAGTTAGTTGTCTTTCAAAACTGACGAATTTTTACATAATTTGAAGTTTCTAAACAAAGCCAAATTTCAACAAAAATCTACATAACTGGGCATCAAGAGTCCAACGTATATTTCTTCATTAAAAAACGGTATCACTACTGTTACATTTTAAATCATTTAGGGTAAAAAATTATTAAACAAAGATATAAACAGAAGATTATTAACATTTATTTTTTTGGACTCTCCTGTAAAAGTAACCAAAATAAAATTATTCATTTTTGTTCTTCGGCTTCTCACTTAATCCGATACTTATGATAATTTTTCTTTGTTATTTGTTACAGGCTAACCACTATAAACCACAATGGCAAAGTTAAGTAAAAATCTGAAAAATGAAGAAAAGCTATCCAAGAACAGACTACGTAAGCAACAAAAATATGCAGAGATTAAAAACAATCCGAAACTGTACAGTCTTCAGAAAGTGAAAGAAAAAAAATACACTCTGCTAAAAAAGATTTGCAGCCTTGAAGATAATAATTGTTGGATGATTTTTATAGCGCAATTTTCGTGAGGAAGATATAAGTGAAAAAGCCCAGAGAAAGCAAGGACGATGATGGCGAAAGAACTCTATAAATTATTTGAAGAAAAAATAGGAGCAGCGTAAAATAGAAATTATTGTAGTAGAAAATGTGCCTCCATTTAGTGACAATGTTAAGGAAGTACCCAATAATGTGCGAAACACTCTAGATCCTGACCTCTTCGCAGTCGAGAATGAACAACGAATCACATAAAAAAACATGCGTGGTCTAACGAATGTTAGAAAATTAAGGTACAGATCTATGAAAAACATTACCAAGTTACAGGATGAGATAAACAAACTTAAGAAAGAGAAAAAAAAACGTACAAGAGAAAATGAAGGCGTCAAAACGCAAACATAGCAATCGAAGAAACATTAGAGAAAAAAGTAAAAAGAAAAGAGAAAAAAGTAAAAAGTAGACATAACTATTATTGATTCGCTTACTATTTTCAATAATATTGATGACAATATGCTATTGAGCAAATTCGACGGCTCCATCTTTTTGGACGATACTATTGCTTCAATGCCAGAATCTGCTAAAACTATAGAAAAGAAATGTAAAGTGAAAATACTCTCAAATGTCCTGAAAACAGTACCCAAGAATTCAATCTTTTCGATCAATGTGAGTTCGAGAAGTTCTTACTATCCCTAAGAGTAGAAGATCCCGATTTCAATGAATCAAAACAGCCATCTCCCAAAACTATGGAAATCCCACCCATGGAAATTGACGAAAAGAGCATTAGGAGGCGCCATTCAAATACGACTTCGATGACTGGATAATGGTTTAATATAAAATAAATAGCACAGCACATCATTTCATTGGGAAAATTATTGGGAAATATGAGTACACACTAGAGTACAAAGTAAGTTTTTGAAAAAAGCTCAAGGAAATTCCAAAAAAAATGTCTGGCCAATTTCATTTCATTCTAGAATCACAAATTCTCCAGCGCTTGCAAGATCCATATGAGAATGGAAGAGGAAAATTCACTTTCAAAAATTTGCCGAACTTTAATTTTAAATAGGTAGTTTTCGAGCAAAAACTTTCACAAGAATAGCAACTCGTGATCTCATTAAAGTTCCTTAAATATCATGTTCCTATTTAGATGTAAGACCTGTACCTAGTACGTATTAGTTATGTTGTGTCTGTTTAGTAGTATCTCAGATATTATTTTTAACTGCATTCCAATTGAGTTCGGTTCTTTTTTTATTTTAATTATTATTTTTAATATTTAAATATTTCTATTTTTCAATTATTACAATGTTTGCTCAGGAATGTGAAAATTTTGTATTTCTTGTGTCCAATACCTACTTAAAAAACTGAATTATAAAGAATTTGACTACGCCTTACAATTTCGGGGTAAGTAGTATAAGTAGGTAAACTTTTGTTGGGCCTGTGATGTTCCAGTCGAATTGTCTTCATTTGTACCTATTTTGTCCATTATTTTTCAACAATTTATACAAATATTGCAAAAGCACAAGTAAGCAGAACTGATTACGTATAAAAAAATGTATTTCTTGTCTCCAATACTCGAAAGTCTGAATAAAGCTTTTAGTTTTTCACTAAAATAGATTTTTCTTCCTTTTTCCTAATCCGCTCATCACGTCAGGTCAAATGATACTTGGCATCTATTTTATTATTCAATTTCAATTCATATTTCATTATTCACAGAAATTTTATGAACTTTGAACGTGTTCACTACCATCTATTAATATTTCATTACCAAACTTCATCACCATCCAAATTTAAAAATTACCATCCAACAGTTTTTCATTACCATCCACACCTTCATTACCATCCATCAATTTTCTTCGTATCTAAGTATCGTAGAAAGGTGCCCTTTTCACCTCTCTACATTTGGTAGGTACAGGAACCCATTTCTATAAAAATATTTAGTAAAAACGCAAAAAAAATTTTTTCCGCGGAATCAGGCAAATTTGAACGAAACGGCGGAATGACCCATAAATATAATCTATTTCACAGATAAGGGATATCAAAATACAAAGGTGATAAGAGGTAAGGGAACGTACCCATACTACGTGACACGTTTAGGGGGGGGGGGGGTCTTCAAAATGTCACGCTCCATACAAATGAGCGGCGGGTTGCTTAGGTTTTTGGTCACCGGGGGGGGGGGGGGGGTTAAAAATTGCAAAAAATTGGTCACGTAGTATGGGTACGTGCCCTAATATAAGTAAACCTATTAAAACTCCTATTCAGCCGTGGTTTCGGGGAAATTTGGGTGCTTTTTGATGATGAAGATGGAGTCGTTCAGCCAGTAGTAGGACTGGTTGAAGTCCCCCTCGCAGAGGTAGGGCACGCGTGACCACTGCATGACCTGGAGCCCCACGGTGGTGGCGCAGTAGCTGATAAAGGATTCCACGTGCTCCTCAAATGTGTGGCCTCGGATGGGCAGACGGTCCTTCGCCATGTGGTCAGATTCGTCTGAAAATTATAATTGAATAGTACAAGGAATCCGAGAGAAGACGACCAGTGCAATACCCTAGACATAGTTGGGAGAAATTAAAGATTGTGCTTTAAGCTTGAGTGTTAAGCGATTAGACTTTTGCCTCTAGCTTTATGCTTTGAGATTTAAGCTTTGCTTTTACCTATGCCAAAAATAATTAAAAATTAATAGTAACAAAACAGCAGCTTTTGAGTCTGGAGGAAATTGGTAACTGTCTGGTTATTCAGATCTAGGCAATACACGTAGCAGATATTGTTAATAAATTGATGAGATCCCTTTGGTATCGGTTCAACAGCAAGAAATTCGCCGGACAAGAGCGGAACACCCATCCACAGTAGATGACAGCAGCATCGACTTGTTCTCATGCAATATTTCCCTATATACTAAGAATATTTCCCTCTCCTCCCTTAATTAATAGTGGTCTTTTCAAGATCTTTATTAAAAATCCATTCTTTCAAAGCCCTTCCAAACAGCCGGAGAAAAACCACCATTTAGAAGCGATACATTGCTTGAATAGTTGTGTTAGGTGACCAGGTGTGAATAGCCAGGCATTTCCCAGCCTTCAAATTTCTCATATTCTTTCCTCCCCCATTCATTTCAGCCTCACAACATACCCTGATTGGGGGTGCCATAGTACCACTCACTTAAAATTAATCACATTTAAAAGACCGGTTAAATCCCTGGTTAAAGTATTAGAGGTATAATAAAATCCATATCTTACATTCAACGTATGGTTTGAAGGGCAGAACCAGCGCTACGATAAGGAGTCCATCGTCGTTGAGAGCCTGCTTAGCGTTGAGGCCGTTGAACAGCATGGTCTGTGGCTCAGAGCAGCATCTTACTTTTTGTGCATTTTACTTACAAATCGAGCAAACTAGGTTTGGCTAAACTTGTCGGAAAACAAATTGCAAATAGATATCGAAATGACAGATCAATCATTGAAAGACGTCGGCGTCAGTCCATAGATTTGGTCCACAGATTAGATGACAGGAGGACCGCTAAACACCGTGCTGCCATCTCGTGGATATTTTGGAATTACTCAGAAAACGGCCCATTAAATTGTGTATTTAATCGAAGCTGTCTCTAGTCTCTACCGCTCAGAATAACTATGTGTTACAAAAACGCCATTTGATAACAAGCTCTAAAGATTGATGTTTTAAAGTTTATTATTGCGTAACGCCAGCAGCATCCGGATGTCATATCAATATATATTCAGGGCTGCCGTTTTGCGGGAAATTCCCCAAATTGCGGGGAATTTTAAAGATTTTTCAAGAATTGGGGATACTGTGATTTTTTTATTTTTTTTTTGCATTAGCTCCACACAGGAGGCCCGGAGGAAAATAGTTTCCATCAGGGCCTATGTCATCTTAGGGGATGCTGTGTGGAGGGTCTTTTTTAAGGAAGGGAAGGGTAGAGAGTTCCGGGAAGGAAAAAAGTATGAGGGGTGGGTTCGGTGTATCCAGGAGTGACGGACGTATCAATCCATCCCTCCAAAAGTCCTCCCTCAACCAGTCTCTCTTGATCCTGCTCGCCATGCAGCAGAAGGGCAGACGCATCTGCCTATAGGACCTGGACAAACCGCACCCTATGAACCCGGGCACACCTGCTAAGTCACCAAATGTAGCGAACCACTTGGGGTGACCTATGGAAGAGATGTTGGTTATCCAATAAATGGTTTCCGGGGCGGCGGTACCCAAACCCGCCTCCCAAATTGAAATGATTTATTTTTATTTATAAGTACATGTTACATAATTAATACATTTACTTGAGAAGATACATTAGGTCACCATACTAGGCAGCTGCCTGTTTCATGGTGACCAACGGAGGATAGTTATTTTGAAATGAAGGCTAGTAAGTGTAAACATATTTAAGAAAAATTAGAAAATTGGTAGAAATGTTTCCAATAACTCACAAATTGCCAAAGTTGCCTAGAAAATAAACACAAATAAGTAAGGCAGCTCTTATGTATGTACATAAATACACATACATACATACATGCACACGTTCATACATATATATACTTACATAAACATGTATGTATGTATGCATACCCACACATACATGTATATTCATATATATGCACATGCACGTACATATATACACTTATATATATGTATGTGTATATAATGAATTGAAATTTCTTAATTATTCAACAATGTTGAAAAATATATACATTCGGTAGAATATTTCATAGTTTATTTTATGGCAGCACTGTAGCATTTATTTCCCAACAATAATAGTGATAGGATACTGAAGTTCGGGACTCAACTCCAAAAATGACGTATTCGAATCCGTAACTTCCAATTGCTGTCAGAGTAACTTCAGAGTAACAGTTATTCCTCGTTACCATTTTCTAGAGCTTCCGTTGAGATGAAATTCAGTGTGCTTAAAAATTGAAAACAGAAAATAGAAATCGCCTTCGTACAGATACTGTGGTCTCGCAAATTAAGTTGACTTCATCACAGTACTCACACAGATGCAAAACTTTCATACAGCGTGTTTCGTTTTAGGCTTTAAAAAAAACAATTAATATTTTTTTCACAATTGAGAATTCGAAGCCGAAGCGTGTTGAAGTCGGTTACATAAAACTTATTTTGTTTTACAACACTTTTATTCAAATACTGAAGGTTTCAAAATAAATTTTATTAACTAAATGTGATAATCTTCAGGATTGAATTCAAATGGGTATTCATAAATAACGACAAGTTTAAAAAAATATTTTGTTAATTAAAAATATTAATTTATTATAATACACAAACTGTAACAGAGGTGTCCAGGGTATGAACACGTCGGTTACACAAACATAATATTTTGTAAAGTAAGTATCCACAAGCCGCCACATGCCGCTACACGTTAAATAAATAGGCAGAGATTTTGAAAAGTAAACTACTTTTAAACTTAATTGCAAAAAAAACATCGGTTTCGGTCGGGATAGACGGAAAAATATGTATTAAAATTCGATTTTCATTCAAAGTTAAAAATTTTCCCATATAAAACACCTCCATTGCCGCCTTTTTGTGTACGAATTTGGCATTTGTAAGGTTTCGTTTCAAACTAAATACGCATGAATTAGGTACATAGCTTACCTAAACTAAGAACCTAATAACCTATTTTGTCTACGTAAATAGTTGTTTCTTGTAGTAATTGAATTGTTGAAATGAAGTGTGTTTTCCATAATCTGTGCTTAAAAACTTGGCTGTTCATGGATTATTTAATTTTTATAATTATGTATTAGCAATCATCAGCAACAGTAATTATTTAGTTATGTATCAGTCATCATCAGCAACTATCTATACGTATATTATCTAAAATATAACAGATTACTAACACAAAGATACAAAAGATTAACCGTTGAATACTAGTCTGTGATTTTCCTTAGACGTCAAATCATACAAGTCATTTATTATTAAAAGTTGACCACCATTTTTTTTATATTATGCATAACTATTTGCATAATTATTGCTATATGCATAATTATTTTTTGTAATCACGTTTAAACATCCACGTTAATTATAATATGGATATTGACATCACGCTTGAAGAATGTCTCGATTCTCAATTTTTGCAAGCGATTTAAATGACCAAACATTTATCTATTGTTAAACAAGCATTCGATACTAAATTTGTACTTTAAGACATTGTTTTTTTCTCTTCGCTTATTCTTTTTTTATGAGTTCAAAATTGTAGTTATTAACTAAAGCTTCTACGAGGAATTCAATCGTAACACTTGTTTCATTCAATAAATAATATGTTTATATAATTAATCAATGTAATATGAAATTATGATATGAACTAAATTTGTCAATTTGACTGGCCTAAAACAGGATCCATTCCTAGTTGGCTAGTCAAAGTTTCCATATATGTTTCATTGTATAATTTTATTTATTTATATTATTATTATTATTATTATTAACATACCTACACTTGCACACTTTACAAAAACTCTGTAAATCTCTTCAAATTTAAAAACTAGTAATTATTTCACTTGCGATACGAAGTTACCTATATGTATTTTTGCATCACATTACGAACTGAATGAATAGGACATCCCGTAAGTGCACCAAAACGATACGTTATCAGCGCCATAAAAACTTGCTGTCTCTTCTACACTAGTTACAATAAGTGAGCAATAACAATAAAATAAGCAAGACAGAGGTCCCTTTCGGGTAAGTAGGCGTGGTTTGAAAACACACGGATACACCAATACATCAATTCTAAGCATTTTTATTGCTTTCATCTCTCGTTGCGTTACCTATAGCATTAATCGCCTTCGTACAGATACTGTGGTAGCATTAATGGCTACTCGAGAATGGATTAAGAAAAAAGGAGGAAGTTTGAAGTTTTATCTTTCAAACAAAACGTTAACCAAAAAAAATATGGCAAAATATGTTGTTAATAAAGTCTTATAATAATGCAAATTACTAACTTAATCACTGGAGCGATTTTTGATATATATTAGCGCCATTTTAAATGTCTCCGATTGCCTTTCGGATAAAAATGGCAATTATTTCCCTGATTCGGCAATTTAAGAAAAATATATATGTATATGAAACCCAGAAAACAGCAGAATTAGACTTAAACATCCTAAAAAAATGGTTCGACTCAAACTTGCTGTCACTTAATACGGAAAAAACCTTTGTAATACCGTTCACCATTAATAAACATGCATTCCCTGAAAATTTAAAGATAAGTATACATTCATAAAATTGCAATAGAAACACAAATTTATGTAAACCTGACTGCTCTGTACTCACTGTTAAAACTAATATAAAATACCTCGGTGTAATTATAGATAGCAATTTAAAGTGGAAAATACAAATCAATGCAACAGTAGAAAGATTAAGAAAATTAATGTACATTTTTCTTAGAATACGAAACATTTTAAATTTTAATCTATTAAGAACTATCTATTTCTCACTGATCCAATCTGTATTACAATATGGAATTCTTGGTTGGGGTGGTGCATTCAAAACTTCTCTCATGCCTTTAGAAATCATCCAAAAATTATTAATAAAAATAATTCTAAAAAAACCATATGACTTCCCCACCATAAGATTATTTCAAGAATTTAAAGTCCTTTCACTACACAATATTTATAAAAAAATTACACTTTTACAAATCCACAAAGATTGTTTCAACAATGATAACTCATTATCTATTTCAAACAGCAAAAGACCAAGTATTCTTGGCTCTATAACTATACCGCGTTGTAATACCACTACAGCCCAACATTTTTATAAATATATTGGAGTCAAGTGGTTTAACCAGTTACCCCTTAACTTAAGATTGGAAATTAATTATAAAAAATTCAAAAGTTCTATAAAAACACTAAATCATTAGCATATTACAATAATTCAATTTAATAATACAATAGAATGTCTCTCGACAATTGACTTTGGAAATCCATTTACTTTTATATTCTTTTCTCTTTTCTCTCTTCCTCTTTCTCTTCTTCTTCTTTTTTATACTGTTTCCTTTTTTTCTATTCTATTTCATATATCTTGTTTTGAATATGTATATGTATTATATATATGTATATATATATGTACATATATGTATATGTATATATATAAAAATATATATTATAATTCTGAAAAAATATGTTAAATAGTTTTTCACACACGCTGCTCCACCTTTTTTACACGAGCATGCTCTAAAAAAAGGTGAATCGCGTTATATAAAAAATGTATCTGAAAAATGTAATGTCATTATTGTATGTACTAAAATAAATAAATTTAAAAAAAAAAATATATATATATATATATTTGTAGCTACCACGTTTCCTATTTTGGACTTAAAACTAAGCTATTGAAATGCTTTATCTATTATGACCATATATGTTAAAAAATCAATATAACAGTATGTAGGCATCTCGCATTATAATATCACCATTTAGTTCTTAAAAGCAAAATCTGCTTTTGAATGAATAGACCTTTTTACATGGGAGCGCGAATTACTCGCCACGTTATTAACATATTTGCGAAGTCAAATACGGCAAAGTAAAGTTTTCCACTTTCCGCAGACGAATATTTTGTTGCCGTATTTAGTTGAGATACTTTTACAAATGTTTCATAATTTACTTACCCCCGTAACCAGCGACGAGCACACTGTAGAACCGCCCACGCTCGTTATGATCGACCTATTTTAGGGTGTAATGTATAGCACAAGCTACCATTTTTGCCATGTTATTTCATAAAATGTACGATAAGAGCTCGACGCTGGTCAGGACAAGAATGATGACGTCACATTTTATAGATTCACGCAAGGCTCTCGTAAGCCCAGCCGGTTTCAAGGAACCGGTATGGGGAGCAGTCCTGGATTTGTCAATAGGCCTTATAGGCCGCGGCCTAGGGGCGGCAGAGTTCAGTGGGCGGCGCTCGATCGCTTTGGTAAGCCTTTAATTTTGAGTACGATTATAAACAACAACATAAAAGTCACTGTTGATAGATAGAGTTTTCTATCTATTAATCTTTAGACGCCCAGTGGTCCCGTACGGGACCGCGGATTTGTGTCGTTCCAATACGGGACCGGTGATTGTGGTGCGAATATTTCACAAAAAAGGCTTTGGCAGTGGGCTACTTTTATTGCACGAGCGTTTAAGGGGAGAAATAGGTGTAGGACCTCGTATTTTTAGTGATTTTTTTAAGTACATAAGGAATACATATATTTTATTTATACCCTTTACTCATATTCAAGAGTATATTCTAAAATTTTCACATAATTTCCTCAAAAAATTACGCAGATATTAACTACCGCGCATTGTAAGTCGCCATCCGGCAGGACAATTTGTGTAACTCATGGAGGTCACAATTTTCATCCGAAATTAATTTTTCAAAAACAAAAAGTTTTTTTATAAGTTTTTCTTCTATTTGAACCTTACTTCTTACAAAAAAATCGAAAATTATTATTTATAATATATTTAAATGTGAAAATTTACTTATGATTTTTTAACATTCTTTTGAACGTTTTTTTGCTATAAAAAAATTGTTAAAATAAAGATATTGTTTAGGATTGGGGTTCAAATATAGCGCATTTATGTCAAGAAACCTTGTGCTGAGTTTGAAAAAAATTGATAAAAAAAACTGTAGGAGGTAGAGGTTACACAAATTCTAAAAAAGTAGTTTCGAGAAAAATCCGTTTGAAAATAAGAGTTTTTTTTTACATGAGCTCCACACAGGAGGCCCTGAGAAAAATAATTTCCCTCAGAACCTATGTCATCTTTGGGGATGCTGTGTGGAGGGTTTTTGTTTTAAGGAAAGGAAGGAGAGGAGAGTTCTGGGAAGGAAAAGGGTTTAAGGGGTGGGTAGGAATCTGGGTTTCAGTATGTCCTGGTCATCCGCCTCCAAGACCTAGACAAACCTCACCCCATGAACCCGGGCACCCCTGCTAAATCACCAAACGTAGCGAACCACTGTGGCAGTAAAATAGTGGTAGTTCGACCGAGGGACACTCACTCAAACGCATGTAAGTTTTAAATGGCGTGGAATTTTGGTTTGAAATTTTCAGAAAATATTTTTGAATAGTTCTACCATCGATTTATGACAAAAAAGGATTTTTTGAAGCCTCTACGCCTATTTCCTCCTTAAAGGAACCTCAAAGATCCCGTACGGCACCGCGGATTGCGTCGTGCGATTATGGTGCGAATATTTCACAAAAAATGCTTGGGCAGTGGACTACCTTTATTTGGTTACTAATCGTATTTTGGAATGCTATTTTGGAAAGACTAAATAAAGTGAGTGCTCAGATTCAGAGCTCATCTGTTGATGTACTGACGGTATCTGATTTTTATGGATCTCTTCTCGAGTTTATTACACCGGATCAAGAAAACTGATTATTTCGAAGAAAGTGCAACTGAAATGAGCGCACTTTAGCAATATCAGGACGAAATTCAGAGTAAGATGACCCTAAAAGAAAAAACTTTATAGACGGAACATCAAATGAGGGTATTAAAACCACTTCCTGACTGACATCTGAATTAGAGAGAAGGCATATGCGAAGGCATAAGGCATAATATGGAGGCATAATACTCCAAAGAAAAAAAAAACATTTAAAAAAAAATGGGCGAACTTTCAACACAAAGAGTCTCAGAAAAAGCTCAGTCTCTTGTGCAATGATTTAGGAGACGATTTAGTTCAGGAATGGGTACACTTTCAAGGTCACGTTTTCTCTAATAAGATGGCAGAGAAACCTGAATCTACATCATTACTGAATCTTTCTAAGGAAAGTTTTTGAGAAAACCATCTCTGTGCAACATTTATCCAAACTTGGATATAGCTCTCCGCGTCGCACTTTGCACTCCGGCCACAAATTGTTTTGGAGAAATGAGTTTTTCCTGTTTAAAGCGAGTGAAGAAATACCAAAGGTCTTCATTATCGCAAGAAAAACTTTACTCTTCGGATATTCTATGCACAGAAGCAACCATGAAACTATTATAAATGATTTTGTCAAATAAAAAATCCCGTAAAAATTGTAATTCTTGTCTCATGTTACACTTTTATTTTACGAATTATTTATTCTTTATTTCATTTTTAAATACCTACTTAACGAATATTTGCATATTTATTTTTAAAATTGTGCATCACCTAATAAAAGCCTACAAGTGAGCAGGCGCGGCCGGTGCCTTAAATTTTTGGCGGTTCACCGATTTCATCAAAAACGTAATGTATATAATTTATGTAAATGCACGAATCTTACTTATTTATAGATAAGATCAATTCTTCGATCCCTTTGCTGAGCGAAGACTTCAATCACCCTTGTATTAAAATCGGGGATAGTTCGAATGAACTCTTTCCAAGGAAAGAGAAGGTATTTATTTTGAAAAACCTTCGGATAAATCAATATCACAATAATTAACAAAAGCAATTTTAATTTGCAGCGTATGATGCAAATGGTGGCGGGTGTTTACTGACCTAATGAGCGTCGATATGAAGTTAGCAATAAGTAAAAAAAAAACTGCACACAAATAAAAGGTTACTTTCTGCAAAAAAAGCAAATAATAAAATCAATGGCACGTACGTAAATCCGCAGGATTCTGTCATAAGATAATTTCGCATGCGTTAGCGACCCGTGACCTGGGGTCCTAGCACACTGAAATCTTTATCTTTACAATATCGAATCGATATGGCATAACAACCGACGATTTTGTACCGAACCGATATTGATGGGCAATGTAAGGTAATCAAAAAGAAATTGTTATACGCTGGCAACACTTGAGGTACTTTCTACGTAGCTGTCACAATGTCTATGGTATCGCAGTTATAGACCGGGAGCCGGTACATAAATCTTACGTCACAAACCTTACGCGTACAAGGATGAAACTACTTTTGTAGTGATAATGGACATTTAGTAAGCCTTAAAAAAGCTGGTGTGCCGCGCCTCTTGGCAGATTCCGCGCAGTCATGGAACTAGTGAAATTCTTCAATGGGATGGTTTAGAATCTAGGCTACAGTTATTCCTTGGTTTCATTCGTGTACTCGATGACGTAAAATTTACTAATTTCTATCCCAATTTGGCAGACCTGCTAATTTTCTCATCTACCAATCGACCTTTATCATATGAAACCATTCCCGTTCGTGTACCCGATGACGCAATTTTTTCGAAAAAAAAAATGAGTGTGCCTTAGTTTAGACCACACGACTGAAGTAAAACTTCACTAACTTATGCCGGGTACCCGTTGTATATAATGTTATATAGCATGGAACCATTACAGTTGACCGCGAGGTTACAGGAGCCTTGCAACGCATGCCGGGTACCCATCCCCATGTCGATCGTGCGTAAAGAAATTTTACTTCAAAAATCGCTCACTATTTCCATGACTGCGTGGAACCTGCCAAGAGGTGCACCGGCAGACTAGCTTGTTTAAGTTCTACTAAATGTCCATTATCACTACAAAGTAGTTTCACCAGTGTACTCGACGACGTGGGTTTGTATAGCCAGGCTCCCGGTCTATAATACCTGTCAAAAATATCGTAATCCATTAATGGAATAATATGACAACTAACTAATAATCTTCTCTTTTGAGCATTTAAAGATCTATTTACATCGAGATTTTTGCTGAGATTTCATAATAATATTAAATACACACACTTTAATATACGTTGGAAGTCCGCATGTATTTTTTGACAATAAAAAAAGGAGTTAATTGGACAATGAGATCATTTGCCGTAATACGAGATATATTCGAATGTACGAAACTGTCAAACGAAAACGTCTGAATTCCGATTTAATTCAATCCTGCAATCTTCGATAATCTGCCTCCGTTCATTAATAAACCAGTAATTATGCAGAAAGAATGTCATTATTAATAAAGTTGTGTAGATATATCGCCAGTTAAATAAAGGACTGAGTGATTTACAATCTCGTATCGATAACGAACCGATTGCCCTAGCACGCTTGCACCATCGATAGGCAGACCGACGTCGAAGGGAAATAAATAAGGAATCGACATAGGATGGCAACACTGGGGATCTTTTGAATGAATTTTCGTTTCTTAATTTGAAATGTGCTCCTACGTACAAATGAAAAATACCAATAAATTGACAATTTCGAATTGAAATACGAACACAAATAAATATTGACGTTTCGCATGTTGATACTGTTTAAGACTAAACGACATTTTAACAAATTTCGTTTCTCGAAATTGAAAGCAATTAATTGATCGCCTTTTAAATGAATTAACTGAGTCTATGGGTCTCGTATACGATTTCTTTAAATAACGACAACAAACAAACGACATTATTTTTAAAAATCTGTACATTGACAGCTTATCTGTCACTCCGGAAGCCACGGTAAAAACGGCGTCTTTTGTCAACCGACTGTCGGAATTGTATGTTCACTGTGCTCGCAAATATCGCTAACTGACCATAGACAACGGATTTATTACATTTCGTATTAATATTGGCAGTGTTGCCAACTTAACGGATTTCCCGTCATATCTGGCGGATTGGAGTGTCCCGAAACGGGAAAATTTTGTGTATAACGGAATTTACAGTATGACGGATTTTCTGGCGGATTCGAAAAAAGTGCCAAATTACATACTTTTATAGGCGAAAATCGCCTATATTTATGGATTTATGGAGAAATTTTGATCCCTGAAATTCTCTAGCCACCCCCCACCCCCCAGAATGGACGAAAATTTGTGTATCTGACGGATTTCTGACCGTTGATCCGTCACGATTTAGCGGGAACAAAGATTTCGAGTTGGCAACACTGAATATTGGGGTTTTATCCATACAAGAATGCATACGATTTGGTGGGCTTTTGTCAATCGTCGGTCGGAATATCCCTTATCAATTGTTGAGCGTGCTAGCACATATTGATAACTGACCATAAATGACGGATTATACCGATATCGTATTGATATAGGGTTATATCGATCGACCATGCTAGGACCCCTGTTGACCCGAGGTTGCATTTTACAAGATTACAAGAGAAATATTATGATTTTAGTTAAACTTCTTCAAACCCTATATCGCTCGCGCCCTACGTTCGGAGTTCTTCGATTCTTCGTTCGGATATCTCCGCTGTCCGTGCGGCGGACTGTCTGGGTATTTTTCTTCATACGTTTTGTCAAAACCACGGTCCAGAGATTTTTCGTATGGGCTTCATATAAAATAATATAAGGAAAACAGGGCGCTTAGGTCTAGCGCGCAGATTGGTAGGTATGTACCTCGGTTTCTCGTTCATAGCCACCGCGCGGGTGGAATGTTTTTGCCGCGTTTATCTATAATATTTTTACATTTGGTATGTTATTAATTGCAATTGTTAAGATTTTTTTTTAAATATTTTGTTATTTTATAATTAAAAACATTAAGTAAGATTACGATGAGCTGTAAATTGTTTTTCAACTTTGTTGGCGGTTCGTTGCACGAGTGCACTAAGGCACCAGCCGCGCCTGCAAGTGAGTGATCATGGTAGGTGGCAACTTCTAGGAAGGAGGAAGGGGCGGCGCAAATGAAGTGGCGTATACGGATGAAAAGTGTAAATACGGCCCTGATGGGGAGGGGGAAATAATACGCTTTTATCACTTAGGGCAGGTCTATATATATTAATTTTCACAATTTTCGCATCGATTTAATTGCTTTAAATATTAGCGCGCTCCTCTAACATTCGTAATTAGAATCTCTCCATTTTCTTCTTTTTGAGCGCGGATGCGACGCCTTAATGTAATCGAGGCTAAAGGAACTTGTGGGGAATTTGTTATTTCGTTCTCCCCAATTTGGGGATTTTGAACATTTATTACGGGTATTTTCGAACACAAGCCTCGGCAACCCTAGATATGTGTCAGACCGGATCAGCGTTGCCAACTCTACGTCTTTTTGCGTAGATCTACGTATTTCAGGTCTTTCCCGCACATCTACGAACTTAGGCTCAGAATTTACGTATTTTCTTTCAAATTGTACAAATTTGCAAAATAACATAACGCATTAGGCTGATGCAGCATATTTTCCGTAATTTTACCAGACGCGGACTCCAACAAACGTTCCGTTTCATACTAGGGTCCGCGTCATATAAGAATTTGCGCAGACGGAAATACAATTCTTCCATTTCAACAGGATCGGCAAATCAATGGGTTTTGTCGTCATGTTTCAAAAATACGAAAAGGCGATTCATCTCAAATGTTTCCCTTATTGGCCCAGTTTGCACAAAACTTAAACATTGCCACATATAGTAGTGCAAATGTCGAGCGTCTGTTTTCCGCGATAAATTTGATGAAAACTAACATCCGAAACAGACTCTCTACGGACACGCTAACAGGCTTACTTTTTACGAAAAATGGCTTGAAAACAAGCAGCGAGCCTTCGCATGAACTTAATATTAAATATTTTAATCAATATATGTACAAATTTAATTTGCCTGAAGATTCTGAAAATTGAGTATTTTTAATAATGTATTTTTTTACCACAAATGTGGCAATTTTTTTATTTACTAGATTCTTATGTGCCTTGAAGAGGTGAATCATTTAAATTTAATGAATGTAAAGTTAATGTTCTTTTATAAATAGAACGGCGTCACTTGCGCCTTGCAATTTTTACCTCGTGTGGGTATTTTCTAAAAACCCTACGACAAATGTGGCAAACAAGCATGGTAAACGGTTACCGCAACCTATGAAAGTTAACATTTTTTTTCCTTTATTTTCTCCCATTATATTTTGATGCTTTTCGAAAGTAATTTTTTACAAATTTTCTAAATATGTACAACATAACACAAGAAATAAATAATATAAAAAAGTAAAAAATATAAACCAGGGGTAACTCTTTAAATAAATTGTAAACAAAATACTCCTTTTATTCTGTTTCACCTACCCTAACTTCTTCATTTCACTAAAAAAAAAGTACGTAAATCTACGAACTTTTCATAATCCAAATACAGTTTCAACGTAATTTTCTAGTCTGACCTACGTCTTTTTCAAAATTCGGGTTGGCAACACTGGACCGGATTGGTTTATTTATTAGTTCATTTATGGTCAGACCAGTCATGCTCAGAACTGTGGACAATTTTGTATTTTGTTATATTGAAAATTTAACTCTAATTGTATTGCAAGTTGAAAGCATGTGCGCCAAGCCAAAGTAGCAAAGATTTCGTTATTTTTAACTACGTATTCAGTGCAATAGAAATAATTTTGTGTCGTTTTTACTAAAAAACGATGTTCAAATGTTGGACTTACCTGTAACCATGGTACATACCTCCCGACGGTGTCGCACCAAACCCTCTTTTGATCCAGAAGGTTATGGTTCCACTGGATTTTTAGTATTAGTATGTGTAAATTTATTACAATCGTTCGCAGTGGTGGGATTACCATTATTACCAAGTCCGCAATCAAAAGTGAACGCAGCCAGTGACAGTGAAGAAGTGTTAACTGCAGGGTCAAATTTCACTTTGGATTGTGAGGGAAATCGTCCGATACATTGGGAAATTCTCTCAAGTCAAGGTGGTTTATCAGATACAAGAACAACTCAAGAAGGAAACGCAGAACATGGATACAGTGCTAAATTACATTTACGTTCAATAGATGTCAGAGATGTGGGCTCATATACTTGCCGTTTCAATTCTTCAGATAAACTTGAAACAAACATACTAAAATTCGTGTATATTTATGTAAAAGATCCAGCTAAACCTCTCGCTCCTACAGATAGCTTGATCAGAGGAATTCAGTTTGAAAAATTAACAATTCCTTGCAAACTCTCTGCACCAGATGTCCAAGTGACGCTGCTAGTTGATGACGTGCCGATTATACCTGGAGAACCTTTAGCAGAACTGGAAGACAGGATTGTAACATACGATCCACAAATCGGATTTACGATCCCCGATATCCAAATGCATGATTCACCACACGTCTTTAGCTGCCGAGGAGTTCTAAAAGGAGTCGAAGACACACGCATCTTCAACACGTCAATAATGAAACATATGGATTCGATGCCAAAACCACAAATATCCTACTCGCTGTCATGCGACAGTGTGACTGTAATACAATGTGTAGTTCGTATTGCCAAGGACGTCGATATTTCAGTACGATGGGTATACCCAAACAACGACAAAATCTATCCAGCACGCACCAAAAATAACCCAGATATAAAAGACACTGACGATAATTTCAGAGTTGCCAAATATACTTTATTTATTTTAAACACAAAAAATGAAGACATGGGTTTATACAAGTGTGAAATTGTTGATCTGAATGGGAACATTAATTCCGACGAGATTTTACTGTCCGAGGATTGTAAAATAGTTGCGGATCAGAAGTTTTGGCACGAAATTGTAATGACAATTGTTGTGGGTTTATTTTATGTGAGTTTGCTTATTTGTATGTGTTATTTGGGTTTCTTTGAGTCACTACATCAGCTATATTTAATGAGGGCAATAGATATGGGAATTCAGAAACCTCTTGGAGAACTCACAAATCCCAAGAGCCGGCAATACAGTATCACATATCGCTGGTCCGGTTACATTAGTATGACATCTTCAAATACTAAGTTTTGAGATAATGAGAAAAGCAATATTAGGATGGTCGCCATAATCAAGGATTGTTTGTGTTTTACATATTAAATATTCGGCACGAGTACGCTTTCCGTAACCCCGCGATTTGACGATGTATTCAGATAGAACAGCCCAAAATAAGACGAAAATGAACAGTAAAAATTTTTGATATCTCGCCTAGTTTTCGAGATATCGATAAGTTTTTAATTTTACATAGAAACATACCATATATTGCACTCAATGCTACGTCTCTAATACAAACTTTAATCACGGCGTCACGGAAATCGTACTCTCCCCAAATATTCTATAAAATAACACCGGGAGGCAAATCCTCGAATTGCTTCGACTCGTAGCAATAACTCGGTTCTATGTTAGCTGGCTGTACCTGTACAGTTTTCAGCGAGTCAAGTAGTAAGTATACTCGCTGAGGTGGATTTTCACAAAAGTGGTGCTTTGTAAAACAGACAAATATTTTTATTATTATAACGTTCCAGTACATTTTGAAATATCCTAGTAGTGACCCAGAAAACATCAACACTAAGTACTAAAAGTTTAGGCTGCGTTTCCATGGAAGCGGAGCTGAGCTGAGACTTACATAAATTGACCAATGATATTGCTCAAATCACACATCTCATCTCCGCTCCGCTTCAGTAGAAACAGTATTAGCTGAGTTGAGAAGAATTATATTAAAATGTATAGTATAGCATGCTGTGCAGAGCCGAGCTTTATCGTGCTGAGTGCGAGGCACAGCGATGCGGAGTTGAGCTGTGTAGCTGTAGACAGTACCGGATTATCCCTAAGGCAGAGTAGGCAACTGCCTAGGGGCCCCGCATCGGCTAGGGGAGAAAAAATTACTTGCTTCAATTAGTGAGCAACGAAGTTTCGGAAAAAGTCAGCTTTCAAGATGTTTTTTTAAATTTAATTTAATGAGGGCCTATGTCATCTTTGGGGATGCTGTGTGGAGGGTTTTTTTTTGGGAAAGGAAGGAGAGGAGAGTTCTGTTCAGGAAAAGGGTATAAGGGGTGGGTAGGAATCTGGGGTTCAGTGTGTCCTGGCCATCAGACCTAGACAAACCTCATTCCATTTTTTTTTTTATTGAAGTAATAGATAATACATAATATAATCAACAAACAAGTCCTGCTAAGCCAATTGAATTGGCTTGTCAACAGGTGCTTATATTTTAGTTACATATTTATACATTTTTAAAATTTAAAATTTACATCTTATATCTACAGATTCAACATTTTTTCATACATATCAAAATCAATATAAATCTTTTTTTCCGATAGCCAATTTTTCACCATATATTTAACCTTATTCATAGAATTACATTGCTTTATAGTGTCAGGTAATAAATTAAATATCTTCGGTATGATATATTCAAACGTTCTCTGTCCGTACTTATTGTTAAATTTCGGAACTATTAACCTGTCGTTACGCGTGAATCTAGTGCTGTATTTATGTTCTAATTTCTCTTTATGCTGCGGGGTAAATATATGCTGAATTATAATAATATTTATAATAATATATACTATATATAACTAATAATAATAATATTTATTTCTTAATTTATAAACTAACGTTTAGACAAGATTTTTATGCATAGCACAAAGGGTAACAATTATTACAAGCAATAATTGTCAGCCTGAGACACTCATTTACATTGAAAAATCTTCCGAGAAAAGATACTTGCCGCCAACGGGACTTGAACCCGTGTCCTTCCGATTGCCGGTCGAATGCTCTGACCACTGAGCTATGGCGGCTTATCAAATACCCGCCAAATAATTCAATATATACTAGTGTTTCATTCAACAATTACTGCTTGTTATATTTTTTCCATCTGAAAACAACCAACTTTATTTTTGCGAGGAAGACATTGTTAGTGTTAAATCCCTCGCTAGGTGGCGTCGAGACAAATTATGTCTGCATTTATTGGGGAAATACTTAAACTTGTTAAATATTAATTATTATTTTTTAATTTATAAACTAACGTTTAGACAAGATTTTTATGCATAGCACAAAGGGTAACAATTATTACAAGCAATAATTGTCAGCCTGAGACACTCATTTACATTGAATCTCAATTACATCTTTTCTCGGAAGATTTTTCAATGTAAATGAGTGTCTCAGGCTGACAATTATTGCTTGTAATAATTGTTACCCTTTGTGCTATGCATAAAAATCTTGTCTAAACGTTAGTTTATAAATTAAAAAATAATAATTAATATTTAACAAGTTTAAGTATTTCCCCAGTAAATGCAGACATAATTTGTCTCGACGCCACCTAGCGAGGGATTTAACACTAACAATGTCTTCCTCGCAAAAATAAAGTTGGTTGTTTTCAGATGGAAAAAATATAACAAGCAGTAATTGTTGAATGAAACACTAGTATATATTGAATTATTTGGCGGGTATTTGATAAGCCGCCATAGCTCAGTGGTCAGAGCATTCGACCGGCAATCGGAAGGACACGGGTTCAAGTCCCGTTGGCGGCAAGTATCTTTTCTCGGAAGATTTTTCAAGCCCTTAGTTATAATATAATGATAAAAAATGGTTTTCCATGCTTTTAACCTTAAATAATATTACAAATATTTTATTTTTAGATAAAACAATAAAATTTAATATTTTTGTTAGGTTGGTTAAATCCCATACATAAATAAAGAATTTAACACATATTTTTATTATCTGTCCGGTAAACATGAAAAAAGAGCGAAATAGAATAACTTCATTTATGAAACCAATACAATAAGGGAACGTACCCATACTACGTGACACACTTTTTGCAATTTTTTACCCCCCCCCCCCGGTGACCACGTGCAGTATATTCCAAGACCCCCCCCCCTACAGTTTTCACGTAGTATTTCATAAATATGGTTTCGAATCATTTTTTACTAACAAAAATAAAAAATGCATTATTTGGCTTATATTTGTCTTTATTAATACGGCGCTTGCTGCGTGACAGCAAGAGTGCATGCATTACAAGTGGAAAAAATATTATCAAGATAAAACTTATATCAAAATATATTGAAACCGGAACGTAATTTATGGAAACGAAAGTCTTGTTATTTTTATAAAAATTTTTCATCTCAATCATCTTCAACAAACACGTTCCCTGAACTTTTTCACTTATTTGAATGTACGAGGGTGGGTTTTTAAGTTTGCAGATTGGGTAAGAAGTGGAAATAAAAACCAAAATTATTTTTCCTTTTCAACATATTCACCTACTACCCTAATACATTTTTCCGATCTTTAAATAAACTTAAAGGAACTTTATAACAGCGCGGAACTCAATTTTCTCCACATTTCACAATATCTTCCCGATTGAAGTGATTGGTCGACGATAGCTCAAGGACTAATGACCTAATTACGATAAAACCCAGTGTTTATCCTAAAAATGAGTTGTTCAATTAGTACCTAATTCAGCGGTACCCCCATTAATCACTTACCTTCCCATTCCGCGAACTTAAAAACCTCCCCTCGTAGCTCGAAAAAAAACGCGAGATTTCTAGATTGACTACGTGATAAAAACCCAAGCCCCCCCCCCCCCCGTTGTGACCAACCGTGGTATTTTGATGACCCCCCCCCCCCCCTAAACAGGTCACGTAGTATGGGTACGTTCCCTAATTAAAATCTTTTGTAGGTTTCAACCAGTAAGAAAAAAAAATGTTTGTTTTGTTTAACAAGAGAAGTATTTTGAGTATAGATTGAGGAATTGTATGTTAATATTTAACAATATAAAAGTGATTGTATCTAGAGCTAATTGGTACAAGTACTTTTTGATAAAGACTTAATAAATATAAAATAAGTATGTTCACATCTAGTGTTATTTTAGAATATTTATGATCTTTTAAGATTTTTATAAAATCTGTTATATTTATGAATGTGAAATATAGTACACAGTGAATATATGCATGATTAAGTAAAGAAAAAAAAGTTATTGAATGTATTGTTATGATATTACTGTTCAAAAAATAATGTAAAATAATAATGTTATTTTTGTTAGTTATTTCGTGATCTTTTA
The DNA here is from genome assembly GCA_929108145.2 of Limnephilus rhombicus. Classification (NCBI taxonomy): domain Eukaryota; kingdom Metazoa; phylum Arthropoda; class Insecta; order Trichoptera; family Limnephilidae; genus Limnephilus; species Limnephilus rhombicus. Next base: position 47,387,040 of record OV815289.1, on the reverse strand, counting down.
TAATTTTTATAACAATATTTATGTAATAAAATGAATTTTTAATAACAGAATATAACGACGTTTGGAAATCTAGTGTTTTTATACAATGTATTTTTTCTTCAATATAATATAGAAATAGAAATGTATAATGTTTAGCAATAATAACGTAAATTGTATTTATTGAAATGTAGCAAATTCTCCGAGAAAATTTCATAGTATTATAATAGCACTATATCTACTTTGAGACAGGTTTAATGTTATTTCTAGTCAATATTCTATTTTTTCTTTTGCTAAAATGCTCATTTTTTTATACACATTGCATTTCGTATTATCGTTTGCAGAATGCCTGATGTCAATATTCCAGTTAATTTTTTATTTTTGCTATCACAGTTTTTACATTTAGGTTCTTTATTAACCCGGGCACCCCTGCTAAATCACCAAACGTAGTGAACCACTTGGGGTGACCTATGGCAGAGGTGTTGGTTATCCAATAAAGGTTCCAGGGGCGGCGGTAGCCATTCCCGCCTCCCAAATTGTAACAATTAGTAACAATGGCAAAAAAAACATGTATTCGAATAAAATTATTGTAAACCACCCTTCTCCTTCTAACCCAAATTGGTGTATGTAAACCGTGATTTATGAATAATTTGTACCAGTCTGAAGATGGCCTTAACAAGCTGAAACAGGTTACGGTCAAATAAAATTAACTGGAAAAAAGTTTTATTATAATACAGTAGGGCCTAATCGTTCACTGTAGTTACTCGAGCGTGTCAGATTAAGGTCATGTGAGTTAATTACATGCAGAAAAGTTTACATTTCAATAATCTGACGATTTGAATGTAACGTAAGAAAGTTAGCGAGTCACAAAGTTGCAAAAAAAAAACCGTCACGTGGATTTACTCGAGCGCGGTTAATTTATTTTTTATTTTCAAGGAAATAATGTAAGGATCATGGAAATAATATAATCTGACGATTTCCACATGCCGAAGTAGCTAAGCTTTGTATTTCCCCCTCCGCTCTTCGGTTCCCTTCTTAAGGGCGCTTGTTCTCTAGGTAGATATATTCTGTCGCAGCCATTACGTCAATGGTCGCAGCCAGAGCCTAATGAACCGTTGGGTCGCGCGTTCGCATTCGTAGATTTACAACGCTTTGGTTAATTAATTTTGTAAAGAAGTTTAATAAGTGAAATACAGCGAGTTTAATCTGTACTACGACAATGAGTGAAAATAGCGTGTGTGTAATTTGTAGACAAGAAACATTTGAAAAAAATTATAGAATTAACGCCGAAATCATTACAAAAATGCATAGCGGTTTTGGAGTTTCGTCGAGCCAAAACGGCTCAACGAAAATCACGCAGCACCTATTCTGAAGTGCCCTCCTCACCATCCAATTTCTAGTCACTTCTTGCTGGCCAGCCAAATTGGCGGTTTCCACCACACCATCCAATTTGCAGAAAGGTCTTAGCTTTTGCGCTGTAAACACGTGTTCGGAGCGCTCGCGCTGTGCGCAAACGTGTCATGGCTCCGTCACTTTCGAAATTTCAACGTATTGGATTAGCGTTGGCTTTATTGACAACAGACAATAATGCGATTCGTAAAAGAAAATATTGGGCAAATAAATGGTTTATCGAAAGGCGTAAGTTTAGCCACATAAATATCGCAAGGGAAATGAATCCTCTTGATTTTAGGAACTTTCTGCGAATGGATTATGTTAGTTTCAGTGAGTTGCTCAATCTGGTAACACCGTTAATAGAAAAACGAGAAATATTTACGCTTTACAATAAAATACAAATAAATGTAATATTTATGAACATATCCGAAAACTAAAAACTGTTTTTGAAAGGTGATAAACGACGCTTTCAAATTTTACAAATTGAAATAAAAAATACGGGTGTTACAGCACGTACCCGAGGGATTTAACCAGCGATTCCTGGGCATATTTGGAGTAAAAAGTGTTGTCCGATGATATATTTTTTCTATTAATAAACAAAAAAAAATGTTTTTCGATCACATTTCGCTACTGATCCCATCACGACGGGATGTGTTTGAGCGGACTAGCGCTGTCTCACTTGAACGAAGTGTCGCTAGAACGAGACGTAACGCTTGTCAAATGACCGCTACGCTATAAACAATCTATACTCCTAAGTTCTCAGTTGCGGCGTGTGATGGAATAATATTTTATTATTTAATATTAATTTATTTTTTATTTATTTGAGATAATATATTACAAAATTATTCCATACAATTTATAATACATTACTCCCAATGAGTTTGATAAAACCCGTTTCGGGAAGGACAACATTATACCTCTAAAGGAAAATTATTTTTACATAAGAACACGCAAATCAATGAATAATACATTGATTTTTAAATGGACTAGACACACTTGATACAGGTAATTGAAGAATATACAAGAGTTATAAAGGAAGACAAAAAATTGTTTTAATAGATAAAAAATGTCATCGGACAGAAAAATGACATTCACTTTTTTTACTCTAAATAAGCTCGGGAATCGCTGGTTAAAATCTCTCGGGTACGTGCTGTTCCGGTAACCGACGAGTTCATCGAAAGCAAATTCATCGAAAATGAGTTCATCTAAAATCAATTCATCGAAAGCAAATTCATCGAAAACGAGTTCATCGAAAATCAATTCATAGAAAGAAAATTCATCGAAAACGAGTTAATCGAAAGCAAATTCATCGAAAACGAGTTCGTCGAAAATCAATTCAACGAAAGCAAATTCATCGAATACGAGTTCATCGAAAATCAATTCATCGAAAGCAAACTCATCGAAAACGAGTTCATCGAAAATCAATTCATCGAATGATCAATTCATCGAAAAACATTTTTTTGTAGATATTGAGCTGTCAAAATTAAATACCCAAAAAGGTCTGTTTAACTGAGTTAAATGTGTTTAGCAACTGTCAGTTTCGTAGTGACAATGTAAAATTTATATGTTATCTCTTCGATTTCCCATTGTCTGATACTTTGATTATATAAATGTCTAGATAGAGTGTTGCGCCGTAACTTCGAAAAAAAGAACAGGCCAGATTTGAAACGCTTGTGTGCGTGACACGCACACAGTATAGGTAACTTATATTGTTAACGTTAAGCGCTCAACGTCACTGTAGGCGTGATGAGTGATACCAGCTCCCGAGTATTTCCCATAAAAGTGGGTAAAAAATATGTTTCGGTTTAGCGGGACCTATAATTCGTTTAATTTTGAATTCATTTAAGTAAGATAGTTTTCTACATATAATGATATAAATGAAAAGAAAATCATTGTTAAAAGAGATTTATTTTTGTTTGATTATTTTAAAAAAATAAATAAGAAATACAGAAAATAAGAAAGATACATTCATAGACGCTGCCAACTGGCCGGCAGGTATCGTTGTGTCTAAATTTAAATTTTTATCATCATCAAATAAAGAAGGTGGCCCACATCCAGGTAAATCCCTAACAATGGTAAAACTATCTTGTCACACTAAAAAAGACAATGCAACTTTTTAAAACTAAAGCTATCGATAGTTATTATTTATTCTTAATGACCTTCCCTTTTAATTTGTTTTTTAAACAGTTTTCGTATAGATTTTACATCCCGGTTAATATTATCCATAGACATCAGAATTCAATAGACCAGAAGATACAGACGAGGGGGTAAAACCAAACTATGAAGGGGGAAGAGGGGAAAGATGACTGTGATTCGTTATACAATCAATCTGACAGTAAATAGGCATCTCGCATTACAATATCACCATTTAGTTCTTAAAAGCAAAATCTGCTTTGAATGAATAGACCTTTTTACATGGGAGCGCGAATTGCTTGCCACGATAATAACATATTTGCTAAGGCCAAATGCTCGCCGCAAAAAGACTCGCCCCAATACACATAGCAATATTTTGTAGCCGTGTTTAGTTAAAACACTATTACAAATGTTTCATAATTTACTTACCCCTGTAACCAGCGACGCGAACACTGGAGAACCGCCCACATTCGCTATGTCTAAATAATATGTACCTATAATGTACAGCGCAAGCTGCCGTTTTTGGCGTGATATTTCGTAAAACGTATAGACGTTACTTTCGCGCTGGTCACAACAAGAATGATGACGTCACATATTTTAGATTCTCTCCCCTCCCCATGGAGCGAGCTGGCGCCAAGGCGGAGCTTATAGCCGGTTCCATGGGGAGGGGGAAATATTACGTTTTTATCACTTAGGGCAGGTCCAGATCCGTGATATTATCCAATTTTATCTTATAGTGATATCTTAAGGCCAAATATTTTTCCACGGCCAAACTTATCAAATTAACTTGATGCAGAAGGCCGTAAATCTGATCGGTTTTTACTTCGAAATAATTATCGGGAAAATTTAATTTGAAGAACAGGCAACCCTGTAAACATGGCGTCAAAACATGTGGTCAAACGGCGTTGTCCTAAGACCAAATTACACTATTAAAACTGAATTGTTTCTTTAACTGAATGGTTATTTAAAGGTTATTAACCGATGTTAGTTAACATTTTTAGTTGTTTTCAATCGTCCTATGTAATTCCCGCACACTGATATAGCGCAAATCGTCATTTTCAAATGTCACACAACACGTGTTTACCGTACAACGATAGTGTCGCCACTGAGCGGGCAGGCCGAGCTTATCTGCCAACCTTTGGCAGATATTTTTTTGGCGCTTCGTCACTCGAGCGCTATATCTAGACATTTATATAATCAAAGGTCTGATACTGCAAAAAAGGGATATCTAAGGAACGGTGACCAGACAACTCATAATGAAACCAACTCAGAAAGGTCATTAAGAGTGATGATAAAAAATATTTAAAAATTGGTTAAGTTAGGTTAGTTTAGGTTGACCAATGCTTTTTTAACTTCTCGGTCCGCTCGGCATTTCTCTCAAATATCAACAAAATATTTTTTTTCGATTAATTGGCGATTCGATGAATTGATTTTCGATGAATTCGTTTTCGATGAACTCGTCGTGAACCGCTGTTCCACCCTGTATAATTTTTGAAAAAAAACCTTTTTTGCAGGCAAAAAGTTTAAAAATGTTCCACCTTACGTATTTTTCTAACTAAAATTACCTATAACGAAAAAAAAATAAAAACAACACATATTTTATTCTGCAAATTTATTATGAACATTATCGTCCACTAACTTTTTTGTCGTTTCATGTAAAAATAATTAATTAAAAAATTCCCACAGTTAAGAAAATATTAATCCTTCTGTTGGGAATAACAGACAAAAATAATAAGAGTGATGAAAAAAAAAAAAATTTTCTTCTTCTGAGAATTACTGTCAAAAATAATAACAAAAACTAACTAACTAACCATCACGCCGTTTCCCGCAGGGGTAGGCAACTTGGTCTAGGCACACACTCCTTGCCTCGTTCACATTCATACATCGTCTCATAGGGAGCGGGAGCGACAATTTAAATTTTCAATACCAAAATTTAAATACCTACTTAGAAATAAAATTATTAAATTTCTATAATACACATTAGAAAGATTATTTTATCTTGATTTTAGAACAAATTTTGTTTTTGCAAAGTGATAAAAAAATAACCAATTTACAATATGTATATGGGAATAATATCAAAATTAAAATATTTAGAAATAAAATTATTAATTTCTAATCTTCGATCAAGTGATATCATAGGTCAATGTTTCTAATACACACATTGAAAAGATTATTTTCTCCAGATTTTAGAACCATTTTTGGTTTTTGCCAAGTGATAAAAAATAACCAATAAAGAGGTGTTTTTGAAATATAAATTGTCGCTACCGCGACTGAACCGGTATAAGTTTTGGAAATATGCGTACTGCTAAAAGTCGCTGCTAACAGTGCTAACGACCGCGCGGTACGCTCTTCGAGGAGAAATGAATTAAACATAAATGAACTAATACCTAGATCGATATCTTCCGGCTTTTTGTTCCCAACTGGTTTCAACACATAAATATACCATTTCAACACTATTTTAACTGTCAAAATGAAAATTTTATTATTCTGACGTCACATACCATCGACAAGAATATAGAAAAGTAAAAAAAAAAAGATACTTCCATAAACAATATAAATCCCTACCCAATTTATCAGCCTAAAAATTATTTTAAAAATAAAATGAAAAACTCATAATTGCATGTACCATTTTATTAAAATAAAATACAAATACAAAAAAACGGAAATACAATCATGCGCAACCTCATTTAGAAAGAACTGATCTGATATCTTAGTAATTCACCTGGGATGGGAAGGTTTTTAATCTTTAATATAAAAATATGAACAATAATAAAAAAGGAATTTAGGATAGATTTTTTTTTATTAGCCCACACGGGAGGCCTTGAGGAAAAAATCTCTCAGGTCCTGTCATCTTTAGGGATGCAGTGTGGAGTCTTTTTAGGGGAAGGAAAAGGAGGAAGTTTTGAGAAGGAAAAATGTACAGAGCGGTAGTTAGGAATCTGGGAGTCAATATGTTCAAGAGTGATGGATGTATGAGTCTATCTGTGAAGGGGATGGGTCGACAGAGTATGGCTGCAGAGGTCTGAAGATAATGTAATAACAGAGTGTGCAATTCACACACGGTACAAGCAGGCGCGGCCGGTGCTTTAAATTTTTGGTGGTTCACCGAGTAATTCATCAAAAATTAAAACAAAAGTAGGTAAATAAATAAAAAATAAAATTAGACAGAGCCTAGTAACTCATAACTCGTACAGTGCCCTTGAGGTGATTATTCACAAAAAAAGGCGCTATACAAATTATCCATTTATTATTACTATAATTTTATGTAAAAGTTTTCTTTGCGGATTTACTATCTTGGTTGATAATTAAAGGTAGTTTTGGCAGGCCATAGGCTATAATTCTGCTTTTATTTTCATGGTTCATATATTCTTAATATAGTCTATATTTATTATTATATAACTTTTAATTTTAAAAAGGCAAGGAAATTTAAAACAGCGATATCTATCGAATAATAACACAATAACAACACTCAGTAAACGTTTCTTTTTGGCGCGCCCCCCGCACGATAGTAAACCCCCTTTACTGAGTGAATTTTGCAATACATATGTGACAAAAATGCACAAACAAAAGGTCCCAAAAACTAATAATGACAATGTCAAATCGGTTCCCTCTCCATCAAGATAATATCGCACCCGCTGACCCGTTGACTCATCGTTACATTTTACAAGAGAAAAATATAATTACTATCCTATTCAAACCCTACTACGAATGGTCATTTCGCTGGAACGATTCACTTCGGAATTCCTCGGGCATTTCCGTCAACCGCGCAGCGCACGGCAGTCACCATTTTTTCGCTACGATTTTGTATTTTGACGGTCTGGAGATGTTGCTGGGGGCTTCATACAAATGATAATTCTCAAACGGGCGCTTTGCGGAAACGCGTGGAATGGTATGTACCTACCTCGGTTCCTAGGCGATATAACTTGCGCGCGGGAAGCAATGCTTCGGGCCACGATTATTTATTACTCTCTACCAAATTCATGTATTTTTAGATAGGAATTCAATTTTTTTTTAAATTTAAAATAATCTGCGCAAATTTTATAATTAAAAATATTATGTAATACGATGAGCTGCAAAATGTTGTTTAATTTTGTTGGCGGTTCGGCACACGAGTGCACTTTAGGACGAGCCGCGCCTGGGTACAAGTGAAACCTTCAGAAAACTAGAGTAGACAAGAGTGGGGAGGCTACGAAGCACCGCACAAATAATAATAACATAATATTTGTATAGCGCAGTATTGTGTTATTTCACTTCAAGTGCGCTTAAATATAATCAACTTAAAAGTAATTCTATAGTGTTCCTTACGAGTCCTTACAAAATATGGATAAAATAATAAGAAACAAAGAATATACAGTATACACAAATCAATGCCAAGAGAACAAAATTAACAATAACCGTTCTGTTTTGGCACAGGTGGGTGGCACACATAACGATTCTCTGTTTATAACAGAAACATTCATAATTACATGTTTAAGTATTTTATTTATTTATTAGCTGACCCGGCCACGCGTTGCTGTGGCTAATAAAACACTTTGTAAAATCCAACCTTTGTAACCACCACCGTCTTTGAGTTCATCACGAAGAGATCATCAGTGCGGTTTTCACGTGAGGTACTCGTAGCTCGTCGCCCATTTGATTGACTTCGACGATCTATGTCAGCTCGTCTTTTCCTTGGCATATTAAAACAGTAAATAAAGTTCTCACGCACTGACAAACTGATGATAAAAGATTTAAAATTGTAACAGAATGACAGGTAACGTTTGACAGCGACATGTATTCCAATTCTAGATTACGTTGTGCTTCTGAAAGTAGGTAGAACAGTAGAACTGTTTATATGAGAAAATGAAATTTTATTTTTACTATCTTCCTCACAATTTTTTCACATTATCTCACCGTTTAAACCTTCCCTGGACTATGACAAACATTTCAAAACCAAAATCACCTAAATCGACCCAGCCGCTCTCGAGTTTTAGCGAGACAAACGAACAGCAATTGATAAGAATAATAAGATATAATGAGTATAGTAAGCTATCCGTAAAAGATAGATATATGCCTTCGCGGACTTTTTTGTGGATCTATAAAAGAGGAATATCCCACCATTAATTGTTTTGTTATATCCCAAAAGGATTAGGCAGCGTTTTCGATGAAAGCTACCAGGCGGCTGGACTTTTTTCCGACACTTCTAACAATTATCGTTATGTTTCAACAAATTAACACAAATCCTTGACAAATTATATACCGAAACCTTCCTCACTAAACACTCTATCTATTGGTGAAAACCGCATGAAAATCCGTTCAGTAGTTTTCGAGTTTATCGCGAACAGACAGACAGACGGCGCGGGGGACTTTACTTTATAATATGTAGAGAAGAGATGTATTAACCCCTCCGAATTTTTGATAATATTCGCTTTTGGTGTCTCTAACAAAATTACATTTTACAAAAACTTTTTGTTATTACCGCTTCACAATTAAAGCTCTATAAATGAAACATTTCTGAAGGTAGCCGAATAGTAAAAACTGTTTTAGAAAGGTTACAAAATAGGCTTTCAAATTATTATATTACAAATAAATATTAGCATTTGTGAATATTCAAATTTAGAACGCAAACATTAAAAATAGGTCAAAATGACTTACGTGATGTTTTTATGTGAAAACGGTACTAAAATCACAGATTATGTAAACAACAATACTTATTCTATTGTATAAATGTGTAATAAACACACCTAACTTTTTTATCATTTCATATAAAAATATTTAATAAATATTAAAAATGTCGAGCGCGGTCGAGCCGCCGGTAGTAAATTTGGGTGGGTAAATATTTGTGTCAACTACGCGACTGACAGCTGATTCCTGTTATGTATTTCCATAGACAACTTGATAGGGTTGTGCAGCTTGATCTACTATCGACCTTTTACTTTTTGTTTTAGGGATGTAACTAAAACAATAACAGAGTTAGAACGATTTCTATGGAAACACACACGCTGACGCTTATTGTACTTGACTGCTGTCCTATTTTTAACGCTTATATCTACTTACATTGCGGAGGGGTTAATATAAATATATTAATACAGGTAACACAGAAAACATAAGAAAAACAAGAATATACAAACACAAAACACATTTTAAAGAAGATGTTGAAATATATTCATTATGATGAAAAGGAACAAGAAAAATAAAATAAGCTAATCAGGACAACCATTTCTTCCTGTATTTAGCGTACTTTAAATGGCGTAGCAATGCCATTTTCCTCATGGAATCTGGTCCATTGTATGGTCTTGTATCCTTTCCGCATAATTTTTTGTTGATGTCCGCACACCAAGCATGGATTAAAAAGGGCACAGAGAATTTAATAATTGCTTCCATCATTTTTTTTTATGTTCCTCACAAGTAATCCAATCAAAACTTACATATTTGGCAATAGTTGCTTTAATAATGGGCACAAGACGGGAGCCAAAGTCCTAATATTGGCACCCGTTGTCTGATGGACGTACTTCATCGTGCTCATTATTTTTAACGACTCATTCCACAATTGAATATGTGGCGAATTATTTGATAAAGCAACACGATATTTTTTCCCCTTATGGGATGAACTGATGTGCCGTTGACACTGTCAAATAATGCGTCAAAAAATCGTAAAATTCGTACGGTATCCAATGGCTTTTTCGTAAACTCCTCTGGACGTATAAGATATAATGTTTCCAGTGTGGTAGACATGTTGGCACTAAAAACTTGGGACGCAAGTTTTACTTTCATCTTTTTAACCTTTTCAGGGATAATATGGCTATCCGTTATTTTTACCATCCTCTTGAATTGCTCAGTTGGTATGAATCTGTAAGCCTGCACCAAATTGTCCCATGAAGCTAACTTTTTGATACCGTTCTCATAAAATGTCAAATCCTTATCTAAAAGGTTGTTACGAACACACTTCAAAAGGTGGGGTGCGTCAAAGAAGGGAAAAATCATGTTTCCATTTACCATAAAGTATCCACCCCTATATTCTGTTTTATCCCTTAGGCAACTTGTTCGAGTGTCTTCAAGCAAGGCTTTCACCACCCTACTGTTAACGGTGCCTTGGTCACACACAGTTGCAACGGGCTTGAAACCACAATCGAACAATTTGCCTAAAACAGTTAGAAGAATTTCTTTCAAGTCAAAATAATTAGTTCCACTTTCTGAAAACGAAAAAAAAACTGGCTGCTTATAAGGAACGGTCAGGCCTTTAATCATTAAAACTAGAGCATGATCAGCAAATTTTTTTCTTCTTGCATCACCTTTATCCTCTAACCCTTCAATGATTCCACTATGTACGTTGAAATTTATGTGTGGAAAAATACTCATCTCATCAAACATTAAAATGCAGAATTTGTTTATGTCATCCATAGAATCTGCTTTCTTTTTCAAAAAGTTAAATAAATGTTGGTTAATTCCCGGTTTAAGAGATATTAAGGACAATTCTTTTTTTAAAGTTAGAGGTGATGGTAAAGCAAACATTTTTGAGAGTAATCGATAACATTTTGGCCCTTCCTTATAGACAGCAAGTGCCAAAGACTTATCCGCGCGTGTGTATCTTCGACCTTTTTTTAAACGCGGGCTAATTTTTGCTTGCGAGAGAACGAATTTACGGAGCACCGGATTTAGAATTGAAAGAGCATCTTCCAAGCAGGTACCCTTCCTAAAGCGCGTTTCAATAGCGAGGCGTTTCTTGAGTGTACTATTTTTCTTTTGTGCGTATCTAAGTTGTCGCCTTATCACCATCATCTCCAACCGCATTTTCTTCTTTCTTGGAGATAGCGTAGCGATTGGCCCAGTAAAAGAAGAGATTGAGCGACTCTGAATATCTAGAAAACACAATATTTCAGGCCAATGATTACATTATTCAAAACCAAAGGTACCGAACAACGCTGATCAAATAAAAAGCTATAAATATGCTTACTTCGAGAACCTTTATTTTTACGTGAAGCTGAATTGCTGCTGGGTCCAGGGGGGAACATGTTTAGTTCTGAAATAAATATATTCATCACATTAACCAAAGTTCGCAAACAAAACATAGAATATTATTTCCTTTAATGAAATATAAATACAGATGTATACCTCCATAATCTTCCACTACTTTTTTGGCAGCAAGAGGCATGGTGCTCGGTTCAGGGGGGAACACGTTTGGTTCTGAAATAAATATATTCATCACATTAACCAAAGTTCGCAAACAAAACATAGAATATTATTTCCTTAAATGAAATATAAATACAGATGTATACCTCCATAATCTTCCACTACTTTTTTGACAGCAAGAGGCATGGTGCTCGGTTCAGGGGGGAGCACGTTTGGTTCTGAAATAAATAGATTCATCACATTAACCAAAGTTCGCAAACAAAACATAGAATATTATTTCCTTAAATCAAATATAAATACAGATGTATACCTCCATAATCTTCCACTACTTTTTTGACAGCAAGAGGCATGGTGCTCGGTTCAGGGGGGAGCACGTTTGGTTCTGAAATAAATATATTCATCACATTAACCAAAGTTCGCAAACAAAACATAGAATATTATTTCCTTAAATGAAATATAAATACAGATGTATACCTCCATAATCTTCCACTACTTTTTTGACAGCAAGAGGCATGGTGCTCGGTTCAGGGGGGAGCACGTTTGGTTCTGAAATAAATATATTCATCACATTAACCAAAGTTCGCAAACAAAACATAGAATATTATTTCCTTAAATGAAATATAAATACAGATGTATACCTCCATAATCTTCCACTACTTTTTTGACAGCAAGAGGCATGGTGCTCGGTTCAGGGGGGAGCACGTTTGGTTCTGAAATAAATATATTCGGTAAATTTTGGGGATCGCTGGCAACGGTTAATACGCATTTTTTTTTGAAAAAATCTTTTGATTCACCTTAATTACATTAAAAGACAACTATTTGCATTGGGGGAAGTGGAAAATATTTTTGTGTAACATGGTTTGTGATACAAAAGAAAGTGCCCCTTTATAACGCCTACTCGCGTCAAGGCAAGAAAAACATCCCAGTTTTCAAGTAGTTTAGCGGCTACGCTAGGTTTGTGTAACATGGTTTGTGATTCTGGCGTACAATCTCACAAGACGAAAGCTAATTTTAATTTTACGTAATGAAATTTAGAATGAAATATTTTCCACTTCCCCCAATGCAAATAGTTGCCTTTTAATGTAATTAAGGTGAATCAAAAGGTTTTAAAAAAAAAAAGTGCATATTAACCGTTGCCAGCGATCCCCAAAAATTAATCACTATCCTCACAGCCTTCAACACTGCAACGAAATTTAGGAAGCATTTTTTCAAAATATTTACTTCGATGTTGTTCGGGACAATGTGCTATTTTGACATATAATACCATAGAATCCTACTAGAAATACTACTCAGTTCTAAACAGTTTTTCTATGGAAATTTGGACCAATAAAATGATATGGTCATTAATCATACGTCACACACCACGTGATCGACACGAAAAAGTTCGGAGATATACTCAGTGTTGCCAACTTAGCAACTTTATAGCTAGATCTAGCTATTATTTGATGTCAGACAGCTACATTTTAATGAATCTTGTAGCTAAACTTTTTAGCTACTTTTTATAGCAACTTTTAGTCATTGTTTTATAGCAATTCTTCCGGTGACAATACATACCAAGATATAAGTACTCTTGCTTTAACTTGCCTTTCACTGCCACATTCTAATGCAGAGGTAGAGAGGTTATTCTCTCAGATGAATTTAGTTTAAAATAAGTAAAGAAACCGAATGAGTTTGACAACTCGAAACGCGAAATATTATATTTCTTTTAACTTAATAATAATAAAAAAAACCTCTTAACTCAATCCTCTGCATTAGAGACTCTCAGGAAAAGTGGTAAATGCGGCTATAACCAAAGCCTCCTAGACTCCACATGCCGTGGGTGACGCTATAACTGTGTTTTGCCTAAAGATGTACTGCATAAAATGGGTACCGCTGAAAAATATTCAAAATCACTGAAAGATACTGAACCCCAGCCATCGACATCTTCTGATCTTCCTCTTTAAATATGAATGTTCAATTTATTTATTAATTCAATAAGTGTATAAGATATTTATCCTCTTTTGTTGGATTTAATGGAAATACAAACGATTGTCAGAATTTGTCTTTTATTGTATTAACTTATCTACCTACTGTAACGTTTAGCTACTTCTAGCAACTTTTTGGGGTAAAAAAAACTGGCAATCTAGCAACATTTTGTAAGATGTCTAGCAATTTGCCATAGCTAACAGTTGGCAACTTTGGTTATACTCCGGGATTGGTATATTCATAAATGAACTAATACCTAGATCGATATCTTCCGGCTTTTTGTTCCCAACTGGTTTCAACACATAAATATACCATTTCAACAGTCAAAATGAAAATTTTATTACTCTGACGTCACATACCATCGACAAGAATATAGAAAAGTAAAAAAAAAGATACTTCCATAAACAATATAAATCCCTACCCAATTTATCAGCCTAAAAATTATTTTAAAAATAAAATGAAAAACTCATAATTGCATGTACCATTTTATTAAAATAAAATACAAATACAAAAAAACGGAAATACAATCATGCGCAACCTCATTTAGAAAGAACTGATTACAATATCTTAGTAATTCACCTGGAATGGGAAGGTTTTTAACCTTTAATATAAAAATATGAACAATAATAAAAAAGGAATTTAGGATAGATTTTTTTTTATTAGCCCACACGGGAGGCCTTGAGGAAAAAATCTCTCAGGGCCTGTCATCTTTAGGGATGCAGTGTGGAGTCTTTTTAGGGGAAGGAAAAGGAGGAAGTTTTGAGAAGGAAAAATGTACAGAGCGGTAGTTAGGAATCTGGGAGTCAATATGTTCAAGAGTGATGGATGTATGAGTCTATCTGTGAAGGGGATGGGTCGACAGAGTATGGCTGCAGAGGTCTGAAGATAATGTAATAACAGAGTGTGCAATTCACACACGGTACAAGTGAAACCTTCAGAAAACTAGAGTAGACAAGAGTGGGGAAGCTACGAAGCACCGCACAAATAATAATAACATAATATTTGTATAGCGCAGTATTGTGTTATTTCACTTCAAGTGCGCTTAAATATAATCAACTTAAAAGTAATTCTATAGTGTTCCTTACGAGTCCTTACTAAATATTGATAAAATAATAAGAAACAAAGAATATACAGTATACACAAATCAATGCCAAGAGAACAAAATTAACAATAACCGTTCTGTTTTGGTACAGGTGGGTGGCACACATAACGATAAACTATCTCAATCAACAGGAGCCATGAAAAGTGAGCTCATATCCCTTAGGCAACTTGGTCGAGTGTCTTCAAGCAAGGCTTTCACCACCCTACTGTTAACGGTGCCTTGGTCACACACAGTTGCAACGGGCTTGAAACCACAATCGAACAATTTGCCTAAAACAGTTAGAAGAATTTCTTTCAAGTCAAAATAATTAGTTCCACTTTCTGAAAACGAAAAAAAAACTGGCTGCTTATAAGGAACGGTCAGGCCTTTAATCATTAAAACTAGAGCATGATCAGCAAATTTTTTTCTTCTTGCATCACCTTTATCCTCTAACCCTTCAATGATTCCACTATGTAAGTTGAAATTTATGTGTGGAAAAAGACTCATCTCATCAAACATTAAAATGCAGAATTTGTTTATGTCATCCATAGAATCTGCTTTCTTTTTCAAAAAGTTAAATAAATGTTGGTTAATTCCCGGTTTAAGAGATATTAAGGACAATTCTTTTTTTAAAGTTAGAGGTGATGGTAAAGCAAACATTTTTGAGAGTAATCGATAACATTTTGGCCCTTCCTTATAGACAGCAAGTGCCAAAGACTTATCCGCGCGTGTGTATCTTCGACCTTTTTTAAACGCGGGCTAATTTTTGCTTGCGAGAGAACGAATTTACGGAGCACCGGATTTAGAATTGAAAGAGCATCTTCCAAGCAGGTACCCTTCCTAAAGCGCGTTTCAATAGCGAGGCGTTTCTTGAGTGTACTATTTTTCTTTTGTGCGTATATATGTTGTCGCCTTATCACCATCATCTCCAACCGCATTTTCTTCTTTCTTGGAGATAGCGTAGCGATTGGCCCAGTAAAAGAAGAGATTGAGCGACTCTGAATATCTAGAAAACACAATATTTCAGGCCAATGATTACATGATTCAAAACCAAAGGTACCGAACAACGCTGATCAAATAAAAAGCTATAAATATGCTTACTTCGAGAACCTTTATTTTTACGTGAAGCTGAATTGCTGCTGGGTCCAGGGGGGAACATGTTTAGTTCTGAAATAAATATATTCATCACATTAACCAAAGTTCGCAAACAAAACATAGAATATTATTTCCTTTAATGAAATATAAATACAGATGTATACCTCCATAATCTTCCACTACTTTTTTGGCAGCAAGAGGCATGGTGCTCGGTTCAGGGGGGAACACGTTTGGTTCTGAAATAAATATATTCATCACATTAACCAAAGTTCGCAAACAAAACATAGAATATTATTTCCTTAAATGAAATATAAATACAGATGTATACCTCCATAATCTTCCACTACTTTTTTGACAGCAAGAGGCATGGTGCTCGGTTCAGGGGGGAACACGTTTGGTTCTGAAATAAATATATTCATTACATTAACCAAAGTTCGCAAACAAAACATAGAATATTATTTCCTAATGAAATATAAATACAGATGTATACCTCCATAATCTTCCACTACTTTTTTGGCAGCAAGAGGCATGGTGCTCGGTTCAGGGGGGAACACGTTTGGTTCTGAAATAAATATATTCATCACATTAACCAAAGTTCGCAAACAAAACATAGAATATTATTTCCTAATGAAATATAAATAAAGATGTATACCTCCATAATCTTCCAATACTTTTTTGGCAGCAAAAGACTCGGTGCTCGGCCCAGGGGGGAACACGTTTGGTTCTGAAATAAATAAATTCATTATATTACCCAGCCTCATCCAATGAACTATATCCTACCAGTGCAGAGTATAAAAGAGAAAATAAAGGAAGAACGATTGCGCGTCTCGGATACGCCTGTCATTTTAAATATCTTAATAATAATGGAATTACTGTGTTTGAAGAAATAATAAATGTATTGAATATCTTTATAATAATAAAGACTCGGTGAATCAACATCTATCTCTCCACCTTTTATACATTTTAAACTGTAGTTGTGGTCTTGGACAGCACGATTCGTGCTGGACAACACTCTAGGTAGAACATGTAGTCTCCTACGTACGTTTACCTTTTCTTTGGGTAAACCCCCATGTTTTCCGATTCCAGAAAGATTAAGGGTCGGCAAAGCGTCTTTTTTTAACGTGCCATTGGAATTTTTGCATTTCTTAGCGAAATGGGAACCACATACATACCCACAACATCCCAAAATCGGGTAAGCAATGAAGTCTGATCTGCCGATTCTCCACGCCCATTCCCGATAACGACTCTCATTAGTTTTGCAGCTTGGTACTCTGTGTCGAACTGAAACACTATCCTCACAGCCTTCAACACTGCAACGAAATTTAGGAAGCATTTTTTCAAAATATTTACTTCGATGTTGTTCGGGACAATGTGCTATTTTGACATATAATACCATAGAATCCTACTAGAAATACTACTCAGTTCTAAACAGTTTTCCTATGGAAATTTGGACCAATAAAATGATATGGTCATTAATCATACGTCACACACCACGTGATCGACACGCAGTGATGCCAACTTAGCAACTTTATAGCTAGATCTAGCTATTATTTGATGTCAGACAGCTACATTTTAATGAAACTTGTAGCTAAACTTTTTAGCTACTTTTTATAGCAACTTTTCGTCATTGTTTGATATTTCGATTTCGTCATGAGAGAACATAAAACGCTACGTCGTATAGTTAAAAGTAAAAAACAAACGCGACTCTATGGTCATAGACGCTATGGTATAAGTGGCGTTAGCCGGAAAATCCCCGTTTCCTTTTGCACTAGCTCTCCCTTTTTGGAGTACAGTGCCACAATCTTTGATATTTCTATGACATATTTGTTCACAACTAGCGACACCACCACCGGAACAGATAACTTTGTGGCACTGTAATATTGTTCTGTGTTCTGTGCGCTAGCTAGCTACGACAGACAGAATACAACCAAAATAGTACGCACTACTCTTATTCTACCTTGTGTTGTTTTGTTTTATCCAAATAAAACGTTTGTCAGAATTTAAAAGATTGGGGGGGGGGGGGGGGGGGGGGTTAAAAATTGCAAAAAGTTGGTCACGTAGTATGGGTACGTTCCCTTACTGTAACGTTTAGCTACTTCTAGCAACTTTTTGGGGTAAAAAAAACTGGCAATCTAGCAACATTTGTAAGATGTCTAGCAATTTAGCATAGCTAACTGTTGGCAACACTGTCGAAACGAAAAGGGTCTTCGGATTTTAATATTTATCATTATGATTTATCATCAGTGTTGCCAACTTAACGGATTTCCCGTCATATCTGGCGGATTGGAGTGTCCCGAAACGGGAAAATTTTGTGTATAACGGAATTTACAGTATGACGGATTTTCTGACGGATTCGAAAAAAGTGACAAATTACATACTTTTATAGGCGAAAATCGCCTATATTTATGGATTTATGGAGAAATTTTGATCCCTGAAATTCTCTAGCCACCCCCCCCCCCCCCCCAGAATGGATGAAAATTTGTGTATCTGACGGATTTCTGACCGTTGATCCGTCACGATTTAGCGGGAACAAAGATTTCGAGTTGGCAACACTGTTTATCATATTTATGTATACTCCCCTGCTCAGAACTGTGGACAATTTTGTTATATTGAAAATTTAACTCTAATTGTATTGCAAGTTAAAAGCATGTGCGCCAAGCCAAAGTAGCAAAGATTTCGTTATTTTTAACTACGTATTCAGTGCAATAGAAATAATTTTTGTTGTTTTTACTAAAAAACGATGTTGGACTTACCTGTAACCATGGTACATACCTCCCGACGGTGTCGCACCAAACCCTCTTTTGATCTAGAAGGTTATGGTTCCACTGGATTTTTAGTATTAGTATGTGTAAATTTATTACAATCGTTCGCAGTGGTGGGATTACCAAGTCCGCAATCAAAAGTGAACGCAGCCAGTGTCAGTGAAGAAGTGTTAACTGCAGGGTCAAATTTCACTTTGGATTGTGAGGGAAATCGTCCGATACATTGGGAAATTCTCTCAAGTCAAGGTGGTTTATCAGATACAAGAACAACTCAAGAAGGAAACGCAGAACATGGATACAGTGCTAAATTACATTTACGTTCAATAGATGTCAGAGATGTGGGCTCATATACTTGCCGTTTCAATTCTTCAGATAAACTTGAAACAAACATACTAAAATTCGTGTATATTTATGTAAAAGATCCAACTAAACCTCTCGCTCCTACAGATAGCTTGATCAGAGGAATTCAGTTTGAAAAATTAACAATTCCTTGCAAACCCTCTGCACCAGATGTCCAAGTGACGCTGCTAGTTGATGACGTGCCGATTATACCTGGAGAACCTTTAGCAGAACTGGAAGACAGGATTGTAACATACGATCCACAAATCGGATTTACGATCCCCGATATCCAAATGCATGATTCACCACACGTCTTTAGCTGCCGAGGAGTTCTAAAAGGAGTCGAAGACACACGCATCTTCAACACATCAATAATGAACCATATGGATTCGATGCCAAAACCACAAATATCCTACTCGCTGTCATGCGACAGTACAACTGTAATACAATGTGTAGTTCGTATTGCCAAGGATGTCGATATTTCAGTACGATGGGTATACCCAAACAACGACAACATCTATCCAGCACGCGCCAAAAATAACCCATATATAAAAGACACTGATGATAATTTCAGAGTTGCCAAATATACTTTATTTATTTTAAACACAAAAAATGAAGACATGGGTTTATACAAGTGTGAAATTGTTGATCTGAATGGGAACATTAATTCCGACGAGATTTTACTGTCCGAGGATTGTAAAATAGTTGCGGATCAGATGTTTTGGCACGTCATTGTATTGTTATTGCCAATACCTATTTTGTTATTATTTCATGTGAGTTTGTATTTTTCTATGAGTTATTTGTGTTTCTTTAAGTCACTACATCAGCTATATTTAATGAGGGCAATAGATATGGGAATTCAGAAACCTCTTGGAGAACTCACAAATCCCAAGAGCCGGCAATACAGTATCACATATCACTGGTCCAGTTGATGATACATTAGTATGACATCTTCAAATACTAAGTTTTGAGATAATGAGAAAAGCAATATTAGGATGGTCGCCATAATCAAGGATTGTTTGTGTTTTACATATTAAATATTCGGCACGAGTACGCTTTCCGTAACCCCGCGATTTGACGATGTATTCAGATAGAACAGCCCAAAATAAGACGAAAATGAACAGTAAAAATTTTTGATATCTCGCCTAGTTTTCGAGATATCGATAAGTTTTTAATTTTACATAGAAACATACCATATATTGCACTCAATGCTACGTCTCTAATACAAACTTTAATCACGGCGTCACGGAAATCGTACTCTCCCCAAATATTCTATAAAATAACACCGGGAGGCAAATCCTCGAATTGCTTCGACTCGTAGCAATAACTCGGTTCTATGTTAGCTGGCTGTACCTGTACGGTTTTCAGCGAGTCAAGTAGCAAGTATACTTGCTGCTTGACTTACTACTTGACCAATGTGATCAAACCTAAGTCTTAGCTGTAAGCCAATTTGTACCATGTGAATTTTATTTTATTATATGTTTGTATAAACAGCACCCTTGAGGTGGTTTTTCACAAATGCTGCGGAGTAAATAAAGGCTGAATTATAATAATATTTATAATAATATATACTATATATATATATATATATATATATATATATATATATAACTAATAATAATAATATTTATTTCACATAAAATTATAAACTGAAACATATATGGAAACTTTGACTAGCCAACTAGGAATGGATCCTGTTTTAGGCCAGTCAAATTGACAAATTTAGTTCATATCATAATTTCATATTAGAATATTCTTTTTCTTAAAGTAAAAGCCCTTAGTATAATATAATGATAAAAAATGGTTTTCCATGCTTTTAACCTTAAATAATATTACAAATATTTTATTTTTAGATAAAACAATAAAATTTAATATTTTTGTTAGGTTGGTTAAATCCCATACATAAATAAAGAATTTAACACATATTTTTATTATCTGTCTGGTAAACATGAAAAAAGAGCGAAATAGAATAACTTCATTTATGAAACCAATACAATAATTAAAATCTTTTGTAGGTTTCAACCAGTAAGAAAGAAAAATGTTTGTTTTGTTTAACAAGAGAAGTATTTTGAGTATAGATTGAGGAATTTAATGTTAAATATTTAACAATATAAAAGTGATGGTATCTAGAGCTCATTGGTACAAGTACTTTTTGATAAAGACTTAATAAATATAAAATAAGTATGTTCACATCTAGTGTTATTTTAGAATATTTATGATCTTTTAAGATTTTTATAAAATATGTTATATTTATGAATGTGAAATATAGTACACAGTGAATATATGCATGATTAAGTAAAGAAAAAAAAGTTATTGAATGTATTGTTATGATATTACTGTTCAAAAAATAATAATGTTATTTTTGTTAGTTATTTCGTGATCTTTTATAATTTTTATAACAATATTTATGTAATAAAATGAATTTTTAATAACAGAATATAACGACGTTTGGAAATCTAGTGTTTTTATACAATGTATTTTTTCTTCAATATAATATAGAAATAGAAATGTATAATGTTTAGCAATAATAACGTAAATTGTATTTATTGAAATGTAGCAAATTCTCCGAGAAAATTTCATAGTATTATAATAGCACTATATCTACTTTGAGACAGGTTTAATGTTATTTCTAGTCAATATTCTATTTTTTCTTTTGCTAAAATGCTCATTTTTTTATACACATTGCATTTCGTATTATCGTTTGCAGAATGCCTGATGTCAATATTCCAGTTAATTTTTTATTTTTGCTATCACAGTTTTTACATTTAGGTTCTTTATTAACCCGGGCACCCCTGCTAAATCACCAAACGTAGTGAACCACTTGGGGTGACCTATGGCAGAGGTGTTGGTTATCCAATAAAGGTTCCAGGGGCGGCGGTAGCCATTCCCGCCTCCCAAATTGTAACAATTAGTAACAATGGTAAAAAAAACATGTATTCGAATAAA
Organism: Limnephilus rhombicus; assembly: GCA_929108145.2. NCBI lineage: Eukaryota > Metazoa > Arthropoda > Insecta > Trichoptera > Limnephilidae > Limnephilus > Limnephilus rhombicus. The sequence goes on along the minus strand of OV815289.1, from coordinate 47,365,242 downwards.
ATTATTGTAAACCACCCTTCTCCTTCTAACCCAAATTGGTGTATGTAAACCGTGATTTATGAATAATTTGTACCAGTCTGAAGATGGCCTTAACAAGCTGAAACAGGTTACGGTCAAATAAAATTAACTGGAAAAAAGTTTTATTAGGTCAGTTTCAGTAGGGCCTAATCGTTCACTGTAGTTACTCGAGCGTGTCAGATTAAGGTCATGTGAGTTAATTACATGCAGAAAAGTTTACATTTCAATAATCTGACGATTTGAATGTAACGTAAGAAAGTTAGCGAGTCACAAAGTTGCAAAAAAAAAACCGTCACGTGGATTTACTCGAGCGCGGTTAATTTATTTTTTATTTTCAAGGAAATAATGTAAGGATCATGGAAATAATATAATCTGACGATTTCCACATGCCGAAGTAGCTAAGCTTTGTATTTCCCCCTCCGCGCTTCGGTTCCCTTCTTAAGAGGAACGTATGCGTGGCCTGTTTCATACAAAATTTTGTTTTGGATTTACGGCTAAAATATCAAATTAATTGTTTTTTTCTTTTTTTAAAATAATAAGTTAGGCATGTATACAGTTAGGATGTGAATCCGATTTTCGATTTTTGCTTTAAATTATAAAATATAGGCCCCAAAAGATGACGATTTATCCATGAATTTAGGACGCAACTTTGGGATTTTTTTCTGGGCATATGGACTCAATTTAAAAAAAAAACTCCTCACATCCTGAGTCAGGAATATGATGAAGTATACGATAAAATTTTATTCTGCACTGAAAACAGTTTTATTCGTGTAAAAAACCGAATTTAGATACGCGCAGATTTGTAGTAAAATTACTTAGGTTTTTTGTTGTTGTCTCATCCACTCATTTGCCAGCCGGACGGGGCAGCTTGTACGGGGTAGCTTGCGCGGGTCGGGGGAATGAGTAAAATCGCGCCAGACAAACTAATACATACATAACTCAATCGCCATACATTAACAATGGGTGTATCTATGTCTTTGTTTGTTGACAATATGCAGGTGTTCGTTGTTTTAGAATCGTTTTCGAATCGTTACCGAAAAAATCGAGAACCATATTCAACGTATTTGTGTTTACTTGGTAGGTAGTAAGATTATCATTTTTTGCAGTTCAGCTTTTATTTTTAAAATATTTTCTACGATATCGGGGTACCTACCTACCTAGGTATTTATGGCAGTGAGGCATGGGAACTGGCAGAGGAGAATGAAAGTAGGTACCTAGACTGAATGCGAGGCGGGTATGCGTACCACTGCCCCGGAAACCATTTATTGGATAACCAACACTTCTGCCATAGGTCATCCCAAATGGTTCGCTACGTTTGGTGACTTAGCAGGGTTGCCCGGGTTCATGGGGTGAGGTTTGTCCGAGTCTTGGTGGCGGATGCGTCTGCCCACCAGCTGCATGGCAGGCCGGATCGGGAGAGAATGGTTGAGGGAAACCCTTTGACGTCTCCAGCCGTAGGTACTCTCTCTGAACATCGCCTTGCATCGCAGTGGGAGGGATGGATTCTTGCATCCGTCACTCCTAGATGCACTGACCCACAGATTCCTAATCATCCGCAATACTTACCCTTTTATTTTTCAGAACTTCCTCTTCTTCCTTTCCTAAAAAGACCCCTTATTTTCCTCAGGGCCTCCTGTGTGGAGCTAATGTTAAAAAAGCTGTAAAAAGAGATCCCTGAGGCGTATGCATAGAAAACAAATATATATATACATAGTAAATTCCGAGACGCCGATTTTGGAACTTTACAGAATAATTGAATGTGAAGTTACACATATTATTTGACTTTCAAATCTGACATATTAACAAAGGACAAGATTATGTTTTTATACAATAGCTCCACACATGCCCAGAAGAAAATAATTCTTCCCTATAAGGGCCTATGTCATCTTCGGGGATGCTGAGTGGAGGATATTTTTAGGAAAGGAAGGAGAGGATGTTCTGGGAAATAAAAAGGTAGAAGGGGTGGGTGAAATTGTTATTATTTTGAATTTAAGTTTTCTAAAGGTACAATATTTTATTTCTTACTGGCGAGTTCCTGGCATGCTTTGCAATGTCACTTAATAAAGACATTGTTTCTCCCTGCGTGTCCTTTCCCATTCGTCCCGTTCCCTTTCCTCTCTCTCGTACCCTTCTCCTCACGTTTTCCCACTCTGTCTTCCCTCTCTCCCGTCCTGCTAACTCCCCTCCCTCCTCCCGCATTCCATAAATTCAGTCCCGATACTTTCAGTTTTCAAACAGCTCGCGTGCCACTTAAAGCATACATACCTAGTATATTTGCGGCACGTTCCAGAGTGGAAGATACTCTCAGTATCGCCCTGATGTAAGACCACCATTCAGAATTGAAACGTTGCTTGAAATGGCATTAGCCGTGTTTGGTGACCAGATCTGAATAGCCAGGTACTTCCCCACCTTCCTCTTCCCGATCTCTTTCCTCTCCCCACTACCTTCAGCCTCACAGCATACTCCAATTGGGGATGCCGTGAGGCATCTCACTGGCTTCAGATGGGAGCAGTTGGGACTCTTAAAATTCTAAAATTCTAAAATTCTCTTAATATTCATAAAAAAAAAATCTTACCACTATATATATTAACCATCGCGGGCATGCCCACATTAAATCCCCAGAATTGCATCGCAATAGGATGATTGGTTTAGCAACGCGTATGGAACAAACATACATACAAGCAAACATACATTGATTTTTATACATAGATGTTTCGTAGAGTTCCTTGCAGAATTCTATCATTATTTTTTCTGGAGCTCTTCTAACAATACATGTCTCAGCTAATATTGAATGAACTAAGCAAAAGGGTGATTTCTCGTCTTGACGAAAATATATTGACATATAAAATTAAAATTTTGTTTCGGTGGTTTCTCGCGTTTTTACTGTGTACACGTCGAAACGCGGGACACCGGACACACTAACACCATTACGAAATATGTCGGGAGTCTCCCATATTATAGGACGTGTCGCTATAGATATTATCAACAAAAGGGGCATTGCACTGTCTTCGTGCAAGTATTCGGGCATGGAAATAAATGCCTTATTTTGTAACGCTCAATTTTACTTATTTACAATTTAACGTCATGCATCCGATTCCCGTATCTCCTGTAACAATATAATATCTCCGTTAATTTCAAGGCACTACTAAAAGATTATTCCTCGTATTCTCCGATAAAATGATGTTACATAATAATTACGCGCCCTTTTCTTTAAAACTCTATAACACCATATTTTGCTCGCTAGCGCTGCAACTAAATACCACTACATAGAAATCTTCCCTTCCCGCCTCCCCGCTACACACCGCAAATACAATATTTCGTTAGAAAGGGACAAACGAAAGACATGAGATTATTGAAGATCTACTTCGGTCGCCGGCAAACAATGGTCTTAAGGGCGCTTGTTCTCTAGGTAGATATATTCTGTCGCAGCCATTACGTCAATGGTCGCAGCCAGAGCCTAATTAACCGTTGGGTCGCGCGTTCGCATTCGTAGATTTACAACGCTTTGGTTAATTAATTTTGTAAAGAAGTTTAATAAGTGAAATACAGCGAGTTTAATCTGTACTACGACAATGAGTGAAAATAGCGTGTGTGTAATTTGTAGACAAGAAACATTTGAAAAAAATTATAGAATTAACGCCGAAATCATTACAAAAATGCATAGCGGTTTTGGAGTTTCGTCGAGCCAAAACGGCTCAACGAAAATCACGCAGCACCTATTCTGAGACAGAAATTTCAAATGAAACATCTTTAAATGACGGCTATCACGTGTAGGGTTGCCAGATGGCCGGGAATTCCGGGAAAGTCCAGGAATTTTTAGTGTGGTCCTGTGTCCAGTAATTACAACTTACTGTCCCGAAATTCATGAATATTAGTTTTTACCGAAAAAATTACATCACCACCGGGTGACGCAACAAGAAAATATTGCATTGTTGTAAGTTCACACCAATAGTGCCAAGCATAAAAAGATGGTGTCAGCCAAAAAGACTTCCAAGGTGCATGAACACTTTTTTCATAACGAAAGATACTAAGAAAAAAATTTCGATCGTAAATGTAGAAGTAGCATTAGTTTATCATAATGTAAAACATGGTTTGAGTTACAATAGTTTAGCTTGGGAAAAATTTACACAAAATAATTCTAGATAGTCAAATAACTGCAAAAATGACATGTGGTCGTACAAAGGCTTCGGCAATCACACGCAGTGTTTTAGGACCCTATTCGCAGGAAAAGTTGATATCTGATTTAAAAGAATCTCATTATTTTTCAGTAGTAGTAGAAATGTCCAGGAACAGATAAGCCCGTATGTGGCAACCCTGATCACGTGCAGTGTAATAAGCTATTTACAGCGATAAAAATACAGTCTGCTTTACGAAAGCAACAGGAAAGTGCAGCGGAATGTGAGAATGCACCGGGAGTTTCTGTCGAAAAAGCTGCTGAGAATGCAAAGTTTCTGGAAAAACAATCTAATTATCTATTCCTGGTACTTCCACGACAACTCAGGTTGCTGGTACAACAACAGACGAGTAAGTGCTAATATCACTGATATTGTATTATGTATCATATTTCATGCTACATATTTTTTTTATATAAATTTTATTTTGTTGAGAAGATTTAAAAAAATATTTCTGGAATAAATAATTACAAATTGTAATCATTAGTAGGCAGCGCGCGGAGGCAAAACGTAAAGTATCGTTATTTAACCGGTAATTTTTTTTTTAAACACTGTGTTTATGCAGATGGCCAGCAAAAAACCACGAGAGATTTGGTGTGAACAATTCTCAACTTTAACACTCTCGCCCCTCGCCCCGGACCGGGGAAACACAATTACAATAATGAGAGTTTTACTCTTTATCTCAGTTGTCTTTTACACCATATACCCAATAATTTTGGTAATCCTAGAAAAACTACTTGATTATCGGTCTGTTTTAAAAAAATGTAGTGTAATGTATTGCTAGTTTTTTTAATATTAAATAATTTCAATCAAATTCCGGCAAAGTACGTGTAGCCCCCCCCGCTTTGTCTCTGTTCTAGCGATACCCCATTCCTATCAACTGAATATTCCACGGACTGGTAGCGGATCGGTAAAGTTGCATTTTAATAAAAAGGGCTGGGTCATAATAATTGAGTCACGCTAGCTTTCGTACTATCGCTTTAAACTTTTTACTTTACTTAATGATTGACATAGATAAAAAATAGGCGCTGGTGTAACTGGACAATACTATCTTAAACAAGCAATTTCTAGGTTTTTAATGGAAAGGACTACATCTTGTTCTTTTAGCCTACGCATCTCATATGTTTTTCTTTCTTTTAACAATGCTAAAATATTTGCGTTCCAGTTCCAGATCATTTCGTCTGGGTCATTTCCGGTAAAAAAATAGAATTCACGATTTTTAGTACACGATGGTTAGTCTACAGTCAATAAAAAGTGTTGATTGTGTTTTCAGTTTTAATTTATTATAATTTTATTAAGTATTATTTTTAGGTTTATTATTATAATTTTATTAAGTTTATATGTATGTTTTTTTTTTTTTTTAAATTACATTATTGTAAAACAGCATATCTCGATACAGGAATGCACTAGTGAGATGTGCAGCTTATGTTTTTATGTATTTCTTATTTTTTCAATAAATAAATGAATACAGGGTGCGGCAGGGAAACTTGCTGATTTGAAAAGTCAATAAAAGAAAAAGTACTTTATCGATTTAATTCTTTTTGTATCGTATAGTACACATTCTGAATTTTTGTTTTAAGTAGTTTTAAAAATGACATCGGGCAAATGGCGGCCCTCATTAGTGATACACTGATCTACCCTAGATTTGAAGTTTCGCTCCACTATTTCGAGCATATCGATGAGAATGTCGGTGATGGCTTGGCGGATGTTGTCCTTCAGGTGTTGCAGGTTCCGGGGTTTGTCTTTATAAACGATGGATTTGAGATATCCCCATAAAAAAAAATCGCAGGGTGCCAAATCGGGGGAGCGCGCCGGCCACGGTACGTCTTCCCTCAAGGAGATAAGGCGCTCGTGGAAGTGTTAGAAAAGTAGGCCTCGACGGCAAACGCACGCTGTTCCTTTGTCCAATACATGACGACAACTGGCTTGTGGTATAACAAAACTTCAGGACCCCCTCTTTCCAATAAGACCCTCTCCACCCCTTTCTGACCACGCCTCGCTCGTCGGCGTCCAATTCAAATCAGCAAGTTTCCCTGCCGCACCCTGTATGTAAATTGCTATTTTTTATTCATTGTATTTATTTTTTGTTCATTGTTCTATTCAGTAATAAAATCAACAATTTATTTTTATTTTTTTTTAAACCATCAGTTAAGAAAATCCCTCCACATAATCGTCAGATTATTGGTCAGCACGACAAGGACATCACGCTAAACCTTCTGTATATAAATCTGACGAGCTCGAGTAGGTCAAGGTCACGATTTTTTTTTACATTTTTAAAAATCAGCCATGAGTTTAGGTTACGTCCAAATCGTCAGATTATTGGAATGTAAACTTTTCTGCATGTAATTAACTCACATTACCTTAATCTGACACGCTCGAATAAATCTATTTTTTTTTCAATTTTCTACCTCTTCATACGGCCACCCCCACCACTCAAGTCGTCAGATTAATATCTCCCCGTTACCAGAAACACGTAGGGCGTATACGCTATTAAAATCTGACGAGCTCGAGTATGTCATGGCTCTCCCCACCACTGGAATGGCATACATCATATAAACTTTTTTCGTTTTAGCATCTAATCTTTGCAATCCAATAGGTTCCCACGACGCTCGAGTAACTACCCATTTAGCGTCAATGCCTCCCCTACTACTACAAACGAATACAAAAACTCATTAAAGGGTACATAATCAAACATACTTATTGAGGTTGTCTGTTAAAACTGAGTTAAAACTGATTCAATAGACTCAAATTTGCTTTGAATTTAAGTGTCATTTCCAAAATAAGAAATGCTTGTTATGAAGAATTCAGTATTAAAGAAGAATATAAGTATCTACCCTAAGTATGTATAATATATTAACAGTATAATATAAATTTTCCGGGCATTCACCAGGATGAAATAAGTTACTCGCCTCACTAGACGATGTATGTTCTGAGATGGGTAACCATACAAAAAAAGAATAGAAAATATTATTAAAAAGTAAAGAAAGAGTTTTAAAATTTACAAAAAATAAACATGAAAATACAAAATGTGCGAATCACAAGTAAAAAATGAGACAAAGGTATTGTAACACCCATTTATGTGTATGTGACCAGCAATGGGACGGAATTAGCAGCCTAGCAGAAATAGAAGAGGAGGAGTTTACGGTTGCGACGGCAAGCGGAGTCCCGTTTATGGAGGGAGAGTAAAACAGAACGGAACCGCTAGTTATGTCAAATTGTGTTTAAATCATCAATAAACCGTGATATACAGATTACAGACTATTATTTGACACTTTCCTGCACAAAAAGTTATTTAATGTTACATATCAGAAGTGGGATGGAATCAATGTGCCGCGGAAACAATGATTTTAACATCGCGTCTTGGTCCGCCGTTATGTTGACAAAACAAAAATGAATAAAGTGGTTCGATTCAATTCTGTAAATGTGACGACCACGTGTCGAGTGGGTGTATTCTCCCGTGAACTTCTGGACTATGATAGCAATGGACATAGTTGGTACGACTTCGTTATCGCAAATTTATCTCAGTTTTCGCGTACGGGAATAGGTACTAAAATGACGAATACTCGCGCAACAGGCTTTAAATGGTGTTAGTTTTAAACAAAAACGGTGCCTCCAAGAAATATTGAGTAAAATCAGTGATTGTGTGACGTTTTGCACCGTAAAGAGATTGTTCAAAATTGATGGGTGTCCTTTTAAATAAAATAATTCTCTTTGCAAAAAAACTTCACTGTTTATTTCACTTGGACATGTTATAAATGTATTATATTACGGTGTCAACACACCGGGCCAAACACTGGCAGTTGTTTACTGTTAAAACTTGCGTTGGGAAGAAGCGATAATAATGAGCTGCTAGCACTTTTATAATGTAAAAACCTGCACACATTTAAAGAATGAATCATTACACACTTGACACTCGGAAGCATCTACAAAAAAATGGCTTCCTCCATAGTACGCACTCCGTAGCTAAAACAGGCTGCGAACACTCAGCGACCAGCCAAGCCTCGCACCATTTGAAATATCAACGTCTGGGAGCTTGCTCAAGCAACCCATAGGTGCTGGTAGTATCTCAATTTTTAACATAGCTTCCGCCTCGGGGTTTCTAAATCGCCTATACCGATTTATGAACCCTTCAAGAAAACATAACAAAAACAGGGGAAGACAATCAAGGCAAAAGCAAAAAAAAAAAAAAAAAAACACAAATCCTAACTCTAAATACCGTACAAATACTAACAAATAATTTTACCTATTATAAATTAGCAGCCAAAACTAAATAATCCTGCACTGCTTATTATACTATTATTTAAAAATGTACATTCACAAGTTGAATTTTAAGGTGATTAACCTAAACTAATTACATAAACTTAAATTAACCAAAAATTTTTTTTACATATTTAAATAATAACTTAACACAAAATACTATTATAATAGAACACAACCCAACACAAAATAATATTATAATAAAACCCAACCCAACACAACACAATTGTCTTTTTTTTTCAAGTCCATTGGTTAGGATCTTCTCCAGGTGCAGTCCACGATATAAGCACCACAGCGCGGGGTGCAATCAATCATCAATTTATAGGTTGTCATGTTGTTCCTGGGATTGGTATCTTTAAAGGGTCTTTTTTTTAATATTTTCACCCTAAAAAGTTTCATCATGGTCGTCCGGGGTGTCCGGACTGACGGAAGGGTCCGGGGCGTCCGTCACAGGTTCAGCTTCCGGATCCAGAGGCATTAGACATATCTTTGTGATAGGCCTGACAAAGATTCCTTGAGGGGTTTTCAGGGTAACCACTCGCACTACACCATTCGCGCCGGGATGTGTAGATATAACTCGCGCCATTTTCCATAATGGTGGAGGTAAATTATCTTCCTTCAGAATAACCAGATCATCCTTTTGCAGTGCCCGTTGATTACTGGTTTGCCATTTAGTCCTTTTTTGTAGCTCCATCAAGTACTCTCGCTTCCATCTATACCAAAAGGATAACATTAGCGCATGGATTCTCTGATATTGGGTCAGCCTGTTGTCTGGTATGGCTCGGACATCTCTCTCCGGAATGATAGAGGATTTAGTGCCTATGAGGAAATGGTTTGGGGTGAGGGGTTGGTAATCGTGGATGTCATCAGACAAGGAAGTCAATGGACGGGAATTTAGATAGGCCTCAATCTGACAAATTAAGGTATACAAAAGTTCAAAGGTTAAAGCAGAATTACTAGTGACTCTATACAAATGAAACTTTGCTGACTTGACCGCAGCTTCCCACAGCCCTCCCTGACTAGGGGCTCGAGGGGTTATGAACCTCCACTCAATACCTCTGTTAGCTAAATAATTTTGAATCTTGTCGTTGTTCTCTCTCAAACTGGTATACAGCTCCTTGAGCCTATTACTGGCCCCCCGAAAGTTGCTAGCGTTATCGGAAAAGATCTTCTCAGGTTCTCCCCTACGGGATATAAATCTCTTTAAACTGTTCAAAAAAGCATTGCTAGATAAATCCGAAACTAATTCCAAGTGAACCGCCTTTGTGGAAAAACAAACAAAAATACATAAATACGATTTCACGAGTGGAGCTCTCCTCAGTGGCCCACTTTTGGTTGGAATCGGTCCAGCAAAATCGACTCCCGTGATAGCAAACGGTCGGCTCGGTGTGATTCTTTCGCTCGGTAAGCTTCCCATGATTTGGTTACCAATACGAGGATTACACCTAAAACACACAATACACTTATGTAATATCTTTTTAACAGTATTTTTCCCAAAAATAGGCCAAAACCTTAATCTTATTTCAGCTAATAGCGCTTGAGGTCCTGCGTGTAAGTTTACATAATGATAGTGACGTATAATCAATTCGGTTAGCTTATGTTTAGCTGGCAATATAATTGGATGTCTTTGTTGGTACGATAGGTGTGTAGCTAAATTTAATCTACCGCCCACATATATAAGACCATCACATAAAAAGGGATGAAGAGATTTTAAGTTACTATTTTTGTTGACATTTCCCTGGTTTTTTAATGTCTTCAACTCTTTTTGAAAGGCATGTGCCTGAGCTGATTTCAGTAGACAATTCAAACTTGCTTCTAGTTCAGCTACACTTAAATTACCTGAAATTTTACTTTTAATATTTCTGCAGTTATTCACAAACCGCAGTACATATGCTGTAACCCTTTTCAATTTGATAAATGAGGAAAATTTTCCAAATATTTCCCATTCTTGAATATCAGTAGATAAAAGAATATTTTTACTCTTGAGCTCCGGAGGGTTTGAACAGGAAATGTTCAATATAGGCCAATCGTTGACTCCGTCGGTCAACCAATTTGGTCCATTCCACCATATTGTAGAATTTATCAATTTTTCCGCAGTAGCTCCTCTTGAAAGTATATCCGCTGCATTGTCGGATGATGATACGTGTCTCCATTGATCTGGATCACTCAGTTCTTGTATTTCGGCTACTCGATTAGCCACGAAAGTGCTCCAACGAGTAGGTTGACCTTTCAGCCAACACAGCGCTATCGTAGAGTCACACCAATAATATGTGTTGATCTTCATTATATTTAATGCTTGTTTTATAGTTTTCATTAATTTTGCCAGTAGTACAGCACTACACAGCTCCAACTTAGGCAGTGAAATAGACTTCAATGGTGCTACCCTTGATTTGGATGTTATTAAGTGTGAATGCCACTTACCGCTGTGGTCCATTGACACCATATAGATACAGGCTCCGAAAGCCTTCTCAGACGAATCGCAAAAACCGTGTAGCTGTAGCTCTTTTGCTTGCTTGCAAATAATTTTTCTTGGTATTTTCAACACATTTAGCTGAATTCAATCTTGCAGGTAGGTCCTCCAGGGTGCTAATATTTCATTAGGTAACTGATCATCCCATGCTGCTTTGGACTGCCACAGCCTTTGCATTATCAATTTGGCTATGACTATTATCGGCCCTAGGAGTCCCAATGGATCGAAGGTTGATGCGATGCAAGACAATATCTCTCGTTTGCTCTCGGTTGGACCTGACCTGATTTGGATGTTATTAAGTGTGAATGCCACTTACCGCTGTGGTCCATTGACACCATATAGATACAGGCTCCGAAAGCCTTCTCAGACGAATCGCAAAAACCGTGTAGCTGTAGCTCTTTTGCTTGCTTGCAAATAATTTTTCTTGGTATTTTCAACACATTTAGCTGAATTAAATCTTGCAGGTAGGTCCTCAAGGGTGCTAATATTTCATTAGGTAACTGATCATCCCATGCTGCTTTGGACTGCCACAGCCTTTGCATTATCAATTTGGCTATGACTATTATCGGCCCTAGGAGTCCCAATGGATCGAAGGTTGATGCGATGCAAGACAATATCTCTCGTTTGCTCTCGGTTGGACCTGATGGCTTCATTATTACATAAGAAAAGTAATCAGATTCATTGTTCCATGTTAATCCTAATATTTTCTCAGTCTTTGGATTGTCAGTAATAATTTTGTCGGAATCGCATGAATCGGCACACTTAGCTTGGCCCGACTCGGCTGACAATTCCAACGCATTGGACCTCCACTTCCTCAACGTCATCCCCGCAGATGACAAGATGCTGATTAATTCTTCTTTTAACTTTTTACAGGATTCCAGCTCATCTGCTCCCGTTAACAAGTCATCCATATAGAAGTCATTTTCTATGACCTGACTAGCTCTAGGAAAAATTAAATTATTATCCATACCAATTTGCTTTAAGCATCTTGTGGCTAAGAAGGATGAAGGTGCCAGTCCATAAGTCACAGTCTTCAGACGATAATGCTTGAGCACATCCTGTGGCGACTCGCGCCATACTATCTTCTGTAGGTCCAGGTCATCTTCACACATGTTAATCTGGCGGTACATCTTCTCGATGTCGGCAGTCATGACTATTTGATGTTTCCTGAAATGCAATAGTTGGTTATATAGATCCTTTTGTATAACAGGTCCTGTCATCAAGGCTTCATTGAGGGAAATTCCATTTGAGGTTTTGGCGGAGCCGTCAAAAACGACCCTCACTTTAGTAGTAGTGCTGGATTCTTTCACTACAGCGTGATGCGGTAAAAAATAGGAGTCACGATCCCCTTTTGACTGGTCACACATCTCCATGTGTCCCAATTCTTCATATTCACGCATGAATTTTACATATTGTGTCTTTAACTCGGGATGTGACACAAATTTTTTTTCTATATTTTTAAATCTTTTTTCGGCAGTGAGCAATGAGTTTCCCAACTGATCAATGCATGCCCGACGCGGTAAACTTACTACATATCTACCGTCATCTTCTCTAGTATGAGTACTTACAAAACTGGCTTCGCAAGCGTTTTCTTCTTGATTTTCGTTATTTGTTTTTGGGGTGTTATGCCGTGTTGCGCTACCTCCTTCTTTAGCCAACGTTTCGGACATCGTTGCAGTGTCCATCATCAGGGCAGATCCGGCAGATCCGGTAGACACCCCAAAAACAAATAACGAAAATGCTTTTGGCCGTGAAAATCTTAAAACTTATCTTTTCTTCTTGAGTTTGAATTTTAGTGGAATTAATCTCTTCCAATTTCCAAAATTTTTCTATTTGATGACTCAACTTATTTATAGATAAACTGCAAAAATCTGATACAGGCCTTTGTTTGGGATACACGTTGATAGGACCGGACACAATCCATCCCAGTTGCGTACGTTGAAGCGTTGGTCCTGACTCGAGTTTCAATCTATCGTTGTTTAGCATTTCCCAGAAGCTCTCCGCGCCCAACAGGATGTCGATGGGTGCAGCTATATTGAAGTTCGGGTCTGCCAGCTCCAGTCCTGGTGGTATTTTGAACTCTTTTTTCGCCATTGTCACTTGTGGTAAATTGGTTGTAATTTCCTGTAAAATCAGACATGATATTTCGCCTTTATAATCCGTATTAAGCGAAGTCATCTCCACTGAAATTCTCTTTTTTATGTGTGTGATATTATTATGGATCCCAGACACGGGTTTGTTTATCCATTCACATGGTAAATTTAATTTATTAGCAAATTCAGCTCTCATAAAATTACTCTGCGCACCAGAGTCAATCAGGGCGCGAGCTTTAAACATTTTATTGTTGGCCCCCACAATTCCTATGTAGGCGGTTGACAATATTATTTTTTCTGCCTTTTCCGATGCAGAAAAATTCGACACTATTACCTCGTTATTAGCATCCATATTTGAGGTCTCCGGCGGAGGTACCTCCTTGTGTAATAGAGTATTGTGGCTATACTTGCCACAAATTTTGCAGGTTAGGTTTGTGCTTCTCTTCTGATTCTGTGCTTGATGACCCAACCTCAAACATTTAAAACACGCCCGGATTGATTTCGTAGCATCAATCATATCCTGTAATTTTAATTTTAGAAATTTTTTGCAAAAATAAATTTGATGACCTTTATCATTACAATAAATGCAGTTGTTTGCCTTTATTGCCAAGAATACCGATGAATCTTTTTTGTTATTATTGTTGCCTATTTGCATTTTATGTAGGTTAGAAGATTTTTTCTCTGAAGCATTCATAAGCTCCAATACTTGTGCCCTAGCAGATAAACATTTTATGAATTCCTTTAATGTAGGTAATTCACCTTGCAATGTATATTGTTCCCAATTTCTCCGGGTAGCTATATCCAATTTATTTGAAATTATGTAAATAATCAAAGGATCCCAATGATCTACTTTAACTCCGATGTTTTGTAACGCTTTCAAATTGACATTAGTTTCATCAATTAAATACCTTAATGCTACAGGCTCTTCATGTTTCATATCCTTTAATTGAAATAGAGTTTGGATATGTTTATGTACGGTAGCCCTGAGCATAAATAAACCAATCCCTAGATCGATATCTTCGGGCCTTCTCCATACTAGAAATTTCGTCATCACTGTCACCAACTTAACCAAAAATAAAATGGTCCACCAAAAACTATTGTCTTAATAACATAGAGGAAGTTCAAGGCCATTTGCCACCATAGACAATATAATCGCATTGGACCTACTTTATCAATTCATTAGCCAAATAAATTATTTAAAAATAAAAATGCTTGAAAGCAGAAAAATGTTTTAGTTTCCCCAAGAAAACAACCTTCCATCTGACAAAGCCTAAAGGAATGAGCTTTACATAATTTTTAAAGCTCATTTCCTCAGCAAGGAGCTTTGTCAGATGGAAACCTGTTATCCTGAGGAAATCAAAAATTCAAGCGTTTGTAAAAAACCTAAAATACTTGAAATATGAACTCCTTATAAAAGGAAAACATTTTCAAATAATGATTGGTTTTCTACGACGAATTTACATTTTTCTGCTTGAAAAATGATAACTCGGGGGTACATGTTTAAATTCTTTTTATTTTCAGAAAGACAATCGATAATAGCACATAAAAACACTGGTTCGGTGAATTCGATGAATTGAAAAATGGTTTGAAAAAGAATATCGACACTGGAAAAGAAACATGGCTAAAGCGTCATACAGCTGTGACATTAAAGATTAACGTAAACAATAGCTGTATTGTTTGTTTTATACGTTCATCTTCAATGTCACATCTATATAGCGTTTTATCCATTTTTCCTTTCCAGGAGTCACCGTACAGTTCTTGTAGAATGAAATAAAAAATCTACATATTCTAAATTTCCTTTAAACCGAAATTAAACAGAGTACCTATACCTTCATCGAGGACCCATTTCAGCCATCTCACAGTAAAAACCGCATCATGTGTTCTGAAAAAATTATATCACATTAAACAAAGTTTGTGAACAGAATATACAGTATTTTTCCCTTGTGATGACATACTTTGTTTATCACAAGGGAAAAGTAAGTTCATATGAACAGAAGTGAGAATAAAACCATGTAAGATCGTTGGAGATCCACAAAAAATGCAAGGCTGATGTAAGCGTAATGAGTAAGTTTGAGAAAGGGACCCTCAGATGGTTTGGGCATTTAAAGCGAATGAACAATGAATGGAACAATAATATGTGACGCAGATGTGTGTGGTAGTGAAGTCGGGGACACCAGAGGAAGACCTGGCACGAACATGTGAATCATTGCTTGCGTCGGGCCACGTCAAGAGTCAGAATAATAGAATAGTATGTATAAATATGAATGAGGCAAGGAATGTATGCCAAGACAGAGTTGTTTGGCGATCCGTCCTCTCTGAATACCCTGCGGGAAAATAGCGTGACAATTAGTTAGTTAAAGCATTATTTATTTTACCTGCCATTAACAGTGTTATGGTCTGCCAAACAATGTTATAAGGTGTTCCTAACGTAAAGCTCCAAAATCATTCAAAGTCTGGAACATTTTCTGAAACAATATTTGTGAAACATTAACCACTCGGACCCATAAGCTTGTTTTAACGATAATATAACATTAACAGACATATGTATGACGTACGAGGCGTACGTATTACAATTATACTTATTAAAGTAAAATTGAAAGAATATTTTATCAAGACAAATGTCATTTAACCTCAAATAGATTTACAGATAAATTAAGCTGAATGTTAATGTCTCATGTAATTACCTGATTTCTGGATCAATTGCGGACACATTTGAAACATTTTTCCACCTCTGGAATTCCTGTAAATGATTTTTAAATAAAATATGCCCATGGCGATGTCAACAACACAAATTCAAATTCACGTTCGTTTGATAATCGCATGACGCAATTTGACGTTTAAAGTTAGACCTATCTATAATAAAATTCAGCTTTATCTATAAGAATTTGGTCCACTCCTGTCAGTTTCAAGGTTAAAGCCAAGATTAACGCCCCTGGCCCTGAGATTCGCAAATCTGTTGTGCAACAATTCCCAAGCCGTGTAACATATCTATTTGAGCAAGTACTGCTCAAAATAGGTACTGTTTATTGTCTATGCTTTATTTATTTTTTCTTTTTTTTTAACTTTGTTGGTTGGCCAAACTAGCACGGCGACGGAAACGTCATTCGAGGAAAAATGGCGGAAGACATCACGTAGTTTTTTCGAGGCAAGGGGAGATTTTGGGAGGAGAGTTTTTGGTGATCAAGAATTCTAGTGCGATGTAGCCTAGAATGAATTTATTGTTTCTCTCTGTGAGCGTGTGACGACTCAGATGGCATAGAAGCCTGTTTATTTTATTTTATTTCTCGCCGGATGCCGAGCGATTGTTTGAACCGCGTGCGGAAGTGAATTTGATTCTGTAATCAACGGGGGATGTATTGGAACGGTTTTGCTCTGCTTTGGCCGGCGTGAGTTTCTACACACCGCCTGATGGGTGTATATCCGCTGTGCCTGGTTGTTGGGAGTAATCCCTTTGAAGGAAACGGCTCTGCTCTGCTTTGGCCGGCGAGAGTTTCTACCTACCGCCTGATGGGGGCTATATCTGCTGTGCCTGGTTGTTGGGTGTAATCCCTTGGAAGGAAACGGCTTTGCTCTGCTTTGGCCGGCGAGATTTTCTGCGCGCCGTTGGATGACGTGCTGGACGGTGTCTTGGGGATTGCTGTCGTCTTTTGGAGGAATGTCACGACTGTCACGGCGACGGGACGTGTGCGGTATTAAAATTAATCGTAATTGGTTGACTCTCTCTTTCTACATCAGTTAATAATTGCTCAAGGTATTTATGTTTTATTTACAATTTCCTTTGTTCAATTTTCCCTTGCAAACTGCAATAAAGTCAACCTTAATTTTCACTAGTAAAATTTGCGTTTTTTATATGCATGACCTCTAAATCCTTATCTCCACTATCCTGCGATGGAGTTCTACTTGCTCTGAGAAGACAGCGGTCGGATGACAAAAGGTATAGGTTCTACCTACACAAAATTCATATTACCTTAAATTTAATACATTACATTTGGCGGCCCAACAAGGGAGATTTTTTTAAAGTTTAATAACTGGTGCTCGGATGGGATTTTCAGTTCATGCATATATCTGTAATAATGGTCTTGATAATTTGTAGGTTATCTGTATTTTACGATGTATTTTATATAGAACGCATCAGTGTGTGTAGTTTTTTAGGTTAAATGTATTACACATACTTGTTTGACGTTTCTGTTTAGTTTATGTGTTGCCACATAATTAAAATGCACAATAATGTTTTTTTTTTTTTTTTTGACAATTTAAAAGTACATTGTTGGCAGCTAAGAGTATGGATACTAGAGAGACGGCATGTAAAGTGTGCCCCTCTGCCCAAAGCATGCCTTTTCAAAAATTTTACCGAACGGTTTTTAGATGGCTGACATTGGCTTTTACACCTCGGTCGCGCATGGAGCTCACAGAAAAACGTTCATAAAACATAGAAAAATGGTCCACTGTGCCGTAAAATTGTGTAAAAGTAGTTCTATGAAGATCTTTAAGAAGAAAGACAGTCTTACCTTTCACATGTAAGTGTTTAAACATAGCTTAAATATACATTTTATAATTTTCGGCGTGTTCATTTCAACCGCCATCGCCATGAGCCCGATGTTATCACGTGAACTCCGACTGCCAATGGGCCGAATCAGTCAACTTAAATTATAATAATTAAAAATTACCAAAATACTTTTATGTTTTTATTAATCATAACGCACAAATATAAAGTTGTGATTCACACATGTCATATGTGTCATATGTCACACATGTCATATGATAAAAAACATATACACAGGTATATGTTTTTTATCATTTAGCTTATTCATTTTTTTAAATTTTTACTTTGTCTTTTTTGCACTGTTATTTTTAGATTTTCTTCCTACTAATTTACCACTCCTTTTACATATGTTTACAACGTCAATTCAAAGTTTATAATCACTGTATTGTTATGTAAAAGTCACATTGACATGCCCTCGTGGTCGAGGGGTAAAGCTCTTAAATCTGGAGGTCGCGGGTTCAAATCCCGAAATAAATTTTATTCGATTGATCTGTGTTTTCAACATTTTATAATTAAAAACATTATAAGATATATTTCCGGCACGTTCCAGGTGGAAGTCATTCTCAGTATCGCTCTGGCGTAGGTAAGACCACCATTCAGAATTGAAATGTTGCTTGAAATTAATTTAGCCGTGTTTGTCGACTAGATCTGAATAGCCGAGTACTTCTCCAGCTTTCTCTCCACCATTTATTTCCCCTAACCATTTACCTTCAGCCTCACAACGTACATGCTACAGACGGAAGCAGTTGGGATTCTTGTGATATATTATATGGTATATCTCTACATATTATAAAACAAAGTTATTCGCCGCGTCTGTCTGTCTGTCTATTCGCGATAAACTCAAAAACTACCCAAACGGATTTTCATGCGGTTTTCACCAATAGATAGAGTGATTCATGAGAAAGGTTTAGGTATATAATTTGTCAAGGTTTTGTGTAAATTTATTGAAATATATAACATATCTGGTTAAGCGGCAGCGGGCAGCAGGCAATGGGCTGGCAAATATGGGCGGTTTGGATTTAATTTAACAGATGGCGTTGGTTATAAAGGTTGGGTAATGGCGTGGCATTTTTTTACGTTAGCCACAGCAACGTGTGGCCGGATCTGCTAGTATAAAATAATATGTACATTATTTTTAAATAAATTAATTATGAAATAACACAAATTAATCAAATAAAATTTATTTGCCCACGCAAATAAGTCAAGCAGTGTTTGTTCCTATCACTTATTTTTTTGTTATCATTGTAAAACTGTAAATACAGTTCTTTTATAAGATTAATATCGAGCACTCCTTTCTTAAAACACAAGCACCAGCTTACATCAGAATAGAACGCACAAAAATTTTCACTGCAAGTCTGTTGATTTTATAAAATACGTATAAAAAACCATACTTACTATTTATATGATAAATTAAAATCTATTTCAAACTGATGAGTTAAGCAATGATAGCACCAAGGAATGGTGCCTTGAGTTACAATGAGTTCATAACACTAGTTTTTTTACCCACTTGCACTTGTCAAGTGAAAAGTGAGGCCGATGTATTTCGACAAGCGCTTCACAAATCTTGATTTCGCAAAAAATGAGTTAAGTACGTCCTAGTAGATGAAGGTAACTTAAAATAACTTGTATAGGGAACAATAAAAATTAAACAACACATAAGTCTCCAGTCTCCTTGTTACTACCCTCTCCTCATTTCATTACTTATTTTTCAATTAAGCTATTATATTTTATGTCCAAAATGTAATAAAAAATTAACAAAAATTTAAAAAATATAAAAATAATAATGATTCCCATTCACAGTTCGGCCCTTATCTCCAGAGCGCCGCCTTCCCCCCGCAAGCTAGCCACATTCCCCGTTTCTATCCCCTCCCACTAGACGGCTACGAATTTGGAGAGCTACATAGGTTTTTCGCTTATCCCCGTAATATTCCGAAAGTATTGCCGCTTCCCTTCAATCTTAGTTCCATGGTTGGCAGTGACAGATTTGTGGGGTAAATATTTTCTCTTTACTGGCAATACGTGAATTTCAAATGTCAACTGTCACCTGCCAAATTGACGTGTTTGTTTATCAACATACATGGTAAATACTCAAAGCAAAGTATTATTATTTTTTTTAGGCAACATACTCCCAACGTACAATATATTTAATTGTTTTCGATTCATCGGTTCGATTTATTCTCGGCTTTACACGGTGTCCGGTATTTCAAACTACAAAGTATATTATTTTTTTTTAAATTAAATAATTTTAAATATTTTTAAATTAATATTTTCTATTTTTATGAAAATATATTATTATTGTTTTTTTTCTCAAATTAAAAAAAAAAAAAAACAAAAACAAAATGGCGATTTCTAATATTAACGGTGCTACTAAGGAGGAGATGATACAGATGTTATCAGAAGTGAATATCACTCCAGAGCCTACGTTATCAGCTATGCGGGAACAGGCTCGTATATATAATAAGAGTTTAAAACAATCCAGTAGTGATTCTCCACAACAAAATGAAGGCAATAGTGATAATGCGAGTCAGACTACAAATATAGTCAATAATTATTATCAATCGATAAATACAAATACATCCGTACATTCTTGGGGTATTAAATTTTCTGGTTCTTCTGATGTTAGGGATTTTATACAACGTGTGGAGGAATTATCTAGGTGCCGTCATATAGAACTGTCATCGGTTGTGACGTCCTTTTCTGATCTTTTGGAGGGGAAAGCTCTCTCTTGGTATAGGACTATTTATAAAGATTCGTTATCTTGGCCTGACTTGAGAAATCTCCTCATAGCACGTTTTGACCGTTGTATTAATCAAACAGAGGCCCTAAAAGCTTTATTCGCGATGAAACAGAAATTTAATCAAAGTGTTGTGGATTACGTTGATGAAATTAAATTAGCTAATCTCAGATTAGACGTTCAACTTACGGAGGAACAGTTGGTAGACCTAGTTTCTGATAGTCTGTTACCTAATTACGCATTGGCTATCGCATATTTTGCAGAAAAGGACTTATCTTCTTTGGTAAATGTGTGTAGGAGATTTGAAAAGCACTCCGTAGATAAACCTTTACCGCATTTTACTTCTCCTCAAGCAACATCCTCTTCTCTTTCTTCTTCTTCGAATAGTAGAAAAACTTTAAATTGTTTTTATTGTAAGGCGCAAGGTCATACAAAACCTTTTTGTAGAAAATGGAAGTTTGATTCTCAGAAGAATTCTGACAAACGCCGAGATGACCCCGCTCGCACAAACCCAAAAAAACTAGAGTGTGATCCTCTGCGTCCTGCTAGCAAGGATGCCAGGAGATCATCACCCTTAGTTTATAGCTCCAGTAACCGGTTCTTCAGGCGTGACATGGACGCATGCATGCCGATGGCTAGTTCTGGACAAGATATAAGACCCCATGCGAATATTTCGATTCAAAATCTTGTCTTTTCAGGTCTTTTGGACAGTGGTGCGACTGTCAGTTGTTTTGGCGGTTCTCTTTACAACTTCTTTATTAGTTTAGGGTTTAATTTAGATAAGTTAGAATCGTACGTTACCACCGCTGATGGTGTACGTCAAGTTGTAATTGGTACTATGCGAGTACTAGTTACTTATAATAATTTTAAGAAATATGTTACCTTTTTTGTTATTCCGTCTCTTTCACCTGTGATTGTTTTGGGAGTCGACTTTTGGAAACAATTTGACATCGCTCCTCAATTGTTTTCAAAGGCCAACAGTGGACGTGATGTTGAAGATACTATAGGTGAAATTCGCAAGATCACGTCAGCTTCCCTACTGTCCCCTCAAGACAATCGTAGATTAAATAATGTTATAGATAAATTTAAGTCTATTTCTTTTGAAAAATGTGGATTGGGTCGTACTCATTTAGTTCAGCACAAAATTAACACGACGGGAGATCCCATTAAGCAACGGTATTACCCTTTGTCTCAAACACGTCAGCAACAACTTGAATCTCAACTTAAGGAAATGTTAGATTTAGGTGTTGTTCGCCGTTCGCGTTCGGCTTGGTCCAATCCGGTTTTAATCGTGCCTAAGAAGGATGGTTCTGCAAGGTTCTGCTTGGACTCCAGGAAGCTTAACAGCGTCACGACAAGAGATTCGTACCCCTTGCCGTATATTTCGCGTATTTTAGACAAGCTACGTGGTGCACGCTTCATATCTTCTATTGACTTATCGAAAAGTTTCTGGCAAATCCCTTTACATAAGGATTCTTGCTGCAAAACGGCTTTTGTAGTACCTGGACATGGCTTGTTTGAATTCGTTAGGATGCCGTTTGGGTTAAAAAACGCTCCTAGTGAACTTCAGCGTCTGGTAGATGCACTTTTTGGTCCAGAGTTCGACGAAAACGTTTTTTGCTATTTGGATGACCTAATTATAATTTCAGAAGATATCGATTCACATTTAGAGGTATTAAATAGGGTTTTCTTACATCTGAAAGAAGCAGGCTTAACTGTCAATTTGAAAAAGTGTGAGTTTTGCAAGGATGAATTGAAGTATCTCGGTTACGTTGTGGATGCAAAAGGACTTCGCACAGACCCAGTTAAGTTGGAATGCATTCGTACTTACCCCATTCCAAAGAATTCTAAACAGGTAAAAGCTTTCATTGGCCTGTGCGGATATTATAGGCGTTTTATAAAGGATTTTTCAACCATTGCTGCTCCCTTAACAAAACTCACTGGTTCAAGGAAGGGAATTAGTAATTTTTCTTGGTCTCCTGAAGCGGAGATGTCTTTTAAGAAATTAAAGAAGGCGTTGACTTCTGCCCCTGTTATTAATTGTCCGGATTTTTCGCTTCCTTTCACGATTCACTGTGACGCGAGCAACGTTGGGATCGGAGGTGTACTTACACAAATTTTTGAAGGAGAGGAGCACCCTGTATCTTATTTCTCTAGGTGTCTTAATGTGCATGAACGAAACTACGGCGTGACGGAGCGCGAACTCCTAGCGGTGTTAGATTCAGTCAACCATTTTAGGCCCTACATAGAAGGTGCTCACTTCACTGTGGTAACGGACCATTCTAGTCTACAATGGTTAGTCTCACTATCTAACCCGACAGGTAGACTGGCTCGCTGGTCTACTCGTTTGTCACAGTACTCTTTTGACGTTATTCACAGGAAAGGTAAATTAAATACGGTTCCGGACGTTCTTTCACGTAAAGACGTTTCTTTAATTTCGGCCATTGATTCCGTTCCCACGAGTACAGATACTTGGTATAATACCTTATTTTCTAATTGTAAATCAAATCCACAACGTTTTAATAATTTTCAAATTAAGGAAAATAAATTATTTCGTCACACTAAATCTCGTTTCGCTCTGCAGGAGGACACATCTTGGAAGCTTGTTGTTCCTTTTGAGAACCGTAACGCTGTTCTATCTAAAGAACATGAGTCGGTTATTTCTTGTCATCCAGGAGTTTTTAGAACATATAAGAAGGTTCAACTTCATTATTTTTGGCCAGGGATGTATAATGATGTCAAAAATTTTGTCAATAGATGTAAAACGTGTAAGGCACATAAAATTAACACTGCTGCGCCAGCAGGCATTTCTACGAACCCGAAAATAGTTACAAGACCTATGCAAATGCTGTCTATTGACCTTGTCGGTCCTCTTCCGCGTAGCTATGCAGGATTTATGTATATTCTAACAGTCGTTGATGTATTTTCTAAATATACCTGGATTTTTCCGCTTAGAAATGCAACTACTAAAAGCATTGTTAAAAACATTGAACAATACATATTCCTTGTACACGGAGTGCCGCAAACGTGCGTCTGCGACAACGGGAAACAATTTATTTCAAAAGACTTTAAACAATTGTTAGCAGAGTATAACGTACCTCCGCCTTTTTATAATGCTTATTATACTCCCCAAAATAATGTGGTAGAACGCTATAACCAAACCATTGGAACTGCTTTGTCTATTTTAACCGAATCTGACCAGCGTAATTGGTCCAGATTTCTGCCTCAAATTCAATCAGCTCTCAATAACACGGTTAATTTTGCAACCGGCTTCACGCCCTTCTTCCTCATGCACGGTAGGGAACAAATTATTGACGGAAACTTTCATAAAAATAACTTATCTTCTGGTGTCGTAGACACCACGTTACAACAATCTAGGGACGAATTCGCTAAGAAGTTGGAGGACTTAGTTCCAATTTATGAACAAGTTTCAAATGCTTTGTTACAAGCTTTTAACCCTTCGAATAATAAGAAAATAATTTTCTGTCAACTTTTGCCTGTCAAGGTTTGCGCGTAAAATTCCTGGTTCATCCCATGCATTTTAAATGTTCCTATTTATTGTTTTTTTTTAAACGCCTTTGCAAAAACAAAAATTGTTCTAAAATGAAGATAAAATAATCTTTCCGATGTGTTTATTAGAAATCAACATTTTTGTTTCTAAATATTAAAATTTTAATATTGGAAATGTAAATTGGCTAAAAAATGCACCCCTGCGAATATTTGAATTAAAGTAATTAAAATAGAATAAATCCAAAATTTTAAATACAGATTCCTTTTCTAAACAAAATTTGTAATAAAACTGTCACCTCACTTTTTATCACTTTCATACAATTTTATTTTAAAATTAAATGTGTGATACGTCACAAATTGGCGCAAAATTAAACCGACACTTTTGATCGGGTTTGTAAAATATCTGAACAACCTAGCTCATATAATTCTAAGACAATGAGAAGCATTATTTCATTCCGTTTCTACCATAAAAGAAATCACAAATATTTGCATGACAGAAAGAGAGATATCTAAATTTTAATAATGCACGTTCGCTCTGGGACAATCTGGGTCTCCTGTTATTATAACGGCATATGATGTTTTGGAACAACTTGGGTCTCCTGTGATTAGACGGGTTAAGAAAAATGCCCAACACTACAATTTACGCCGTAAGACGGTTAATTATGAAGTAGGCGACGTAATCTGGAGGAGGAATTTCGTTCAATCCAGTGGACCGAATTATTTCTCTCACAAATTGGC